>CM034146.1:852808247-854008247 GCA_019776745.2 Taxus chinensis
ACATGAAATGGATTCATCCAAGAATATTCACACATCACATTTACAATGAGGATGTTAAACCTGTTAGGCGGCCATAACGAAGAATCAATCCAACACTTAGAGACATTGTCAAGAATGAGATAGAAAAATTGTTGAAGGTAGGATTCATATATCCTATATCTGATAGTAAGTGGGTATCACTATTAGTTATAGTTCCCAAGAAAAATGGTAAGTGGAGAATTTATATAGACTATAGGGAGCTTAATAAAGCCACTAAGAAAGATTACTTTCCCCTGCCCTTTATTGATCAAGTTTTGGACAATCTAGTAGGTAAGATATATTTCTCCTTCTTGGATGGGTTTAGTGGGTATAACCAAATCAGTATAGCACTTACTGACTAGGATAATACCACCTTCACTTGTCACTGGGGTACATTTGCATACAAATTTCTACCATTTGAACTTTGTAAGACACCTTCTACCTTCCAGAGAGAAGTTTTGGCAATTTTTGTAGACCTTACAAATGATTGTGTCGAAGTTTATATGGATGATTTTACTGTCCACGGGTCAAATTTTGATGAATCTTTGAAGAATATTGAAAAAATGTTGACTAGATGTGAGCAGAACCAACTTTCCTTGAGTCATGAAAAATGTTTGATAATGGTTGATCAAGGAATTTTCTTGGGTCATCATATTTCTGCCAAAGGTATACAGGTTTATCCTAAAAAGATAGAAGTAATTACTAAACTTCATACACAAACAAATCAGACTGATATCAAGAGTTTCCTTGGACATGCATGATACTATAGGTGGTTCATAAAAGATTTCAATAAAAAATTGTTGCACCCATGTTTTCTTTTTTGGAAAAATGTTGTGTCTTTGAATGGTCTTCTCATTGTCAACAAGCTTTTGAAGTTATCAAGGAGAAATTAACCACTACTCTAGTTTTGAGAGCACCTAATTGGGGACAACCTTTCCATATTCACACTAATGCTTCTAACATGGCCATGGGAGCTGTGCTTGGACAAAAGGACTAGGAAGACCAGATGTATGCCATCTATTTTATCAACAAAAATCTAACCCCCATAGATGGGAATCACACCACTATGGAAAAGGATTTTTTAGTTGTTGTTTACTCTCTAAATAAATTTAGACATTATATTACTGGATACAAAATCTTCGTGTATATTGATCATTCAACTATAAGATATTTGATGAATAAACCAGTAGTAGGGGGAATAATTATTCGATGGTTACTTATGTTGCAGGAATTTAACTTAACTATTATTGATAAGCCTGGTAAGGCTAATATTGTTGTTGATTTCCTATCTAGATTGAGTGTTTCAGGAGAAGAGGAGACATTCCATGATCACTTTCCAGATGAGCACTTATTTGCAGTATCAACATAACCTCCATGGTTTTTTGATCTTGCTAACTACCTAACTATAGGAAATTTTCTATCTTACTTTACCAATAAAGAATGAAGAAGATTGGTTAAAAACAATGCTGCATACAAATGGTGTAATGGGATTTTATTTAAATGTTGTCCTGATATGGTTCTTCATAGGTGTGTTCAAGAGGATGAAGTGTATGACATACTGCGAGCTTTCCATGATGATCCTGGAGGAGGACATTACTCAGTAAAGAGAAAAATTCATAAGGTCCTTGGAAAGGTAATATTGGCCCTCTCTTCACAAATTTGTCAAGAAGTACGTGTGGTAGTGTGATGCATGTAAGAGAATGGGGAAGCCTACGTTGTCCACTGAAATTCCCCTCAATCCTCAGCTGGTCTTAGGACCATATGAGAAGTGGGGAATTGATTCTATTGGATTGTTTGATACCCTATCCCATGGAAAAGAGTACCTATTGGTGTGCACTGATTATGTCACGAAATGGGCTAAGGTTCAAGAATTGGCATCTGCTAATGAGGATGTTGTAGCTGAATTTTTGTATAATAGAATCATGCTGAGATTTGGCGTCCCTAGAGCCATTATATCTGATCAGGGACCTCAATTCATGTCTAGGATGATTGAATCCTTCATGGAGATCTACTGAATCAAGCATCATAAATCATCACCATACCACCCCCAATCCAATGGGTAGGTGGAAGTCACAAAATGAGAGTTGGAGAACATTTTAACTATGGTTGTCAATACAGATAGAAGAACTAGGGTACCAAAAATACCAAAAGAGATTTGGGCCTACAATACAACCTGGAAGAGAACTACTGGTTTCTCCCCATATGAACTAGTGTATGGGAAGAAGCCATTATTTCCAGTTGAGTTTGAATTGCAGACTTGGAGGACAGTAATGAAAGTTAGGATTGAGTTGGATGAAGCACAACATGAGAGAGTAATGTAACTAAATGAACTGGATGAAATGAGGATAGAGGCAAAACAAAAAACTGAAATTCTTCAACACCAAAGAAAATCTTGGCATGATGCTTATATCAAGCATAGAAAGTTTAATGAAGGAGATTGGGTCTTACTTTTTGACTCAAAGTACCAACAGTTCAAAGGAAAGTTGAGAACAAGATGGTTCTGACCCTACCAAATTGAAAAGGTATTTGATAATGGATCTGTGAGACTACTGCCAATCGATGGAGACATGAGAACTCTTTTGGTGAATGGACATCGATTAAGGGTGTATCAGCATCCCCTGAATAAGGAGATTTTCACCAAAGATATGCTGTTATGTGAAGGAATGGACTCAGTGGAAGAGTTTGGCTCTTCCCACCAAGAGTAGTTGTTTTTGAATTCAAATAAAGGGAGATGATCATGCTTTCGATCCTCTTCCCCTTAGATTGTAGTTTTTTTAAATTTATTTCATGCTTTCAATAAAGGTTAGGAATGTTAATTATTAGAATGTACATTAATTACATTTATTTTGTGAGTGCAACACGTGGAATTCTGCAGATATTGGGGATCTAAACTGGCAGTGGTAAGTGCATTCTTCTTTGCTACATATATTAGATTTTTAAGTAATCCCCCATTGCATTTATTTAACATGATTAAATCAAAACATAATTCTCGATGCATTTATTGCGGGCATAAATCAAAATATCATGCTAAAGAGTGGGGTGTAATGAATAATAATGAGAAAATAAACCACATGTGTCACATTTTTATGGAAAGGATGAGTGGTTTTGTGAAGAGGACAAGTAGAATTATCATTTATGATGATAGGATACGTGGGTTATGTGATGAATTAAGCCTTTCCATATGAGTTAAGTCCTATCAAATTTTTCTGCCACCAAACTTGCACCGACTCAATGTCAATTAAGAGTTTTGAGTATAGTTCAAAATTCCATTATTTATAACTCATGCCATTGTTCTGTGTTCTTCTCATAAAACTTCCACCACTTTTCTGTAGCACCGCCCATATTTTTCTAATGCCATGGGATAGAAGAAAAATTCAGAACCTGAATCTGCAGAGCTCCTCCTGTGCAATGCTGCCATCTCACAAGTGTTCCACAGAATCAGGTTGGTTGGAATTCATTAGAATGTCTGAAGGTTTTGATGAAGACCTAGTTGATGAATTCCTTTTAAATTTTGAAGTGACATGTTCAAAAATAGGGGGTAAAAGAGTTGAGATAAACAGTCATATTGTCGCTGCCATATCTGAACTCCCAGATTTTGGACTAAAAATTGTTACAAATACCCAGCTAAAATATTTGATACCCTTATTTTATGATCATGGGGAAACTATGCTACATATAATACTTACTCCCCAAGGTATTCAAAAAGGGATTAAGCAAGAGATTTTACAACGTCACTCGAAAGAAGTAGCTAAATGGGTTAACAAATATTTTATCTGTGACAGGAAACCATCAGTACTTAGAGGTGATACATTGAAAATCATGACTCACTTGAAGAAGATTCACACAAACCCTAAAATTAGGGTTAATCTACCAAAATATCTTGTTGTGGTAGTTATAAAAGTGGGACATAAATATAAGAATGGAGTTGGTAAATCCTCCCTTAAACACCAAGGACTCATCCATTTGATCTCTGCACATCAAATGTTTTTCAGGCCGAAGAGGAAGATAGAAAAAATGAGTGTGGGGAAAATTTCACAACAAAAGAGAATAAAAAAGGCTCTTGCTCCAATCTCTTCAGCACCACCTCTAATTGCCTAGCCTAAATTGGATTCAACTCCTAAGCCTTCGAATGAGGTACCAGAAGAATATACATGCCAGGCTGCCCAGTCCTCTAACCCTCAAATTTCAAAGAAAAAGGTTACCCCTCCTACATCTACTGCTATTTTATCTAGACCCAGAAGGTCTTGTACTACTATGAAACCTATAGTTCCTTATTCTGCACCATCCCCTCTGGATTCCACCCCAATTATAGAAGAGATTGTTGAAACTGATATTCCTTCTAATTTGGAAAATCAGTCAAATGTTGATGAGTTTACTACAACAATTCCAGAGGAAAAGAGCCAGTATGATGATATTCCAGATGTTTCTGCAGCTCCACATGATGATATGTCAGACGTTTCTACAGATCTAGAAACTAATTCTGAAGCTCCGAAAATGCATGTAGTGCTGGAAATACAAACCAGAGCTCCAAAAAATTATTGCAATGGAGATCGGTGGCGAGGAACCACATGGAGATGAGGTGTTGAGGAGTTACTAGGATGAAATTTCCTCTTTGAAAGAGTAGTTAAAAGGTATGGAAGAAACTAATTCATCTTTACAAGATGAATTTGTACAAAGAACTGTAGAGAAGGTTAAGGAAATTACTACTTTAAAGGTAGAAGTTGGTAGTCTCAAAAGACAAAGGAATATTGGTCTCAAAGCATGGAATAATCTATCGACTCATTTTAACAAATGTTCTCTTCAAAATAAAGAATTGGAAAAGGAAAAAAAGAAACTTAAGGAAGAGATTGAGATCAACACAAGTGATAAAAATAAGTTAGAATCTATTTTAGACTTTGTTTTTCCTATGGTTTATAAACTTCTATCCTATAGGAAACCTCCTCTGTTTACAATATGTTTATTAAAGAATAGTTTTATGCCTGGAAATTGATGAGGATGTGTATTAGGGAACCTTATGAGGCCCCAAATGGAAAACAATTCTTGGAAATCTATCAAAAGTGTACTCCTGAGATTCAAAATCTAATGTGTGAATTTTACCTTCATAATATGTTGGTTACTAATGTTCTTGATTTATTCATTAATTTGTCTATGGGGGAATTTCAGTTAAAGGCTTTTCAATCTTTCCTTAGAAACCAAATTGTATGGGGTGAGAAAACCAAACTTTTCAATCAGACAGATCGAACTATAGGTTTCTACATCAGGCCTACCCATCACAACGATGTGTCTATCAAGAAAGGTTTCAGGTCTCTTTACTACCAATCTGGCATAGGAAAGAATACTTCAGAGGCTTTAGTGAACTGTATTAAGGATTTTGAGGTTTACAGTTGACATCATTTTGGTAAAGCACTACAAGCTTATGATAAATGGTGGGATACATTGAGCCTACCATTGAAATGAAGGGAAGTGATATCTCCCCAAAAACTGAATTAAAGCATGAGGAGGGGGGATGCACTTGTTGAAATCATCAGTTAGAGCAGGAGGAAAAAGGTGAGAAAGAATATAATGATGAATGGATTAGAAAACAGGGGAGACCACCCCTTATCTTGAGTCCTATAACTACTTGGTAGAATAATGTTTCCCAATCACACGATAGCTTTACATCATGGGAAGAGGTTATCTTGAACACTCCGAGGTGTAAGGTCACAAAGAAACAATATGCAGACCGTTTCGAATAATATGATTTGTCACAATAGTTGGTACAAATATCGGGGAAGATATGCATTTGCATAGGGACATGCAAAAGGTAAAGTGCAGGGGAGATGATGAGTGCATTATTTGACTTATTATATCATCTATGTGGCTATTGATTTGTTCTTAAACATGTTAATTAGTGCATGGATGATGTCTTATATAGCTATATCCTAGTGAGGATGATGCATTTCTCTTGTTTTTGTTTCATGCAAACTTTTGACCATATAAATTCCTATGTGGTGACATGTGATGGATAATAATGAGCATTTGCTACCAATTTTGGGAAGTTTTAATTAAGGGAGCCGAGTCTTTTAGCCATCATGCCATCAAGGAGATTTTTTCCGTAACCATCTTACAAACAAAAATCATGTTTTTAGCTATATCATAGGATTTCAATGAGCTTTAATAAGGATATTATTGGTTAAGTTTGGTGCTTATAATCATGGCATATTTTGTAACTAATTATGTCTATAAAGACACCTTGTTGAGAACAATTTCAATGGTTAATAATAGTAGTTTTACAGTATAGTAATCTATCAATTAGTATTTACTTTCAGTTTCATGCTAAAATATGTCTTGGAACTTATTTGAATTAATATAGTCGATGCCGTTTTGAATATCACTTGGTGTTAAAATTACCTCCATCCCAAGGAAGAGCAAGGGCCCACTCGACCAAGGCGATTGGAGGATTTATGTTTCATGCATTCTGATTATCTTTGATAAGTTCTAGTTTCATGATTTGATTTGAATTTTTATTTGGATACAATTATATATTTGAATGTAGTTACTTACCTCCCTACTTCGAGCATATTTCAATTCAATGTGTGTATTTTAATTCGGTGTGTGCATTTTGAATTCCATTAGATTATTTACTTATAGTAATGTTGTTTCAGTTATTTCAGTAGCTTACTTGTATTTCGTTTTAGTAATTTAGCATTAAATTTCCTTTCCATAGATTAGAAAAGGAAACAAGAGGACAAACACCAACCAAAATTCCCCAAAAGGAGCCACCAAAAATACTGAGTTGCATAAGACTTCATTGCATACAAAATAGGACACACATCCATGGTTTTATAATGACACTAACAATTAAATTTGTTAGTTAAATGATTGGAGAATACAACGACCCATCATTCTCTATTCCATATGCTACTAGTATTCCTATCTAACCATCTCAACCTCTTAACACACGTATCAACGCTCATCATTTACCACAAAAAATGATCAATCACATCATGTTCTTATTTCTCAACATCAATCATTACAAAAACTTATCCAATCTCAACCCATGACATATATTAATCCTTCTCAAACGATTCCCCAAACACCCTCACATCAACAAACTTATCAACCACCTTATCAAGCTACTTTCCATTCCACACAATCACAATCCCAACCAATCATCACAACAAATGATCCCATACATGCCCTAATGAATAGGATTTCTAGCATTGAGGCTACTACCTTAGGGCCCAAGGTCACATTATCTTACGAAAAAATCATTAACGATCCCATTCATCAGTCGATTCCAATCAAACCTCACCCCCATTGGGAGCATCCCAAGTTTACCAAGTTTAACAGCAAGGAAGATCCCCAACAACATCTCCACACAGTTAAGCATGTGTGTTACCTTATCACACATGATCAAGATCTTATGATTCACACCTTCCCCATATCCTTGTTCGGTCTAATAATAGATTGGTACAATGGAATTCCTCAACATTCCTTATTCTCCTTTACCCATCTCACGCAATTGTTCCTATAGAACTTTTCAATTAATATTGCAATAAAAATCACTATCAATGACTTGTACGTCATTAAATAGTTTGATGACGAGTCTATCATAGATTTTGTCACTCAATGGTATGGCATTATAAGACAATTGTAATTTAATCTTCAAAAAATGAACTCATTAAGCTCATCTCATGTTCTTGTGTGAAGTATATTTATTCTACATTGCAAATCCAATCTTTCCAAACATTTGAAGAAGCCTTCACCATGGATCATAAAATAAAAACTTGTGTCCATTGAGCAAGGCCAACTCAAGCTTCGATCAAACAAGCCCAAGATCGAGTTCATCAAACCCACAACCCATAATGACAAGTCTAAAACTACCCCCAATACCATCATCATTCATTCTCCATACACATCCGCCTCTCGCACATAGTCTTTGCAAAGAGCTTCTAGACCATCTCCTAACTATACCCACTTAGGGGAATCCTATAGTTTGGTATTTAACAAGTTGATGGTAGTACACTCCATACAACTTCCTCCCATACGACCCGTGGAAAACTCGCGACCCAAACCCACTTAGTATCAAAAAGGCCACTATTGTAAATATCATCGAGTCAAAGGTCACGACATTGAGAAGTGTCATTCCTTTAAATATCACAACCAACAACTTCTAAATCAAGGGGATATCCAAATAGAAATCTCCAACACTTCACCTAGCCAACCCCTTGACAAAATTAAGAAAACCATTTCCCAACCACGCGCCAACAAATAAAGCCACCCCTTATACATATCAACTACCAAATTCTCACACCATTAACACCATTAATCATAGTCTTATCTCATCAACGACTCCACCTGCTCCTACCTTAGGCATTATTCCCACCTCTTATTCAACACCTATCATATCCTTGACTACCACACCTATGTCAACTTATATTACTTGTCCTATAACTATATCTACTCCTACCCTTACCACATTTGTATCAAATTTGACTATACCTCCTACTTCATCCAATTCTACCATGCCCCAATCTATCACATCAGATTCATCTTTAACACCTATTTCGGTACTAATGATATCCACATCTATTATTACACATCTAATGTTTATTCCTTCACCCACATCTACATCAAACACACCTATTACTACATCTACATCAAACATTTCCACATCAACTCTAACTACACTCATTTCTACGATATATACCTCTACAACCCCACTTACAAATATCTCAACACCTATCTCAATGTGTGTACCTACATCTTTACATATGAATACATCATCCATTCCATCACAATATTTTATGATCACTCCTTATCTAACATCTATTCGTATGTCTACAACTATAACCTCTGCCATACCAGTCACATTCTCTCAATTTATGAATATATCAATGATACCCCTTGAAAAATTCATGAAAATAGCACATCCACCTAAGAAAAACACAACTGGGTAGTCATTATCCCTCTTCAAAATCAAATTGTTCTACATCAATCAGTCCAAAACTTACACCACAATATTTAGATCCACCAGATTGAGATTATAGTCATCCCCCCTAAGGATGAATTTTCTCGATCAAAATCCAAGACTATTGGTAAGCACCCCAAAATTCTCCCATACACCCTTGTAAGAAATCATACCTTACCTCTCTTTAGCAATCCAATATTATGAAATCCTCCTAGGCACACCATCATATATTTTAGAGCCAACCCCTTCATCTAAGACATCTCTCAATGATCAATCCATATGCAAACATTCTAATCCTCCTCCTAAATTTGATTCATCTTTTAAGACATATAATTCACCCATCCGATCTACATATGCACCCATACAACCTAAAGCCAAGTCAAAATATCCTATTAAGACCCACTATCTTCCTTCCAATACTTTGATTGGGTCCTACTCACATACCTTTTGACATTTAATCTGAATATATGCCATAATACTTCCTACAATTATATCCTTTAATCCACATAGTAAGAAGCCATCATGGTTCAATCCCAATTGTATATGTGCCTATCACTGTACCCTAGGTCATGACATTGAGCATTGTAAGGCCTTTTAGATGATCGTCCACAATCTTATTGATAAGGATGGATTTTTCATTTAGATAAACCATCCTTCCTCACCTACCACAACGAATCCAATTCCTATCCCATCCATCGGGTTTCTTAAGACTCCTTCATCTACATCACCCCTTAGCATTTCTACTGCACATACATTCCTCTGCAAGAGGATTCTTCTTTATTCATCGATACTATTTTACCTATCAATCATCTCTATGATCCCCAACCATCTATCCAATCCAAATATAAAGTTATAATCAACAATCCCATCCAATCCCCTTTGCCATACACATGCTCTTCCACATCCAAATTGCCCCATATGACATAGTCTCTTTCACTAGGGGAGAACTTTCCCTTCATTTTTGATCTTCTCATCCATGTATCCTATACAAATCAATGCATTCCAGTGCTTACTTTTACGTTGGGGAACTTCACTTTTGTTTCATTTTAATCTCATTCGATCTTATCCAACCCATCTATTTATCACCTTAACCCACATTTGTGGCTATGTTTGTGCCTCTCTAGAGGCACCATTGTTTTTACCCTAAGCTCACCTTTGTGGCCATATTTGATCCTCCTTTGAGGGACAATTCATCTTTATTTTCATCAAAGTTTACCATTGTGGCCATATTCATGCCTCTTTTTTGGGCACCATCTATTTCCATATTTTCCCCTCTCTTGGGGGACCATCTACTTGTCTTGTTAAGGAAGCATGTTCTCTTCGCTTCCTCAGAGTTAGCGCATAGATTTTTTTTATCTTCACTAATTTATCTCGTCATATCCCATACTATCAAGCTATCATCCTATCTTGAGTGTGACTTTAATCAGAAAATTAAGTGGAATTTCCCTCCCTTGATGGTAAACTAGAAGTGGAACCTCTTAATGCTTTGCACTTGTGACCATTCTACTATTAGTGTCTTCCAATAAGCTCTTGGTCATATCCTTACATCATCCCTCCATCATTAGCCTCTTCCATATTTCATTGTAGTGATTTGGAGTTATGTGGTCATCCATCCCATTCCTAGACATGACCTTAAATATGAGCTCCATGGATCTAATCATAGCATTTTCCTTATGGATATATTCTCCCTTCTTGGTGAGGACTCCACGATCATTACATCCATCACCCTCTTGTTTACCTATTGAAACCATGCAAAGGGTTCACATGTGTTTCTTGTACATTCATTATCCCATCCTAAGTGGTATTCCTAGCTCTTCCCCATCTCAAAATCAAAAATCAAAGGATGCTCTAATCAAAAGTCAAAACACTAAAAAAAAGACTGCTCCCTCGAAGGAAATCTGTTCATGCAAAAAAAGGAAATTGAAGTCAAATCAAATAAATAGACTGATCCCTCGAAGGAAGGCTTATGTATAAATTAGATCATACCCTCAAAGGATGACTACTATTTTTTATCATGGCATCAAAGGCTTCACGTATTGATCAACCTTCTACTTTATTAACATCCTAAGAAAGCTTCCTGCATTGATCAACTTTCTTCTAGAAAGCTTCCCGCATTGATCAGTTTGCTCTTTCCCCTTCCTAGAGCTGGGGCATAAATTTAGGGAACACCTCTTATGGAGAACCCTCTTCCTACGTACAAGTTACATCACAAACCCCTTTGTCATGTCGAACATTAGGTTTATGAGCTCATTTCATTACTTTCTCTCATGATATTTGGTATAACTAAATATTTTTTGGTTATATGCTAACAGTCTATTTTGGTCACGTGTGCCTTGCATTATTCAGATCCCCTATTGTTTACCTCCAATGAAATTAGAGGCATATTTTCTTTGTGCATTCCTTGATACAATGTGATGTCATTTGTACCTATAGGTCACCATCATTTCGTTGCATTATTTCCTCAATCATTTTCACATCTATTTATCATCCATGTTTAAACACATTTCTCGTTATCTCAATCACCTATCAATCTATCTATCTATCCTAAGCATATAAAAATTTACTTATTTTAATCAATCATCACATCCACATTACTTTCCCATCCACATCACATTCTATCCATTCATCTCATTACCATGCTAAAATTCAAAACTAACATGTAATCTTGATCCTCATTAACCATACGAAAAATTCACATCATCAATCATCGATACATATACAAATCCAAAGTAGTTATACATAACCATTCACATCATCATCATATCATCATCACCATAAATCAAATAATCAAAATTACACCATACACATATACAAAACCATGACAAAATCATATCATATGTATATCATAAAGTGTATCAATACATCATCACCCTATAACGGGGCTCTCTCAAAGAAGAAATACTATAAAAATCAGTAAAGTTAACATCAGAGAGCCTAAAATATCACCCTTGTGAGGCAAGTCCCTCTGTCTATCTATCAGTCTTGTCACCTCCACCCTAGCCCTCTCCTTGATGTGGCTAAGCCACACTCATTGCGCTCCCAGATGGCCCATCTCCACCTTCTGCTCTTCTTTGTAGGTGCTCCCAGTATCAGAGTGTCCCAGGAAGCTTCTTGATAAGGATCCCCTCATAATACATAGCCTTCTACGGCTAAGGATCTATGTCTATCTATGGAAATCATACCAGGAGGTGCCATCTCTCTTCTTCCATTTGGTTCTTTCTGTCCTCCACTTGTGGCCTCGAAAAGTAATATGGTATCAAGATCTCTGAAACAGACCCTATAGGCCTCCCACTGTCTGCGATACTGATCCTTCTCTTACTGACCACATCCCTTTGTTGTATAGTTATATCTCTCTCTACCCACATCTGATCTAACTTGACACATAATCATGTCACCTCTACAGTCTCTCCTCCATCATTGTCTTCACCACCTCTTAGATCTGCATCTACATCAACCTCTATCTCCTCTATCTCCTCCTCATCCTCATCTCCTCTCTCCCCAGCAACACAAGCTTCCCAAGCTGCAGTCTACCAATAAGAAAATCTTACTCCATCTCCTACGTCATCATCCTCATCCCATGACATTGTAGCATCCTCCAATGGGTCAGCCATGTTAGGCACTGAAAGCTCCCTCTCTAACTCCTCCCTCCTATAAAAATAGGATCCTTAAGCACAATATGGATGACCCCAAAATGTCGTCACACTTTGTCAAACTGTACAACCTTGATCATCTCTGGATGTCTCCCATGAACCCACCACATCTACCTCATCTTGGCCAACTCATCATCCACCTCAGGCCATGTGGATAAAGTCCCCATATGGCCGCCATCTGATCTGATCTATATCCAACTCTGTAAGTCAATCTACATACTAGTCCTAGCTTCTCTCCCCCTTTCTCCAAAGGAGTGATTGACCCTCCATCTCAAAAATCCTACTGCCATCTCTATATGGTCTATACTGACCAATGGAATCCTTGATGGCCAAATGACCACATGATGTGCTCATAGGAAAAGAAGTGGAAAAAGAATCCTATGTTTAACCCCGATCTCCTGTCTTCCTTGTACATCAAGATAGCTCATGGTACACCTGAGATAACAAGGCAGTCCCAAAAGAGAACATTGTCTGGTGATCAACTATATTTGTAACTACACTAGCTAGCACCCATGGAAACTGAGCTCCACCTAAGTCCAAAAAATCCCATAACAAGACACTGCCATCATCACAAAGTAGATCAATCATCTGTGAAGTACACCTACCTCGCACCTCAGCTCATAAGAAAATGCCCCTTAGGAAAATCTGATATGGGGCACATTGGCTAAAACTACAAACCTCCTATCAGCTATAATGGGAACTATCTTCTCCCCCTATATAGGAAATCTCATAATCTTATACACATCCTCCATGGTGATGGTCATCTCCCCTATCCTAAATGAAAAATTACCCGTCTTTCGGTCCCATATCTCCACCAAAGAGATCATCAACTTCACATCTCGTGGGGTCCTCTGATAATGTCTAAATCCCCCTAACCCCACTGTGGAAAGATGATCCCACTTGACATATGTCACATCTCCTTTAATCTACTCGTATAGAGAAAGCAATTGGTCTCTCAAATATATTATCTCTCTGGTGTGCAATCACAAACAAAAACATGTAAACATGGGATCAACTGTCTAAAATCTAATCAAATTTCATAAAAAATCAAATTTGATCCTAAACACATCTAATCTAACCCTATTCGATGCCGACCTAAGTTAGTTCAATGTGTTTAAAGGAAGATTGATGTGCCTTGAATCTCGGTCACCATCGACCACGCTAGGTCACCGCCAACTACCTCTGGTGTCATTCGCTTTTTCTAAAAAATGTTAAATAAATAAATAAAATACAGAATTAAACTAAAAATAAGATTGAGTTTTGTTACTCACCATCCTCCTCACCCTCTGGAATTTCCTTGTAGCTCCTACAAATTTCATCTCTCAATCTTCTCTTTAATCACTTTGATATCTCTCATGTCAAATTTACGCTGTGAAAATGAGCTTTGTCGGCTGACTTTAAGGTTTATATAGCCACTGAAACCTGGTCTTCATCGACTCCCTTAGGTCGCTGTTGATTGGCCTTAGTCACCATTGAATTTCCTTAACACCCTTTGTTTTGGCTTCCCCAATCCTTTTTATAACCTCTTCTTGGGCATTATTCAAAGACCACCTTTATGGCCATCTTTATTTTCCCTTTAGGGAATTCTATTTCAATATTTCAATCCTATCCCTTTTCGATCTCAAATTCTACCTCATGGCCATAGTTACTCCCTCTTTGGACATTTTATTTTACAATCCTATGCAATTTGCACATAAAGTCCACTTCATGGCCATACTTATTCCCCCTTGGGGCATTTTATTTCACTATTCGCTTCCTTACTCCCCCTTGGGGAATTTTATTTTTCAATTTTCATTTTTAGCCATATTTGTGTCCTGTGATGGGGAACCATTATTTTCATCCTCTTCCTTTGTGGATGCATATTTTTTCACTCAATTTCTCATGTACGAAGGGTTTCACATAATTTTTAGCATTTAGTTTCACATACTTT
The DNA here is from genome assembly GCA_019776745.2 of Taxus chinensis. Taxonomy (NCBI): domain Eukaryota; kingdom Viridiplantae; phylum Streptophyta; class Pinopsida; order Cupressales; family Taxaceae; genus Taxus; species Taxus chinensis. The sequence continues at coordinate 852,822,799 of CM034146.1, forward strand.
GATGCTTTCCGATGACCCTATGATCATTATGGCTTACATCCATTTGAAATCTTTCCCATTGAAAAATCTCCTCTTTGTAGTGATTTTTGCCCACTCACTGGCCCGTAGAGCATTGCCACCCATCTCCATTGAGACCATAGTTGTCCCTCTACCCATGTGATATCAGAGTCACCTCCATAGTTTTTTTTATTGCGATCATTTTTTCTTGGGGCATCATTCCTTACGCTATCCTTTTACCCATATTTTTTCACCCACCCACCCTTCAGCATCTACCTTTTTCCAACATGTCATTGATTCCCCTTGGCATCATCGATCCCCTATTTGAGGGGGATCTCATCATCAATATTTTGTTAATCCCCATCATACTCTTTTTCTATCATAGTTTTTGTCTCATGGCTTGCTAGCATAAACCACTTGACAAAAAGGGGAAAATGTAGACACCTAAATTTGGTATCTCTACCCTTTTTCTACCCGCGTATGCATATTTTTCCATGGTCCTAACTAGACCCTCTTTATTTAATTCACCCCCCTTAATTTAATTAGATGCCCTTTTATCCTATCACATTTAATATTTATTAATTAACATTAATTAATTAATCTTCATTAATAAATTAATCAACATACATCCACATGCCTTAACTAATCTTCCATTTAGGACACTTTTATCCTAAATCGATACCCCTATGATTTTTTACCCATAAATCATTCGTAAATAACCTATTCTTGCCCATATGCTTAAAATAAGCTTTTACCATTCATTAAAACATAAAATCCACCCCATTCAAGAAACTTTCCCCGTGGTCGGCGGCAACCCAACTCACTCATAGTCGAACCTATAAGACTAAGACCTTCTCTTTCCAAAAATAGATAGAAAACACATAGGCGCGACTTCTTTTTTATTTTTCTTGCATTATCTGAATCCACATTCAAACCAAAGCATCTCAACAACCCTCTTATAGCCCTTGGAAGCTTGTTTTGATCATTTACATGACTACGAGAGGTTTTATGTACTTCTTTTTTTCTATCTTATATCATTTCAATTTTTATCTTGTTGGATCTAACACATTACAGCGTCAGATCATCTTCATCAGTTCTCAGCAGTCCGTTACAAGTCCATCCTTCCATCTTTTACATTTACAGGTTGCCTTTTTAGTCTATCTACTCTCGGCCTTGCTTCACTCTGTTAGATTCATCGCCGCCCATCTCGAGTCGCTGTCAACTCGTCTCTCTATAATTATGTTTTCCATCACCAGAGCCTTCTCTAACCTCTTTCAATGTTTTGTCTCTGTTCTATTCTACCATATCCATCATCTTTCTCATCCATTATCTCAAACCATCCTATTCTACATCCCAGTCGTCATCACCCCACCTTGGTCGTCATCGAGCAGGGTCCTGTAAGCCAACTTCCCCCTTAAAATAACCATTTTATGTCATCTTCTAGTTTTCTTTGCCTCATATTCCTTTCCACAGGTTGACTCCAACATATACAAACCCATGTTGTATTCAGATTACATCCATATCTTGCAGGGTCTATGTATTTCACTTACTATTCTAGATCCTCACACCCAAGTCATTGTTGACCTGCCTCTGCACAGTCTGGGTCGCCATCAACCTAGTAAGGTATTATTTAATTTGCATCTATTCATATTAAATCAATATCTAGATTAAATCTTAATTACTTTCAGATTCAGTTGTATCTCTTTTTTTACATGCAATTTGCTTATTCATCCTTTACTTAGCTTTTTATTTAAAAATGGGGGTTGACATCTGTGAAAGGAAGGTAACACTTCTTGGAGCCATATTTTTTGGGCAACCCCCACATATCTTATCTAATCATTTTTGTGTTCATACGTTCTTATTTGTAGGTTCATCAAGCTTGTAGTGAGGAGATCATTACCTTGGCGCATGGCTATCCACGTCTATCATGCTTCTTAGGTATTATAAACACTTCATATTATGAGTTGATAATTTCTTTTGGTAGCTAGCTTATTAATTTGAGTACAAATGAAGAAACTTGATCAACATTATTAGCACTAGTGGGACCACCCTTTAGGTGATCCCTTGATTTTATTTCTATTTTTTTTGTTTCTTTTGTCTTGTAGTAACACTGCAGCATAAGGATTCACTTTTTGCTTACTCATGTTGGTTTCGGTTGCTTGGATTGATCTTCACTTAAAGTTCAGATAAAAAGGAAAAGATTTATCCAGGTATTCCTCATTTTTTCCTGTTTTCTCTTGTTTGCATCGTATTTCCCTTTTTTGTGTGTCCTCATCGAAGATCACATCTGGATTTGATTTTAAAAAAACTTTTCTTTTCTGTATCTTGATTGCTCACATAGCTTAAGTAAGGGTTTAACTTGCTGCATTTGACACTCTAGCACACACAACCTAAAACTCACATATCAATCAACACATCAAAAGATCTTCCTACGGGGTGGAATGATTGGTATTTCATCACCAAATAGGAAGCCGCCCGAGACTTCCCTAGCAAAAACTACTTGAAACCAGCCACAAACCTCTATTTTTTAGGCACATTTATTATCCACTTTTTTCTTTTCACATTTCTTAATTTATCATGATGATAAGAAACTTGTTGCTTAATTTATTTGTTAACAAATTACAGAAACAAATGTTCATATATTTCTTGCCTATTGTCACTCTTCCTCAAGTCAAAACAACACAACAATCCAATCCATCTAATGGCATTCCTTCCTCTAATGATCTCTCCCAACAAGATTCTAAACTTGAGACCACACCTTCGGTTACCCCACCCGTTTTCTCTATGGTCTCACTTCATGAGGACCATGACATCCAAAATCATCCCCGTCTTGGTACGAATCCTCGTATCTCCCATCAATCCAACCTTTCTAGACCAACTACATCTCAATCTTCGGCTCCTTTAGAAACTCTTGGAAATCCTTCTAGCCCTATGTATGAATTCTTATTCCAAAAATCTCCCACAATCTTTCAATCCTACCAATCTACTCAATTGGTGTATCCTATTCCACCCACGTCACTTTATGTAAACTTTATCTTTATTCCATCTACTACTAGTATGCCTATCTAACCATCTCAACCTCTTAAGACTCATAGCCCCACTCATTAGGGAAAATTTTAAGAACCCCCCAAGAAAAAGTTAGAAATTGGTTGGAAAATATGGAAAAATCGACTTTCGCAATAATGGCGAATATGGATATATGTTGTCACTCGGTAAAAAGAATTATGCTACCGACCGATATCATATATTATACTATTGTCTAATAGTATATGACGTCAGCCAAAAATATATGTAATTTTTTGAAAATCCATTTTTTGACAATAATATTTAAAACAACCGACTCGACGATAAATCTTTCTTCACAAAATATGGCGTAAAAAAAATTTAAGAAAACTGATTTTTTATGGAAAAAATACATACGCTAATTTTTTATGGGATTTTTTGAATTTTTTTTATGTTAGCAGTTAAAATGAACGTCTCAATGAGAAATCCACCCTCCCAAAATATGGTGCAAGTGAAAAAAAATTTCCCATTTGTTTTTTTCTGGACAGTAGCTTTTTTGTATCCTGCCGAAAGGTAGCATAAGAATGCTACCAACCGATAGCATGTTTTTATGCTACCCGGCCGACAACATATAGTATGTTGTCAACTGGTAGCATAAAAAATTCTACCAGCTGGTAATATATTTTATGTTACTGACCAACAACATTAGTCTGTTGTTGGCCGGTAGCATATTTTATGCTACCGACCAACATCAAACTATATGATGTCGGCGTCGGGTAGCATAAAAACATGTTATCCAACGATTGTATTTAGGAGAATTTTGTGAATTTCTATTTCGCTGGGAATGGTGAATTGACCCCTAAAATTCACTTGTACCTAGCAAATTTTGGCGAACTGTTCCTAATTCCTACTCTAAAAATTCATCAATTTAAAATTTCAAAAACTGGAATATTTGCGCATTAATGAATATTCGCCACTAAAATGTTCCCTTCCATTAATCATTTACCATAATAGCTTGCTCAGTCTCAACAATCACATTATGTCCCTATTTCTCGACATAAATCATTGTAGTAACTTATCCAATCTCAACCGATGACATATATTAATCCTTATCAAATGATTCCCCAAACACCCTCACATACAAAAACTTATTAACCACCTTATCAAACTACTTCCCATGCCACACAATCACAATCCCAACCAATCATCACAACAAACGATCCCATGCATTCCCTAATGAATAAGATTTCTAGCACGGAGGCTATTACCTTAGGGCCCAAGGTCACATTATCTTATGAACAAATCTGTAACAAACCCATATATCCATCGGTTCCAATAAAACCTTACCCCCCATTGGGAGCTTCCAAATTTTACCAAGTTCAACAAGAAGGAATATCCCCAACATCATCTCCATGCATTTAAGCATGCATGTTATCTTATCACACATGATCAAGATCTTCTGCTTTGCACCTTCCCTATATCATTGGCCAGTCCAGCACTGGATTAGTACAATGGAATTCCTCAAAATTCCTTATTCTCCTTTACCCAGCTCGCACAATTGTTCCTAGAGTAATTTTTGATTAATATTGTGCACAAAATAACTATAAATGACTTGTATTCCATTAGACAATTTGATGACGAGTCTATCATAGATTTTTTTCACTCGATGGTGTGGTAAGCCAATTTTTCGTTTACTCTTCCAAAAACTGAACTCATCAAGCTCTTCTCACATTCTTGTGTGAATTATATTTATTCTATATCGTAAATCCAATCTTTCAAAAAAATTTAAGAAGCCTTTACCATGGCTTACAAAATCTAAATGTGTGCCCTTTAGTAAGGCTAACTCAAGCTTCGATCAAACAAGCCCAAGACCGATTTCATCAAACCCACTACCCATAATGACAAGTATAAAACTACTGCCAATACTATCATTGTTAAATCTCCATCCACATCCACCTCTTGCATGGAGTCTTCACAAAGAGTTTCTATACCATCTCCTAACTGTACCCCCTTGGGGAAATCCTATAGTTTGGTATTTGATAAGTTGATGACTCTACACTCTATCCAACTTCTTCCCATATGACATGTGGATGATGCACGACCCAAGCGTACTTGGTATCACGAAGGCCTCTATCATAAATATCATCAAGTCAAAGGTCACGACATTGAGAAGTGTCGTTCCTCTAAAGATAAAATCCAACGACTTATAAATAGAGGGGATATCCAAATAGAAATCTCCAACACTTCACCTAGCCGACCCCCTCGAAAGAATTAAATAACCTTTTCCAAACCATACACAATAAATCAAGCCACCCTTTCTACATCTCAACCACAAAATTCTCACACCATTAACACCATTAATCACGATATTATCTCATCAACGAATCCACCCGCTCCTACCTCAGACATTATTCCCACCCATTATTCAACACTTATCATATCCATGACTACCAAACATATGTCAACTTCTATTACAAGTCCTATACCTATATCTAATCATACCCTTATCACATCCATATCACATTTGATTATACCTCCTACTTCACCCACTTCTATCATGCCCCAATCTATCATATCAAAATTCATCTTTAACACCTATTTGGGTCCCATTGATATCCACATCTATTCTTACACCTCTAATGTCTATTCCTTCACCCACATCTACATCAAAAACACCTATTACTACATCTACATCACTTATTTCCACATAAACTCAAACTACACTCATTTCTACCACATATACCTTAAAAACCCCTCTTACAACTATCTCAACACCTCTCTCGACGCGTGTACCTACATCTTGACATATGAATAAATCATCCATTCCATCGCAATATTTTACACCCAGTCCTTCTCCAACATCGATTCCAATGTCTACATTTATAACCACTACCATACCAGTCACATCCTCTTGATTTGTGAATATATCAATGATACACCTTGCAAAATTTATGAAACAAACACATCCACCTAAGAAAATCACAAGGGGGATCCATTAGCCTCTTCAAAATTGATTGTTTCTACATCAATCAGTCCAAAAAGTACACCGCAATCTCCAAATCCATCGGTTGAGATTATAGTCATCCCTGCCAAGCTTGAATTTTCTCGATCAAAATCCAAGACTCTTGGTAAGCATCCCCAAAATTCTCCCATATAACCTCATAAGAAATTAGACCTTACCTCTCCTTAGCAATCCAGTATGATGAAATCCATCCCACTTGCACCTTCATCAATGTTAGAGCTAGCCCCTTCATCTAAGACATCTCTCAACGATCAATCCATATCCAAACAATCTAATCCTCCTCCCAAATTTGATTCATCTTTTAAGACATCTAATTAACCCATCTGATCTACATCCACACCCATATAACCTGAACCCAAATAAAAATATCCTATTAAGACCCACAAGATCTATTTTCCTTCCAATACTTCGATTAGGTCCTACATAGATACCCTTTGAAATTTAATTTGAACATATGCCATCATGCTTCCTCCTATTAGATCCTTTAATCCACATAATAAGAAGCTATTGTGGTTCAATTCCAATTATATATGCACCTATCACCGTACCCTGGGTCATGACATTAAGAATTGTAAGGCCTTTTAGACGATCATCCACAATATTATTGATAAGGATAACTTTCTCGTTCAAATAAACCATCCTTCCTCACCTACCATAACCAATCCATTCAACAACCCATCCATTGGGTTTATTAAGACTCCATCTACATCACCCCTTAACATATCTCCTACACATGTCATTCCTTTTTGAGAGGATTCTCCTTTGTTCATTGACATTATTTTCCTTGATAATCATCTCTATGATCCCCCAACCATCTATCCAACCCAAATATAAAGATAATCAACAATCCCATCGAATCCCCTTTGGCATACATGCGTCATCCACATCCAAATCTCCCAATATGAAATAATATATTATGCTGAGGGAGCACTTTGCCTTCTTTTTTTATCTTCTCATCCATGCATCCTATACACATCAATGCATTCTAGTACTTCCTTTGATGTTGGGGGACTTCAATTTTTTTCATTTGAATCTCATCTGATCTTATCCAACCCATTTATTTATCATCTTAACCAACCTTTTTGGCTATGTTTGTGCCTCTCTTGGGGTACCATTTGTTTTCCCTAATCCCACCTTTGTGGCCATATTTGTTCCTCCTTTTAGGGACCATTCATCTTTATGTTCATAAAAGTCCATTGTTGTGGCCATATTCGTGCCTCTTTTTGGGGCACCATCTATTTTCATATTTATCCCTCTCCTGGGGGACCATCTACTCATGTTGTTAAGGATCCATGTTCTCTTCGCTTCCTCAAAGGAAGTGCATAATTTTTTTTTATCTTTGCTCATTTAGCTAATCATATCCCATCCGATCAAGCTATCATCCTATCTTGAGTGTGAAATTTATTAGAACATTACATGGAAAATTTTCCCTTCCTAGATGGTAAACCGGAAGTGGAACCTCTTAACGCTTTGAACTTGTGACCATTCTAATGTTAGCATTTTCCAATGATCTCTTAGTCATATCCTTAGATCATTTATTTCCTTCCATATTTAAGAACATTCTGAAACTTATTAGAATGTTGATGTGCTTCGTGAAACTGTTATTCCTTTTCATCCTTGAGGACATTATGAAACTAATCTGAAAGATTTTCTACCTCCTCAAGCTATTGTACCTCGTCTATCATGACTGATTTTTCTTCTTTGGATTGCTCTATGCCATCCATCATGACTAATATTGCTCCTTGTCTGATCCACCATGAGGTTTAAGAGCTTAGAATCATCTTCTCTCTCCTTATGAGTAACATGACCCTCTCTGATGTCTTCCTCAAATTGGTTGTTTAGAAGATGATGTAAGATAAATTTTTTCTTAATATTTCTCATCCTTATCATTATCCTCATCTAGAAATAATTGTGTCAGTCTCAAATCCTATTGTTCATGCACTAAATATATTGATTCATTCTCAGCTTTGACTTGAAAATCTTCTTCATTAAAATCTGTTTCATGACCACTTATGGGAATCCTTTCATACATTGGTAACAAATTTTATTCTCGAAATCAGAAATATTTAAATCAGCGCATGTAAATCAACAACTATAATTGGATCTTTTTCTAAACTAGAAGATGGTATAACCTCAAAACTATTGGTTTGAAACTCAGAATCCTATTTATGATCACTCAAAACATTATTCGTAGATTTTAGCTCTAGAGAAAGATGAACATCTTACCTAAAATTTGATTGTTGAGTTGAATCTTTTAGTTGCTCTAGGACCTGCACCTCTATCTTGCAGTCTTTCTCCAATTGCAGAATCTAATTGAACTAAACTTTCAAAATCCATCCATGTAAATTGTGCATGAATTCTAGCTTGCTATTTTCTTCAATCAGCTGCCCCTCTTCCTTCATTCTCAAACCCATAAAAGGAAGGCGATGATAAAAAATTAGCCAAGAGGAGAAACCAATTAAATGTAAACATCAACCTTCAATGACATAAAGAATTGCATATTGGAAATTCGAAACAAAGCTAAAATGAAACTTGGGTTTCACTATTATGTTGAATTTAATGAAAAGAAACAACAACAATCTCCCAGAAAATGCAAGGAGCTAAAATGATAAAAGAAACTAAGCCATTTAAAGTGACCCAAATCCAAAACTCATAGAGCCAAAAAACGAAAGAAAAGATAACAAAGATCACGATCACAAGCCACATGAGAAATATAATATGATGACAAGTAAGTAAAACCCTACGTAAAATCAATATTTACCAACTTTGTTTGAAACCCTTCTATGAAAACTCGTGAATAAGTCAGGGTAAATAAAACACACAGTAGTTACCAAATGGAAAATAATGCATCAAAAGTATCAAAATGGACTACCAGAATGACAATTTTGAGGTAATATAACCTGAGTTATAAGACCACCATGTAAGCCTCAAGAAAAGTAAGTCAATGCAAATCTCAGATATGGAAAATAATGCACAAATCAAAGAAACCTTTTGTTAGTGTAGAATCACAGCACCCTGAAATGAGTTCTACAGGTCTACTTTTCTAAGGCAGAGTCATTTAGTGTGATTTCATAACATTGAACTTTCCCCAAGGTGTGGGACCTTGCAAAAATGGGAAAATCTCTCTAGATTAAAGGTTGGTTCCTATTCCTCTGTTCAGGTGCATACGTGAGAATTTGTAGAGGATCTCTCTTTATACCTAATCTAAACTTGCCAAGGAGACAGGGGTGAAAGGAATACAGGAAATCAAACTACACTATAAGGTGATGCACCAAAGGAATGATGAAAATTTGTTTTTCCAATAGAGACAAACTAACCAAATGCATACAAAAACTAAGCACAAATTCCCAGATCTATAATGAAATATCAGATCAAAGCAAAGGAGAAAAGAGAGGATCTAAAGTTGATCACATATATGTTTTATTGCTCTGCAGATTGATACAATGCATTACAAAGAGGCCAAAAGGTAGAAATGTATTACAGTCTAGTAGAAGGTCTAAAACTCCACGAGTTTTTTTACCAAAAGAAAAGGGGAGCCAACAAAACAAAGAATGTCTAACCCCTTACAATGAATCCTGCCCCTGTATTTATAGATTCAATCAGAGAGAAGAAAAAGAGATAGAGGCGGGAAAAACAGGTTGAAGCTCAACTACTACTGTTAATGCCTCTGATAAAATCTACCCCAAATCCATCTTGACTACCTCAACCATTGGTTTGGCACCTTGAAAGAAGAGGAAATGGTGGAACAGATCGAATCCGATATGGTTGTTAAGGCAAAGATATCCTACATTAAAATCCTGAAGACGTTTCTCCATTTTCCACCTATCAGGGCCTAAGAAAAATGATTCTTTATCCTTCCATGGTGTAGAAGACGTCAAGACGCTTCAAACAGTGTCAGATTTGCAATATTTCAAACCCTGAGTCAAAAGATATGCCCCTTCAAAGTTTGTATCGAGTTCATAAAAATGGGCAAGAAAACAGTTCAAAAAATGGACCCCCTTTTGAGATGGGACACGTGGCATCATTTAGTTGGCTAGGAGATGTGCTTCCATCTTTACCTTTGTGACTTTTAGACAAAAGAAATTTTTTCACCTTTTCCTCTGACTGCCCGCTTTCCTTGACTCTGGCCCAAACATTTACTTTTTCCCCTTTGGGTGGAGTTGCGGCTCAGTTTGTGCCTTTTATCCTTTTGGGATGACAAAGGGAGAAAAACCAACTTTCCCCCCGATGGCCCGCTTTCCTTGACTTGGGCCCAAATGTTGACTTTTTCACTCAAGCGGAGTTACCGCCCATTTTGCAACTTTTGGCTAAGTCCTTTACTTGGGATGGAATCTCTCTTTATCTAGGACATGCGGTAGCCTGACGCTCGTTTGGGAACCCCTTCTTTATTTAATCTTTGAATTAGCACCATTTAGACACTTGGCATTCTCCGCTGGCCTGGCCTATGCATTGACTATTCAACTGACTCTTCCCCCTTCTAAGATTGGACACGTGGAGGCACCATGCTTACTTGAAAGCTTGGCTCAAAGTTTTCCAATGGAGTGTCAAGTTGACACTTGTCAGATTCTGCCAGTCTGTGGAATTTTCAATGGTCCTTCTTACTTTTTAGACTTTAGGCTACATGGTAGGCTTATGCTCGTTTGGGTATCCACTCTGGGACTAACTCTTGGAGACGCGCCACACTGACACGTGCCATTCTCCACTTACACTTATATACTTAGCCAATTTTGAGGCCCACCATGTTTGTCTTTTGACTCTATTTGACCATTTTCTATGAGGAGGGCTGGTGTAAGTTTGAGTATCCGACATGGGCTTCCTTTTTAGATTTGCGTTGAGCCAACACCTGACATATTCTTTCTTAGTTGAAGAATTTTTTTATGGTCCCACAATGTTTTGGGGCTCTGGACGTGTGGAAGCTTGGCGTAAGTTTGGGCTTCCCTTTTTGGATTCACCTTTGGAGAAGCGTCGTTAGGACACGTAGTCCCTACCACTGCCTCCTCCATACTTAGTCAATTTTGGACCATTTCCTGAACCATTTCTAGCTTGAGGACTCTGGATCTTTGTCATTTCTTCCCTCTCTTGCCCTTGGTTCCTCTGCGGCACTGCCCCTTCTTATCTGACCCTGTTGTTCCATTGTTGAGTCTACCTGTAACTTGAAAATGGGCTTAAGGTAGGAAAAAAATCGATAGAGTCATTTCTTTTGCACAGGGTCCCTTAGTATTTCTCGGCCCTTGTAACTCCATTTGTTGAGTTACTTTGCAACCATTTACAGATCCGAATGAGTTTTCTCAGGTTCTTCCTATGCGGGGTTGTGGCTGATCCAATATTTGGCCCGGGGTGAAATATGGATTACAATTTGGTGACTCATAGGGGTATCTACCTACTAGATGAAAAGACCAATTTCCTTGTAATATTTGTTGGGCATGGAGTCGAGAATGACAGTTTGAAATTAATACTACCTCTGATTCAGGAACCCAGCTATTTGCACTTTCAATTTTCATAAGAAATCTCGAAATGAAGGTTTCTGAGAGGAGAAAAAAAATTTGACTCAGGCCTCATCTGTCTCTCCGACTGGACTACATAAGAGAAACAAAACAACACCACAATTGTGTACAAAAATGAAATCATACATGCTCCAAATAGAACATGCAAAGTGTGCAAAGCACTTAGGAGAAAAGCAACCTAAACTATAGTAATGCGATGTGCACAAGCACTTAGAGGAAAGAGAAACTAAACTAATATGTACAGGGTGAGAATTTTCCTTTTAGTAGCAGTGCTTAAGATAGATCCCATTCACTGGAATCTACAACTCCTCACCCTCCAATGTAGACAATTGGACAGCATTGCTACTCTTACATTTTGTGACCATGTAGGGGCCACTCCAGATGGCATCAAACTTGGAATTCCTTCCTGGTTTTGCTTGATTTGCATCCCATTTCAGAACCAGGTCTCCTTCCTATAAGGTCCTTGATTTTTCCTTCTTGTCAAAGCATTTCTTGATTGAAGCTTGATTCTTCTCTATTTCCTAGGTTACATGCTCTCTGGCTTCTTCCAATTCTATCAGCTCCATATACCTAGCCTCCATTGGTTCAAATTCAGACATCTCTAGCTGCTTCATGAGCTCTAATGCTAGAAACTCAAGTGATATAGGCAACACTACTTCTTTCCCATAGACAAGTTTGAATGGAGAGATTCCTGTAGATCTCTTGGGTGTTATCCTATTAGCCCATAAGGCCATTTTGAGATTTGTGTGTCAGGTCCTCGTATTCTCATCAATATTTCTTCTGATGATCTTTAGTAGGTTCTTGTTTGTGGACTCAGCTTGGCCATTACCTTGAGGGTAATAGTTCGATGAAGTGCTCAAGTAAGTCCCATTCTTAGCAACCCATCCCATGATCTTGGAACCTATGAATTCCAATGAATTGTCTGATATAATGGTGGATGGTACTCCAAACTTTGTCACTATCCCTTCATAGAAATATAGTATACTAGACTCATTAGCTTCCTTGAGTGCCACTACCTCGGTCCACTTGGTGAAATATTCTGTTGCTGTCATAATCCATTTGTGGCCTTGGCTTGAATTTGGGTTGATGACTCCAATGAAGTCCAATCCCCATTGCATGAAAGGTTAATTGACTAAGATTGGGTGTAATGGAAGTGCTACTAGCCTTTCTTTGCCTTTGAAGAATGCACAATTCTTGCACCTTTTGATCCATGCATAACAGACACTAAACACTCTGGGCCAATAATAACTTAAAGGAACGATAACCAGATCATACCAAGCCAATAACATAAATTCTAATCAAACACCATGATCAATAAGATGAAATTAATTCACCAAAATAGCTTTACACAAAACCTTTACAAAACAATGAGTAGCAATATCATATATTATAATGGAACTCAATGCAATACAATGAGAATGGGCCTTGCTTAAATAGGAAAGGAATAATAATCTAAGAACCATTCAAGGTCGTAGATCAAACCATAAATCAAGGAAATAACTAGTCATCAAAGAACTAGTCAAGACCATAGATTTAGGAGAGAACTAGACATCAAGGATCTAGTCAATACTATAGATCAAGGAAAGAACTATACCTAACAACTAGATAATATCTCCTAATATCTAAATAAGATAAAAGAAATATCCACACACATAAGTGGGTGAGGATAAATACAATAAAGGTAAATAAATTACCTAGGTGAACATGAGCTAAGGTAAATACCTACTCTAACACCCCCCCTCAAGTGAAGCTAGGGGACAAAATATAAGTGGCATGTCCACAGTATGATTCCTGACAACTAGGCCTGATGAGGTACTCATATACAATAACTGGGAAAAAAGGGACACCGCAAGGTACCCAAAACCTATAACAAAAAATTAAAGAGAGTAAAGACCCGCTCCAAGGCATCCCAAGAAGCTCGGCTCAAAAAACTTGTACAATGCTAAAGAATTTTGGTGGGCACTATGGTCTGAATCCACTGCTCAATCACAAAACTCAAAAACAACTGACATTGGGTTTCACCATAATAGCTCCATATAAGGAGACTGTTAACGGAGTGATGTTGAAAGTGCAAAAAAACACCAAACATAATTCAATCAACTTCTGTAAATAGGTGTTCCACGATCTAAGAACAAAAACCAAAGAAATAAGGAAAGGACACAAAATCTAGAGTGTCACGATCCAAGAAAATCCAAGGTAACAAGGCAAGGACACAAAACCCGAAGAAGCAAGATCAACACCACACCCTCCCATACTGTTGAATGGGTGGAGTGGCACTACAAATCTGTATGAGTTGTCAAGAAAACTACTCAAACACTGAAAAACTAACATTGGAATGCACCAGAATAGATCCCCCATAAGAGATATTGTCAACATGCCAAAAGTGTCGAAAATACAGATACAAAATATCTCAACAAACAAGAGAGATACACTACACCTACTAAAAAAAATGCTCAAAACAAGAAGCATCACAATGCATAAGGTATAGAAAATGGAGTAAGAGGTCTAATGGTGGAGGAGCCATGCCTGTAGATTCCTCTCAACAAATGCCTATGTCACTGCCACGAGTGATCAGATATCCACCCCAAATCAACACAGATGGATGAAGAAGTTGTCTGCATATGACTTGGTGTAAAATGCACAAAGGGTGCACGAAAAAAAACATTAGAATGTGTATCAGGTTGATCATGTCTGATAGCTGAAATCTTAGGTTTCTCAAGATTGAGTGAAGGTGCATAACTCATGTGTTGCTCATGATCCTCAAAAAGAGTCAAGTGAACAAAAAAAGGAGCTCTGTCAATGTGTGATCCCAATGAAGTATCTACTCGAAAACCAATGTCATGATGAGAATTCCACTTAACGTGTGGAATAGAGGAAATAATACCCTATGAATGTCTTCCAATGACTCTGCTAGTGAGACCTATATAACTGAGCATGCGAGAACTGAATGCAGTGGTATGCTTATCAAAAAAACCATGCATGTGGAAGAGCATGCAATAACAAGCCTCACAAGTTTAGAACCATCAAGATCAGGAACAGACTCAAAGACTAAGAAATCAATGTTAGTGGGTACAGGAGTAATAGATGCAAGTGGACTAGGAGCATGGATACGGCTGTCCACAATATCATGGTAATGTTGTAGGCTAGCAAGTTGTTGCTGCAGGGAGTGGATTATTATATCCTTATCATGAATGAGTGATTGTAAAAGAGAATTTCACTTCTTGAGTGATCTATTTTCTTCCACAAATTTTACAATATCCTCTTGAAGTCCACACACTTCAGAGAAAATTATATCATTCTCAGAATCCATGATAGATACAAAATGCAACTCCCAAAAGTTTAGGATGTTGGGCTCAGCTGAAATTGCATCCACAATTGATTACAACACTCCTCCATATTTGGAACTTTATAATTATAGTGCAAGTCTCAAAATAAACATTTCCAATGGAAAGAACATGAAAAAACAAGCACTTATGTAAAAAATGGCACTCAAAACTGAATTACTGATCAAAAGTTACAAGCTTTTTAATATTTTGCTCTATTATTTATTTTAGTTGCCACTAATACAAAATAAATTGTTGTTGCCTTTACCACACAAATAGAATTAAAGGGAGCTGAAGTTAAGCACCTACTAGTAGGAATCATAAGCTTTAAGCCCTCATATGACCAAGGCTAAAGATTTTAATGGGTGCATTAACCAAAAAAACTATGCTACGGCAAAAAATTGCCTTGTGTAGATCCCGAGAAACCCAACATACCCAAAAAAGAATCCTGTGTTTTCTTTTCTGGTGGGTACAAATCCTGAGGCAAACCAATGTGCTTCTCTGCAACAAAAAAACCAAAAAACCGACTGCCTATAGAAATGGCCAAGTTGACAGTCGATCTTAGGGTTTTCACACCTTTTGGATCCAATGGAAGCCTTTGTTTTGCATAAAACCAAACGCAGCCAAAAAATACGACCAAATCTCAAATATATTAATATACAAAGATTTTATTTGCAAAATAAAATTTATAGATGGATGTCAATAGGAATCTCCTGCTCTAATACCATGAAAGGAACAATAACTGAATTGTACCAAGCCAAGAACACGTATGTTAATCAAATACCATGATCAATAAGATAAAATCAATTCGCTAGAATAGCTTTACATAAAAAATTTGCAAACAAATGAGTAGTAATATCATATATTATAATGGAACTCAATGTAATACAATGAGAATGGGCCTTGCTTAAATAGGCAAGGAATAACAATCTAAGAACCAGTCAAGGTCGTAGATCAAGCCATAAATCAAGGAAATAACTAGTCATCAAAGAACTAGTCAAGACCATAGATTTAGGAGAGAACTAGACATCAAGGATCTAGTCAATACCATAGATCAAGGAAAGAACTATACCTAACAACTAGATAATATCTTCTAATATCTAAATAAGATAAAAGAAATATCCACACACATAAGTGGGTGAGGATAAATAAAATAAAGGTAAATAAAGTACCTAGGTGAACATGAGCTAAGGTAAATACTTACTCTAACAATAACCTGCCTTCATGATCTTGAGTGTTGTCATCCTTGGAGCAAAATGGCCTCAAGCTCCTTCAACATGGAATTCTTATAGCGCTCTCTCAACCTAATATGTTTCAATGCATCTCAGTAGAATGTCATTAATGTCTCTTTTGAACAAGACACCATCAATAAGAACATATGGGATGGCTTGTAGTTTGAAATGTCTCCTCTTTGCTTTATTCATCCCATGAGGATATAGGCCTATTTAGAGGACTTGTACCATGTCTTGGGTCCAACAAGGAGTAGGTACATCATCTCTCCCTTCTTCTTGATTATCCTTTAGAATAAAAATAACCTCCTTTTCACTGTCTACTTCATCCTGTTGACCTGAGGATAATTGTTCACACAACCCTTTCCCACTTACCAACTTAGTGACCCTGATCTCAATGTCATATTACATGACATGAGTGATCCATCCTGCACATTTTTCATTCAGGTCCTTACTGAGGAGGAATTATTTAACTCCCGCATAGGAGACCAACAATTGGATTTTATTATTTGACACTAGGTGCTTGAACTTCTTTAATCCTCTTATTACTGTCAAGACTTGATTTTTGATGAAGGAGTATCTCACTTCATAGTCTTCTAGACCTTGACTGAAGAAAGCAATTGGATACTGTACCTCCTTTGTTCTACTGAACTAAGTGTAGACACCTAAAATATGCTTACACTTAGCATTTCATCCAATCCAATCAATTAACGACACTTCGTTAAATCCCCATACTTTGCTCCATTCTCAAATGCCCATTCACGACACTCTTTCAGTCGTATTCCTCCTATAATCAGTTTATTTGGCTAATATATCTCTTATTAGCTAAACATTCCTCCTTTCGACCATTCAGAACCTCCCTAGTTCTCTCTAGACCACTTCTATTGGCTTCGTAGGCTATCTATCAGTCACAATTGGTTATCCAGACCCCTCCCAACTCTCAATGAGTCTCTAATCACTTGCTAATCAAGTTTAACTAGCCTAATCCTAGCTTAACTAAGCCTAAAGCATGTTTATCCTAATCTAATCTAAAATTGTTTTTTGAGCTTTAGTCCCACATGCACCCAAATTCCAAATTCTTCCAAGTGGAAAACTATAAATACAAGGCTAAGCCTACCCATTCTAAAAACTACAACTTCACTCACAAGTCCTTCTCTCTCAAACACTTTGGAAATTGGCATTAGAAATCATTTGTGATAGCTTTAAGCTATAGAACATTTGGATCTTGGCCATGCTCCATTGTTTAGAGCTCTTCCATCTTGCATCCATAACTTCATAGTAGGTTAGTAGGAGGGTATCTAACTTGGTCTTGTAGCCATTTTAGAGAGACCTCTTCACCTCCATTGAAGTAAACAACACATCTAATTTGATTGCTTAGAATCTAACTAGGTTCATTTTTATTAAGCTTTCATGGAGTAGAGAGTAGTATATATGCTAGGGTTTGAATATTTGTTTCAAATTTATATATGCATAGATAGTTTCTTGTTTAGCTCTTATCTCATGGTGCATGGATGAGTAAAGCAAAGCTTTGAGGTTCTTTAGTCCTCATTCCATAGCTTTTGCAACTTTCCATTGCATACATTTGGCACGCCCCGAGCGAGACACTTTGTCCATCCTCCATTAATGGAGTCACTTTGAAGCTTTTTGTTTTAGTTTCTAATTTTTTTTAGTTTCAATCTTTCTAGATTAGTTTAAAGCTTTCTAGATTAATTTTTCAAAGTTTTTTAGATTAGTTTCAAGTTTTTGATTTCACTAACCTTTCTTGTATTAATGGCTAAAATCAGGTTTCCTAACTAGTTAAGCTAGGTTTGTCTTGTTTTTGTGCTCTTTGCAGGATCAAAGGAGGTGAAGTGCTGCCAAAATTGAAGCAAATTGATAAAAATTTGATATTTTTGAGATAATTTTTGAAAAATCCCGTGTTTTTTAGCCACCTATAGGAAAGGGAGTGCACACATACCATTCTGTGCACGTAGGTACAACTCTGATTGTCATTTTTTGACAAGAGGAACGTGCACCAAATCAGTGGCACCAAATCAGTGGCGCAGGTACACCAAATCAAGTGGCGCAGGTACACTAACAGTGGTGCAGACATCATTAGCAATCTTCCGGAGGCCATAACTTTTGCTCCCAAAACTCAAAACGACTCCGTTTTTGTTGCGTTGGAAAGGTATTGAAGTGAACTACACAATGGAATCATAAAATTAGGATTTTGACTTACCAAAAATTTATGGTTTACATTATTAGGTAAATATTCATTTTCTAACGTATCTTAAAGTTCAAAAAAGTGTTTTCTTGGCCATTCTAACACTTTGAAATATTTTTGTAGCACTAATCAGTTATTTGCAGGGTTATTTTGGTTTTATTTTTGACTAACTTAGTTAAGTGTTTCATTTCTTAGCTTGAGACAAGGTTTGTAAAGTGTGTATGCTCTCTCCTTGCACCTTAAAAAGTGATCTTGGAGATCAAAAACACTTGCACAACTTTGTATCATATGTTAAAAACACTTGTTCTAAAAGATAAAGTAATTTTTATGTGATTTAGTAAGAATTTTCACACTACGTATGCTCTTCCTTCACGCCTTTTGGTGATCTTAGGAATCAAAAACAAGGTGTAAATTCCCTTTATTGATATCAATTTGCAATGGAAAATTACTAAACTCATTGTCTACAGGACCTAACGCTTGTCAAAGAAAGGCGTCAAAGACAAAACACAAACCCGACTAATACACATGTTTCTTATAGGTTGCCAAATGGTGTGCCTACTTAAAACCACATTAAGTTAAGCAAGATAAAAAACACACCATATTCAAAACATTGTATTGCAGGTTTCGGAAAAGGGTACGTCCCTCTCCGCTCAACTGGAACATAACCCCTTTGGCATAATGCCTTAAGCTACAACAATGGGGGTGGTTCCAGGAACCCCAAAGTAGTCCACGCAAGAGGGAACCTTGTGGATGAAATGGGAAGTGCTCCACACTACCTACTTGACTAGTGATTCCTTTGTGAGATAGCATTACAAGCTTGTCCCTATGCATGACCCTTTTAAGTACACAATGGATGCATTTACTACCCACTGTGCTTGAAGGGGGAAAAGTTGAGATACTCCCAAGATAGTCGAGACTATTTGGGTAAATCATCCCACTCGTGGATAACTTTGTAACACCTAGGATGAGAGAACCACCTAGGAGAATATACTTTGGCCAGGAGCCCACTTTGACCAATTCTAAAACAATGTTGAGTTGTGAGCCATCTTTCATCATGAAACGTGTGACGCGTTACTTTCACTTAGTTTTTCACTTACCTTAAGGCGAGGCGAAACTCTGCCGAAGTAAATCTAGCATTTTTCATCCCCATTTTCGATCTTCTTCCTTCACATTCTTTTGACACTTTGTTGATCAAAAGAAGGGTGACTACCTTTATGTTACCAATCGATTGTCTTCTGCCACTTTTTTGTCCGTTTACGCCCATCCATGTTTGTGGTTGGGTAAGTTAAATGTCTAAAGTGTGCAGAGGTGTATTTATATCATTGGTAGCCTTTGTGATCTTGATACCCACGTCAGGATCATCATCATAGTTAGGATTGATTCATCATTTTATCTCCCTTTGACATGTTACCTCGTTTGCATTGTCTCGACATAATTAAGATACTTATGTCATGTTTCTCGTAAACATGATCTAAGTTTCCGCATTGTGGCGTTACGCTGCCCATGTTTTAACACATCCTTAGTATACTTTGACTTAGTTTGATTTCAAACATTGTCCCAAATCTTGAAAGGTGTCACTTACTTTGTTTGCGTCATTTTGATACCAATTTGACACTAATATCTCAGCTTCTCCTTGAAGTTTGATAGACATGTCCAATTAGTGTGGTTACGTAGCTTACATTTTGTAAACCTCACCCTTTAACATTTAGGTCCTTATTGGTTGTTGAACTTGTCGTGGTATCCTTTGATTGGGAGTCACATCTACCCTTTGTTAATATTTACGCCTTGTTCATTTCGAGCTTGACGTAAATATTGACATTGTGTTGATCACCTTTGCATCGAACTATTTACACACACATTTGCATAGGGTGTATTTCCTTGTTGATTGGCTTTGTGTTTCACACTTCCATGATTGTTCCTTGTGATTATTCATTCAGAAAACTTATTTTCTAGGACAATCCCTTTTTATCTCATCGATATTGGCATCATCATGATGTCTATTTTCCTTAGACCTTCTTCAGAAAATCATCGCACGCATATCAATACTTATGAAATGTCTAGCTAGTTGTCCTTATGCTACCCAAAATTGACATGTCACTTCCTTCCCTTTGAAGGAGTTCCATCACACTATCTAGATCTAGAAATTTGTGCTTAAAACAACGCCAAAAATGACTGAATATCATGTGGTTCCCCATACTTACAAAAATACGGAACCTAGTTTTAGCAATTCAAATCAAAAGATTCCCATTACAACTAAACCTTGTTTGGTTCTTCATGTGCTAGAGAGCCCATACGGGTAACTCATTCCCCACCTTCATCTCATAGTCGGTGGTATGATTTGGACACTTCTAATCCAAATTATTATTCAGAGTTCCCCCCACTCTTCTTCTAATTCTAATCCAAACATTTCCTCTTCTTCTAAGGATTCCAATCCAAATATTTCCAAAATTTTCTGATTCTTCTGATGATTCAAATCCAAACTACTATTCCAAACTAATATTTGGATTCATCTAATTCAACTCCTAAGTCATCTAATGTGACTCCTATGTCATGGTCCTCCCTATCTTTGCGTAGGAACCTCTTCATCATACATTTAATATGACTCTTACATCGCGGTCCTCCCTTTCTTCACAGGACCCCTTTTATCAGTCGCCTCAACGACGTCTTCTTCCTTTGAAGATACATGTGACTCCAAGTCCCTCCAATCAAACATCTAATACAATTCTTGAAATCCTGGTCCTCTCTTTCTTTGCAGGACCCTTGTTATTATTCATCCGATGCGATTATTGAATCACGGTCCCTCCCCTTCTTCATAGGACCTTCTTCATCAATCACCCCCAATAAGTCTTCCTTCTTTGAAGATTTTTGTGACTCAAAGTCCTTCGAGTCAAATGTCTGAATTGACCCATGTGTCATAATCTACAGACTTTGGACTTAATCCTACTAGTTTACAGATGATATACCATCGTATAGGTAGGTCCACACCACCTTCTTCTACTCCTGAGACATCTAGCTACACATATTCTTTGTCCCTCACATCATCTTCTTCTATCAATCATCATCAAACATCTTCTAAGTCTTCCACACCAAGTGAACCTCTTTCTTCCAATCAACCCCTGGTGGTCGATCAACAACTCATACCGATTGACCTCTTTCAGAATGAAGAAACAATCAGGGCATTTATAGGGGCACATGAAGATATTCCTTTAGAAGATTACGAGAAAGGATTCTCTTTAGACTTCGATGTACCCGCATATTGTGAGGAAAAGGTTGATTCCTTTTATCAAGAAATAGAGGAAGAGCCTCAAATCATGCAACTTGATCCTCCTCTTATTTCTTCCATCTTCACATTCTTCATTATGTGATGAAACTCCTTGGTCTTGAATTGATCCATGGCCTATCTTCTCATCACCCAATAACTCTTTTTCTATCATAATTCCTCAATCACAATCTCTTATGGGGTCAATGCCAAGTATCCCTTCATCTTCATCTAGGTGTGGGTCACCTTCTAGTAGCCCTCCCTCTGCTATTTGTGGGACATTTTCGAGTAGTCCACTATCTTCTATTCTTGGGGCATGCCCAACTAGCCCCTTGTCTTCTAGGTATGGATCACCCCTGGGGTAGTCCATCATCTTCTATTCTTGGGCCACATCCTAGTAGCCCATCATCTTACATCTATGGGTCACGTCCTAGTAGCCCTTCTTCTTCTATTCTTGGGCCACATCCTAGTATCGCTTCGTCTTCTATCTATGGGTCACATCCTAGTAGCCCTTCTTCTTCTATTCTTGGGCCACATCCTGGTAGCCCTTCATCTCTTCTATCTATGGCTCACCTCTCGGTAGCCCATCCTCTTCAATTCTTGGACCATATCCATTTCATCCATCACATATTTCTTCTATCAATGGTGGTGTGGCAAGCCCATAGTCATTTCTCTCATCATTTCTCAATGTCCACGTTCTCTTTCTTCTCCTTCTCAGGATCAGACAAGTCATGCTATTAGCTTATAAGAAACCCAAACAGGTTCATTAATCAATCTCAGATCAAAACTGTCCAAGAGCTCTGAAGCTCCCAACAAATCCAACAATCTTCAAAATTCTAAATCAAGTGTGATTCAAGAACTCGTACATCAATGTAACCATCAAGTATGGCACAAAGTGCATAAACCTCTGGATAGGGAACTCAATCTCCCACATGCAAAATCCATGTTTCAGAATAAATCATAGTCATTTATTGAGTGTGAACTCACCATGATCATTGAGATCAGGGAAAATATCACTCTTGATAAACAAACATGCCTAGTCTCCCTTATCAAGGAAGTCACAAACATTGTTGTTGGATCTTACCACATAAAGTGACTTTGTTAGTCCCAACCTCTTAAAACTGTCAAAAATCTAAAAATAAAAAAAATTCAAAATACAAAAAACATTGAGTTGAAGTTAAAGAAAAATCAAAGGTACAAAGATCAAACATTGCAATCAGGTATTGCATACACATGGATGTTTCTTTCTTCCCTTCACAAAAGGCATTCTTCTGCAATTCTAAATCCTACCATTTTCATCCCTTCATGTGATATTTTGGTTAGCCTATTCACACAAATTTTATGACATTTATCTCTATGGTATCACGTTTGACCCTAGTCTTTCATCACCTTGGTAAATTAAAGAACGACTAAACCTCAAAAAGGTGTTGTAGAGATAAGCTATCACATTCAACATCTAATAAAATTTTTGTGAAGAAATTTTGAGACATATTTGTTGACACTAGCCAATGTCATCATCACAATCACTTCCACCTCCTTCCATCAAGCCATCTATGGTTCTTAACCCCTTTCAAACAAGAGAATCTGAAATAAGTTTTCAGTAAAAAAAGAATTTTCAAAAATCAATAAAAAATCAAAAGCTAAAAGCTACAAAGCTAAAAGCAAATTGATATATTACTCTCTCTTGGGGTATTTCCAATAATCTCTATTGGGGCTATGGATGCCTGACAAAAATGGTAGTAGAGAAATGTTGCTGATTAGAATCAAATACATCTGTGGAAGGGCTATGGACTCTTTGGCAGAGAGCAATGTATGGCTATCCTTCCACCATCCATTGGCACAAAATCACCTTTCAAAATCAATCATTCCTACACATTGGCTAGGGTAAACATTCACTTGTTAACATCTTTTAAATGCTTCGTTCAATTTGGGTAAACATTCACACGTGCACAATTGGATATCATGATGAGGGGTGAATGTTTCAACTTTCACTGGTTTCTCACCAGTAAGGACTTTTTCTCACCTGGTTTCAACTCTTCCTAGGGCATGAGTCTTGTGCTTTTCACTCAAGGGCTAGATGTGTGCCTTTTAATCGCTTCTTCATGGGTGGAGATCATTTAAGCTACGATTCATATTGTTTATCATTTGGGAGTTGCTCGTACTTGGGTTGCCATGTACATTCATGTGTATAAGATTACTTGGTTGCCATGCTCGTGGGACATGTTTGAATACCCCTTTCACAGCTCACCATTTTGTCCTTTTTAGAGCTTGTCATGTATTTCAATTGAGTTGGGAGTATTCTTCATGTCTGTGAGCATCTGCTTGCTTGCATGGCCAACTCGCCACTTCATTAGTTAAGGGCTCAACCATCATGTTGGATCTGTGTTTTATTTGCCTTGTCTGTCCATTTGCTAAGCTCGACCCTTTTTATTAGAGCTCTACTTTCATCACTTACATTGGTTTTAGCATCATGTCGAGTGTGATTAGTTGTGCATGGTAATTCACGCAGCTTGGGCATCGTTCAATGCCCTGTGCTTGCATTTCCCTATCTATTCTGAGCTAGGTGTGTTTGTGTGCTTACTCGAGCTTTTATGTAATCTATTTTTCTCGACACTGTGCTTTCACATCTCAGTATGTTAGAAAATGAGTCCTTTGCATTCAGCTCTGTCTAGTTTGCACGACATTGGTTGTGACTGTTTGGGGTCAGCTTTTCATTGAAATTCATCCTACAAAATGATCACTGGTGAGTTGGGTTCTCGTTTATTACATTAGTGCTTGAATGGCTTGCCATGGGATCATCTTGCCCTTTACTCATACATCAACTCCATTATGTGAGGGAGTTACTGTTTCTTATCTGTTTAACTCGATGGATTTACTGGTACTGACTTTTGTTGTGCTTAAAATAGCTTGGCTGTTAGACCTGGTGTCGAGTCATGTTATTGATGGCTTTGCCTTGTACTCAGTGGTATTGGGCACCAGTTACCCTCCATGTCATTAGTTCCATTTTCTGCCATCTTGAAGCATTTGATCTCAAACTACCCAGCTACGCATATTTCTTGTTAGGCTTGAGCTTGCATATTACCAAGCTCGTATTGCATTGCATTGTGTATGACAAACTATAAAAAGGTAAACTGTTACTTGATATCATATTGCATTGCATCTGGTTAATGCTTGAAAAACGTTGGTGCTTGAGAAAATGGATATCAGATTATATGGCTTTTAAGTCATACTACATTTTTTTCATTCTTTTTTAACAAGGATGTATGATGGGATCTCTAGCAATACTGAAAATATGTATTTTTCTTCACTCTAAACCTTGTACTGGATAGTGATGGGTACCTTAATGAAATCTTGTCAAACTCTAAAAAATTCTTATATATGGGAGATTGAAAGTCTTCCATCTTAGATAAGAACTTCTATTATTTTTGAAATGTAACTTGAAGTCGATCAAGTTCTTCTATCACCCAATCGACCAATCAAGGGGGCATCCTTCAATTTACTCAATTTTCTTGAATCTGTCAAAAACGTGGACTTGTTTGAATGCTTGTCTACACTTCTTTAAATTTGGACGCTGATGGCACCCCAAACTATGGCACTTATGTTGCAAACTTGAAAATATGGATACAACATTTCATCCAATTCTGTGTATTCTGAAAACTTTCGTTCTTCAGCTTGAGTTGATCCATTGCGGTTGTATCCTTATTCCTGCATCTTATTAAAATTGTATTCCTCCTTGATGCCTTTTTTGGGAACTTGTTTTCCTGTTTCACCTTATCCAGGATGGCTGACTCATACTTCATATGAGGCATTCAGTAAACTCCCTAGTTCTCTAAAAAAACACCCATGCTTGACATTTGTAGGCTAAACTATCATTCACAATCTGGTTACTCCAGACCCCTGAATTTTCACAAAATGTTCGGCTGCGATATTTACTTGCTAGCATTTGTTTTTACTTTTGGAAGAAAATAAACACCAAGATTTATCTAATTGTAGATGCAATCTTGATCACTAATCTATATGCTAAAAGTGAAATTTATTGAGCATATCTAAATTTCTTCACATGTACTTCCATATTTCCAAATTCTCCCATGGGTGTAACCTATAAAATACACTTGTTCTTGATAATTTGATGATCATTCCAAATCTGTGTGATTTTTCTGACAAGGTCTATGAAGCATTAGTTGAAGGCATTAGAACATGTCTCATTCTGATTAGATCTAAGCTATTTGCAAGCATTTGGATCCTTGGCCATCCTTTATTGATTGCAACATTCTTTTACTTCTGTGCATAAATAACTGCATAGTAGGTTAGTCCGGAGGCTAAAAATATAACGAGGAAAAGTACAACCCCGAGTTCTAGACCTTTCTCTTTTTCTTTCATTTCAGTTATAATGAAGTAACATCTAATTGGATTGCCATGGAGGAGGTACTTGCAAGGAAGGGGGTCTTGTCCATCCAGGAAATGACAGGTTCCTTTCTCTCCATTTCCATCTTTACATTTACATGCATTTTTTACTTTTCAGCCATATCCCTCAGCTCGTGTAGATCTGTGTACAATTTCCTTACAAATATATTCAATTTGTCTTATGTAATGAGTTGTTTGGTGATTATTTCTTTTCAGTTGTATAATCTCAAATGAACATCTGTAACTCAATACAATAACACAAATGCACAATGACCTAACCAAACAAATGTTTTATTTAAATGAACCAGTTTATTGATTATGAAGCTCCACCAAATCTTTTTCATGAAACTTTGCAGAATTAGGAAACACTTTTGGTGAGGGTGGGGAAGATATATATTTCTAAAAATGAGAAGGTTTAGATTAGTATTTTACATAACTATATGGATAATAATTCAAGAATTGGGAAAAGGATGGTCCCTTAGGCTACTCTTGCAGAGGCTTAAACGATGGAAGTGGAATGTTCCCCTTAGGAGGAAGATAACTCTCATTGGGTTTTAAGGAAATTAAAAAATGTATAAGTTTCATATTTGAGGGGGTTACAAGGCTTCAAAAACTTTAGTAGTATGGCTATCAAACTACAAAAAATGGTTTCCGCATGGATATGGATCCTTCGGACAAGACTGCATAATATCAAATCTTTCTTCAAACCATTGATCTTTTTCATATATGACTCTATGATTTGAATATTGTACTGAGTGTGGAAAGATCATGGAAAAGGGTAATCCCAAAGATAAGGTCACATTATACTAGGATGAATCTTCCTTTTCCTCCAAATGTTGATGTGATTTTTGCATATTCATCTCCAGAAATCAAACCTGTGATTATAGATAAAGATTAGGCACGAAAATTGCTTCACCATGGGTACATTATTGTTCTTGTAGACCACCATAGCTAGGAGAGGAAACATATGGGTTGATTTGACTTGATTTATGCATATATCCATAAAAATAAGGGTCATATTTTTTATAATATGAAAAACTATGGGTAAATAGAGGGGGAGGGAGATTAGATTTTGGCTAGAACTGAGAGTTCCAAGTAAGGAAGGAAAGTACCACGGATACATAACTTCATGAAATGGGAAAGGGTGAATGAAAATGGAAATGGCTACATAAATGTGGGTTGACTGGTCTTTGCTTCTGCCTGATGGGCTTAGCATCTGGATCCAGTTCTATTGTATGTTGTGCAAACTTTGGATTGAATCCTCACACGTCTTCATAACTCTAGGAAAAAACATCTAGAAATTCTTGGCAAAGTTGTATGAATTCATATCTCTCTTGCTTAGTGGCCACCTTTCCAATTTGGAGTGTCTTTCCTTCCCCAACAAAAATAGTTTATGAATCATCTCCCTTGACCTTAATGTTTGCTTTCTCTTTATGAAACTAGTCATTAGGGTTGAATATTGACTCCAGTGTCACCAAACCTTTTGGAAACTTGTTGGTCAGCAACTACACTACTTGATCCCCATACTACTGCTCTAATTTATCTTGATTCCTAGCTGATAATTCAGCGTCTTCTTGCAAAAAAGTTACGATCTGTTTATCATTTTTAAACACCTGCCAGCTTGTGTTATTGTCTGGAACTGTTGGCCTTACAATCACATGGATATGTGGTTTTGTTTTGCCTCTTTTGATACTATCAACCACATCAAATGTTTCTCCAATTGCTGCAAGTGTATTTGTAGCTTCATTCTTTTTCCTAGGTATGGACACAATGTTGAAAGCTTCGAAATATTCAATTAGGTCCCTTACCCTGTTTTTGTATCTCTTGAGTAGGTCATTCTTTGCAGTGTGTTGCCCTCTGACTTTATTCACAATTAGCTCACTATCACCACATACTTGTAAGTTTTTAATGCCTCTCTTTCTTTCCCAATACAATCTGTGAACTAAGGCTTCATACTCAGCTGTGTTATTTGAGCAAGCAAACTGGAAAAAGAAATTCAAGTAGTATTTCATACCTTGTTGCAAAATGAGAATAGCTCCTCCTCTTGTGCCTTGTCTACTCCTTGATCCATTGAAGAATAACTGCCATACTTCGTTATCATCTTTATGATATGGCTTGGTGATGCTAGGGAGAGGATGATTCTCTTCATGCAAACAATATACTCCTAGCTCAAATTCTTCCATTTCTTTATAAGGGTCAAAAGCATGCCTTTTGTTTGCACATTCATCGAGAGTCAAGTCTATAATACTTTTGACATGGGTATCTACCTCATACGTGCTTGGGTAGGTCCTCTTGATCAAATGTTGAACAATTTTCATTAATTAGACTCGGCATATGAGGCTCTATGTGATAAGTTTGCAGTAGGCTCAGATATGATTGTGGCCTTAGCCCCATACCTCATTTTGAACAGCATGTGTGACCAGTCAGCAGACAAATAACATCCAATTTTGGCAGTGAAGTCTCTTGACAAACACAATGCAAAGATGCAGTGGCAATTCTATGACTGATACAACTTGCAACACTAGTTACATTAGGACTGCATGTAATGTGAGGCTCAAATCTTTGATTACTCCAACCATTGTTACTGTTGTTCCATCCAATTGCACCACACCTCTTGATGATGTACTTCGTATTCAAGACCTTACTGGATCAACTATTTGTTTTGGCATGATAAAAGCTACTTGCTCCAGAATCAATCATGCAATTATGTATCAACTTATCTCCTATGATCAATGAGATATATAATGGAGGGGGCTTCAAATTTTTACCTTAATGGCCTCCTCGATCTGATGTTTTCTCCTTGCTGAGCTACATTGGTAAGTACCTTGTCTTGTTGATTAGGGTGGCTGATTTGATGCTTGATCAGTTTTCCATAGTAGCTTACAATAGGTCTCTTTGTCCTAGGATAGCCAATGAATCTTACATAGTGAGATGTTTGCATTCGTTTTCTTCATCTTCTCAATGATGTTGAATGAAGATGAAATATCTCTTTTCTTCCCCTTCCCTTGCACATTTCTTCTCTTGTGCATAAGCTGTTACAACGAGCGCTTGGGCTGACTTTGGAAGGTGGTTTGGATCTGACCTTGCACATTAGGAACTACATTTTGATTGCCAATACTTTGTGGAGTAATAGGAGGTTTCAGATCATTTAAATTTGAGTGATTGTCCTTCTCCAATATTTCTCTTCTCTTGGACCGTGTATTGGCCACTACATTTTGAAAAGGGGCTCTGGTTCACACCATAAAAATCTTCAGTCTACCAATTGATAAGTGTGGTCTCACTTGGAGGTCCCTCTTGTTGAGTTCCTACTACTTGATTTCCTTCTTGGCTAGGTCTCTTGTTGACACCCATTACTGGTTGCAGCATCAAGAGTTTGATTTAAATGCACCATTAAAACACATTGATTAATTATGAGGTTGATTGCATGGAAAACACCAATCATATTCATGTGCCATATTATTCTGTGCTGGAACCAATGCCCTTGATGTTGAAGCTGTGTTTGGATCATATGACCTGGAAAGGTCTAGTAGCTTGAGGATGTCCTTGGTTTTGGCTCTAATTTACATCCTGAGATGGTGGTCTATTTTGGTTAATACTGGGGGTCTACTGACCCTGAGTACTGAGCCTGAGGCTGATATGGCCTAGAACTCTAAGCTTGCTATCTTTTGATGGTTACTATCTCATTCCCCAGGTTTTGAAGCTATTTCATAACTTCCTAGAGTTCCTTAGAGGTGTTAGATGATGACAGTGGAGGCTTCAGCTGAGCTTTAACTCCTAGGAGTGGGTATAGGAGCTAATGTAGGTGTTTGGCTGGTATTTGGGTTTCCTAACTCAGGGGTATAGAGGCATGGATGGCCTAGGAAAGACTTTTTCTAACCTGAATCAAATCAATTCTCAGCCCCTATGGAAAGGATATAGGCTGCAGGTAAGGTTTTTCCCCCATTGACTGAATCATCAAAGAAATATCAAAATTTAAAGCTCTAAGAAAGTATAAGAAGGCACCTTCATTAGTGGGATTTACTGTTGTTGGAATCCTATCCCAGGTCCATTAAAATATAAGGTTAAAGTCTATCAGACTACTCGTTTGGGGCTCTCTTGATTTTTGTTAGTTTACTCCAACAAAGATAAGTTATCACCTTTCTCTCCAAACTGGTTATGGAGAGTTGTGCACAGATGGTTCCAATTTTGGATAGAGCCTGCCTCAAGGCTTCTAAACCATTATGAAGCTTTCCCTTTGAGTGAAGAGGTGAGCAACTTGACTACAATGTCCATCTCATGGATTTCATGGATTATACAAATATTTGCAATATCTTGGACATGATCACCAAGAGAAGTGTGATTTTTTCCCCAGTGAAATATAGGATGCTCTTTAATGCTTGCTATCTGGGACTGGATTTTGTGCATTCAGAGTGAGTGGGCTACTACCAGTGAAGTTCACATAAGGATTTGGCTGAGCCATCCTGATGGCCTGAGCACCCCCTCTTGATTGAGAGAACAGACCTCCTAGGAGGAGGTGTTGATAAGCCTTTGTTTGGTGGAGATAGAGACCTCTGGGTTCTTCTTCTCTTCCCTCCCTCTTTCTAGGGAAAAGTCTAGATAGACAAATAATCCCATCTTCTCTGGTTCTTGACCATGTTTGTATTCTTCTCATGAACTTGGGAAACTTGGACTGCTGAAACCAGTGGATTTTGTCTTCTTTTGGAGTCACCAGATGTACAATTTTTAAGACTTCTTAAAAGCTCCAGAATCACAACAAGTGCATATCAATTCTTATTGTAATAAAGATGGAGACTTCTTTCTCCCACTAGGAGTGTGCCAAAACTGTTAGTGCAAAATCACAGCACCCCTAAATGAGTTCTACAGTCTATGCTTTTCTAAGGCAGATCATTTGGTGTGATTGCATAACATTGAACTTTCCCCAAGGTGTGGGACCTTGCAAAAATGGGAAAAAATCTCCAGATTAAAGGTTGGTTCCTATTCCTCTATTCAGGTGCATACGTGGAGAACTTATAGAGGATATATCTTTATACCTAATCTAAAATTTCCAAGGAGATAGGGTGTAAAAGGAATACAAGAAATCAAAACTAAGCTATAAGGTGATGCACTAAAGGAATGATGAACATTTTTTTTTCCAATAGACACAAACCAACTAAATGCATAAAATAACTAAGCACAGATAACCAGATTTATAATGAAAGATTAGATGAAAGAAAAGGAGACAAGACCAGAATCTAAAATTGATCACAGACGTGTTTTATTGCTCTGCAGATTGATACAATGCATTACAAAGAGGCCAGAAGGTAGAAATGTATTAAATTCATGTATTAAAGTCTAGTAGAAGGTTTGAAACTCCATGAGTTTCTTTGCCAGAAGAAAAGGGGAGCCCTGCAAAACAAAGAATGTCCAACCCTTTACAATGAATCCCGACCCTGTATTTATAGATTCGATCAGAGAAGAGAGGAGAGAGAGAGAGAGAAGTGGGAAAATAGGTTCCAAGGCTTAATTACCACTATTAATTCCTCTAATAAAATATTGCCCCCAAATCCATCTTGACTACATCAATTCCACTGGTTTAGCACCTTGAAAGAAGAGGAAATAGGCATGGAACAAATAAAATCCAATCTGGTTGTTAGGGGCAAAGAGATCCTGCATTAAAAGCCTGAAGATTTTTCTCCATTTTTCACCTACTAAGGCCTGAAAAAAATGATTATTTAACCTTCCAGGGTGAATTGGAGCATCGATCGAGATGCTTCAAACGAGTATAAGATTTGCATTATTTCGAGCCGGAATCGAAATATATGCTCTTTCAAAATTTATGATCGGGTCTGTACAAATGGGCGAGAAAATTAGTTTGAAAAACTGCCTCTCCTTTTGAGATCGGACACGTGGCACCCTTTATTTAGTAGGGAGATGCACTTCCATCTTAACGTTTGTGCCTTTTGGGAAAAGGAAATTTTTAACCTTTTCCTCCAACTCCCCGCTTTGGCTTTGACTTGGGCTCAAATGTTGGCTTTTTACCTTGGACGGAGTTATGGCCCATTTTGCAACTTTTGTCCTTTTGGGCTGAAAAAGGGAGAAAATCTCAACTTTCCTCCCGATGGACCAGTTTCATTGGACCCGGGCCCAAACACTGACCTTTTCCATTTTCCAGAGTTAAGGGTCATTTTGCAACTTTTGGCTAAGTCCTTCACTTGATAGGGCATATCTCTTTATCTAGGACATGCGGCAACCTGACACTCGTTTGGGGACCTCCTTCTTTGTCTCCAGTCCTTAAATAAGCACCATTTAGACACTTGGTAGCCTCCACCAGCCTAGCCTATGAATTAACAATGTCAACTAACTCTGCTCCTTTCTGAGGTTAGACACATGGAGGCACCGTGCTTGTTTGAAATCTCTAGGCTCAAAGTTTTGCCTTTGGAGGAGCGTCGAGTTAACACTTATTGGCCTCCACAGGTCCGTGGAATTTTTAACAGTCCCTCTTACCCTTTTGGAATTTGAGCTACATGGTAAGCTCGCGCTCATCTAGGTCTCCCCACCCTAGGACTAACTCTTTGAGATGCACCACACTGACACTTGGCATTCTCCACTTACACTTCTATACTTAGCCAATTTTGAGGCCCACCCTATTCTCCTTTTGACTCTGTTTTAGTATCTGTTACGTGAGAGGACTGGCACGTACTTTTGATTCTCTGCTCTAGGCTTCCTTTCTAGATTTGCGTCGAGCCATGACACCTAGACATGCTTTTCTCTTAGTTGAAGACTTTTCAATGGTCCCACGTATTTTTCTAGGACTCTAGAGGCACGTGAAAGACTGGCATGCAATTTTGGACTTCCCTTTTCATGGATTCATCTCTAAAGAATGCTCCGTTAGGACATGTGGATCCCTTCCACTGCCTCCTCCATCGCATAGTTGATTTTTGACCTTTTTCTAAAACGTTTCAAGCTCGGAGGACTTCTTGATCCTCATTGTTTCTCCCCCTTTCTTGCTCCTTGGTTCATCTTGCAACACTGCCCTTTCTTATTATGACCCTATTTATTCTATTACTAATTCTACTTGTAACTATGAAAATGGATCTAAGGAAGGGAATGGCTTGACAGAGTTGTTACCTTTTACACAGGGTCATTTACTCTCTCTCGGCCCCCCTGCCATTCCATTTGTTGAGTTCCTTTGTACGACTAATTTATAGATCCGAACGAGTTTTCTCAGGTTTTTTCTATGTGGGGGCATGGCCGATCCAATATTTGGTCTGAGGGTGAAATATGGATAACACCTTCATGGCGGAAGAGCCTTAAAATGGAAACAACCTTTTAAAGAAAAACAAAAGTTTTACCTTTGATAATGGTGGACATGCTCAGATAAAACTAGAAAATATGTGAGCCCACAAAAGGAAACAAAAATAGGCTCCATGTTAAACCCATGGCGGCAGGTATGTATGGTCGATGTAAATAACTTGAGCCCAAAATCAAGACGTCCCAGGAGAAATGTGCATAAAATAGAGCTTTATCTCATAATAATGGTGGCTGGGTGAAACTTGAACCTCTCCATACCAAAGTTGTTTCAATGCCCTCCCAAAAAAAAAGTTTGTAGAATTTCTCCTTTTTTCTAAAAGCCTCCATGACAAATGCAAAGTGAGAAATGGATGATTTTATGGTTTTTCCCTAGGTGGATAAGAACAAACCCAGGGTGTTTCTTTTGGTTAACCTAATCATTCACGAGTTATTTTTTTGATTCCCACATGGGCTAAGGTTTACTATGTTTAAATTATTTGTAAAGTGAATGATAAAGCTTACTCATGATTCACAAAAGACATAACTAATGATTACATGTCCATGCAATTACCAAAGTCAAAGATGATGCATGCTTATCCAAAGGTACCTAAATTCCCAAAATACCTTTTTCAGAAAATAAAAAAAGAGGTTTATGGAAGAATGCATGCCACAAATAGCTTGTACTTTTCCTAGTTACCTTAATTTTTACAAAGGGTTCGTACCCATTCTTAATTTATGTAAAATGTGAGTAGGAGTAGTCAACTGCAGTTGACAAGAGATGTATTCGATCCTCATAGAGCTATTTTTGTCTTTTACTTAATGTAATTGTATTTTGCAAGTAAACATGAGTTGTACATGTAAAGTTAGCTTTGGAGTTATTTCCAAGTTAACTAAATCTTAGTAGGAGCTAGTTTGGGAATCATGGGATGCAAATTTTGTATTTATTTCTATGCTTTTACAAGTAGAAGAGGGAGATTTTTTAATGTAACGAGGTGCTAGATATTTATTTTCCAGCAAGTTCCATTTGTGAGGAGGAAGTTTTCTACCTTTCCAAACATTTTTGCAGTGTTTTGTATTTAAGATAGTCATTCTTGTGAGTTACTTTCCCTAAATTCTTTAAGTTATCTACCATTCTATAAAATAGGTGTTTGTGATCAAATTTTAGTGTGCATGCTTTTGAAAACTGTTATTGCGAGTGATCCCTTAGCAACTTCAATTTTTGCCTTGAAATTCACCCACATCCCTCTAGATCATGAAAGTTTCAATACTTCTTATTAATTTATGCATGTTCCTATATCAGAAACCTCTAATAATGTCTGGTGTATCACCTCCTTTTTAGTTTTAAATTTTATTTCTAACCCTTACCCCCACTAGCTTAGTTTAGGGATACACCGAAAGGGAACCAACCCTTTAAATCTAGAGATTCACCTCACATTTAGGATACCCACAACCCGTAAGTTGTATCAATTATATATCCAAAAAAGTGAGGAGAGTGAGAGAGATAAAATTTTCCATTCCTTAGTCAGGGTGAACTTCTGCTACATAGCAATTTCTAGCATGCCTGGTGGGACCGACTATATTGATGATTGTTTAGAAATTGAAGACTCAAAGAAGAAAATATATGGCGATCCACCAATATGATTTCAAACTAGTGTTGCCTTGTTCATGCCTAAGTTATTTTTAAAAAGACAAATTTGACTATTTTTCTATTCCAAACAACCCTTTTTCCATAATGTAGACCTGGTTTTCTCCATTTTTTAAATCTTTTATGAGATCATGCAATCATGACATCAACTCCATAGTGGATTTCCTCCCTCCAAGAGTTGTATCAGTCATATTCACCTCCATTTTACCCATGTCCTCCTCTACATAATTATTATGACCCTTATCATAATGAGTATGCTCATGACCCAAACCTTGTTAATAAATATGGTCATCAATACAATTATTATGATGGTCAAGAACAAGGTTATGCAGACTATGCAGGAAACACACAAGAGGAAGATATTAAAAGCAAGCTCCATAGAATGGAAAATACATATCTATCTCTCAAAGAACGATTTGAACATTTGCAATCATTAGAGGATGATATGAATCAGGTTGAGGAACCCTATCAATGAGTTATTCCCACTTACCTTCTATAAAAAAATCCAATGCCCATTCCTTATTAACCATTGAAGGCTAAGTACCAGATTCCTAGCTTCCTCAGTACTGTTGTTCCTACTCCCTCACCTCCACAATCATATTTTGAACCCCATCCCTTTGTCCAAAAAATTCTAAATCAAGTTGAGACCTAGCCCACCCATCCTCCTTCATTCTCAAACCCAAAAAGGAAGGTGAAAATATGAAAATTATCCAGGAAGGGCGGCCAATTAAATGAAAATAGCGGCCGCAAATGACATAAAGCATTGCAGATTGGAAATTTGAAATGAAGCCAAAATCAAACTTGGGCTTCACTGCCATGTTGAGTTTAATGAAAATAAAGAACAAGAAGATCCCATAAAAGGCAAGGACCTAGAAGGATAAAAGAAATCGAGTCATTCAAAGTGACCCAGATCCAAAGCTCACAACAACCAAATAATGAAAGAAAAGAAAATAAAGATCATGAGCTCAAGCCATGGGAGAAATATAATATGACAAAAAACAAGTAAAACCCTACGTAAAATTAAACTTTCACAGCTCTATATGAAACCCTTTAATTGCAACTCATGAATAAGTCAAGACAACTAAAACACACAGTAGTTACCGAATTGAAAATAATGCATTAAATGTATCAAAATGGCTGACTAGAATGACGAGTTTGAGGTGATATAACCCAAGTTATAAGAGCACCACACAATCCTCAAGCAAAGTAAGTCAATGTAAAGATCAGATATGGAAAACAATGCACAAATCAGAGAAACCTTCATGGTAGTAGAGCCGTAAAATGGAAATCACAAAATTTAAAAAAAACAAAAGTTTTACCTTTGATAATGGTCATCATGCCCAGATGAAACCAAAAAATCATCGAGCCCACAAAAGGGAAAAGAAATCTGATCCATGCCAAACCCATGGCATAAATTATGTAGGGTGGATGCAAATAACTTGAGCCAAAAAGTAGGATGTCCCAGGAGAAATGTGCATAAAAAAAGCTTTATCTCATAATAATGGTGGCTGGGTGAAACTTACACCTCTCCATAAAAGAGAACTCTTTCACAAAAACATCAATGGCCACCCCAATTTTTTTGTGAAGATTTTCTCCTTGTTTCTGGAAGCCTCCATGACAAATGCAAAGTGAGAAATGAATGATTTTATCGTTTATCCCTAGGTGGATAAGAACTAGCTTAGGGTGTTTATTTTGGTTAACTTAACCATTCGTGGGTTAATTTTGCTATGCCCATATGGGATATGGTTGACCATGCTTAAAATTTTTGCATATTGAATGATAAATCTTACCCATGATTCAAAAAATGCATAACTAATGATTACATGTCCATGCAATTACCAAATTCAAAGATGATGCATGTTTATCCAAAGGCAACTAAATGCCCGAAGTACCTTTTTTCAGAAAAAAACAAAAATAAGTTTATGGAAGAATGTATACCACAAATAGCTTGTGCTTTCCCTAATTACCTTATTTTTTCTAAGGTTTCATACCCATTCTTTGATTTATGCAAAAGGTGAGTAAGAATAGTCAACTGCAGTTGACCAGAGATGTACACGAGCCTCATAGAGATATTTTCGGCTTTTACTTATTGTAATTGTATTTTGCAAGAAAACTGGAGTTGTACATGTAAAGTTATCTTTGGAGTTATCTCTCAGTTAATTGAATCTTTGTAGGAACTAATTTGGGAATCAGGGGGTGTAACTTTTCTATTTATTTCTATGCTTTTGCAAGTAGAAGTGGGAGGTTTTTTCATGTGATGAGGTGTTGGATATTTTTTTCCAGCCAGTGTCATTTATGAGGAGGAATATTATTGCCTCTCTAGAAATTCTTATAGTGTTGTGTATTTAAGATAGCTATCCTTGTGAGTTACTTTCCCTCAATTCTTTAAGTTATGCTTAAGCTATATACCATTCTATAAAATAAGTGTTTGTTATCAAATTTTAGTATGCGTGCTTTTGAAAACTATTATTGTGAGTGATCCCTTAGCAGCTTCATTTTTTTCCTTGAAATTCACCCACAACCCTTTGTATCATGCAAGTTTAAGTACATATTATTAATTTGTGCATGTTCTTATATCAAAAATATCCAATAATATTTGGTGTATCATCCCCTTTTTCATTTTTTAGTTTTCTTTCTAACCCTTACCCCCACCAACTTAGTTTAGGGATACACTGAAAGGAACCAACCCTTTAAATATGGAGATTCACCTCACATTCGGGATACCCACATCCCGTGAGGTGTCTCAATTGTATATCCTTAGAAGTGAGGAGAGAGAGAGAGAGATAAATTCTACCATTTTTTCAGACAGGTTACACTTCTACTAGATAACATCACTAAGAATAGAAAATCACAATATGTGATATACGTCCTCCAAAGTCATGGTCATCTCACCCATAAGAAACAAAAAGGTGCAAGTATCTACACACCACCTCTCACAAAAATTTGTGATCGTAGGCATATTATGGGGCATATCCCCCATCCTCACTATGTGCCACAAAAATTCATGGTCTAGAAAATCCCACTTGTCATCTGAAAACCCCAATCCTAGCAATGTACTCAAATGGCGTTCACCAAAAAACACTCTCGAATGGATGTCCCTTTGCACAACACAAATTGACAACAAAGAACATATTAAAATATCATATTTATGCAAATACAAGTACATATAACATTAAAAATCATTAATTTTCACATTAACAACACTTTGGGCTCAATCCAAGCCTTCTGGGTCACCAGCACCCATGAGTAGGACTGGGGCGCCTAGGAGCAGGTCACTAGCGCCTATTCCTAGGTGCTAGTGTCTCGAAGGTCATTAGCTCTTTCACCACTCTTTTCTAGGTCTAAAACACCAAGAAACTCAAAAACAAAAATTTTGCAAAAAATAATAAAAAATGACTAATATCAACACATTTAAAAAAAGTCACACTAACTCAGTTGTCGTAGATGATGTCAAAATTGCTGCCACCATCTCAAATCAACTCAATCATGGTGCTCTCACTTGAGGCATATTCACACAACCAAAGCTCATAATCACACTTGCGCAATAATAAAATGAGTTACCTATTCATATTTTTCATATTACTATTTATAGTAATTTTCCAGTACTTACCGCGCTATAGTCATTGTTCACACCTATCCTTCAACCTAATACACATTACACAATTTTCATCTTATCTTAAGCACCTTTACTTTGATTATTGTCTCGTTTATGTCATTCTCTTTATAATTCTATCTACTATCATATTGTACAAAGTCCACAAACACTATATTCCTCTTTCACACAGTCTTAACTCAATATACACACACCTTTGCGATGCATACATTCAATTTTACATCATTACATGTTGCCTTTCGGCTCAGTGCTCGTTCTCATCACCACTCCCCTTTCATTGAAAGGGGGAGAATACAATTGGGACATCCTATAATCCTTCCTCATATTATTACGTTACCATTTTATATTTCTAACTATGCATTATAAAAAACAAATCTCATATAATACACAACATTTCATACCACTTTCTAGTGATTCTCCCTAATTACCTAATCCAGGGGCAAAAAGTGTAAAGTATCTCCATGAGTAACCAATAAAATCACATACATTCAAATATCAACAAAAAAAAATTTTACTATTCCAAATCACATCAATTAATTAACACATCACAACGTATTTATCCTCCCTGATGACCTAACTTGTGAGTTATATCACCACTTTCCTAGATGATATAACATGGCAAATTATTCTACATTTTACGACTACTTCCAAATGACCTAATATGGAAGCCATCTCATACACATTGCGGAAACGCCAACGTCATTTTGTTTCCTATACTGCTCCTATATGATTTATTCACATTTGATTAAAACAAATCAAATTGGATCCAAATGAAAAATCCGGTCTTTATTCGTTTGCTATGACTAGACCTTTTGAGGATGTAGTTAAAGTTGGAGGGTAAAACTAGATCTCTCTCCCTACACTCTTCCTCTAGGGGAAGGATGCCCAAATCCATAGTTTTTCACACACTCAAAATTGGTTTGGAAAGTGATCACTCCTTACCATAGCACATCTTCATCAGTGACAAAATTGAAATTTCCAATCACTAAATATCGCTTAATGCTCCTCATAATGGTCCCACGTCTCTCATTATGCCGCATGGATTGACATGTTGATCCATAGTTCGCCAAGTTATATTTCTGCATGTACTTCTACAACATCTATGCGTAATTCTCTGGAATTATCTTAGATATGAATCTCTATCTACTTTATGTTACCAAAAAATTTCTCAACAACATAAAGTGGGGGAAAATGTAAACACAAAATCAAGCACTTAATACTTATTTATTAAACCACCAAATATTTTATTTTAAATACAGATCTTACGTAATAAAATTATTCATTAGTGACCCATTCCCTATTCCATCCGCTTGTCTTGTTGGTTTCTATTACTTTTATCTTTCACGCTTATCACTCATATGCGCAGTTCTATTTAGGTCATAGGGATCCCTGTTAGTTAGTATTCAATCATTTATCATCATTTGTTTTTAGACACTAGCACCCAGGAACTTCTATGCCTCTATCACTTGTCAAACTCAATGGACAGCCATACCTAGTAATAATATTCTCCCACATGAACCTTAATGTTGTAGCCACTGAACAATCCTTTGTAGGTGTTTCTTCTGCCCACCTTGTAAGATAATATGTGTAAGTGATTATGTAGCGTAATCCAGTTCTACGAACAACTGGGAAAATAGGACCCACAAAATATATTTCCCATTTTTCAAACGGTTCTATACTAGGAATAGGCCTCAATGGCATTTCATCTCTTTGTCTAGGTTTTCCAAGGTGCTGAAAGTGATCACACGCCTTAAAATACTCTTTATAATCCTTGTATAGGGTCTCCCTCCATAATCCACTGGGTATAATCTTGTGTGCGGTGGCATCACATGCATAATTCCCACCTACAATACCACCATGAGCCTCTTCTAGGATATCCTTTTGCTCATGTTCTAATACACACTGACACAATAATTCATCTCAGCCTAGTTTTTATAAGTCACCACTGATCAACATGAAAGGTGTAGCATGAATTGCAAGTTGCTTCTTCTCTAAGGCTTTCATTCCTTCTGGCGCCATACCTATACATAAAAAGATAGCAATATCCTCTAATTTTGAAGATGCATGATGTAACCTGTACAATTGTGCATCCGGCATTGTATCTTCAATTGTCTACGCGTCTTCCCTAATTGAATTCTTGACAAGTGGTCTGGGCCAGAATTAATTTTACCTGGTTTTAGCATGACTGTAAAGTCAAATTCCTTCAATAGGAGTACCCATCGACATATGTGCCCCTATAAAAGGGGCTTATTTACCAAGTATTTTAATGTCATGTGATCTATATAAAATACAAAGGGTGTTGCTAGCAAGTGATGTCTGAATTTATGTAGTGCGTAGATCATTGAAAAGGCATCGCGCTTTGTACATATATAATTCTATTCCACATGAGTCAACTTTATACTAGCAAAGCAGATAGGATTATCTATAATACCTTCTCCATGTTGATCTAACATTGTGCTAATGGTCATTTCAAATGCATCCACATGTACGTGAAACAATTAGTTCCATGAGGGAAAATGCAGAATAGGCATTGTTGTAAGTCTCTCCTTTAATGCCTCAAATGTGCATTGTTGCGGTTCTCCCCAATAGAATTTCCCTTTTCCTTTAAGTAACTCTTCCAAGGGTGTGGTAATATTTGCATATCCTTTGATAAATTTCTTATAATATATTGTATGGACCAAAAATCTACACTCCTCACTCTGACTGGTCAGTTCCTCCAGGCCTACAATAACTACAACCTTAGTTGGATCAACTAACAAACCTTCCTTGTAGATGATGTTCCCTAACAGAGTTCCAAAAGGTGTAGCAAACATGTACTTCTTGATATTTAAAGATATGTTTAACTGTCTACATATCTCAAAAATTAAGCACAATTTGTCACAATGATCCTTAACAAGCCCATATACCATCCATTCATCCAAGTAAACCTCCAAGAATTTGTGAATAAAATCCTAGAATGGTTGAATAACTATGTGTGAAAAATAAATCAGGCATGTTCTTGAAACCAAAGGGCATCACTTTATATGCAAAGGTTCCTCATTCAGTAGTGAAAGTCATTTTCTCTTGATCCTTCTATGCAATTATAACCTGGTGATACCCTGATAATCCATATGTGAAAGAGTAAACTTCACGCCCTGCAACGCCTTTAATACTTCCTTGGTGAAAGGCATAGGAAAAGGATCAATCACACATGCAGCATTAAGTTCCCTTTAATCCACAAAAATCCTAATATGACCATATTTCTTTATATTGATTACCATGGGGCTAACCCACTCTGATTCTTCTAAGGGCTTAATGATGCCAGATTTCAACATTTTGTCAATTTCTTCTTTAAATTTTACACGCATGTTAGGGTTCATCCTGTAAGGTATCTTCCTGACCAGGCATGATCCTTCCTTTAGCTTAATCTTCATCTCATCTAATGACTCATGTACCCCCTTTAACTCAGGGTAGCTCCTAGGGAATAAGTCCTGGAAATCAAGTAGTAACTCAATTATCTTTGTTACTTCAGAATCAGACCACTAATCTCCAATTATTACCTCCTTGGGTTCACCATCCATGCCAATGTTCACTTTCTTGGTCTTCATAGGTTCATGATAGGTGCACACTTTTTTATCTACACTGTCTAAAATTTTACGCGTACCTATTAAATGATCTCTATCCAAATCTTCTACTTCTTCTTCATCCACTATGTAGACCATCTTTCCCTTCTCTTTCTCAAAGTAAGCACATGTAAATAGTTTAGCATCTACTTCATTAAAACGCATTCCTTATGTTGTTTCCCCAAATAAATCCTAAATGATTTCTTCAGCCTTTACACTGTCTCCCATAGTCAAGCGCTCCATAACCCGTAATGCCTATCTCACCAAAGGTTTAATAGAGAAGAACTCAAAATTCTAGGTCATTCCTGCAATCAAGTCTTGTTAATTTCCAATCTCCCTATGCAGTTCTGCATAAACATACAAAGTGTGTGTGTAGCCTTGCAAAGTGGAATAAAGTTTATGCACCCAAAGTGAAGGCGGTAAAGCTTCCTAACCTATTGTCCAAAGTCTCTCACACTGCTAAATGTGGTGCTAAATAGGTTGATTACCATGATATATGCATATTTTATTAGGTGCATTGCTCGTAAATAATTGAGTTGTCAGAGCAATTCTTACTTCATTCCATTTTATGAGATTATCCATGTGAACCACCCAGCAATGCGTTGTCATCCCGCTCAGGGTATATGCTACCATATTTCTTCTCTCCACTGGATCCTTCCACTACCCCTCCATGGCGCACAGGAATATTGTAGGGTTTCCTTCTCCAGTATACCGGGGTACATAAATGTTACTTATCCTCCTAATATAATGAGGTTTGTTCCTCTTTGAAAATGTGTTTCTTACTTTGTGCCCAACCGTCTCATAGCTGTCATGTGCTTAATTATCGCAAGAAATACTCGTACTATCGCTAATAGATTGTGCATCTTCCCACTTCAGGATTCCTTCCTTATATGGCTCAAGTACTTTCGAACCTCAAATGGCACACACATAAATCATGTTCAGGTCTTCCTCACTCAATGGTTCAACATAAGGTTCTGATTTCCCATCTGTCAAAGGGATAATAACTCTTTATTCCTTGTTCTCAAAACTTATATACCCCTTGTTGAACTGTTGATCAGCATTATTTGCATAACATCAAGGGCACCCAAATAAATTTGGTAATTCATCTACTTATGCAAGTGTTGAAGACCGTCAATAGTCCCCTAGTGAACTTGGCCCCTTGTAAAGTAATGGACACATGCTTTAAAAATTTGATTAGAGTGGCCTTAGTTTCATTATCCATAAGAAATACATTATAGGATGGTTTTAATGGAGAGTTTTCCCATCTACACCCATGTATCTAAAGTAAGCGCATTCACTTCTGCACCTATGTTAATCAATATACTACTTAAAAGCTACCCATCCACCAAATAGCGTTCAAAGTGATCTCTTTGTCATAATCCAAGATATGAGGAGGAAGATTAACATGCAAGATCTATCATCCATTCTTAATACTTGTGCGCATGGAGTGTTTCCTTTTAACCATTTCCCTAGTAATGGAATAATATTCTCTTGGTACAACATCTTACAAACCTATTTCAAATCATAAACATCAAACTAGACCATCTTTGCTACCTTCTTTTGTTTCAAGCTCCGTGATTGTTCCTTGTAAACATTTTATTTCAACCTGAATATTTTTAAGTACCTCCATAGTTTCCTAATAAACCTCCTTCTAGTGTGTAGGATTTAGGTACCTTGCATGTAAAACCTCATCATAAATAATGGTAGGCTTCTATTGTAACATATCTTTCTGGTGCATGCAAATTCAACACATGTAGTAATCTTCACAAGTACCACCTCAGGTTCTTGTGTCAACTTTGGAATCCACT
The DNA here is from genome assembly GCA_019776745.2 of Taxus chinensis. NCBI lineage: Eukaryota > Viridiplantae > Streptophyta > Pinopsida > Cupressales > Taxaceae > Taxus > Taxus chinensis. Next base: position 852,866,680 of record CM034146.1, read on the forward strand.
ATTTTTTTATGGCATGTTATATACTATCCATCTCTATGCCCTTGATTTCATATTTATACTACTTGATAATATGATCATATAAGTACTGATAATTCCTCATAGTTATTATTCTTCCCATAAAAATAAAAAGTAATTTTTTGAGGGCATTCATGCCTATAATGGTCAAGAAATCCACATGTATAACACATTCCATGAGGAAACATGCCTTGCACCCACCACCACAGCCTCGTCCCTTAAATCCAACATGACATCCTCGATCTTTGTCATCAACTTCCTTCAAAGTTTCCCTTCATTCCAATCATGGCACCATTGAGTTGGGATCACAATCATGGTGCTCAACTTTTAATTTTAGAGTCATCCAATGCTCATGTCTGTTCGTAACACCACTATCTATGAACATAATGAATCTAACCAATCAACTTTTAGTCTTCTATATTGTGAGTTGTGGACTAGCAAAATATTACAATAGCAAGATACATTCTTTCTTATCACATGTTGTAATAATGGGCCAGTGGATTACATCATGGTATAAATGACATATCTTGCAGTCTAACAATAATGAAGGAACTGACCTATGGGGATAACTATCCTGAGTGTTTCCCTTCCACCTCATAGTATGTAAACACAAAATCCCACTGTACGTCTCATGTTTTAAACTTTCTGATAGTTTCTCCAACTAATTTGCCATGGCTATAATCTATCCTTCTAGGAATGGACTCACTCTAAGTTTCTATAATTATGACTGCCTTAGTGCATAATTCTTATTCAATTGTTTCATGTGGGTCTGTATATGTCTTATGTGACAGTCACCCTCCTAAAAGGTGTTATTAAGGCCCCAATAAACCATTATGCATGATGGCTTACATGGATATCATATGAAAGCTTAAACAACAAGTGTCTTGAAATGGGCATCATATTTCTAAACACTTCTTAGTAGTGCCCTGCTAAATATCCTTGAGCACACTTACACTCTTCTGATCGAACTTTGGGATATGAGACTCCTCAAGGAAAGCTTCTCATAATGCTACATAATCTATGTAAGTCTGGTCAGGAGTAAAAATTCTTGTATAAATTGTGAGCGAGTCCTTATAATGTAGTTACAAAATGACTTTCCTTGTGCTCAGAAGCCATGATTCCTTTTGTGCACCACGGTATCTCACTCATGTACACATGCTGAGCATCATCTTCTATTCCTCTATATTCTGTAAGATGAAGATGAAATCTTCATGTAAATATTTTGGGGTTGGTGAGGACCATGCCCACGTTATCCAAAACCTCCTGTGTTAGCTCTACTTCACAGACCCACCAGATATCCACCTAGAAATAGAGGCCACCTATTCTCCCTGATCCTCCAAATGTAGTCAAGAAGTGGACCACTGAATGTACTACCCTATTTGCCAACAATGGTACTAAATTGGACTCCTAGAGTCTGTGAGGTGGTACTACTCCAAGAAGTGAGTCCAAAATTATGCAAACTTAAGTTCTATGCCTATAATGTTCCTGAAAATGGTACCTTCAAATAAAAAAGATATGACATTTACCTAATCATAGATTCACTTTGTACTTGCTTTAATCCTTTTCTTCTACTCTCTAGAACTAGCCTACTGACTACTGGTTGCACTAGATACTAGAAAACCAAGCACAAGGGATAGGTTTCCACGTAGATCTCAGATGTGTGCCTACAGCCCATGTCATCTTTGTTGGCACTGCTACCATATGAGGATGAGGAGGTTTACCTACCATGATTTCCCAAATGGGAGAATCTATAGATGCTATGGCTCCACACCTTCTACGCATGAGCTCCAAATCCTTCATGAGAAATCTCTCTCCTCAATGCCATCTATTCTGTAATATCATGTTGTTTCTCTATCTCTATCTCGTACGCCTCATTGTACTTAAGTCCACCTTTCTTCTATCTTTCTCTTTATCACTATAGTCTGCCATCCTTCACCAAACTTATTCCTACCCCCACGCATGGTAGGGTTTTAGTTAGCTATTGGACTTTTCTTCCAAGTTCAGGGTTACCATTAATATTTTGATTCACCAATGGAATGCCTTGTAGATAGGTTCCCCTAGGATAACATGTAAAAACTAGAATTCAAATACCTCTGGGAAATAAGTAAGTGGAAATTGAGTACTCTAGAACTATAACTATTCAGATCACCATGAAAACAAGTGTCCATAGCACAAGCATCTAAACCATATTAGCATCATAAAGGGATTGAGATTCTAGCTTACATCTAGAAAAGTGTGTGATACCTCCTAATTCATTTTTGACACATAAGCAACCAACTAGCCAATCATATAACTCTATCAAAAATATAGAAAATAATACTCTCATGTAAATAATAATATAAATTCTACTCTAATCACACATGCATGTGTCAAACTCGGATCTAGTATTGAACCTCCAAGAGTACTCTTCTTTCTAGATCTATTATTCACTCCTAAATACTTGTCTAAGGTCAACTAGGTATGTATTCATCATGAGACATCTTAAAAACAATTGAAAACGAGGTCCTAGTAACGGAACCAATGATGCAGCCTATAATATACTATGAATAACCTAGGTGCATTGGCACATCATCCAGCTTGAGCTGAGCAGCTCACCCAAAGTGCACAAAGGTACTAGGAACCTCTTTAGAATTTATTATGTAGGTATGTTAGTGTGATGGTGATAAAACATATTCAGGTTGATAATTAAACATAAACATTCCATAGTTCATGATAAAAATATAAATCTTAGATAATCATGAATTCAACAAGAACTATAATAATATTAACCGTACATGAACTAAATTCAGTTATGTTTAACACCATTATCCATTCAATATTATACATTGCATCAAATGCTATAAAACAGAGAATCTTCTTACATTATAAAATATATCCATAAGTCATGCGACGCATCATATCTAGTAACATAACTCTACAATAATTCAGTCCCCCTAAATTACATAGTTCAATACATATTTATAGAGGTGGGGACTTGCCCTTCACCACCTATTCACTTCTCAAAATAGGTTGTATGTTGATAACATCCATGCACCTTTACAGTAGCATGCATACATGCAAGTGTTCTAATAATAGATGTTCTATAGTTAACTGGAAGAAGAAATCCTATTACTAGCTCCACCCATGTATAACGCTTATCAGCCACTCATTTCTAAAAATACCATTGTGTGTCACACAAGTCTTCATCTCTATTTTTTATCGGCATGCTATCTTCCAAAAATATTCATTATCCGTAAAAAGGTTAATTTCTGATCCAAACTATTTTGGCGTGCATTTCCTTCCCTATCTCTCCACACCTTCAAATGCACCGTGTACCCACATGCACATCTTATGTGTGCCTTCTCCTTAGAACAATATTTTGTCTACTCAACACATCCCAATCCTTCCATCCTTCAAATGCATATAGATTTCATTCACCAGCACAATGTTTATCTACCATACCACCATCTTTAGATTATGGCCCTCTACCTTCATCTTCACAGACATCGGATGGAGGACCTTCATCTTACACTATCATTGGTTAGTTTACCTACTTGGGGGGGCATAGAGAATCACACAACCCCCCCCCCCAATGTTGTATCAGAGTTACATAGTCTTACATCACACCTTTCGTATTTATTATTTTTTGTGCTTTCCTATAGGCATACAATATCACACATCATAGCACTACCATTACCCGATGATGCACTCTTGTGCTTCGATTCACACTTGAATGTTGAGGGAATACCATTACACTAAACCCCACACACCACACCTTAGGCATTACACATTACATTTCATCATACATTGTGCATCATACACTATTCATTATACACTTATTCTACATTATATTTGTAGTCATCATACACACTACATACATTATTAGGCTATCCACGCATAACCTATACATAGTCACATCATACACTATGCATTTATACATATATTCTACATACTACGCTAGGTTATATTACATATGAGTCTAGATTTCCATGTTATCCTTGCATATTCTATTTCTATCTCTGCCTATTATTGCATTTTACACATTATGTATTATACATCCTACACACCCTACGCATACTACATTGCATTTCCCACACCACACATTTACAAATCCTACTCATCACATGGTCATTTAGTTTCATCATACATGTTACATTTTATTCTATGCATTGTACTCATTACCCTATGACACACTTTAGTTCCTCACTCCATACTCGACTATCGAGGGTTTACCAATCAAATGGACCTTGTACTCACCATGCAACATTTGATCATGTGACATTCCTAGGCTAGTGGCATACACTTTAAGCTAAATCATCACTCATTCTAATTTCATCTTGTAGTGGTATACACCTTAGGTTACATCACCACTCATCCATTCCTCATATAGTGATATACACTTAGGGTTAAATCATCACTCATCCATTCATCCTATAGTGGTATACGCTTAGGCTAATTCATCGCTCACCTATTAAAAAAGTTGTGATACACGCTTCAGCTATATAGTTCATGCACATCCTTTCTACATGTCTCATCTCATCGCCATTATGTACACATTTATCACAGCGTGTTAGACATAAAAAACACTACTCGACCATTTCCTAATGATGCACTCTCATTTACGGTTCATTTTTTACTGTTGAGGGGGGGAAAAAATGAACCTCATTACATACACTTCCATCCACTTGGGGGGGAAAGCGGCTCCTATCATTCCATACATCATCGGCATATTGCATTTCCTTAGGGGCATTTACTCATACTTGTTAGTGTTTTACATGTTCACTTTACTATACATGTTAGTGTGATGTCTTATATGTAATTATATATACCATCCACACATGTGTGTTCACACCTTTGTTTAGTGTGATCACAGATACAGGAATCCTACATGCGGCATGGATGCTCACCTTCTACCCTTACTATACTGGTTGATGGGGGCATCCACATTCATCTCACCCATGTGCTATTTTTTAATTTTTTACTTAGCATCTTACATTACTTGATCATACACACTTTGACATATTGGTTATTTATCTAACATGCTAACGGGTGTTCCATGTGCAGCACTTATTTTGCAAGATTACATGTTTCCATGACTACTTGTTTGTTTTTTGTACTTGTGTGTTATTGTTTTCCATTGTATGTGGACTTTTCCATATGTTTGTGTGCACACTTGTTTTTTGTTTGCGGCCATGATGGCCTTACGTGTCTTGCGACATCGTGAGTAATGTCTCATGTTTTCAACCCTTTTTTTTTGGCTTACTTGTTTTCTTGTGTGTTTTCATTGACTACATTGTCTTTATAGCTTACACATGTTTTCTATATGCGTGCATTATTTATTTTACACTTGTCTTTGGCTAGCCTTCTTGTTTATGAGTGCATTGGTTTCTACCAAGCACTTTCCAAGGTACATAGTTTAGAGTGTGGTTGTTCCTCTTTTTGGGTCACATTCTCCTATCAGTGACATTGCATGCACCCCTAAAGAGGGGGGGCATCATTTGGGGGTTTACATACTAACACAATGCAGTTACATTGGTTTAATACAGTGTAATTTCCTCCCTTGGCATTGTGGGTTTACATACAATGAGTGGGTTCAAACCAATCTACAAACCCCATGCATAGCATATTTTATAGGACATGGTGTCCTTAGCATTTCTGGGAAGCAATTACAGACTTGGAGGTTACAGTGGATGTGCCTCCCTACACTACTTCAGCCAATGGTGTCGGATCACCCAAAAAACTAGGATGCTACAGAGATATCTTCACACACATTTCATCAGAAGTGGTTAGATCTTAGAGGACACAGAGAATTTCCTCCCTACATTCTTCAACCAGGGTGGCATGAGATTTCCCAAAATACTCGCAACAGTATAGGATATCCTTCTACACTCTTGCTCTCTCGACATGGATCAGGTGCACATGTTCCATTTACACTTTTCATTTCATGTATTTTACATTTACATATTTTACACATTTCTATACACATGTGTATTTTACATACATTCATATTTGACTACTTGATCATTTTCTCCTTGCAGGTCTAGCTGTAATTGAAACAAGCAGTCAAATCGGGGATAACTACAACAACAACAACGTCAACAACAACATTTCGTGACGACACATGCCTTACTAATAATGTAGGTACACTACACACCACAACAGCTACACATGCATTCCACCCTAGGTTCACTCTCATCACTTTTTCTATGCTCATTTTTCATCTATAGTTTACACGCTCCTCCATATTTTTGTCATTCCATGCTTGAGTCTAGTCCTTCGACACATTTCAACTACACTCTCCATGGATATCAGGTACGCACTTCTATCTACTTTATGTTACCGAGATTTCATCTCACCAATATAAAGTGAGGGGAAAATGTAGTCACAAAATCATGCACTTTAGGCATTATTTAGCATGGTCTCATACTACTATTTAGAAGGTTCTTGAGTGAAGAAAGTACTAATAAATCCCACCGTTTGGCCATCTTATTTTACCTTTTATTTCATTATTTTTGCACATTTTTATATACATGCCCAGTCTATTTCAGCACTTTCCTATGATTTTATTAGCCTAAACCAAGGTGCCCATGCTTGTACTAGGGTGCCTTGGTCCCACCTGGGGCGCCTGATCCTTTTTCTACTTTCCCACCTCTTTTTGGGCCCTTTCTAGTCATTTTTCATCCTTATATTTTTCCTACTCAACCATGTCAGGATTAATTACGAAATTAGATCAAGAGAACCCTATAAATATAAATTTATGAGACTATAATGAGGATCCTAGCGGTACTTACTACTATCACCCCATCTAGAGTTACATACATTGCATCATTTTCATCCACATAGTTCCATGCATCAAGGCTAGGACATCTACATCAACAAACACTTAATAGGGGGGGATTCTATTATATTCCATGCACACATGTTATTACATTTTCTACATTTAGTTATTGCTCGCTACTTCACATAGTACGACTAGCACAAGATAACCTAGGGCATGACATGCACACACACACCAGAACTACATTTGGATCTGAAATGTAGTGCAATGCTCAGCTTAGTAAGCCCATGGTTGTGGCAATTGAGGTCATTCCAACCCATTCATTTGCATATTTTATTTTTTTTAGGTTTTTATACTCATTTTTTCTCTTATAGGTTGTCATTACATTATTCAATACATTTGGCACAGTTCAACAAATCCAGGACAAAAAACGAAGGTTACATGTCATCTTCCGATCCTAAAAGAATCATATTCCAAGATTTTTTAGAGACCAAGACACCTATTATGCCATACTAGGGTGCCCCAAGGTGCCCCAGTACCCTCCTACGTGCTCCAGTCTACTCAAATCTACCCTTTTTGAGACCTCTGTGTAGCCATTCATGCTTCTATAATTTCTTGCCAAACCTGCGACAGTCATCTGCAATCAACTGAGCTCCTTCATCACTTTACTCTTGCACGTTAGGGTTTCATTTCCATTATTTTGACTATTTAATTACTTTATATTGTTTTAGTGCATTCATTTTCAGCGTTTATGTCCTCCTATATTATATTAACTATCATTATACTTCACCTAATTTAGTTAATTTTAGTTAATCACCAAGGCGCACACAAACAAGTGGCTAGAAAACAAGTGTTACTATGAACAAGCATGCATGTAGAAGAACAAGTGTAAGCTACGCAAACAATGTATAAGCTAGAATGCAAGTAAAGACGCAAGAAGCCAAACATAGACCACCAAAGTAGGTTTAAAACATGGGACATCACTCATGATGTCACAAGAACTCAAGGTTGTAATGGACGCATACAACAAACAATTTTGCACACCAAAAAAAGTGCAAGGCCCATATATAATAGCAAACAAGAGACAAACAATAGTATACAAACAGATATCCCTTGAATTAAATAATCCTACAAATAAATTCTACACATAAAGCACTTGTTAGCATGTTAGAAAGATAACCCATATGTCAAAAGTGATTCTAAGAAATTAATGTAAAGTGCTAAGTACAAAATGAACAATAGCACCTGTAAGAGACGAATGTGGATGCCCCCAACAACCGTTGTAGGATTGAGGAGGTAAGCATCCATGATGCATGTAAGAGAATTGTATCTGTGATCACAACTAGAAAAATATCTGAACACACATGTGTGTATGGTAAAGATAATTACATATAAGAGATCTAACTAGCATGTGTAATAAGAGAACATGAACAAGCAAATGTAAGAAAAATTAAATGTGACCAAGATATACAATATGTTGTGGATGGATGGAATGGAATGCTAGATGGGTGCTAGGAACTATGTGCCCCCCGAGTGAATGGAAGTGTGTGCATTGATGTTAATTTAGTATGCCCCCTCAGCTATCAAGAACAAACCATAAACGAGAGTGTGTCATCGGGAAATAGTCGAAGTGTGTGTTTTGTAGCGTGTTAAGATGAGTGTGTATGTGTGTTGATGATAATATGTGACCTAAAAATGATGTGTGTGTGACCTTATAGCCGAAGCATGTATCACGATAAGATGAATAAAGGGAGTGGTGATGTAGCCTAAAGCGTATACCACTACACGATGAAGGGATAGGTGACCATTTAGCCTATAGTGTATGTCACTAACCTAAGAATTTCGCATGAGGGAAATTCAAATGATGAACGTGTGAGTATGATAAGGTCCATTTAATTTGTAAACCATCGATAGTCGAGTATGGACCGATAAAATAAAGTGCATCATAACGTAGTGAGTGCAGCACGTAGAAGTATATGTAATGTGTGCAATGATAAAAGATGACCATGTGATGTGTAGAATGTGTAATGTATGATGTATAGTAAGATGTGTAGACTAAAAGTGTAAGGTGTATATTATGTAGTATGTACCATGAGTAGTATGTAATACTAACCTCGTATTCAATACGAGTGTGCCACATGTATGATGAATATTAGTATGGTATGTTGTATAGGTGTGAAAATGTTGGAATTATGTAGACTAGATGTAGAATGTATGATGCAAAATGTAAGACATTTAACACAAGATGTGTGAAAATAATCAATGTGTATTACTTATTATGCAGTGTATGAGGTTCATGTGTAGTATGTATGCCACAACAGTCAAGTGTGAACCAAAGCACAAGAGTGTGTCATCGGGTAATGATGACACCTATGATGAGTATGTGTGTGTTAGGAGACTAATGTACGACTATGAAATTATGATAGATGTGTTGATGTTAATATGAGAGGGAGGGAATATTTTGGATGTTATTCCCCCCAAGTATGTAAGATGAAAGATGTAATCATGTAATGTCATGTAAAAGATCGCTTTCAGGGTCATAGTCGAATGGATAGGCATTAGTTACTTGATAAGAAATAGTGTTTGGTTGATCACGTAATGGGCCATTAAGGCATAAGTTGTACATACCCATGGCATATTCCTCATCAGTAAATTGAGGAAGTGGACAACCATATGCATACTAACGAGTGAGATTTTGTGTATAGCCAAGAAAGTAATTATTGTAAATAAATACACGACCAAAAGGCATGGGGAAAGAGATGCCTATATGATCAAGATCAAGAGCTCCCCCAATGTAATCAAGCCATGATTTCCCCAATGTAAGTGGTTTAGATTGAGGATTTTGTGCAAGGAAGACCATGAGGTGAAAGACACAAACACCATACGCAGCAGTTATGCAAACAAACCTATAATAAAGGTGACGAGCATATGTTGTGAGATAGAGGTCCTCGAAAGCAAAGCCTAGTCGAGCTAAACCCTCATGTGTGCATAAATTTTATCCCCCTTCACCATTTTTTGATATGAAATTTAAGTATGTAATTAGATCTGAATTATTAAATATATCTATTTGATTCTGAATTGCAATGCATTTTGTAAGTTTTAGTGCATTGTTTCGATTCTGAATTGCGATACATTTTGTAATTTTTAGTGCATTGTTAATGTAAAAACCATGTTCATTTTCACCCAATTTCTCCCCGTCCCCTTCCTCTTTTTAGATTTCTGGAGGAGAGGCGGATAGTACCGAATTTGAGATGAGTATAGAACCTAATTTGAAATATGAGAATCTTGATACCCATGAAGGACCGGGGACCATTCTAAGAGCCTCCTTACTTAGCCGTCCATCACCCTAGTTCTCTATAGATATAGATCCTCCCATGGATTATAGGGGAGAAATCTCTATATAGAGGGAGGTTCTCCAATTGTGTATGTGTGTTTGTGCGTGCACACATGTGTGCGTGCATGCATGCGTGTGTGTGTGTGATTATTTTACAAAGAGATATCTTATGTTTCCGATCATATGATGGTTTCCTATAGGGTGAAACATATCATGTAAAAAAGGGCTAGATAAATGAATGTAATATAGCTTCTCTTCTTCTTCAACCTCAAGGGGATATCAATCCAAATCTCTTTTAAGCTCCCAAACTTAGGTTCCATCAAGGAAAATATCATGAGATTTAGGATCAATTGAAATATACTCATGATAAGATATCTATCCTTAAGTTACTAAATCCAATGTGTACAAGAATATTCTATACAAATCCTCAGAGAAAACCAAATTACCAAGTGATATTGAATTTTTTTTCTTTATTTATACTATTATATATATGATTAATAGTGAGAATTATTATTTCCTTTGAGAATGATGAGGTGTTTTTTGAATATATTATTGATCAACATTTTTCCCTTACACATTTATGTTATAATAAACATAGATAACAAAAGGGTTCATGTAGACAATGGTTCAAGATCAAATATTTGTATCGATAGCTTCCTTTCACAATTAGGTATGGTAGACTTGACCTTGATAAATCATATATGATCATTAAGGGTTTTGAAAAATAACCTAGAAATTATCTTGGAGCAATTACATTTAATATATCACTAGTCTCAAACTTGTAACCATAGATTAGCAAGTTATACCTAATTATATGAGCTACAATATTTTACTTGGGAGACCTTGGATATATGACATGTGTGTTTTCCCATGAAATTTACATATTTTCTTGCAGTTTATACACGAGGGAGTAATTTATACATATCATGTAGAAGATGCTCCATTTAGATTTTACAAAATGATTTATCCTTAAGACGGAATTGTGTCTCACTTGATAAGAGTAAACTAGATGTATTGGAACTTAAAAGGAATTTTATTAATGGATCAAATGACCAACTTTTAATTCAGTAAAACCAGTAAGGCTCATGAAGATATTCAAAAGAATGGTAAGAAATAATTTAAGCTTAGTTTTACACAATAGGGCCAAACAAATATAAAGATGATATGAGTGTATTTGACATTGGAGTCATATCCAATACCCATCAATATTTAGGATTATGTTTGCACAAAAAATGGGCTATGATGTTCAAAGCCTCAAAGATAGTAAATAAATTATAACAAAACCTTTTCTTCCAATCACTCATAAGGGAAAACAAGGAATTTAATAAAACAATGAAAATTTATTGTTCAAGGAGGTGTCAATTTTGAAGAAGTGCCTTTTAATTTAGGCAATGGATATTATGGAACAAATAATCCTAATGGTATTCTTATAGACTCAATTTAATGCATTCATGATCGAATCCATTGTATACAGTAGAGAATCCTAAGAAGATGGCAAATACTGTCCATATTTTTTATCATGAGTTTAACATATCCTTAGAAATAACAACCAAGAGGAACTTCATGTTATATATCTTGAGTTGATATAATATGATGCACCATATGCAACACCATCTCTCGATAATTTTTCTAATGATGAAATTATAGCTAAAGTTTTTGGAACTAAAGAGGATTTACCTATATACAATCATAAAAATATATTCCCTTTCACTTTGAACAAGCCTACTAAATTTGGGAAAGTAAGCCCTTGCATAGTGACAATGAGATTACTTTAGATAGTTTGTCCATGCATTACCTACTACACCATTAATGGAAGACATATTAACATTATTGAATAGATATACTAAATATAGATATTGGTACTAGTAACTCACCCAAGATGTTGAAGCTAGGTTTCTCATTGACTCTTGAAGAGAGAGAGTGAGAGAGATAGAGAGAGATATAGAAATATTATAATGAGCTTTCAATTAGATATCAAGATGTTTTGCATTGTACTACACTAATACACAAGGTATTTATACACACATTGCAATGTATAATATTGTTGTGAACCTTGATACCAAACTCGCAAAGCAATATCTTAGAAATATGTTTCCTGCATTTGATTTATTGGTTAAGAAGAAATCCAAAAAAAAAAATACGTTGGCTTTATTAGACATGTTGATTAACTTTGGTTGGACTGCTAACATTTTCCTCAGATACGTATGGAATTTTGTGACAAACAAAATGTTCCCCAAAAAATGATTTCTTGTTTCTCAATAGTTATATGATTGTTGATTCTACTGGTGGGCATACATTGCATTCTTTCATGGATGGATTTTTAGGTTACAATCAGATAAAGAACAATCCTTGGGGTACATTTTATTATGTGGTTATGCCCTAGGGTTTGAAAGCACATGATATACTTATCAAAGAGTTATGACACATACCATGATTACATGCAAAACATATTGGAATATTATGTAGATGACATAATGGGAACTTATCTAAAAATAGAAAATAACGTATATGATTTGAAAAAATAAATAAAAATGCTAAGAGAATAAGTGATAAGATTAAATCATAAGAAGTGTGTCTTTGGCATTACATTAGGAAAACTATTAGGTTTCATTATTTCTAGGAGAGGTATATAACATCCAAAGAAGGTACAAAGAATTTTTGAAAAGCCTCCTAAGAATTTTAAGCAACTAAGGAACTCGTGTAAAGGAAAAACCAAAACTATTAGAAGATAGTTTGGTCAATTAACGGATAGACCCCAACCATTTTCAAGACTATTAAAAAAAGACACCAATTTTGAATGGGATGAAAATTGTCAACAGAATTTTGATGCAATCAAAATATATCTAGTTTATCCTCTAGTTATTATGCCACTTATCCCAAATATATTATTGTTCTGATACGTTTATGCTACTAAGTATGTTTTTAGAAATATTATTGCACTTCCTTGTGCCAACAAAGAAAGAGAGCTATATTATATGAAGAAATCATAAGTAGATTATGATAAAAACTATAACTCAATGGAAAAATTATGTTTGATTGATGTGTTTACCACACGAAATCCTATACACTATATTCTCAACAATGAAACATGTTATTGTTAGGATGATCCTTTGAATTACACATTGTTTAAGCCATATTTATCAAGAATAATAACTAAGTGGATAATGTTGTTAATGAGGTTTTATCTCAAATTTATATCAAAAAATTTGGTTAAATGGCATGTTATAACAAATCAATTAGTTGTGGCTCCCATATTAGACTACACTCCCATTGATGACGCTTATTTCAAATGAGTTTGTTATGCACATAAAGGGAATTGAAACAAATATGATATACTATGATGGATCCAAAATTTCTTAAGGTGCAAGGGCCAATATTGTATTCATTACCTCTTAGGGATAGACTATGTCACTAGCTTATATATCATGATTTTCATGTACCAACAATATTGTCAAATATGAGACATTGATTCGAGGATTACATTTGACATGCATGATTAGTGTTAAATCTATCAGATCGTTTAGATACTTTCAACTCGTGGCTAACTAAGTGATAGGATCCTATCAAACAAAATCAAAATAACAATTCCATGTATAAATTTAGTAGATAATTTGAGGGTTAAACTTGAAAAGTTTGAGATTAATAAAACTCATAGAATAAATAATCGACATGCATATGGTTGGGTTGGTGTAGCTTCCCTATTCCTTATTGATATTACAGATAACTTGATATAGTGACTATGAAGAGATTGGAACAACCTACCATTGAGATAGAAAACTTGGAATCCTTAGAGGTATTGCTATTAATTAGAATTTGGTCTAGAAAATAAACATTTGTATGTAAATGTGTATAATTAGTTGTGTTAATAGATCATTCCCACACAATTTTTGAGAAATCATAAAGGAAAAATAAATAGAGATGCCTTAAGACATTTCATAATTAGATGTAATTTTCAAGAGATTCTTTGATGGTAAATTACTTAGATTCTTGGGATAAGAAGTCAAGATTGCATTACAAGAGGTCAATGATATTGACTGTGGTGGATATTTTGGTGGAAAAGAGATTTCATATAAATTTCTTTAAATGTTTTATTATTGGAATACGATGTAACAATATTGTTATGCATATGCAAAGGTATGTGATGTATGTCAATGATACAATAACCTTCCCCAAGATTCATCTCAAGAGTTATGACCCATTGTTTCACCATGACCATTTTAGATATGGGGATTTGAATTAATTGGAAAAATTAATTCATCTACCTTATGACACAAATTTATCATCATGACTAAATATTTTACAAAGTGGGTTAAATTTTCACCTTTAGAATCCACCATGTGTGAAGATATTTGGAGTTTTCTCATAACACATATTATATTTAGATTTGACCTATTATCCTCTATTATTTTACTAATAATGGTTGATATTTCAATAATAAAAAAATTAAGTTTTGTGATGGATATAAGATTAAGCATGCATTGTCTACTCTTATTATCCACAAGTGAATGGATAAGTATAAAGTTCCAATAAGAGTATTGTCAATATTTTATCCAAGACAATGAAAATACATGACAATGATTGGCATACCAAGATACATTATACTTGATGGGGATACAAGACAAGTGTAAAAAATATAAAGGGGAAACTCCTTATTCATTGGTTTATGATACAAACACATTTTTGCTCTTAGAGCTTGAGATTCCTTCTTTATGAGTCTTACTAAAAAGTATTATTGGTTAAAATAACTACATATAAAAGAGACAATATATCGATTAAAAAATGTTGGATGAGACACATATTCATATCATTGAGCACATCAAAGTTACCATAATCACCTTAAGAAGGCTTACCATAAGCATATTAGATTAAGAGAATTCGACATGAGATATTTTATTAAAAGAAAATTTAAACAATACCAATGGAGATAAAGAAAATAAGGGAGCATATTTCCTTTCTATACTAGAAGGCAAAACCTTTAAAAATCATATTAGATCATTATGCAGCTACAAATATATCATGCTTAAGCGTTAAATTCTACATTCATATTTATTTCTTCATTGTTTCTTTTTTCATTTATTGACTGGCAATTTCTTTACTTTTTTTCAACTATATTCACAAATTTCTTATTCCATTTGGCTTTGGTTGTTCCTTTCTAATGTTTCCTTTTCTTTTTATTGATAGGTCATTTCTTTTCGTGATAATTTATTTCTATTTCAATCTCATTTTTCTTTCTTTTTTATATTTCTTTTTTGTCCTTAAGCTTGTGTTTCCTTTTGCCTTTCACTCAATTTCAGTTTGTCTTGTGTTGACATGCATCTCAAAGTCTTTTGTTCGCAATCATCCATATCGTTAGATATTTTATGTCTTTGCCTATGTGTCCATAATCCACATCATGCATCTATTGGGGGAAACAAGCCTACCCATGTAGGGACATATCATAATTTTAGTATATTTCATACATAGTGCCCATAAAGGGGCAATCTATTCCAAAGCTTATATTGATTATATATTTTTTCCCAAAGGGGCATGCATTATGTTGCTTACATTGATTATACATTTTCCATGTGGAAGCAATCTATTCCTACTATTCCACTAGTTATATATGCTTACTTAGGGTATATTAATTTTTGGTACTTAACTGATTATACCTCACCCTCGTAAGGAAATGACTCTCTTATGATTACATTGATTTTATCTTTCTCAAAGGGGCATACTCCACTTATGTTTACATAGATTATATCACAAATTCAGATGGGATATCTACTATTGTTCTTACATTGTTTATACTTAAGCCCGCATGGGGTGACTTCCTTATGACATACATCTTTTCATTATGATATCTTACCATGTTAAACGTTATAGTTTTTTTTAATCTTACACATGATATGCCTTTTATCTTTCTTTTGAGATATGTGATTTACAGGTTCATCCCAAACCTCAAAAGGGGTAAAATATTTCTATTATTGCATCTCAAAACTCCAATACTCTTTTTTCCCCCATATGGAAGCAATCCCATGGTGTTTTGAGAAGTACATAATACACCCCACCTGATCTCACCATACAAAGATTATATCACAAACCCACATGGGATATCTCACAAATATCTACTATTGTGCTTACATTGTTTATACTTAGGCCCATATTGGACCATTTCCTAATTACATACATGATTTAACAATGATATCTTACCATGTTATACATTACAGATTTTATATTTCAATCTTGCACGTGGTGTGCTTATTCTATTTCTTTTGAGATATGTGATTTACAAGTTCATCCCACACATCAAAAGGGGGCACATATTTCACTTATTTCATCTCCAAACTCTATGACTCCTTTCTCCCCACTAGGGAAGTAATCACATGGTGTTTTATTCAATAAGTACACAATACACCCCACTTAGTCTCGCCACCAGACACTCACACACATATATTCAAATTCAATATAAATTCCAAGATATTATTTCATAGAGGCATCTTCATAGTTCTCAACACAATCACATATTTTCACAATATTCTCTTCTTCCTAGATTTTAGTAATTCAATAATTATAGATTTATGTAGACATTGGTTCCCTTGCACATGTTGCCATTTGTTTGTAGAAGCATAGATTTCTATATCTTAACCTCGTTATCATTCCCATACTAACTTCGAGAAATTTGATCAAGTTTCCAGACTATCATGATTACTTCTGTGTAGCCACTTGATTGTTTTACTTCGATATGTATACAACCACACACATCAGAATGGGGAATTATGTAGACACTTGCTTTTGTTATGAGGTTAGTTATTGATTATTGTACTAGTGTACTATTTGTGTGTTTATTGATTATTAGTCTAGATTATAATCACTTGTTCACTGTGTTGTTTGAATTTCGACGTATTCTTCTCTATTTTCTCATGTTTTATTTTTGTCATATCTATTTTCCTTCTCTTCCTTGTTTCTTTCTCTTCTCCAGCTTCTCTTCTTTTAGGGGAATTTTTTAAAATTGTACTACAATTCTTACCAATTTTTGGTTGGCGAGAAATTCAATATTGGAGAAGCATCCCCATACCAAAAGCATATTTCAAGCATTTAGAATAATGAGCATATAATATTTACTTCTCACATTCATTAGAGCATTGAACTGACAAGGGTTAAGACACTTGCATTACATTGGAGTACCTGTTGATTTGCATTATACTTGGTGTTTTTTACTGCACTGTTCAAAATCCTAAGGGCTTGCTAATAATATAGGGATAGCACATGCCCCCATTAACTCCCTCTAGTTTTTATGATTTTGCAAGGTGTTGTAAGCATATTATAGTTCCATGGAAGGAGAACAATCTCATAAAAACTTGCACTAAATTCAAGAAAGGCAGATGAGGTTTTTAAAACCCAAAAAAAAGACAAACATAGTCATCAAATATATTTCACATTATCTAATAGTTGTCAAAACTGTACCAAAGTAGTTTTGGTCATGCCAATTAAGGAGCAATATTGTTGTGCTTGATGTTTTTTATTTTGCCAAATGTTTCTATTTGTTTTGTCTCACTATGAGCATATTTTCAATTGCATATTTAAATGATTATCTCTTGAATTATGATAAAATATGTATCACTCTAGAACCTTGTTTCTTCCAAGATATTTAATTATTTTAATTTCACAAGTTCTTAAAAATTTATAGAGAACTCTATGATTCACTAATTAATACTTGAAAATACAAATAACAAAAACATCTCACATATGGTGTTTAACCATATAAATCTTAAGATAAATAAGGATGTTGCTTGTGTGTTTTGCTAAGTACACTACTCTCTTAATAAATAATGGCTTACCACTAAACAAAATTAATGATATTTAACCTTAATATAACCTAAATTATACAAGTATTAAATTTTATTAGGATAAATAAAAATAGTGTTATTAAGATAAAATAACTATTTTACTAGAATGTGCAAGGTTTTACTTTTTATCTTAAAATTTTAAAAGGAAAATTAGTATAGGATGATAAAGGTTAACTCCATAATATTTACTTAGTGCTTTTAAGAAATTCTTCATTATTTATGAACTTATTAAAATTGTTATTTATTTATAATCATATTTAAAATTGTTATTTATTTATAGTCATATTTAAAAGGAAAAATGTGAGTTCGGTTTTAAGGAAAAGTAGATACTTATTTTATGGTCACTTAAATAGCATAGTTCATTTATTAAAAAGGAAAGCTTACTTTACAGAGACACTCGGGAAAAAATATTTGAAGTAAATTCTACATACAAAAATTAAGATTTATTTTGATTAAGACTATAAAAGAATAATCCAAGATTGTATTGTTACTAAACATTTTGGCAACAAAACTTTTAAAATGTTTAATTATATGAAATAATTTCAATGTGCAAATTACATTTACACACCAACCAAAATATTTTAAAACAGTGTGAATTCTAAATTAATTTGGCCACAAAATTGAATGAAAGCATTTAAAAACAAAACCAGTGTCATGTAATAATTTGTATTGTAGATACTAGCAAGTCTACGTCGAACTGTTTCTTGTTCCAGCAGTTCTTCGCTGGAAGGGTGGCCATTGACAAATGTTTTTTACATGGGAAAACAAATGCAATTACATTTCCGTCGGTTATTTGTTGGTGCTTTTTTTAATTTTTAACGAGGAGAAGGTCTGTGTTTTAGGAAAATGGGTTGGGGTTGTTTATTTTCCTTGCAAGAGGGTAGAATTGAAGCATTGTCTAGGGAAAAAAAGCAATATAAAAATCGTAATAAGAGGAATGTAAATGTGGTGTTACAATAACCAGATGACCAAGATAATGTTTTGTTTAATGTGATGCAAAGCTTCTGAATCTGAGGCAGAATAGAGCAAGTCTTCAAGATCAAGGTCCTCAGTAGAGCATTTTTCTGGTTTTTCTGCACCAGGGGTCCAGCTTGTACAATATTTTCCTCAGGTGCAATTGATGGGAGGAAAACGGGATTTCTCTCTAGTATTCATCAGGAATCAACACATGTGTGCCCTGAATTATCAGCAGGTATCCAATTAAAAAATTCTATAGCGCAACCTACCAACAAGACAGTGATAAAAGCAATATTATTGCTGGATATAGGTTTAAGTCTATTTCCAAAAGTGCGGAGGGGATAGGAACACATGATGTTGATGGTAGAGCCATTGAGGCACAGCAATGGGCTCAGATGGTTGATACCATCTGAAGGAGAAAGACTCATACCCTTGGTCCTGGCCATATTGAGAATATGTGGACAACACAACATAATTACACAAGGAAATATATTGCAACAGGGTTATCACAAACTGTCAATGATTTCACTTTTTAGTAGTATCTCTTGATTAATATTTGTAATGGATTGTGAAGCGTTGTGGAGTTTTTACAAAACTGTGATGTGTATTATAGAGGTACTTGTATACATGTTGAGGTCATGAATTCTTGAAGGGTGTGTGGAGTGTATGTCTTGTTTAATTTGATTTGATCTACATTGAAGAGTGTTGGTGAGGATTTTAAAAGAAAGTGGTTGGAATTTGAATTAACTTATACAAACAGTAACCAAATCAAGTAATTTAGCTAAATAGCCTCTTTTCCAAATGATATGGTAGCATAATAATATAGCTGCAGAAAATTAAATAATGTTGATTTCAATTAGTAGTACAGCATGCCACCAATTGAGTTGGTGCACAAAAGTTGCAAAAGGTTTACTGTAGGCGTGGATGTAATTTATGAGAATAACATGATGTAGTTGTTTTTTTCCATTGTAGTAGATGCAAAACAAAATGACAAAATAATTAAATGGAAGTGGGCAAATTGTTTGGGATGACATGTCTAAATGTTACATATTGTATTTCTCATATGTTGTGTCTAGACATTGTATCATGTTTATTTATGAAGGCAATTTTTCCATGTTTATTGGTAGGTGTGTGCCAATATGTGTTATGTAATGTAAATGCTTTCGTTTCAAAGAATGGTCAATCTATTTACATGTCACAAAATTGTTGGTATACATATGTGAAGCCCTGCAGAGTTATACGTTGTATGTAGGCAGTTATTTATGGGGTGGTTTTAGAGTACTGAGCATAGAATTTCTCTTTAAGGATTTTTTGGGCATCCTCAACTGCAATTGTTGCTTGTTGCATAGCATTTGTTGTGCTTGTTCTAATTTTTTGGGTGAGCAACATTGTAAATAT
This sequence comes from Taxus chinensis, assembly GCA_019776745.2. Classification (NCBI taxonomy): domain Eukaryota; kingdom Viridiplantae; phylum Streptophyta; class Pinopsida; order Cupressales; family Taxaceae; genus Taxus; species Taxus chinensis. Next base: position 852,886,967 of record CM034146.1, read on the forward strand.
TGTATCTTCAGCCACAGGTGTGTCATCTTGGCAATGGTCTGCTACACATTCAGATAATATGTGGTGTATGTAGTTGTTTTCATTGTCAATACACGTAGCTATGTTGTAGAAGTTGTATGCCATCTTTAGGGCACCTACATATGGATTGGAAAGAGTTTGTATGTTAGAAACAAATGTGAAGTAGATCATAACAGTGCATTATGTAATGAAGTATTTGGACTCCATAGGGAGATGTATAAAACACATGGGAGATATGTGCAACAGTGTAAGGTTTAGTGGATGTATTTACATGAGGTGTGGGGGGAGGGGGAGGAGCGGTGTTGGAGAAGTGTCTCTTCTTGTAGACGACCTTGGGCATGTCCGTCTTCTTGTATTCGTTTGTACCGGTCGCAAGGAGAATGTTGGAGAAATTTTTATGTCTTCAAGAGCATGCACACGGGATTAGGGCCATAAAAGTTAGGCCATGTCGTTTGGTGTGCCCTATATCAATGGTTTCCTTGTCAAGGGTGAGCCCCTATGACTTGTGAATTGTTAGTGCCCACGCCATTTTTAGGGGAACCTGATGATGGGTGCCTCTTGTGATTGGTGGAACTGGAAGGTGTGTTGGATTTTTTATGTCCCATGTTGGGTCGGTGTAGTTTTTGAAATCGACAACTACATACAATGACAAAGTTGGGGGTTATGCATCCTATGGGGCATACATTATAGTAATGACTTGGCCCCGAGTGCCATTTACAAGGCCGACTTGTACCCATAAATTTGCAGTCAGCATTGCTTCTTCACCCTCGCAAAAGGAGTGTACTTTCAAGTTGCATATTGTTTGTTTTGTCTGATTTAATATGTCGGTTTTGTTTTGCTTTGCTCAATGCAATTGGCAGGTTGAGCGGCCCGCATCTTGTGTTTATTGTGTAGAGTGGCTAACGCATTGGTAGCATACAGGTGGGTTGCATCTTTGAAAATGCTCATGTTCTGTAGGGGAGATGTGCGTTGGAGTACTAGACATTAGAAGGTTCCAGTCTTTTTTTGTGGCAATTGCATTTCTAATATTGAGTAGCAGGTTTCTGAAAATGAGCTGAGTAGTGTTAGTGCCTTGTTGTTGGAAGTTGGTGGTTAGCGTTACTACTATTGTGAATTGTAACCATAACATGTGTTCGTAAGTGCCTGTAATGTACAATGGAGTATCTTTAATTGGGGGAGTTGTGTGAGGTCGCCAATGAGTATGATTGAACATGGCCCCCAAATGGCTTGCACTTACAACTAGGGAATGCCTCTTGTAGGCGATTATTTATATGGCCTAGCATCTTTGGCCCAACGAAGCTCATCTCATCAATCAGAATGTATGCCACGTTTCACATTTCTTCTTAGAAAGTAGCAAGTGTTGGGCCTCAGAGGGCTGTAACCTCTGAGATGGGGATGTGAAGAGTGGAATGTATAGTGGTGGCACTAATGTTAAATGTTGTTATACCCATGGGAGCTAAAAGAAGTAGTTGGCGTGCATATGAATTGGGCAGCATGTGGAGTTCATTTGTAATTTTCGTATTAAGTATGATTTTCATGTGTCAGTTGTGCCTTGGATTATCATGTAGAGGGGTGCTAAGGTGGGCTTTGCAGATGCATGTGTGATGATTATTTGGTGTGCTCGACTCTGCTCCTCTGATAAACTGTAGGCATTTGTAATAGGGGGATTCATGGTTGGAATGGTTGTATTGGTGATATGGGTAGCTTCTATGAAAGTTGGGCCTGATTCTTGTATTGTGTTTCCCATCTTCAGTTTGTGGCCATCTGTGAGTAAGATCAAAGTCACGCTTACCAAGTAGTTCTAGGTCATTGATGTTGAGGGTCCCTGTTGGGTGTAGGTGCGAGAATAGTTCCCATTCCTCCATTTGTAGTAGTTTTGTTTATGGCATGTCTGCTTCAGAGCTAGTTGTATCAGAGTTGTAGGTAGTAGTAGGAGTTACACGTTCTATATGCCAAGGCTGATATGTCGGTAGGAATAGAGCCCAATTATGGGTTAAGGTTTCTTTGCATATGCCTATGTCGTCTGGAATATTACGGAAGGTTTGTATAGCAAATAGCTTTGTGAAACAAAAGTCCTCATATGTTGTTGACCCAATAGTAGGGGTGATTGCAGTGTGGGGAAATACTCTAACAATTGCTTTTGTTGATCTTTGTTTCCATTGATTTATTTTTGTCGTTTATCATATGACCATGATCTTGCAGATTCTATCAAGTTGTGTGGTTCTAAGCATGCGGGACTTTTCATGTATGCATCAATAAAGGTTGATAGTACCCCTCGTAGTGGTTGGCTTTGCAAAATCTTCTTGTAGATTTTTTTTTACCTACAGAGAGAGTTATAAAGGTACGGCTACATACCGATAGCGGTAGTTTCAGTAGCATGTGGAATGTTTCTTGTGCACCTATATCTCGGTCAACAATTGTTTTGAAAAGTAACTTGTTGTATGCAGTCTTTACAGTGCTCTCAGCTGTGGTGGTATCTACTATCCTTACTAACATGTGATGGTATGTTTTTGATTTTTTGCTCTACCTTAGTATGTGTATTTAGCTATATATTTGAAAACTGCATGGTGGGAAACAAATTGGTTGGCAATCAATATTTTCTAGCCAAGTTGTTAGCATGGTTCAATTGTGTATATTTAGCCTATCATCATTACGAGCTGGAGTATACGTTGGTTCCCCATGTATGTTTGGCACAATGTGGAGATGTTTTGAATAGGCCAAGGGCATTTGTACCTACATTGTAGTTGTGATCCTTTCTTGCGTAGGCATGTAGATGTAGTGCACTTCGTATGGCATTATACACAATTAACCAGTTCTTCATAATGTGGATGTTGGTGGCTATTATAGTTGGAGAAGTCACTAAGCATGGATCATCAAGGCCTGAGCAACATATGAGAAGTGGTTGCCATAGAGGTCAGGCTATGTCATCTATATTTGCTCATTGAAGACAAATCACCTACAACTGTGCAGGACCTACACACTTTATTGAAACACCTTCCAGATGAGCAGATAACAAACCAACATGCGCTTTAGTGCCAATCTGAGAGGTACACCCTCTTATTGGGCACAATGCAAAAATGAACTTTCAGATACGATCACTCAGCTATGCTCCCCAACATTATTCTTCCCCCTAAGCGCTGCTGACACTAATTGGCCGGAACTGCATAAAGTCATGCCTAGCCAGCCTCCTACATCACCTAGCACTTCACATACATGGAGAATCCATAACATCATTATGTACCCGCATTTGACAACCATGTATATGGCCACTAGGTTCTCCGTTTCCCGCGAAGAAATCCTAGAGAAATACTTGCACACGAAGGACTTATGGTACAGTTGTACTTTTACCAACATACCACGTTTACACTATTCTTTACTTAAAAAACACCATATTACACCTTTTACGTACTAATACAATGTGCTTCTCCAGATTCGAATGGCAGCACAGAGGCTCCGCTCACATTCGTGGTTTCATATGGCTACATAATAGCCCTGCACATGGATCGTAAGATTCAGTAGGAAATAACGAAACTGTGGGTGACTGCCATAGCGGTTGTCATGATACCGCATCAAGTGAAGGGTGTATTCATGCATTTGGACCTCACTGGTGCGACGATAGCGAAACATAGCCACACCAGATGTGAAGAGAATTAAAAAGACCATATAAAATAAGCCCTTTATTGAATATTACGGTAATGGGGTCAGTACTTATTTAGGGCCAATCAACTAAGGTTGGGGTGGGGGGGACCTGTGTTTTGCAAGTATCTCTTAATCTCTTCAACCTCTGTGCGAGTGGATGGAGCGGATGTAATAAATGATGATGAAGGTAAATGTGGGGGTCCCTATTACTGGCTACTTTAGGTGCATCTTCTGGTACAAGAAGGTTGTAGTAAGACAAGGGATTGTTCAGACATGGAAGGATAGGGTAGCAGAGATATCTTGAGCAATAGTGGGCAATCTTGTAAGGGCAACCTTGTCTATAATCACATCCTTGTAGTATGGGGTAATGTCGTATTTTGCATCGGAGTGCAACACTGACATGTGCCCTACTTACAAAACATTCATACGATTTGTCTTTTTCTCATAGTCTCTTCAGTATCAGGATATCTATAATCTATGTGGGCAGCAATGTAAGTAATGCGTACTACAGATGAAATGTCTTGGGGGAAGCTTATGGTATGTCCATTATACATGTATTCGCCCCCACGCAAGCATGGGTGACCTATGGAGAAGTGGTGTGATTCTTGCAATAAGCATTACTTCAACCTGTTTTAAAATGGCTAGCTCTCTAAGTTGGGGCCCGAGAATCCATATTGTTCCACGTAGAGAATCAGTGGGTGCTTTTATATTTAAAATACCTACAACACATAGGCCCTGAATTTCTAGGTTTGATTTGCGTCCTTGGGCATAATTCATTACATGTCAAGTAGATATGGTTACAAAATAAGGAACCTAGTCTGATTGAGGAAGCTTTTTTGACTGTTACTGGAACTAATAAGGTCACCATCAAGTGGTAGGGGGAAAAATTGTGCGGAGGGGGAGGCATGTGTGTCTTGCGTGTTATGCGATGTGCTACATCGAGATTGTCTTTGCGTTAGGCATAGATGTGTCTGTGTCTTTCGTTTAGTGCATCTTTAGTCTGAGCGTGGGCCAGTCAACAGTGTGCATTGATCATAGTGGTCATGTAGTGCTGATATCTGTAGTGTGGAAGGCAAGTAATAAAATAATTGAAGTAGGTCATGAACCAATTACGCATGGACAACTAACATATAGAGACGTTGGAATAAATCTCAAAAGAGAAACAAAGTAATTGTACAATTGAGGACAAAAGTAAAAGACGTTAACAATGAAATTTATCTTCATAACCATAGCCAAGTATTCTTGTTTGAAGTTGAACGTTTGAAAAACAAGAAATTTATTCAACAGATTCAATCATATTTTGTTGACATAAAAGAATGTCTCAATTTAATTGAAGTAGCACAAATATCTTAAATATGTCTATCTGAAATATACACACAAATATATCAACATTTGAGGTGTTTATCTTGGAATTGTTATATATTTTCATTTATTAAAGGGTTATGCATTATTTAAGATGTTATCACCTTCTCTCCAAATTTCTCATTAAGTGGTGAAATATAGCCGCATTGAATGCCCCAATATATCATGATTTTTTTAATATTCTCCAATCAAAAAGAAAAAAAAAGTTGACAGCCAAATGAATGTCAAATTGAAGGTCAACCATTTTTATTGACATCTCAAACTATTAAATTCCACCACCCTTGGTTGCTACTATAGGTTGCACCTATCAATGTAGTTAGACAACATGTGTTCAAACTAAATCATGGCAATCCTTAAATGATAATCAATATGAAATCTAAGTCGAAGTATCAACAGAAGAGCACATATCAACCTCTAATAAATGAAGGTCAAACCATGTCTCAACTTTCCATAAACAAGTTCACATGTCAAATTATCAAACAAGAATGGATTTGAAATCAAAACAATTTCAATTAAAGACATTTTATATGTAATACCTCTTAAAATTATTTTTGTTGGGTTGAACTTAATTTAATATCAGGTTAGGAAAAATGGACCATGCAAAAGAGAATGAAAATGAAATAGAATGTGCAAACCAAACTAAGTATTATTCTTCAACATAAAATAAATGAAAAATATTACAAAAAATATTCCAACATGACTCTTCAACTACCTACGAGAACTCAAGTTCCAACTACTAGACAAAAGTTCTCCTAAATAACACCTAGGGATATTTAATATTATGTACAATAATATAACATCCCTCTGTAATCTAGAGGGGCTACAATGAGACCAAACATGCCTCTAAACTTTTCAAAATTTTCTTTTTCAAACGCTTTTGTCAAGATGTCTATTGGTTGTTTCATACTAGGACTATAGAGCGATTTGATGTTGCCTTCTTTCACATGATGTAGAATCAAGTGGAATTTTGCACTGATGTATTTGGTTCAGTCATGAAAGATTGCATTCTTTGGCATTTAAATCATAAATGTATTGTTAACCATCAATGGTGTTTATAAAACATGGTTTTCCTACAAATATGAAAGAACCCTTTTGAGCCACAAACTCTCATCTCTTAAGTGATCATGTATTATTCTTCCACTAAAGAAATTGCCAACACTAATTACTTCCTTGATTTCCAATTGTGACAACTATTGCTCCCAAATTCATTAGAAACCCTTATGTAGATTTCTCATCTTCAAAATCAGCAACATGGTCAAAATCTGAATAGTCAACTAGTTTGAAGTCCTCTGTCTTGGAGTATTTGAGCCCAAAATTATGTGTTTGATAAATCAAACGACCCTTTTTGTTGCCACCCAGTGCATTTCTTTGGGTTGTTGCATGAATCTAGACATAACACTAAACACAAAAGAATATATATGATCTAGTTGTGGTCGCAAAGATTAGATTTCCAATGAGCTATCTTTATTTGGTTCCATCAACCAAATCAATGATATCTTCATGTCAATTTCATATTCTATTCCATGGGTGTACTAAGAGGCTTACAATTTGTCATTCTAAATTTGCTTAGAATTTCACTAATATGCCCACGTTGAGATATGAAGATGTACTTTGATTTTTGAAGCACTTAAATACCCTAATAGTAATGAAGATAGCTCAAATATATCATTTCAAACCTTTTCATCAACCCTTCTTTGATTTTTGTAGTATATTTTTTCATTATTTCCCTATTATGAACAAATCATCCACATACACCACTATAAATACAACTATTTTGACAAAAAAAATGTATCTTTAAACTCAAATTACTTGAAATTCATGTTCATCTTACCATGCATGTGGAGCTTGTTTCAAACCAAACAACAATTTTTCAAATTTGCACAATTTTTGCTCTTGTTAATTCATTGCAAATCCTTCTCGCTAAGTCATGTACAATGTTTTTTTTATATCGCCATTGACAAATGTTGTCTTCATGTCCATTTGATGAACTTTTCGTTCATTTTGTGTTGTTAAAGCCAACAAAATCTGAATAGTAGTCTACTTTGTTGCAGTGCAAAGATCTCATTGTAGTCTATTCCTTCCTTTTGAACATAACCATTTGCGACAAACCTTTGCTTTATTTTGTCAAGCGAGCCATCACCCATCTATTTGTTGTGGAAGACCCATTTACAACAAAATGTTTTGCAACATATTGGAGTATCAACCAACTTCCAAGTCTTATTTTTCACCAATGCATCATACTTGTTTAACCCGCAATTAAATTTTGGGTCAATTTAACTAGGTTTAGTTATATTAGAGTTGATCACAGATGTTACAACACAAATAATAACTTAAATTTGCAACTCGCATCAGATAAAAAGAATATAGCATATACCAATCAACCTAGCATACAATTAAAAGGTCAAAACGGTTGTATAGAGACACTTAGTTGATTACATATGACTTTTGGAGAGATTTGGGACTCTGCAACAATGAAACTGGGGGATCTAGACTTGAATGAGCCTCGCAATAGAGGTTGAAACTATGAATCAACCTAGGGTAGGGTCGTACGAAACAGTCAAAACCTTACCATCCAGTCTTGACCCTAATATATGATTTTGGACATACTCTTCTTTGGCTTCTATAACTTTCCATGGTGCTCACCTTCCTAAATTTGTTTGTTGGTGGCAAACCCTAGTTGTCACACATGCAACAAAACTCTCTATATGGAGTGATCATCATCTCAAACCCTAGCCATGGATGAAGAGTTGCAAAACAAACATTAGAAGTGTTGTGTGCTCCCTTGTGCACTGTCGACATTGGCACTACTTCGAAGAGGCCTCAAACCGCACGTTATTATCCAAGTAGCATGTGATATCTAGATAGATCAATCAGAGTTGGCATATTATTTAACCATGTTTGTTATGACTCCTCTCTTGCTAAAATACTTGAAGAGAGGATGTTTGAGTGCTTGTAGATGAGAGATATAGTTGTCTTAATCTGCTTTGTAGCTTTAAACCCGATGTGTGTGCTGCCCTGATGACTTTAGATGAGATAATGTGATATTTATGGAGCTTTGGATATCTTTCGCAAGTGTATGAAGTGGGTATTCTAGTGCATTACCTGAAGAGTTCCATTACCAAATGTGGTAGTGTTACTTGCTTATATAGGGTGTCTATAGATGATTTATCTAAGAAAGACCAACCCATATTAAGTATAAGACCCAACATAAAATATTAATTTAGAGTGCAATTTGAAGACATGTCGGTTCAAGGCTGTACGCATGGGTCGGGACCGAATATAAATTTCTGACCAAACTATATAGTCCTGACTTGGAGCAGGAAATATGCCACATAAAGTTTGGAGCTGATAAACGGATGTTTTTCTATTGACTTTGTGCAGTATATTCTCAAAATGTGTCAACGTGTTAGTGTGCAAAGATAAACAAGTTAAACAATATACCTCAGAAAGTGCTAAGCAGGGATGGAGAAGTAATTATCATTGCAAGAATGCATAGTCAAATCATGAGTTGCCAAAGTGCAAATTGCCAAATTTGAGCGTCTACAATACTCGTCTCTCATTACCTTTCTCAAGAACTCATCTTTTTCAACTTGTTTGAAAGAGTTTAATTCTTAATCAAATGCAACATTGAGTTCTTCTTTTGGAGAATCATTCAAGGTGGTCTTTTGAATTTGTTTTTGAATTTCTTCAAGGACAATTTTTGTTGGTTGTGCAGTTGCATGTACACTGTGTGTGTCAATTTTTTCAATAGACATATTTCAATGTTTGTGTTGCCCATGTATGCATCTTCTTGTATGGTTGGTGCCTCAATCTCATGATTTGAAGCACCTTCACTTTTTGTCCTCTATTATTATGCCACTTGTTCATTTTATGATAAAGTTTCATTATGTTCTTTAGAAGGAGTTTCGATCTTTGTTATAAGAGAATACAAAATCAAATGACTCTCAACTGTATGTCCCCCTGGAATTTCCAAATAACTTTTCTTGTAGACATCAAACATTGCATGTTTGTCAAGACAACTCAATTGCCCAAGGGTGCATTGTTTGTGAAATATAACATTGCATAAACCATATTCATCATGGTTCTATGCATCCTCTCAACCACATTTTTTTAGGAGTGCAAGGAGTTGTGAGATGGTATTTGATCACATTTTTATTAAGATAGGATTCAAATGCCTTTAAAGTGTACTCACTACCATTATTAATCATGAGAGTTCCTATCAAGTTTGAGCTTCATTTTCCTCCATATCTCAAAACTTTTGAAAAGTTTCAAAGCTTTTGATTTTTGTTTGAGGAAATAGATTTATGTCATTTTGTTGTGGTCGATGAACAACATGAAGTACTTTTGACTACCAGCTAATAGAATTAGAACAAAACAGAGTCAGAGTGGACCAACAACTTCTTTCTATCAGCTTTCCATTCTAACTTTTAAAATGGTCCTCGTGAGCGTTTTGTCACAATGCACGCTTCACACTTCTCAAATTTTGTAGCAGGGTGGGCAATTCTACTCTGCCATTTTTTTCCAACACAACCAAATACTTGGAAATTTTCCATCTTCAACGAGAAGAGCAAAATTTCTTGACATTGATGACTCACCCCTGAGTTTAATTAATTTGTCTTTCTCACATTCAGTCAATACAATTGCAGTCACTTTTTCTTCCCCATTGTCCAGTAAAATGGAGTGCCCTTGTTGATGAGTGAGCATCAAGGGCAGCAAGTTTCTCTTCAATTGAGTAGGTAAATGACATTTTTAAGAATAAAATATGGAAGCACCAAACACTTGAGTCATATTGTACCTTAGCCTTCTGGTTGCAAACTTGATCTATTTCCTAGATATACCGTGTCACAACGTTACTTGTGAAACTCCTCAAAGAAGTTCTTTCAAAAAGTCATATGTTAAGTGGCTCCGATGTCAAAGACCGGAGCATCAAACTACGTTGAATTCACTAACACATTGTTTGTTTCCTCATCTATACTTGAGAGCACATACTCACTTGTGAATAGAGCGAAATCTGGTAATTTGGTGGCCTTCTTTTCTTCTTTTTGTTTGTGATAAGCTTCAATCTTCTCCCATTAAGTTCTACATTCATGAGCCTCGTAGCTCCCTACTCTGTCACACCATTTGCAAAACACATGTTGTTTGTCATTTTGCTTTTGTCCATGGCTATTGTTATTTTTACTTCCTTGACCCTTATTTCTCCTTCATTTTAAAAACAAGAGGCCTTGGAGGAAGAGCCCTTAAAAGAAATTGTCTTTTTGATTGGCATAACAAATGTTTTCTCCTGGTGACTCAATTTTTCTCCCAAAGGCCTTTTTCTCTTCCAACCATATTTTAAACAAATTCATCAAAATAAAAAGTCTTCAAATGAATGCTCGCTTGTAAGGACTCCAAAGATCAAAATTCAGTCTTCAAATATTTTCTTATTTCTTCCCAATGATTTATAAGGACAATGCCATAGACACCTGTCTTCTTCCACTCAAAACACCTTTTCTAACGTTGCAGCCAAATTTTCAATTCGCTCACACATCATTGCAACGTAGCAGTCTTCTCATTAGATATTTGTATGCAGCTGTACTTTCATCTCATTTGTATGCAGCTCTACCTTCGTCTCATTAAAACATAGTTGTACCTTCAGAATTGCAGCACCACATTTGCTGATATGGCAGCGCCATACAACTAATAAAGGAGAATACAATAAAAAACTGTATATGACAAGAGAAAAGAAAATAATTTGCACCAGGAAGAGAATGGAGGATAGAAAAATGAATAAGCAAGCACGTGCTCTGATATGAATGTCAGGCCGAGAAAAATAGACTTTGCAAAAGAGAAAGAAAATGAAATAGAACGTGCAAACAAACTTGGTATTATCATTCAGCGTAAAAAAAAAGGAAGAAGATTACAAATAAATAAGCCAAAAAATGGCTAGTCACTTGACATTCCAAGATGACTCTTTCACTACATACGGGAACTCTTCAAGGTCCAATTACAAGACAAAAGTTCTCCTAAATAACACCTAGGATTATCTAATATTATTTACAATAATATTACATTTAATGTGTCATTGTTCGATGAACTTGCAACAATTTTATTGCCATGTCATTCAGTGAAGTTATCGAATTATTTGATAAAAAAATCTTCATCTATTGTATACGTAACTCATTATCTTGGGCAGTGTAATTATCTATAGCAACATAATTTCAACAAAGTCCAACTGGGCGCCCAGAATTTCAAATGTTTTAATGAGTCCATCCCATATACCGCTGTTGGTTACATTAAAAGATCTGCTTGAAATCTCTATAAGCCAGGTACTACAGGATTAGAACAACTTAACAGATCAATTTTTCAACAAAGTTCAAATGGGAACCTAGAATTTCAATCGTTTTCACTTTTCTGTGATACCCGGAAACGCCAAACAGGATGACTACCCACATAGGGACATACCAGGTATGGGTTCGGGTCCTGGTACATGCCTGAAATGCATCCTAAATGGCATACAATCCCGGGTATGGTCGAATCCGGGACATACCTGTACCGTTTCACATATTTCTGTTTACATCTGATCATATGTTGCAGCATAATGGTTTGGACTGTCAAGTTTACAAAATCACTTTTCATTAGGCTTGTAAGTATCCATACCATAAAATGAAATTCGGGTGTCACAGAAATGAACCTTTATTGAAATTCCCTAAAAATGGGGCTGAAACCAATGACAATTTTAGGTCTGCCAAATATGCATATAAAGTTGCTCTTTGAATAGAGTCTACATACAAAGAATTCTAGGTCAGGAATTCTATATCCCATTATTTGAAAGCTTTCGTTGTGAAAAATATTTTTCTATGGTTCAAATGCATTTTCATCTTGAAGGGCACTACCACCCTAGGATTACAGAAGCTGCCAAAGAATTTATTAAGAGTCAGGGAGATTGGTATTATGAGAAAGAGCATACATCCATACATGGAATATGGCTACAATTTTTTTATTAGATATGGTAAAAAAACAGGGATCGGCTCCCTGGGGCCATTACAAGACGAGGAACAGAAAACAACAAGCAAGAAGGAAACGTAAAAGTCCAAGAAAGGAGTTAAACATGCTTAACTCTTACAATTAAGAACCAGACTTTGTATTAAGGTGGGAAAACCAGAGAGAAGGAGAAACAGTCTCCAAAACAGCAAAACAGCAAAAGTTCGCCAAAATTCTGCCAACATTCCAGAACCATAAGTTAATTTTTTGGAGATCCTCCACTGCTACCATTGTGGCTATCTTTGATCACATCGCCCTCAACACCTTTGTCATTAATATCTTCCTTCAGCTCGTCCTCGGAGCTACTGATGCGCAAGTTAAAGTTCCTTCTTTTAGTGCCCTCCATCCCTTCCAGCCCATCACTTAGCTTTTAGACCTGGTCCTCCAGCTCCAGAAATTTATGCTTGGACTTCCCCTGAGCAATGACAATTTGCTTGGAAGCGTTGATGACATCCATCATTGTTTTCCTTTGACCAGCATTGGTTTCTTCCATCGCTTGAAGCACCCCTTCTAAGTACTAGACCTTTCTGCTCAAATCCTCGAAACCCTTTAAATTACCATCCCGATTTCTTTTTCTCTAAGTGCTGGTTTCCCCATGACCCTCCTCACCCATATCTTTACCAAAAACCTACCCCACAATTTTGCATTTGTCGGCCTTCATCTTAGTAAGGCAGTCTGCGAGAGTGAGGTCATCCTCATCCGCATGCTCTTTCAGAGAAGAGGACAAAGCAGGTTTCCCATTTTCAAACATCAGAAGAATGAGCCCTTCATGCAAAGGCATCTCCACTTTCTCCTGCTGGAAATCCCTCAAAGAGTTAGTCAGAGACATAAACAGAAAGAAGGGGATGCTCACCATGACCTTATGGCGGAACATGTTCAGAAGGGTCATATGGTGAGTATATATTTTTCTATATTTGCCCTCCAGAGTGATGTATTCATGATTTGAAGGCACACCTCTCTCCATATACAAGGAATGCACGCCCTGGCAATACCGTCCGTAAAGAAAGAACATCTTTCCTTGCCAACAAAGATCAGCTCAATTTCCTATTCTCTGCGAGTTCTATCCTTAAAAATTTTAAGCCCATCCATTTTCATGTTCGTGGCCAGGGCGATGGTGAACTCGAACACCTCAATTTCCATCTCTCTAACTTCAAACTTATCCTCTTTCCAAGCTTTGCCAAAATCCTTAGATAGGGAGGAGTCGTGACCATGTAATTTGGCAATGAAATTACTGAAACCCCCAGTCCTAAGCTTGTTCCACAGAGGCTGATTGAAAGCTTCAATGATTTGGCTAGCAGGTTCAACTCTAATCCTATCACCCCCCATTTTCACCAAACTGGGCTTCTTCTGTTTGTTACTAAATTCAAAAAAAGACCTTTCGCACTAGCAGAAATCTTGGAAAACAAGATATTAAGTAAGTTGTTGCTGCCACAAAGACTCACTCGTGCCAACATTATAAAACTTAGTGCCCTCTATCTCTACTAATGATCTCATTAATGTTCACGGGTAGTTTATCAACTTCACACCATATCTTATAATCATTACAATTGATTCCATAATTGGCCATCTTATCAGCACATTTGCTCCCTTAACGTAAGGTATGATTATAAGAAATGCTATCAAAAAAATTTGAAGTTTCATTTACATCATTGAGGATATTACTAATGGTCCAATTAATGGAACCATGATTATTGAGGGCATTAATTAATAGGTTAGAGTCACCTTCGATCTGGATGTCCTTGAAACCTTTTTCTTTAGCCAGCAAAACCCCCCAAGGAAGAGCTCTAGCTTCCGCCATGTTGTTGGTTTGGTGACCTAAAGGACCCGCGTAGGCAAGCAGCCAATCTCCTTCACTATTCCTTAGAATTCCCCCCTCCCCCCAGCAGGACCCGGATTCCCTTTTGAGGCTCCATCAAAATTTAACTTCACAACATTTCCCTCAGGCCTATTCCAACTGGAGATCTTTTTAGGAATGTGTAATTCCACCGGACCAAGGGCGAACTTGTCAAGAACTGTCTGCTCACTAATCGGGCAGGGTTTCTTGACTTTACCTTTAAAGAGTTTAATGTTTTCCTTTATGGCATTCAAAGTTTTTCTTCTAACTTTCGAGAGTAGAGCTATCTGATCGCAGAAGATACCATCATTCCAGGAATATGGCTACAATTACTACTATATATATCGTACAGATGTTTCCGTGTTATTTTGTACCCAAGGGGTTTTTTAAAATTGGTCTTCCACGTTTCGTACCTGTACCTGTTTCCTAACAACCTAGGCTGTTTTAATGACTCCGCCACATTGACCGCTGTTGGTTACATTAAAAGATTTAGTTGAAATCTCTACAAGCCAGGAACTACAGGCTTTAAGTAACTTCTTGACAGATCAGTTTGAGATCTCTAAAAAACAAGCATCAAGTATTTTGAGCATGCCTCAAAACATTAATCAGTAATCCAGCATATGACAATCATATTTGGCACAAAAATCATAAATTGTATTCCACGTAATGTGATGCATTCAAAATAATTTCTTTTGAACTATAATTACAAAGTTACAAACCAAGTGCTTCAGAAAGCTCCCCACTTGAAGTAAATAAGCTGTCAAATATTAGCAGTCAATGGCCAGAAATATCACTTGCTGCGAAAGTAAGCAGGATAACTGAATAGTGGAAGCTCATCAAGTAAAGATAAATGGACTGGCACCAGTGATAGCAAAACCTCTGCAGAAGAAACAACTATAGCCGTCACTCAAAACCTGCATTTAAATTGCCAAAAAAAAATATTTACAGAGAACAACAATCAGAAAATGTTTAAGATGATAGAAGACTCTGTACAAGAGGTAGAAACCTTTGTTTATAAAAATACATTTCTTTTAACTCTTCACTTGATCTGCCTTTTGTTCCCTCAGCTTACGTGCACGTTCTCGCCATGATCCTTGCTGCATTGAGTACACCTATAACCAAAATAAGGTCATGTACTGTCATCAAAGTTTTGGTTTAAATCATTGCAAAAGTGATTTCGATTATATCCAAAGCTTCAAATGAAGCACCCTGATATAGTCAATTTGCTCGAGACTGGCGCAAAAGGTGAAGTAAAATTCTCCAATATTTCAATGCAAGTACCTTTCTTACCTGTCCACTAACAATTGCTCACCTGCTCACTTATGAGACTGTTTCCAAGGACATTACCTTTGGAACCCTTATCCTCCACGGTATCACTTTTTATCATACATGCAATCTTGTCCTCATTTTGATCACTTTGCGAAGTATTCTCAATAATAGGATTAAGATCAGGAGGGTTATCTGAAGAATGGATACGAGTACCAAATATTGCTGCTTCATGTGCAGCTTGAATTTCTGACTCTCTTTTGGCCTAAAATACCAAGAGAGCAAAAAATTAAACAAATCTAGCAATTCTTTGAATTCAATTTTAAAAGAGTAAATTCATTGATAAGAGCGGATCCAGCAGACATAATTCCCATAATCTATGTAGCTAGGGGACATAATTCCCATAATCTATGTAACTAGAGAACATAATCAAGAAAGCTATAGACATAATGATAATTTGCGAAAAATTACCTGGCCTGCAGTAGAAAGAAAAGTTGTTCCTGTGTTCCGTAGGAACTCGGTATCATCCTTAGCTCCAGTGTCATCTGAAAAGAAAAAAAACGATATGAAGCTATGGTAAGAAAAACTACAATTGTGGTTGCATGTAATTTTGAGAAATAGTGAGTTTGGACTTTGGCAGGTCAGCAGAAAGTACTATCATTGAACTCGAAATCTCTAAATCCAATATTTAGCTTTAGTAATTTTTGTAAATGAGGCCAGCATTATGAATTTCACAAAGTTTGCCAAGATTTGTAAGTTGAGGTTTTAAGTTTGGGTACAGATGTGAATTCACATATACAGTTTTCAAACTCAGGGTTTGTTATGGTTAAGGAGAGCACTGCATTCATTTGGGGAAAGTGTATGTGTATATAAGTAATGCACTGAAAAGATTGAAAACAAGATGGAAAAAGGTAAAATCACTTTAATTATTATCATTTTCATGGTTACTCCAAGGCATGGCACAGGGTGCGGATGGTGCAGGTGCATGTACCCACTGCAAGATTTCCAAAACTTAAGTGTGTTGGGCCATATGCATAAAAAAATAGTACATATATCTATGTAATAAACAAAAAAACAAAAATCAAAATACATTCAAATCGAAATGAAAAAAAGCTGCCCAGGTGACAAAGGCAGCCTTCCTGGACCAAAAAACAGCATCTCAGCACTTCCCGTGACTGAAATATTTACTAATTTGAGGGTGTTTTTGGAGAAAAATCAGTCAACGCCACCTGCTGTTGATGTAAAAACAGTCTCCCTTTGTTGAACATCTGCTCCATTCATTAGAAGGGTTCAAATTTGAATACCAAACAAGTCATAATAATTCTTTTTTCAGTAAAATCCGTGTAAAAGTGCAAAAATACCAGCTATGAAAATTCGCTGCATATAATGTCTTCTTAAAGCTTGAATGTGCTTTTAATTTTTTTCTTTCATTTTCTTTTACTTTCTTGAATGGTTAATTTTTTCTTTCATTTTCTTTTACTTTCTTGAATGGTTGTTTTACGCTACACTGCTGCAGTGTGCATGTGCGCCACCAGGATGCACCTTGAATTCAGAATGCATGTCCTGGCTGCACCTGTCCCTTGCGATGCATTCTGTATGCACCAGATATGCCCCCTGGTGTTTTCCAGAACCACATATGCACACCAGAAATGGGTGCATTTCTGATTCAGGCCAAGTTTGGCCAGGTGCACATACCCCCCATTCCTCTGAATATTATATGAGTAGGTTACTCAATAATGAAGTCTAGAGTCCAACAAGCGGTAATATTATAACTGTTCGTAGACCTGCAATACAGATTATTAGCTCCATAAATTATTTAAAAAGTGTAGACTACATAGAATACTTTGCAGAATCAATGCTAATGGCATATAGATCACATCCTAATCATCCGTATGTCTTTAGGTAAAATGCTGTCTACGTACTCATCACTCTTAGAATATAGCTTAACTACAAGAGGTGTCAAAAGAAAACTCACAAAAGACAAGATGGTTAAATTTACCCATCTGCACATATGGCATCATCAATGAATTTGTCACACTATTTAGAACCACATTTATAACCTGGATTTCTGAAAAATGTAAGTCGCAGGGTACTCTGAACCAACAATGTTGTCTGATTACTTGATTTCCAGCAGTTTCTCATGATTGAGGTAGTCAAACCATATCCACCCAGTTTCTTTCAGAGGCAGAGGCAGGGAACTTGCTGCTTTTTAGAGCTATCACACAACAAATCCCAAGCAGCTCAGTTCCATGCCTTTCACCAAGTATCCATCAATCTTTTGAATCCCTCAAATTATTACCAAACCTTCCTCTTCCCCATTTGATAATTGGACATGCCAACTTCAGATATTAGGTTGCTCTTTTCAGTGTCATAAATCTTCATCCACAGAAAATTGCATATGGGCTCAATAACATCAACCACAAAATTAGCATCAACCCAAATATGATCATCAAGAATTATGCACCTAACCCCAATTGCAACCTGCAATGAAATTCATCCCTGTGATGCCTACACAGTCCCTTTCACCTCCAATAGCTGTTGAGAAGATTGAAATATGGGACAAAAGAAATAAAAGAATTTAACGACTCCACCTTTACAAACATACAATGAGCAACCTCCAGTGGTGGTGGTTGCATATGAGCATCCAAACTTCTATTCCATTCTCAATCAAGTTGGCAATCTGATTAAATTTTTCAGAGATGTCCAGTTCATTGTCAAATACATGCAGAAAATATTGAGCTCAACATATATGATCTATTCCTGCACCAACAGAGATGGAGATTTACAAATGCAGGTTCACATATAAAAACCTGCCCGTAGTGTTTCTAGTATACGGGGACAGCAGTACAAGTTTCTGAGAAGGCAAAAATTTTGTCCGGGTTTCGGTGACAAATGATGATACACACACATGTACAAATTTGATACAATTAAGCACACTAAAGATATCCGTATCCATGAAATGAATATTGCCAATTTGATAAATTATAAATTAAAGTCTCATATCAATCCATCCTTAAGAAGATGAAAATATGATATGTGATATTACAAATTATAATGTCAAATATAACTGTAACAAGAATAAAGTTTCAAAATGACTAACTATAACAATCATATCTAAGCCGTGAAAAAATTCCAAGTTTCAAGCACAGAGCAGCAGGCAAAATCACCACAAGAACCCAAATAACCATATCCATCAATGCTCTTTGAGTACAAATCGTGTGTCAACCCCAACCAATACTGGTTGCGCCTTTTAATCCTTATCTTGACTCCTCAGGTTCAACATCCCATCGTGTTGTCAGATCTTGCAATATTGATTCGTCTTGCAACCCTAGAGATGCAAAGGCACAATGTAAGTCTATTCCTCTTGGCAGTAGAGGAACTAGCAACCTGAGAAAGGAAGTGAATGCCAAGTGTCCCGTCGAATTGTCGCTCCCCTGTTTAACTATCACCATCCAATGGGATTCTCTTGGGTAAAAGTGAGATTATCCTCTCTGAGCAATCGCTAGTATTCATCACGACTTACAAATGATACCCACTCGCTTCCTAATTTTTCCAACCTTCTAGTGTAAATTTTCTGAAGAACCTTAATGAATCCATTCTTCAGTTCCTCGTCATTAATAGGAAATAATCTCTTAGGCCTATCCACATATCTTCTAAGGTTTACTGTGTATGCTGCCATGTGTAATGGAGCATTCAACTTCCCCCGCATATGCTGAACAATGGGCTGAATATGCTGATGATGGAATGTTAAGGCAGGGGACCCCATTACAAATTGCAATTCTCATTTGATCAAGCACACTATCAATAGTCTCGTAAATCTCTCCAAGATTAGGATACCTAGTATTACCATATCAAATGACACTATCAACAAAGGCTCTAAGGGGACACAATCTACTTCACATATGCCAAAAAATCATTAAGCACATTGCTCACTCTCTTACCTTCGTTTTTCTAGGTCTCCACCCACCTAGTGCACTCACTTGTCATTATCACAAGTTGCAAGGGCTTTTGTGAATCAAAAATCTTTTCCAACATGAAATAAATGGCATATCTCATGTCAACAAGTTTGAAGAATTAATTCCTGGAAAAGGACCTAAGCAGTGCCAATGAGGTGTGGTGGTTGCATTTAAATATATGCATATCTCTATTCTGTGCCACTTGGTTTTTACCCATTCAATCTTGCCAATGTTCTTCAATGCATTGCATATTGCTTGCACACAACACAAGGTTCAATAAATGTGCTTACAGGTGTTATCAACCAACCTTCCCACCCTTCTACATTAATTGACTACATTTGTAACTTTTTGCACAACATTGGAGGGGGCAACCTCTTCTTGGGAATGCTTCAAAATCTGATATAAAAAAATTAGCATCCATGCAAAATTGATTGACAAGTGGTACGTGCCTAATATTTATCCACTCATTCATGATAATGGAACACCTTGTCCTACCCCGTGTCTCTTTATTTCCTCCAACAAATTTACCTTTAAGTAGTTTTTATCAAGAATTGATGGTCTTTGTTAGTGTTAGTATGGAGGCACATACAATTGACCTGCAATATATGCCCTTATCAAATGCCTCTTTATAAGGATATCAGGCAATATGGAATATGATACCATTGCCAAAGAAGAATTTTACAGCTGCATCATCAGCCTCCTTGCATGCTTGTACATTGTACATTTTTGTAACCGAGTTTGTAGCTTTCCTCTTAGCTTTCGAAGACCCTTCTCCCTCCATATTAATTGAAACCCTGGGAGTAACAACCTGAGAAGCACACCTATACAAAGGGGTGTATGATGTTAATACATCTAAAGCAGAAGGGTCTACTTTTGCTGTGTACAACTTGGTCATTTCAACCATCATTTAAAAGATATTTTTTTTCACAATCCCTCACCACATGTGTAGAGATACGTACAAGGTTAGCATTGACCCTGGTGATGCTCTCATTCCAGCTAAATTGCAAATATTGCATTTGTAAAGGTGTGTCCTCTTGAATTTTTTAGCATTTGAACAAGGGACGGGAGGAACACCTTGGCATCCCCTAGGACATGTTGGGGACTAACCAAACAACCCTAATCAGAAAACTCTGAACGATCCCAATCTTGAGAAAATCCCAAACAAAATTTCTATTATTTTACATGTCTTTCTGCTGTGAAGCTAGGAAACGCCATACTGGGCAACGTTTCAGGCCTGAAACGTTTCAGAAACGCAAACGTTGCATGAAACATTTCCGCCGCTTTTTCGAATTTTTAAGTATCATAACTTAAAAATAAATAAAAAATAACTTCATTTAATGAACCTAAACCTAATCTACCTACCTAGACTTGCTAAAGACACTTCCTAAAGGCTATATAATGACATCTTGGGTCCATTCTAAATCACTCTCATTTTTCTCTTGCTAAATCACAATTATAAAATGAGTACAATGTATATATATATATATATATATATATATATATATATATATATATATTGTACAGGTGTTTCCCGTAACGTTTTGTATCCAAGATTTTTTGAAAATTGTCATTTCCGTGTTTCGTACCCATTTCCGTTTCCGTTTCCTTTTCTTGGCAACATAGTCTTTCTTAATGGTACAAATTATACAATATATTACAAAAACGTTTTGAGAAGGTGCACACATGAAATCAAGCCTAGAGAGATTCCATGAGCAACATGGATACAGGACTTGGCCACAAAAACTAGTCTTTCATAGAATTTTTGTGTGAGACACTTTCAAAATTTGATGTTTGCCCTGAGGCCTAAGGGACTATTTAAACTTAATTTTCCTCTTGTTTCTTTTTGCTAAGCACACGCTTATACTACGGGGGAGGGAAAACTTTTACTTATTAAAACATGTATCCACAATTAAAGCATTTAAGAGAATTCAAATAACATAACATAGAGCAACACCATATTTATGTGGCAAACCCTCTCTCGAGAAAAACCACAAAATAAGACCGCTTGGATCTACCTCCCAAATCCAACCCAAAATTAAATGCTTTACAAATGTTCGTAGGTACCAACCTACTGGA
Organism: Taxus chinensis; assembly: GCA_019776745.2. Taxonomy (NCBI): domain Eukaryota; kingdom Viridiplantae; phylum Streptophyta; class Pinopsida; order Cupressales; family Taxaceae; genus Taxus; species Taxus chinensis. The sequence goes on from CM034146.1 coordinate 852,908,138, forward strand.
GACACCAATCCCCAATGCCAAGCACCAACTCAGTCAATTCGTGATCACCAACCCACTGGAGACACTAATCCCCAATTTTGTGAGGCATCAACCTCAACAATATAAACTTCCACCTATTGTAGTTGCTTCGTCAACCGGATGATGGCAATTCCGCTTCTCTTCATACACACAAATTAGATCATACTTCCAACATGGACGCTGGTTCAATTAATGAAATCAGATCGCTTTATATTTTTGCTCTTCCTTCTAATTCTCTATTCAAAAGATATTCTCATTTTACTTCTGCTCTTCTCTCTTTCACTTCTCTCAAATAATGTATCTATTTCATTTTTTTGCTCGTCTTTCTCAACCTTTTCATCTATCTTTTATAGCCTTAATGTGCCTCTTCCCAAGAGGGGCGACTATCAAAAGATGTCTCTTAAATTAATATTAATTAACTTCTTTAACTCCTTCCAAATGGGTCGGTTGGGCTTGTATTTAATATTTGTTTATTTCTTTTATTTCCTTAGATGAAATCGCTGGCCCTTTCATAATTAAAAAATTGGCCCTTTCATAATTAAAAAGTTGGCCCTTTCATAATTAAAACGTTGATATACAAGGTGATTGTTCATTATGTTCACTGTTATTATATTAAATCTGATCACTGTAATACATCAAGGACACTATTTCTCTTTGATTGTTGTGCATTATCTTTGGGCATCAATGACTCGTATTCCGTGCATTCTCTTGTGACATCAATGATAATATTTCCAACAATCTCCCCCTTTGTCATTGATGGCAACCCTACAAAGAAATACTCATCTCCAACCTGAGTACTCCCTCTTTCTAGACTTCTCCTCTTACTGTATTGCTGCCACTCTCTTTAACTCTTCCCCTTTGACATCAATGGCAAAGGGATATACAACACAATCACAATGTATATCACCAGAATATCCATGGAGCTGAATAATGCAATGATTAGCTACTGTATTGCTCCCACTCTCTTTAACTCTCCCCCTTTGATATCAATGGCAAAGGGATATACAACTCAATCACAATGTATATCACCAAAATATCCATGGAGCTGAATAATGCAATTATTAGCTCCCCCTTGATCCATGCTTCTCTTGACAGTTTTAATGACTAGATAAAGTGTGGATCACTCCCAATTTCTGCCTTAGAAACTCAAAAGTTTCTTTTGGGAGGGGCTTCGGGAAGATGTTTGTTATCTATTCCTTTGTGGCAATGTACTCCATCTTTACTTGTTGATATGCAACATGTTCTCCCAAGAAGAGGTACTTGATTGAAATGTGTTTTGTTCTAGAGTGCATAACTAGATTCTTCGAAATGTTTATTGCACTAGTGCTATCACAGAGTATTGAGATTGGATGTTCATATTCTATCTTAAAATCTTTCAACGTTTGCTTTATCCAAAGGACTTGTGTACAACAAGACATTGGTGCTATGTATTCTGCTTCAGCCGTAGATAAAGAAACTAAAGGCTGTTTTTGCTTAGCCATGACACAAAATAATGATCCTCCACTTGTACTCTTTCTGTCATCAACACTTCCTGCCCAATCTGCATCTTTGTATGTTGTTAGTGTGAAATCTTCCCCTCTTGGATACCACAAGCCATAGTCCAAAGTGCCTTTTAGATATTTGAATATCCTCTTCGCTGCTTGCACATGTGTTTCTTTTGGGTCTGCTTGAAAACGTGCTACTAAGTCTACAGCTTGCATGATGTCTAGTTTTGAAGTCGTGGTGTATAACAAATTGCCAATCACGGATCTATAAAGTGTCTAATTCGCTTCAAGAGATTCATCATCTTTACTTAACTTGCATCCTGTAACCATGGGTGTGCTAACAGGTGTGCAGTCTTCCATTCTGAACTTCTTCAACATCTTTATAAACTTGGTTTGGGAGGTAAATATTCCTTTGTTAGATTGAGAAATTTGCAAACCAAGGAAAAATGAAAACTCACCCAACATGGACATTTCAAACTCCTTTTGCATATCTTTTGCAAACTCTTGGGACCTTTGTTTACTATCCCCTCCAAAAATGATATCATCCACATATACCACAACAATCAACTGATTCTCGCCTTCAGTCTTGATATAAAGATTACTATCAGCAACTCCCTTTTCAAAACCTTGCTCTCGTAGATATTTATCAAGCCTTGAATACCAGGCTCTGTGGGCTTGCTTTAGCCCATATAGTGTCTTCTTCAATCTGCACACATAGTCCTTGATTTCTGATAGAAGGAAATCTTTTAGTTGTTCAATATATACTTCTTCCTCTAACTTGCCATTTAGAAAAGCATATTTCACATCCATTTGATAAACTTTGAAGTTCTTAAAACCAACATATGCCAAAAACATTCTAATGGCTTCTAATCTCGCAACAGGGGTAAAGGTTTCTTCAAAATCAATACCTTCCATTTGAGCATACCCCTTGCAGACCAACCTTACTTTATTTCTTGTTACTTGACCATATTCATTCAACTTATTCCTAAGCAACCACTTGGTCTAGGAACAAGTTCACATGTCTCATTATTTTTAATTTGATTCAATTCTTCTTCCATAGCATCAATCCAATGCTTGTCATTGTTAGCTTTTGCAAAACATTTGGGCTCTATTTTGGCTAACAAAGAGAAGTTTACTTGTTTAGATGTACTTACTATTATTTTTCTAGTTTGCACTCCAGTATCCTTATCACCAAGAATTAGACTTTCTACGTGATTTTTCTAGACAAATCTTGATGGTGCCTTAGTATCTTCCTATTCCACTTCTTCTTGTTCTACTTCTTCTTCTTTTAAGTCTGGTCCCTCTGAATGATCATTTGTTTGTGCCCTTACTTTTTGAGGCCTTGTTTCATCCATCTTTACACTGGCACTTTCTACGATTGTTTGCAGCCTTTTATTATAACATCTATAAGCTTTACTTTTGGAGGAATATCCAAGAAAAATACCTTCATCAGCTCTTGAGTCGAGCTTTCCCAAGTCTTCTTCAACTCTCGTAATGAGGCATTTGCACCCGAACACTTTGAAATATTTGACTGATGTTGGTCTACCCTTCCATAACTCATACGGGGTTTTGCTATTGTTTACTCAGACTTGTCCTCTATTCAAAATGTAGACTGCGATGTTAACTGCTTCTCTCTTAAACATGTTTGATAGCTTAGATTCATTTAACATTGTTCTAGCCATTTCTTGAATAGTTCGATACTTCCTTTCTACAACTCCATTTTGCTATGGAGTCCTTGCAGCAGAGACATGCCTTTTTATTCCATGTGTTGAATATATATAATGAACCGTATGGTTCTAGACAGTTGAGGAGGTTGTAACCATAATATGCATAATCGGCGAGTACTTGCCATTTTTTCCGTTGGCCGAATATTCGCAGGAAAAACTCACCAAAACCTGCACTGCCGAAGTTTTGGCGAATACTCGCGAGTCTTTGGCGAATACTCGCAAGTCTTTGGTGAATACTCGCGAGTTTTTGGCGAATATTCGCAAATACTCACGAGTTTTTGGCGAATATTCACGAGTACTCACGAGTTTTTAGAGACTTTTTTTTATAATATTTTGCTTAAAATTTATGTTTTTTAAATAAATTTGCGTATTTTTTAAGTTGCCAAGTATTCCAAAATATTCACAGAGTCTTGCCGAGTCAATATTTTTTGGGTATGTCGAGTATTCACCGAATACGAGTATGCGAACTATGTTTGTAACTAACAACTAAATGTAACTTCTCTCACAATAAATTCACTTTGCCTGTTATCATTTGGTGCAGTGCAATTTTGTCTTCTTGCTTTTTCTATGTGCTTCTTCTCATATTAACAATGGTATCAGAGTCAGTTAGTCACGTCGCCATCAAAGGAAGCGGTCGTGAGTGCTTTTAGGTGAGGTCGACGGTATGGTGGACGCAGGGGCAAAAGACAAGTCATGAATGAAGAGAAAACGTTTTTGAACTGCTTTCGAACTGTCTTTTTTTCCTTTTCTTTTCTCTCTGAAATAGCGCCATTAAAGTCGCAAATACAGTTGCTGCCGGAAATCGTGAGTTCCTGTTCATGAGGGCAGAAAGGTGAAATGTGAATCAGTTCGCCAATAGTAGAGTCATGGTCGCAGGCAAGGACGAAGAGGGCATAAGAAGAGTTGTGAGGGAAGAGGTAAAGTCATGGTTCATGTATGTGCAAAGTCGTGAATAACCAGTCACAAATCCAAAGTTGTTTGGGCACAACAGAGGAAAATGTGAAGTCATGTGGGCAGAGCAAAGGAAAACGTGGATAGTCGTGTGGGCAAACTATTTGTATACCTTTTTTCTTCCTTGTTGTTCATATGCCACATATTTGAATAAGTTACTTATTCTATTTATTGAAGTGGACAACATATTTTATTATTTCCATTTTATTATTTCCATTACTTTGGCATAATAAAATGGCAAATATTTCAAACCTAATTCTGTCGGACTCGCAAAAATTAACAAACACTAATTTCAATGTATGGAGCCATAAGATTCTAACGCTTGCAAAATTTCGTGCCTTCTTATTGTGATATGATAATCACGGGCAGCGAAAGCAAACTTGCTGAAAATTTTGTGAATTATGACAAACGTCATAAAGAAGCGTTATTGCTTCTCAAGTTGTCAATGTCAGATGATATGATACCGGAGAAGGTATTGGGATGTTTGTATTAGAGTGGAATGCTACTGTGGCAAGCACGTTGTGGGCCAGTCTGAGGGATAAATATCAACTGTCAGAGAAATGACGGGTTTTATACCTAAAAAATACATTGTTTGGTTTGAAGCTACAAGAGGCTCTTGGATCACTATCTAAGTGGGAAGACTCCCATAGCCCTTGGTGCACATTATTTTCTCCTACTTTGGATGAAAGACCTCTGAGAACAGTTATCTTCCATAAATTAAAAAGTGGACAATGATGATATGGTGGCTTTGGTTCTAAATAGCTTTCCTTCTTCATATGAGTCATTTGTGGAGGCAAGTAAGAAGTTAGATTCCAAAAGTTCTAGATATTTTTCTAACTGGTTATAGTGATCAATCCTTCATTTAATGGATGAGAGTCAAACTCTTACATTTGACAAGGTGAGTTCCCACTTGTTGCAAAAGGAACGACGATAGACATAGGCTCAAGAGTCCAGTTGTGGACAATCTGAGAGCGTTTTTCAATTTGCTATTGCTACTCAGTCCAAAGGAAAGTGGAAACGACAGGCTGAGACATCCCCTTCCTCTCCTAAACATCAAGTGAAATGTTACTATTCGGCTTCGGCTTCTTCTTTCTTTTGCAGCTTAGTTTGGTTGGAAAGTATATCAAATGGATGTCAAAAGTGCTTTCCTGAATGGGGATTTGGAGGAAGAAGTGTATATGACACAGCCTAAGGGTTTTTGGGCTTGTGGTCGTGAGCATCTTGATTAAACCCCTGTATGGACTTAAGAAGGCTCCTTGAGCCTAATACATCAAAATAGATAAACATCTCAAAGATTCAGGCTTCACAAGGAATCATTATGATTTGAATATATATGTCAAAAGCAATGATGATGACGTTGTGATTCTTATTGTGTATGTTGATAACCTTGCCATCACAAGCAGTGGAGATGCTACGATTCATAAGGTAAAATCAGATTTATGTGTTGCCTTTGACATAACTAATTTAGGCCTCCTTCACTATTGTCTTGGTGTAGAATTTTGGTAACGTAATCACTTGATTTTCATTTCTCAAGTTAAGTATGCCACGAACTTGCTACAGAATTTTCAGATGTATGATTGTAATTCTTCTTCTACACCTATGGAGGTCGGGTTAAAACTCTCAGCTCATGATGATTCATCACCAGTAGATGAATCACTATACAAACAGTTGATGGGTAGCTTGATCTATCTAACCACACGGCCGGATCTTTGTTTTGTTGTCAGCTATCTCTCTCGGATTTAGTCTAAACCAAAACTCGTTCACTAGGGAGCAGCAAAACGAGTTCTAAGATATCTCAAAGGAACTCTTGACTTTGGCATTCTATATCAAAGAGTTGCATATTTCAAATTGATTGGCTATATCGACTTTGATTGGGAAGGATCTGTAGATACTCGACAATCTACCATAGGATATATCTTCTCTTTTGATTTAGGAGTAGTTTCTTGGCAAAGTAAACTTTAGCCTACTATTGCCATCTCTTCTACTGAAGCGGAATACAAGGTTGTTGTTAGTGCCAGTTGCAAAGCAATATGGCTTTGTTGGATTCTGGCTGATTTTTAGTTTCCCTAGGCTGTTGTTACACCTCTTTCACTCTTTTGTGATAATCAAGGTGTTCTAAAGATGGTGAAGAATCTTGTCTATTATGCCCGCACTAAACGTATTGAGATTCATCATCATTATATTTGCCAGTTGGTTGATTCCTATGAAATCTCTCTTCATTTTTGTCCTTTTGCGGATCAGTCTGCTGATGTAATGACTAAACTTCTTGGTCCTTTGTTGTTTGTCAAGTTTAGAGATAAACTTGGTGTTGTTTCAAGGTTAGTCATTAAGGGGTTGTTGAATATATATAATGAATCGTACAATTCTAGACAGTTGAGGAGGTTCTAACCAATTGAAGAGGTTGTAACTAACAACCAAATGTAACTTCTTCTCTCATAATAAATTCACCCTGCCTATTATCATTTAGTTCAGTGCAGTTTTGTCTTCTTGCTTTTTCTATTTGCTTCTCCTCATACTAACACCATGTTGCTCACAAAAGTCATTGAATTCATTTGAGAGGAACTCGCCTCCTCAATCTGATCTCAAGCACTTGATCTTTAAATTTGTTTCATTTTCCACCAAGGCTTTAAAATCTTTAAACTTCTCGAACACCTCATATTTTTCTTTTAGAAAAGTGACCAATGTCATTCTAGAAGAATCATCAATGAGCAACATAAAATAGCTTTCGCCTCGTATGTTTTGCGTTCTTATAGGCCCACAAAGGTCTGTATGGATTAGTTCCAATGGCTTACTTGTTAAGTACTCCTTTGATTTGAAACTTTCCCTAGTTTGTTTCCCATGTTGACATTGCTTGTAAAGAATGTTTGATGGTTTGGTAATTTTCGTCATCTCTTACAGATTGTCTAGTGCTGATTTTCACTAGATTATCGAAATTTATATGGCTCGTCCTTCTATGCCATAACCATCTTTCATCAATTTGACTCATGTAAAATTTCTCTCCCTTAACTTCACTAAGTATGTACAGGTTGTTTGTTGTTTTGTTTGCATCTGCAACTAATTTTCCTATGTTTGTTTTCCAAATCTCACAACCTTGAGCATAAAATGTGATAGTGTGTCCTTGATCACACATTTGACTAACACTTAGAAGGTTATGCTTCAAACCTTCAACATACAATACATTTTTTGTTTTCGTTTTTCCATTATCAAGGTTAAGGGTACCTTTTCCAGCTATCTGTGTCATGGCATTATCTCCAAATTTTACCATGCCTCGACTCATTTCCTTCAAGATGAGAAATTTGCTCGTCCCCAATCATTTGCCTTGAGCATCCACTGTGAATATACCATTGCTGCCCTTCGTCTTGTGCATGAAATGTCGTTTGCACAATCATAGATTTCTCCTTGTTCTAATTAACTTTCACTTGCTTCTGTTTCCAGTTTTTTGTAGGTTCTCTTTTCTTTACAACAGGAGCATTCATTTTCTTGTTCTGTCTAGTGGGTTCTACAACAACACTTTTACAAAACCGTGTTATATGTCCATAGTTATTACAATTATAACATACAATATTATTCTCTTTGTAATTCAATAACAGGGCAAATGAGTTATAGTCATAGTTACCATGTTCGAAAAGTTCGGAAGTTCAGAATTTTTCAATAGGTTCAGTTCGGTTTAGAAAATTTACAAATATAAAAATATATAAATAATAAATACTATACATATATGATGATATTTGAAAAGAAAAACCAATTACACAGAGTAATAAATAAATATCTAAGGAGCTTTTCCTTTACGTGCTTAGGTATTAGTGTTTCTTGTTTTGTTTTTCTTGTGTTGAAGTTCTTTTAATTTAAACACCATAATTTTTTAATTAAAAAATAAAATAAATAATGTTCGACCGAACTTGTTTGGTAAGTTCGGTCAGACCAAAAAATACGGTTCGAACATAATTTTCACTAAGTTCATAAGAACATGGTAAATATGGTTATATTTTCTACTTAAAACTTCATAAGTACTTCTTCCATTGTCCCATGCATACCTATTTATTGCATGTGTCCTACACTCCATTGGTCTATGACCAAAATCGTTGCAAGCAAGGCAATAACCAAAAAATGAACTTTGGTTCCTGATCATATGAGATTATTTTGAAAAGAATGATCTTCTATGATTTCTTATGGGAACATCGTACCACTGGTTCTCACCTTTGTTTTCTTCTTTAAGAGGATTGATCTTTTGAGGAAGCTTATCTTCTTTCTTTGGTAGCTCATTAGCTTTTGCATCCTGATTCTTCTTACTAACCTCTTGTTTTCCCTCATAGCCAAGACCAGTCTTGGTGAATGATGACCTCTGGTGGTTGATTATATCACCCAAAACTTCAGCGCTGTTTTCAAATTTTAAACTACTTTTCAATTGATTATTTGTCTTCTCCAATTCCTTCCTCAGGGTAATAATTTCAGACTCTAGCACTTTCTTCCTTTGTCTTCAATTGAATTCTCACCTCTTCCTTTGTTTTCTTTGCCTCTTCAAGTTGAATCTTTCGGTCAATGACCATTTTTCTAGTGTTACCTAAGACTCCAGGACAGCAGGACGGGATTTTCAGGACGACAAAAAATTTCTAAATTTTGGGAACGGCGGGGGGACGACGAGGGGACGACTAATTAAAAAATATATAAATATTCAAAATATAGTGACTAAACTATATAAATAAGCTGAAATTGAGATTTTTTATTGCATCTCATCTCCAAGGAATTTTTTATTGCATCCACTGATAATTCAATCTTAATTTTGCAAGAGTGTCTTGTCTAGGAATGAAGCCATTGTTAGTGTCACTCAACAAGGCCGTGATTTCGCTTCAATGCCATTATGATGTTTTTTAAGATCGAGTGTGCTACTATAACTAAAAAACCACTTGAAATCTTAAGAGATTAAATATGAGAAGGGACCTAGATTATTTCAAACATAAGAAAAACACTGGAAAATGTGGAAAACCCTCAACCGTTATTATTAATGAAACACTTGCAGATAAGACGCACAAATTACAAGGAAAAAAATCATATAGTGGAAACTAACTCGACTCCATGATACTCCAACTGCAATACGTGTGCAACACTTGACCAAGAGCATAATCTTTACATTACTAGCTAATACATTCCCGAAATCATATCCTAATGCTTAAATACCTATAACCTAATTAATGTTTCTTTTCTCCCTTTTTGTAATTTGTCTTTTGCATGTGGTCTTAATAATTCTACAAGGTGAACTTGGGTTTATACTTTTTTCATTTAACATCCCTGAGTTCTTTTATGCCATGGCTGCCACACAATCTTCAATGTGTTCTAAATCGTGCGGTAGCATTTTTGACTCAAAAGTAAGCTTCCCTATTACATTCCCTGTGTTTGGACGATATTAACAAGTTTAATCTGTGATTTTCTATTCCATGAATAAGCATAATTCACAAAGCAGATTTTTACAACTAAACTAAAAAAGTATATTTATGACTAACAAAATTATTTAATTTTTGTGGGCAAGAAAAAGACAGTTAATATTGAAAAAAAACTCAGAGCTCTTAACTTTCTTTATGTACTAAAACCACTACAGAATACCTTGAAAAAAATATATAAGCAAACATGCAACTACACAAAAGACAATATTTCATTGTTATGCAGAGACATTTTCCCCCCATTTCCCAGTTGACTCAAATGTTTCAGGGACTCAGGGATGGGAACTAAATGTACTCCCCCACACACCTGTCAAACCAAAAATTAAAGGGGGCGTCTCTGAATCTTCACAGGTTTGGGGACACCAACGGGGATGTTGTGACGTCTTGGGATAGTCAAGAAGAGTCTCTAACGTCCCCATTGCCATCTCTCACATCCCCATTTCCATCCATGGCATCCCCGTTATCATCCTCGATGTCCCTGGCATAAAACAGGCCCCAAAAAATTAAAAAATAAAAATCCCTAAAAAGAAGATAAAAAACATTAAAGATGATGGTTATGAAAAGGAAAAAATGAAAACCAATATGCTATGCAATGATACTAAAGTATATTCTTTTGCCATCCCATGTAATGGACTTCTACAAGATTGTTTTATTTAGTTTCTAAAACAAGATCAAATGAGAGATTGCTGCTATTTTACATATATATTACATAGCAATAGCATCCATAAGTTCACATGCATATTTTTAAGCCTTTCTCTGGTTTCAAATTTTTATTTTGCAGGTTTTTCTGCCTCTTTTTGTGAGGTAATGGAGGCTTTACCAAGCAATGCACTTCTACAAAATTGTTTTATTTAGTTTCCAAAACAAGATCTAACGAGAGATTGCTGCTAGTTTACATTTTTAAAGCCATTCTTATACATATTAATTAGGAATAGCGTCTATAAATTCACATGCAGATTTTTAAGCCTTCCTCTAGTTCAAATTTTCTTTTACAATTCTGCCTCTTTTTGTATGATAATGAAGGCTTTACCAATATATCAGGACGCCCTAGAGACCTAACTTGCCGGTTTTGTCTATGGATGGCTATGGTTGGCTGTGGATGGATGTCTATGGATGTCTATGGATGGCCTCCATTAAAAATACTTGATGACAGAATTACAGATATATTTGCTCGCTTTGGAGCAATCCCAATGTGCTTCCATATTTACTCAAAATGATATGTAATCTATTTGTGACAACTCTCCCTCCTACCTTCGGTTACTTCTTGTTTCTTGCCTAGCAAATAACCGTCACTTGGCCAAAAAACGAATGATGGGACCCTCCCTCTCCATTTCTGAAAACTCTCCCTTATACCTTTGGTTACTTCATGTTTTCCTGACTAGTACAGCTGAAAAATGCTGAAAAATATCAATCTCAAAGCCCTTCCTTATCTTGGATTTTTCAGATACCACAATTTATTAATAACTTCGTTACCTTCTCCATACTGACCGGAAACAAATGGTCCCGTCAACCTAGATACATCAATGTGAGGCTCGAAAAAATATTTCCAGCATTTAAAAAATGGGCTCCGAACTCCACCCTATGGCCAAGATATTACGATTTTTCAATTGACTTCTCCAAGAAAAAAGAAAATATCAATCTCAAAGCCCTTATCTTGGATTTTTCAGATACCACAATTATTAATAACTTCGTTACTTCTAAGTGGCAGTCAAATGGACATCAAATAATCATAACTTAACCGAAAAAGGCAAAAACTCAAAGACGGAACCCTCTCTCTAAATATTTGACAACTCAACCTCCTGCCTTCAGTTACTTATGGTTTCTTCACTAACGAATAATTGTCACTTGGCCAAAATCTCTCTTTCTCCTCCTCTCCCCCTTCCTTTCCCTTTCAATCCATCCTTTAGAATGAGGATTGTGATTTTATGATTATGGAGTTCGGCATTTATAGATTCTATTGCAAGAGGAAGGGTGACATTAACAGAAAGTTGATCCGTTTGAGTTAATGGAAACAAGGTGTGCCCCTTATATTCTACAAGAGGGAAGAAAGCTAAAACCCCTCTCACCCAATATAGTATTTTTTTTATAATTTATTCTTGGTGATAAATCTCTCTTTCTCCTACTCTCCCCCCTTCCTTTCCCTTTCTCTCCATCCTTTAGAATGGGAATTGTGATTTTATGATTATGGAATTCTACATTAATAGATTCCATTGCAAGAGCAAGGGTGGCATTAACAGAAAGTTGATCCATTTGAGTTGGTGAAAACATGATGTGCCCCTTATATTCTACAAGGGGGAAGAAATTGGAAACCCCTCTTGCCCAATTTAGCAATCTTTTCACAAGTTATTATTCCTGATAAATCTCTTTTTCTCCTCCTCTTCCCCTTCCTTTCCCTCTCTCTCCTTCCTTTCGATGGGGATTATGATTATGGAGTTCTACATTTATAGATTCTATTACAAGAGCATGGGTGACATTAACAGAAATTTGATGCGTTTGAGTTAATGAAATCATAGTGTGCCCCTTATGTTCTACAAGAGGGAAGAAAACGGAAACTCCCTTTTGCCCAATTTAGCATTTTTTTCACAATTGATTATTGGTGATAAAATGAGGAATATTGACATGAAACATGCTCTTATACATTAATCTTTGCTTCTATCTTTATTTAGACCCCTACCTTGCCAAGTTTTTAAATGATTTCTTGCAAAATGGGGAAACCCCGTGATAGTCATGCACTACCATGGGTTAGCCTAAAACCTAGAGAAGGCCATTAATGTTCTAGCTCCAGTTTTGAGCCCTTAATTGCTTGGATTTTTCCTAGTAATTCTTTCCCCAATTCGTTGCCCAAGATTCTGTTTTTTTTTTCGTAAATAATTAGGTATCCTGGGGACTATAGCAGAGAAATGCCAACGTAGCAGATCAATAAGGTGCACAACAGTAGCTGTGCTTAAAAGGTCAAACAGCCAAGTGACTGACTAAATAACGCACTTATATCAATCATGCATAGACAACTACACTGAACCATCCCAACTCTTCCACATCTTGAAATTTTCCCAACCTAGAACACGGTCATGTAGAATAAGCCAATTTCCAGTATAAGCTCCTACAATAAAAGAAAGTTAAGCTAGCAATGATCCTGAGGTTATTTAGGATATGATAGACAGTTTTAATTCAAGTCAAAACGACTATTACATGAAACACGGTCAATCACATTTACTAGTTAACTTTATATACAATTACCCCACGTGCTCCATAGTTGATATAAGAAGTGCAACAGACCAGAGCAAGCATGTTTGCAAGTTTACGATCTAAATAAGATGAAGAATAGATTTTGTGCATCCAATCCAACAACAATGTGCTTCCAATCATCACAAAGAGATACAAGAATGAAGGTTCCTTACTCGCAAAGGCATTACAATTAAGGAACTTCAAGTTTCTAGCATAAACAAATGTATGGTTCATTCCAGAAAAATCGTGTTAACATTTCAATTATGCAACCTAAAAGGACACAGCATTTAAGCACGTGATTTTGGCAAATTTTCATTATTTGCATTTCAGTTTTGTTTTTTTACGATGCATTTACAAGATGCTGCATTTTAAATTGCTATACTGAACTAATAACATGCATTACAAACTTACTACCCCTTCAGAATTATAGACCAGATAATGGAAATTAAAGGGTAGCATAATAACCATAACATAGAGTACAGACAGCATTTAACATCCACACTATAATCTAGGTAGCCAGTACGTACCTTGCAGGGCATGGGTACTAATTCCCAGGAAGTACCCAAACGTACCCGGGTACTGCTGGACGTACCCTGGCCAAAAAATACTATATATTTTTAAAAATATAAAATAAAAATATTACTAAATACAAATATAATAAAAACTCTATATATATAATATAAAATAAATAATACAAATATAATAAAAACTATCTATATATAATATAAAATAAATATAAATATATAATAAAAATATAAAAAGTATTATATATAAAATATATATATAAGAAGAATGTACCCACGGCATACCCAGCCGTACCCAGCCCGTACCCACAGTAAAAACAGCATTTTTTTATTAATTTTTTTTTGATTTTCGGGGGGGTCAATAAAGTTCAATAGATGGGATTACGTAAATGATTCAACTGTGATAAAACAATGGCATTCACAGAAGTACCTAAAACAATGGCTGAAACTGCAATAGTTGAGATGAGTTTGGATAATGTAGGATCAAAAAAATGCAGTGGCAGCATCTCCACTATCAAGTAAGACCAATGCAGGAATAATAAGAGAAACCCCAAAGGAATCTGAACTGCCAGATTTGAAGGGAGCTGGTAATAGCCGAAATTCCAATCCAGTTATGTGATTTGTTATTATTTATGATTATAATGGGACATTGTAACATTTGGAGTTTGAACAATGTACTTGTTTGAAGTTTGATCAATTAATATCATAACAAAATGCATTGAATTATTAATATGTTATTTGGCTGTTTCACTTAATTAATAATTTGTTTACTCTATTCATGTATAAGGCTGAATTTTGCTTACTTGGCTATATTTTTTAATATATACATATATATATATATATATATATATATATATATATAGTATGGCTGTACCCAAGTGCCGTACCCGGGCCCCCCCAACAAAATTGTCGTACCAGCGTACCAGATCCCCTTATCCGTACCCATACCCTACCCCCGTACCGGCTACCTAGACTATAATGTTTAAATGCAAACAACCAATGTTAAAGGAATGATGAACCTACAATTACAGCGATTATAAATTGACCCTTTCCTTACTTTCATGTATTTATTACCAAACCTCACAAGATGATAGGGGAACACCTGTAGAAACTAGTTCATGAGAATGGAGCATTAATATTTAAATAAATATCTTGTCATAGTTTCCAAGTTGGTTTCCTAATTTCAAATCAAACCACTATATTAGACTGCATTTTGTATAGCTAGCTTGGTATTATGCAACTGCAAAAGGGAAGTACAAGAGATTTATGGGTAAGCTGCTGGATATGTGTGAGGTGATGCTAGAGCATGCTAATTCCAACAATGAGAAAACTAGAACCAAGATACTCATGTCAACCTCAGTAATTCAGTGACCCATCGACAAGGAAGGAAGAAAGAAATTATATCAATGTCCCCAAAGGATCAAAGTAGGTCAATGGGACTCAAAAGTTATAGTCAGTTGCAACAGATAATCAGGATTGCTTTCACTCCAACAACAAAAAAATAAGCATCTACGCGAAAAATAAAGCTAGGAATGATAACAGCACAAAACATCAGCAAAGCAGCGAAACATAAACAGTGGCCCACCAAGACCATCCCAAGAAACTGTTCCTTCAATTTCTGCAATGCTGAAGGCTCTTGTTTTATGAGACATTTAGTTATATTATCAGTGTCATGGTTGATTTTTTCCAGATTGTTAAGCGGCTCCAGCTAGAAAAATCTCAAATTTGTCCCATTGTATCTTTAGTTTTCTCAACTCTTTTGGACATTTCTATTCTGTTCCAGAGTTTCTGTATATGCCATACAAGTATATTTTCTCTTTATTAATAGAAAAACAGTGGACCCTGTTAGCATGAAAAAGTGATATCAAATATTCCATTCAGAAATAACACACAATGGCCAGTACCATATATTTCACATTCAAAACAAAGCATTCTTGTTGAGAAAAAATGAACGAAACATCAGACTAGCCCATCAACAAAGACAACTGCTAACAACAGTTGTCTATTTTCCGTTACATCAAATGAGATGAAACTCAAGTAATGGCATTCAAGAAAAAAACAAATTCCAGCATAATGTCAACAAAAGCAGAAAATATGTATGATATGAGCAAAGTATGAGCAACTGACCTCCAAAATAATCCAGCTTAGTATCATCATCAAGAGGTGCCTCCTTGTTGAAGTCAAACCGTTCCCACTCTTCACTCATTCCCTTTTTAGCATCCTTCACAACTAGCACAACAAAAATTTCGTAAGCTTATACCAGTACAAATATCTTAAATACATCTACTTGGAAAATGCCGATAGCTATAAATCTTAAGACTCTTATCTGAGATGTTACACATACCACATTGATTAATAATTTAGTTAGATTCTCATCATATTTCCTGCTAATGGCTCCAAACTCTACCGTATGGTCAACGTATTACTTTTTTTTTATTGAATTCTCAAAATAACCAAAAAAAATCAGTTAAAAGGACTTCAAATTTAATGTACAAAAAAAAGATGTCACAGTCACACCAACAAATCCCACCCTCTGCTACCATTGTAGAATGCCTATCAACAACATTATTCTTGTCTTTAACCTTGTGCCTAAAACATGCATAAAACTTGATTCCTTCTAAGACGGTAGAAGGCAGCATCTTCTTGTCTTCTACAGGGACTCGGCATAGTTACTTTACACATATACATCACACTGCAGAAAAAACAATTACAAAAAACTACATGCCATACATAAAGTAAGAACTCCATCACCAATCTTCTATGTATCTTGCAGCAAATGTAAATAGTAAAAACATCTAGTTGGTGGTCATAACCTCTACTGGTAAACAAATTATTGAGGACCAAGACCAGAGGCTAAGTGACTTTGACATGACATATCAATCCCATCTACTGCAGTTTTTAGCCAGAAAGAAATGAACATTGAACAGTGAGCCATAAAACATAACTAGTGAATAAAATCCACTAGAACATTGATAAAATGACCTCTAGATTTGACCAAAAAAACCAGAGCCTAAATCTGTTAAACAAAACAACTCTCCAAACATGAAATACTTAGGAACTCTAAACATTGAGTTGTGAGAAGAAAAACAGCTTTCAAAATATATGCACTATCCATATTTCATAATATATGACTGATCCGATCCATAAGGATCTAGAAAAGACATCAAAACTCCATCAGACTCCAAGAACACGTCAAAATGACCAGAGAATTAGAGCGTTTTGTACACCGACAAAACCGTCAGATACAGCAGAGTGGCACTTATGTTAGTGGCAACGCAGTTTCGAAAGTGTTATGGCGGGTTCCACATATGTCAGCGGTTTCACTAGTGTCATGACCGTTACATATGTGGCATGGCAGGATCATCCTGCTGCCCATGGCAGTTTTACCCATTCTGGCCAGAATTCGGGCTCTGCCCATTCTGGTCTATTAGAATCCTTTGGTTTTCATAAGGGGCATCTCCAGCAGTGCATAAGAGCAAGCTTGGGTTAAGCAATTAGATGTAGAATAAACAAGATAGGAGAAGGAAGTGGAGGAGTTAATGAATATATGAGTGAGCATTAATGGGTAGTCAGCTGTTCATAGCTTAATGCTTACTCTATGATCTTTGCAATCTTTCCAAAACAGCATTTGGAAGATAGGAGGCATCAGAGAGTGCAACATGTCATGCTCCTTACATCTCTTTGTATTGGCCCCATTGCTGAAGGAAGGAGAGGAAGTTCGGCAATTGCCACCTTCCAGCAGGTTTCCCCCACACCGGGGTTTTCAAGTTAAAATAATACTTTTATCTTGTGACTTATTTCAATTCTATCTAGTTACTTGTGGTTTACAGGCTAGATTGCTCATTCGTTTTTTTAATAGAAGCTAAAATTGTATTAATCAAAAACTGAAGTTTCATCACAATCTTCTCCCAAGGAAAAAATCGGGAGTAAGAGGATTAAATCTTAGAAAAAAAATATCAACTGCCAAGTGCTTATAGTATTAGAGCAAGTCTAATTTTATCCGTTTTGCATTAAACTCACCTTGCATGTTCAGACTTAGAGGGTAGATAATTCAAACAGCTTGTATACCTACTTATAAGTTTATAATCTTGGACAACATCTCAAGATACACAACTTTCATTTAGACAAACATTTTGGAATAGAGACTTACTAGCATGCCTGCCAATGTATTAAAAGGAATCCTTAAAGCAGTAATATAAACTTGGATGTCTTTATAAAAGAAATTATATTTACTTTCCTTCATTGTTTGAAGTCCCAGGAGGCTGTTTTGTAGTAGCTCCAGTTGGCTTCTGATCATAGCTGTAAGTTGGCACTTGCCACTCAAAAGTTTGTGCATGCTTTGATACTGCAACTAGGTATATTTTCCATTTTTCTCTTTGTCCCACTTTGTTGATTCTCTCTCTTTCCTAGACAATCCCTTTAATTAATGCGTTAAGGGTATTATACAGTAACAATTTTTTGATGGTAAGTAGCTGGTTTTGCTAAAATTGATTGCAAGATTTCAGTTCACTAATGCAATCTTTTAGTGGAGTTGACATGTTGGTAAGATGCACAATACAGTCTCCCAAAGCTGAAATGATTGCTGCATTATCTCCCAATTTTGTAGCAATCGAGTCCATTTTAGCTAATAAATCATTAAAAAACACTTACAGGAGCCACATATGTTGGAAATGTGTTTTATATTTAGTGTGATTTACCCCCTTTATAGATTGTACAGCCAGGCACGACATACAGTCCGGCACGTTTCTTGGGGTCCATGGTTTGAATAACACATGCACGTTTTGGTCAGCCCACAGTTTTTATACCCATAGTATTGTATGGCTGATTCCATGGCCCATGGTTTTATGGCAGCCATTATGAATAGTCCTTTTTTCTCCATGGTTTTGGTACCCAATTTATAGTAATACCGTTTGACCAGTTACCTATTGATGTGCCTACAAATACTCACACGTGCATTAGGGTAAAGTATAATTTTGGAGGGCATTATTGTATTGTAAACAATTGAGTTAATGCAATAAGGAAGAAGGTAACTGTGCTGGATTTTTTCTGAAAGGGGTTTCTCAAGTGGAAGTCTGGTGTATTGTGTGTATGCATTTTTCTCTCTACTACAGCTTAAAGATTCGGTTAGTATGGTTTCTCTTGTATAAGTGTATCGGTCTATTTCTCTTCAACATAGAGTTTTACCAATTCAGATCGAAAAGGAAGAAAAAAGGGAGTTTGAGCATCTTGAGAAGCCGCTTGAGGGGTATCAATGAGGGGTTTCAGAGGGATTGAATAATTCCTTTTGCAGCTGATAGTTTTTGCCTTGGCTTTTTGTGAAGCCAGTTCAGGACTCGGACTGGGGGGGAGAGGACACACACCATAGTCCATAATTGGGGAATCATCCATGGTGGAATCCATTTGAAAGGTGTTCCAAGGAAGCAATCAGAGCTTTGCAAAAATGGTTTTGCATTCACTAGATCTCCAAGATAAAAAATTCTAGTAGGCTGAGAATAGATTTTAGGAGGGCAATTGGCACTAGAAGTATGAAACATTTGACTGGTCACATTCATAGTTGGATAGGGATTTCCAATCTGGTACCCCTCGAAAACAAAGGTCTGAGAGGGATTACCAGATTTGAAATTACCTTGATTGAAACCTTAGTCCTGCTCCTCATCATCCATGATCAGTAACTTCTACTTCCCTCTCTAAGAATTGTTTCCCATTGTTTAAAATATGTTGATCAGTGAACCTCACCTTCTGCTAAAAAACCCTGAGCTTCTTTATGTCTTCTAAAGACAACGACATCAACTGTGATTTTTGCCCTCATTTATAGATTTGGTGTTAAATCTAGGGATTTTCCTGAAGCTCATTTTTGAGGGACGCTACAGATGAGGAGCCTCTGCCTTTGGAATGAATGCAATCGATCGTTGCAACCAACACAAATCTTTTGATGTGCTGTAATATTATTGTGATTAGACTCCATATCTGTTTGAGATCACATGGTCCTGGTGTGGATACATAAGGCTGTACCTTTGGGTGTGGTGTGAAGATCCATCTAGAGGATGTCATGTCTTGTTGACCCCTGAACTCTTTTATACAGAGCAGGAGAATATAAACTTCCTCTTCAATTGGCACCCATTCAGCTATGACATGGCTGTGGAATGTCTTCTGTGTTTCCATAGATCTATTCTGCAATCCCATCTCACATAGCTGCAAAGAACACGAGGCATTAATGTTGAAGAGGCGAAGTGGGTGAAAAATAATGTGGTAACCTTGACCATAAATACACATGTTGATGTGGGTTATCTAGTCATTGGGAAGATTGTGTGGTGCGGCCCATCTTGTATACTGACAGTGTCTGTTTCTTGGCATTGTATTAGGGTTGCAAAGAGACTAAAATGAAGATAAAACTCCCCATGAACTTGTGCCTCCCCATTGGCAGGTGTTCAACATGATGTAGGAAAGATCGCTGAGAAGTTGACGTGTAAATCTATATTGCAGAGTAACTATTGAAATAAATAATTTATGAATGCTAAAATACAGTAAGACACAAGCAAATAAGCAAGCAATAATATGAAACCCTAAGCAAAAAAGGGAGATAAGAAGACTTAGCTGATATCCGCACAATCTGGAAATGATCTGGGCAGGGTAAAATGCTGGACAGGATGCAAACAGTGTCGTAACTGCTCCCTGTAAATTTTGGAACTCAGAAGCAGATCCGGACAGGGGCGCCCAATGTAGGACAGAGGCGCTTGGGTGCTGGTGACTAAATCTGGGCACTAGTGACTGTGTAGGAGCTTAGGATTTGCTTTCTTCTGCATCGTAAGGGTTTCGCAGTTGTTCCCTGTTGATCGCCGTGAAGAAAAATGGACCAGCAGACTAACATCAAATTACCATCCAGATGGATGAAACATGAGTCTTTCTTCAAACAAGGAAGACACGAGCTTGAAGAAGTGAATTTGACAAAATGAAACCCTGACATGGAAAGAGGATAGAAATAGCCCGAGGCAAGGTGATAGGATAATTCAAAATGGTCACTAAGTGAAAAAGTAAATAGAATAAAGGTCTATGGGGGGATGTATAGAACAGTAGGTGGTAAGTGGTAATAATATGAAAAATGGGAATGATATAATATTAAATTAATCAAAACTATGTGAGGGTATAGGTTAAATGAGGGCTAAAAGGCCACAAGTCGACATTACTTAGAAGATAAGATATTTTTACAAAACAAAGTCGCTTAGAAAAACAAGTGGTGTGGTAATAACATATACCACACTTGTGAGTTTGGTAGTTGGGATCCTTGGGAGATTTCTGCATTTGATGTTTATTGTTGGCTAACCATGGTTATCTAATTGAATAGGTGGTTGTTCTAAATCACTTTTTTTTTTATTTCTTTAACAAGGTCAAAACTACTCATGTAAACCCCTAGAATATTGTTTTTCCATGTATGGAGCCATTTTTTCCCAACAGGTCAACTACATTTTGATGATGTTTTTGGTGAAGACTGCTCGCCTCCTCCATAGCCTTTAGGGCTTCAACTATCTGTTTGACCATGTTGTCTTGTAATGTCCCCAACGGACATATTTTTGCCCCTAGACGGATTTCAGGCAATCCCCAATCCTCATATCACAACTTATAACACAAATTAAATTTGCTTTTGCAAATCTGAATTTATAAAGAAAATTGTGACTAGGGTAGAATTAAATACCACCACAAATCAGCCCCTAAATCTATATCATTCCACTCAAATCTAGTACCACTAATTTATAAAGCCCAAATATGTATAAAATTGCAGATTTCAGATGTAAACAAGGCTGCAATAAATTATTTAAAAACCTTGTCTGCAGCATAACTTCAAAAATTCATATCTTTTGCTAGAGAAGTCTAAATGAGTTGAAACTTTGGACCTTAGGCCACACAAATATGAAGAATAATATTTCAAAATTAGTTTCGCATAGCAAACATAAAACCCTAATTTTGCCCTAAAAAGTAGGTCGCCCAGCACATTTAGGGCATCAAATCAGCTCCAAAAATTAAGAAAACAAGCTACTTTGATTCCCAACATTCACCTCAAGATATAACAATACAAATCAGATTTTTAAGTACCTCCAAAGCACACAAATCAGCCAACAAGTGAGTCGCACCACTAGATATTAATAGAAGAACAACCATTGCAATATTTCTGTAAATCCTTGCTACAAAAATCTGCCAAAAACTCCTCTGAAATTAATCTCTACAAATCAGCCCTGAATCAACTCCAATAATGACAAACTAGGGTGGATCTTGCACCACCGAACAGTGCCCTACTAGCTAGGAATGGATCTCTCACCACCGAAGCTAGAGCCCCTGTGGGATCTTACTCCGCAAGCTAAAAAAAATCTAAGTGTGTATGCAAAAGCTATAAGCTTAAGACACAAATCAGTTATGGAATATCTTCCCCTCAAGTCAACTTCTCCTTATAAAGGAAGAAGAGACCCAAAACAACCTCTACAATATCCAATTAGTTCACAAGGATTTCCCCTATGCAAGCATTTAATATTTTCCCATATTAAATGCTTTTTCCAAATCCGGCAAGTGACTCACATTGCCAATTCTTGATTAAAAAGTTTTGTATTTCTGATATTTAATCCACGTGTTGTTAGGAGATATGGTTCCAAGAGACCAGGGAACATTTGAGTTTATCTTCGACCCCTTGCTAGAGGGAATTCCTTTGAATTCTTAAATGGCTTCTTCATCTTGTTGAGGTAAGGGAAGAAATGTTGGAGGCAAAATCAGGTTTGCTTGTAAAAAGTAAATTTTAGTAATGAAAATTTCCCAGCGAAAAAAGCCACTTGTTTGTCCATTTTGATAATGTTGCGGGCTAACTCTGTCTCAGAGCTGGTAAGTGCATTTTGTTTACAGAGGAAAGCCCAATTATCTAATTAGAAGTTTTTCCTTCTTGAAATTCCAGCACATGGAAGATTCCCAATTTTTCCTAGGTGAAATATTGACAAAAAGGACATGTGACTTGTTACTTATTTGGTGTCCAAAAGCCATGTGAAAGTTTTATAGTAACTTGTTGAGATTTTTTAGTTCCCATCAAGAATGAGCGTAAACAAAAGAAATGTGTCATCTGCATAGTATTCTGACTTCCCATGAAGTCTCAAGCTGTTATGCATTATTCAATTGCATATCCTATCTTTCTGACAATATGTTCTTGCCAGTATTCACATGGAATAAGAAGTAAACAAACCAAAAAATTGAACTGTAGTGTGTAGCTTCTATCTGTATGCCATTGAAAGCCATGGAGACTGGTGCTTCATGAAGAGGCCCCATATGTTCACAAACCAAGGACCTCCTTAGCATAATTGTTTGATCTCGTTCAATGCACGGAGGGCAAGACTGCAAGAAAATGACCTTTAGGCATCATGAGAATGTTTACAGATCCAGTGGGTTTCTAGTTATCCTGAACCCAGATCCTTGGAGTTTTACGCCCAGGGTAGGCCTCCAGTAAATCTACAGATCAAAGCCTGTTCTTTTAGGAGCCAAATTCTATTTTCCATTTCATCCATCCGTAAAGAAGACTTTTGGAGGGGTTTCCAACTTGAAATAGAATACATTTTCCTTCTTGGTAAGAAAATGAGGCCAGGAATCTAATCATTGTACATGGTACTGAAAAATTTTCTATAAATTTTATTTACATGTCATTGTTGTGTTGTTAGCAACAACATTCCTTAAATCTGGACTCGTTGAAGAGGCCATGGCCCCCTCAAGGGAGGAATAGATTAATCCTAATCAGGTCGATTGTGATTGGTACCCAGATTTAATCTCTTGTCAAAGGCCGAGCAGCATCATGGATTTGACAAGACACTCAGAGGCAGATAGATGATTATGTATGCCGTTTTGTAGCCGGGGAAGTAATCTATCTGACTTTTTAGCACTCAGGGTTTGAAGAAGTGGGTAGCACCTTAAAAGGATGTGATCTTATCCTAACTATTTTAGGTTGTGCCTCTCAACCAGAGTAAGAGAACCTATTTTGTAACCTCTGTTATAGAAAAATGCTGGTAAATCCTTCTTTTGCACAAATTTTATAGAGAAGACCTTGGGAAAATATGATCAACACACCAAATCTGGAGCTCTGAAGGAAGTTGTCACTTCCAAATTCATGCCATGATATTGTTCAATACAAGGCAAAGGTTACTAATTGACATTAAGAAATCCTGATTGTATTGCATATTTTTGCAAGTAGATTTTGTTCCTTTGTTGATACACAGTTGCAAACTGAAGGGTAGTTCAGGGTGGATCAATGGTTTGCCAAATGATTTTGGTGCTTAGATGAAGCAGGATAAAGTTGATTATACCAGATCTTTGGAGTGGACTTCACAATAATGAACAACTTCACATCGGAAAGCTTCAGAACAGTCAAAACGTTCCTTCAACCAGAAGGTGTGCTTCAATAGAGGCCCTATCCATCCAGCACGCTTTTGCACATAATCTGTTGAGACTCCAACACGAAAGCTCGTCATTGGAAGACTCAATTAAACACTAAAGTTAGTCTGATTAATGGCACGCCTAAGGTACACCCGAAGACTGGCAGACAGTCTTTATGCAACATTTTGACAGTGAATTGCGCTTTAAACTTTGTTTATCTCATCCAAGATGGAGGCTCTTCTTGAAGGTGAAATTGCAAATACCATTAGTACTGTCACAGGGACGAGATCCTGTGTGATTTCACAAAAATTTCAGTATAAGATTGCAATAGGAGCAAAAGAAACTATTGTGCAAACACTCTGAAAATAAAGCAGACACAAAATTGCTAGAGACTTAGACTCCAAATTAATCCCAAAATTGCTTAAGATTCATCAGCAGGGGAAAGCTTCTATGAGCAATCTCAGTGCTTGTCAATGGCTATACATTTGCAACCAACTTGACACGTACAGAAAATCTAACATAGAATGAAAATAACAGGTAATCTCGGCTTTGGTCTCTCGAGAAGACGGCTTTCTGCAATTTTTTTCTCAAGAATTCATACTCTGGTACCATTTGCAAGAGTATTCTCATTGCATTTATACATTTTTTCCCACTCAATATTCCCCCCCAAAAGAGAAGAATATTCGAGGGTTCATTTGCTATGTTTCTAATTTGTTTCAAACAGCGACGCTTAACAAATTCATATCCAAAATCTGCTAGGTGGACCAATTGTGACCTGATCACGTTTCTTGGGCCCTCGACTAATGACTAGGATCCCATGCCATAACTTTTCAAGAGTCCCTTTAATCATTGCGATTCTATCATGCGATGAAATCCCCCTTTTAATCATTTTTCGATTACCTCTGCATAGCTGGACTCGACACGTCATCTCTGTATTTGCTCTCGAAGCAACGGCAAGTTTTTCACCTTTTGTGCCTACACTTTCATCATTTCATCAGTTTTCCCTCCACCTCTGAAATTTTACTCTGCAACGTGTCTGGATCTAGGCAGATATGCGTTTTTGCACGAGCCCGAGCAAAAATCCACTTCAAAAGTACTTCAGATTCGACAAATTGAGCTCCCAAATTGATTCAATTGAACTTTGTAGATTCCAAAACGACACAAATTCTGCCAAAAAAGTGATGAAGTAATGATGCAAAAAATGCATGGAGGCAAACATCCTAGAGCTTCAATGGCGGCAAAATCAAATGAAATGCACAGCTACCGTTAATCTTAGCCTTTCAACTTTGAATCTAAGCCCTCCACATGGCAAAATGTGATTGGAAACAGGCCTGGGAGCAATTGTTTGTCCATTTTGATAACTTTTGCGGAAAAAAGTAAAATATTGACATTTTTCTCCGCCCCTCTGCCCTTAGAAAACGGGCTTGACACGTGTCCCAATGTGGGTCCCAGAGGAACCGCGGCTCGATTCTGCTATTTCACCAAGTTTTTGGAAAAAAGGAAAATTTCTCCAAATTTTCCCCGCAGCATCCGAAGATTCCGCAATTTAGCTTCCTAGATGAAATATTGTCCCAGCGGACCTGCGCTTCATTTTTTCACTTTATACTTATTTTCCAAAAGCCATGTGAAAAAGTTCCACATTTTCCCCACGGGCCCGCACCTCCGTTTTTGAGCTATTCAAACACTGAGCATTACTTTCCTGTCGGGGCCGTGCTTCAACTTACAATTTTATTCCGACTTTACATGAAGGCAAAAAACTGTTATGTATAACCCCGAAGCTCCACTATCTCCATCTCCTCTGCCCGCCACGTGTCTCAATGGTGCCAGTTTTGAGATGGAATCCCCAAGAAGTAGAGACCCTGAACGAGCGCGGGCTCAACACGTGAACTCCGTAGTGTGCAGAGTCTGTCAAAAAGTTGAAGGTTCAGCAAAGGCACCATGTGTCTACTGGTCCCCGTCATGGCAGAGTCTGTCAAAAAGTTGAAGGTTCAGCAAAGGCACCATGTGTCTAAGGTCCTTGAGACATTCTCTTTCGGTCGTTGAAAAGTCCAAGCAAAAGGCAGAGTGAGCGGAAGCCTCCAAAAAAATGTCCTCCTGGCGCTTCTTCAAAATAAAAATCAGGGGCCAGTCCCAAACATGCGTTTCTAGTCTCTCCACGTGAACCCAGGCCCTTTAGGAAGTTGCATGAAAAGTCGGGGAAAACTCACCCAGTCAAACCGTAAAAATGCAGGAAAACCTGTTCATTTAGGAGCCCGGAGATTGAATTTTTCATTTCATCCATCGTAACAGAAGACTTTTGGAGATGTTATAAGTTTCAAACATGATCCTCCGAGCTACATACAATCTTGTTTCCTTCATGGTATTTGGGACAAATGACGACAGGGACAACTAATACATTGTACTGTGGAAAACGGAAAGAAAGGAGCTAGCCCGAGTTTTACACCCAATCTACATGACTCATTCAGATGTGTTGAGAGAAACAAAAAATAAATTCTTGACTTTTAAATCTGATCCTCGACCAAGAGGACTAATCATGGCAACCTCAATGGAGGACAGAGTCTTCAAGCACCAACACAGGGAGACAGAAAACATGACAGAGTACCGCAAGACTGAGGAAATTCCTGACAAACGGCCGAGCAGATCATGGATTTGAGCACCAGACAGATTCAGATTGTTCTTACAGATCTTGTTGTTTTGGCCGGTAGCCGGGGAATGAGGCTGACTGGATTAAGCATGGGATGAGCATGGGCTGTGGGTAGGAGGTTGGTGGAAGCTACCCCCAATTTAATATAATTTTAAAAACTTATATCAATCATTCTAATGCATATTCTCCTACTCCAACACGTCCAAAAACCACTACACATTTGAAGTGAATTCAAGTAGTAAACGCATGGGTAAAATAAACCTGCATTATACTCTTGCAAATAGAATTGTGGGTGAATTACAAATCAAGAGATGTCAGAGCAGCAAGTTCCCTGTGGCTTGTAGCAAGTTTATGCTAACAAAAACTAGTTGTGTGTATTAACAAGGTTACAAGCTAATTGTATGACGAAGTACAATAATATTGCGAGCAAATTCTTTGATGATTTTTGCAATGATTTGTGGTTGCATAGAACAGCCATCACGAAATTCTTGAGAAGGATGTTTGAGGATCCATTATTTGCCATAGTCAAGTACAAGAGTAAAATAAAGAGATGGGAATGAAGGCAAAAATCCACTTCAAAAGTACAGATTTACAAATTGAGCACTTGGAGAAGAGAAAGCAAGGGTCACATGCTACATGCACCAGCCACAGAGATTTCATGATTGGTACCATGGAGGAGCTGCAAAACGATAAGTTGGACAAGTTCCAACATGATGATGGAATAAAAAGGAGGGAAGAGTCTACCAAGCAGAGGAGACCAGCCGCTACCAACAATGCCTATGTAATGTCCCCAAATGGACATATTTTGCCCTAGATGGATTTTAGGCAAACACCAACCTCAAAATACACGTTATAAAAATATATATAACTGTTATCATGCAGATCTGAATTTTTGAAGGAAGATGCAACTAGGGTTATGTATTAAACCCAACAAAATCAGCAATCAAATAATTATGTTTTTATGCTAAACTGATCTCTGTATTTTTAGCAGCCCAAATGTATAGAAAATCTGATTTTTAGAACAATAATGGACTGGAAAATAATGCAGAAATCTGCAGACCTAGGAGGCTGAAAATTATAACCTTCCAAAAGCCATTACTGAAATTAATTTATTTTGATCCCCAAAATCAGTATAATAAGTAGCAATAGATTTCAGACCTGGAAAATCTTCCAAACAACACAAAACAGCCAAAAAGTAGGTCGCTTCATATTGGGAAAATTGATAAACTGCTGCAACCTTACAAAAATCTAATGCAAATCTTCATTAAAACACTGCTGGAAAAGAAATTTGTGAAAGCCCAATAGAATTCCTTGGGTAGAAATTCCTCTCAAACTCTTAGGGTTTTTGTCCACAAGAGGGAAAATACTAAGGGTTTTCGTCCTTCGAATTTTTTTATGCAAAAGCTACAAACTTAAGATAGAAATCAGAAATTATCAAATAGACAAAAGCATAGCATAGAATGCCTCTCCTCAAGTCGACTTCTCCTTTTAAGGAGAGAAGAGACCCAAAAACAACCTGCACAATATCCAATCAGCATGCAGTAAATTTTCTTTATGCAATTTCTACCCTCCATTTTCCCTTCTTAGGACAAGTCGCCATTTCCCTAGGGGAGAATACAAAAGTATATTTAGTACTCATTTTTCCCTCCCAAAGTCGGTTGCATTTTTCCTAGAAGGAATACACAATGAAATGAGCTTTGGTCCTTTCTATGTTTCCCTTATTCCTCCTCCAGGCAAGTCGCCATTTCTCCCTAGGGAGAATAAAAATATAATTGCACCTTTCTCTAACCTTAAATATTTGCTCCAAGGCAAATTGCACTTTCTAGAGATTACGATTTTTATTTATAAGTGTTTTTCTCTATTATGCTAAATAAATTAATATAAGTGCTTTAATAATTTTAATGTATTTTTCTTTTAGGCACTTAATACTAATTTATTGTGACTTAAGTCACCCTTATATTCACCCTTTGACCGTCGGATTGACAAAATAGGTCAAAGGTCTTCAATTGGGAAGAGGATATTACAGTTCTCCCCAAAATTGTTTGCCCTCAAGCAATTCCAAATTTGTTTTGTCCAAGTGCCATGCACAAGAGACAAAACATGTTGAAAGGATCTGCAAGCCTGGCACCTGTACCTATCAAGTGGGCTAAAACTTGCCACCATATATCATCCACAAGATGCTCATATGCATATACTTGGAATAATGGTTCAACAACCTCCATGATGAAGACTCCACCTTGCTTCTTATGATGGAAATAAATTGGAAAAGGCAGCAATAAATAAGACACAATATTAGGCTCTTCATACCTTGGAGTATCCTTGTCAAGCTTGGTCTCCAAAATGATTTGACTTTGTTGCAACAAATCCTGAGGATTTTTGTTTATAATGGGTTGGAATTCTTCACCAATTAGCTTGTCATAAGTTGTTGGTTTGGAAATTGCAGCAGCTTGCAATTCCACACAAGTGTCCATGTGAGGCTCCTCCTCATGTGCAAGTTGCTCCATAAAGTCTTCTTTCGTGTGTGTAGACTCTCTTGCATCATTTGCCCACATCTTTTCCTTGAACTCTTGTAGGTGTTGTCTTGCTTGAGCAGCTATCAACCTAGCAGCTCTAGCTCTGCTATTCCATTCCTCACATTTTCTAAGAATTTCATCATGATATCCTCCTTGCTTGCATATATGAACTTCTTCTCATGTCTATTATCAATTCCTCTAGCAAGCAAAGTTTCACTAACACCATTATTTTGCTCAATGGAAATCATACCTTTTGATGTTGCTTCTTCTTCTTCCCTTGGCATGGGTGAATACTCTATGGGTTGATTTCCTTTCACTTTTTGCATGGTACCTTTTTGACATTTTCTAATTTTTCTAGTGCCTTTCAATTTTGGGAAGGGAGGATTGTAATATCCCCTTCCCATTCGAAGACCTTTGACCTATTTTGTCAACCCAACGGCCAAAGGAAACATACAAGGGTGGCTTAAGTCATTTTTAAGTTATTATTAAGTGTCATTAATAAATATACATATATAAAGCACTTATAATACTTTATATGACTTAATAATTATTAAATCTAGAATGGAAAAAACCCAAATATAAATTGTTATCCATCCTAGGTGAAATGGCAACTTGCCTTAGAAGGGGAATGGGAACTTAGAAAGGATAAAGGCCCATTTCACTATGTATTCTCTCTAAGAAAAATGCGACCAGCTTTGGGAAGGAAAAATAATTATTAAATGTCTTTTGTATTCTCCCTAAGGGGAATGGTGACTTGACCTAGGAAGCGAAATGGAGGGTAGAAATTGCATAGAGAAAATCATTGCATGTTGATTGGACGTTTTGAAGGTTGTTTTGGGTCTCTTCTTCCTTTATAAGGAGAAGTCAACTTGAGGGAAGGGCATTCTATGATCATTCTACAATTTTTGATGTGTCTTAAACTTGTAGCTTTTGCATAAAAAAATTCTAAAAACGAAAAACCCTTAGTATTTTCCCTCTTGTGGACGAAAACCCCAAGAGTATGTGAGGGATCTCTACTCATGAGATTCTATTGTGCTTACACAAATTTTTAGTTATTTCCAGCAGTTGTACGAAGGAGTTTTTGGCAGATTTCTGTAGCAAGGCTTTAAAGAAATATTGCAGCAGTGTTTATGCTATTTGTCTCTTGTGGAGCGACCCATTTTGTAGCTGATTTGTGTTGAATGCATGACATTCAAGAACTGATTTGTAATGCCATCTGTTGATCTGATTTTTGTGACTCAAGATAAATTGTTTTCAAAATATTTGGAGAGGGTCTTAAGAGGTATTTTCAGTCAAATTTGTATACATATTTTTGAATTGTTTTGCAATCATTATTTGCCTCTAAAAATCAGAGTTAATGCATATTTGGGCTGCTGAAAATATAGCGATCAGTTTATGATTAGAATAAAATTATTTGATTACTATTTGTGTGGGTTTTCTACTCAAACCCTAATCGCCAGTCTAGGAATATATTGCAGCAATCAAAGCTAAGTTTGCACGGTCTATTTTATCATTTTTGGGTCTGAATTGTTTCACAAAAATCTGCATATTGTTTTTGGAAAGTGAAGATCATCAACTGATACTTGTTGGTATGCGTTTGTGCCAAAACAATAGTCACTTTTTCCAGATTTAATTCAGATTTGCATAATATTTTAATGACAATTTGTCTATAGTTGCATTTTTAGTTGGGATTTTCCTAAAATCCCATTGGGGGAAAAAATATGTCCATTAGGGACATTACAGACTAAACCATGATAGAGGTCTGCATGAAAAACACTCCACCATATACTCTTTCTTCCAATGGAATATTGAATGAATCCACTTGCAATTTTGAGAAGCATACTAGAGGTATTGACTCCAAGTGGTTAATGAAGATGGGTTATGTTCGGTAAGGGATTGGCAAGGATGGCCAGGGAATTCTCAATCCCATTACGGTTCAAGAAAGACTTCAATATGCAAATCCTTTGGTATAGGGAAAATAAAATAGAGGTGGAGAATGTCATAAGCAACCCAAGCAAGAGTAGCTTCCTCGAGGGAGAACTCCACACCACCTACACCACAAAAGCAGCCCAAAGAAGGTAAACATGCTTCTAACATCATTTAGTGATGCCTTGGGATGATTGTAGGAAGTCACCAAAGTGTGGACAACAATCAATAAAAGAAGAGGGAAGCATGAATCTACCACGAGGGGACGAGAATAAACTTCCAAAGAGAGCAGCTCTCAAGCCATGAAAGGGGAGAAGAAAGTGTGTATCATTTCTCCATTCACATGAAGTAAAGAACATACAGGGAAATTACGCTCCACCAACTTCACCACTTTGCAAGCTCGAGAAGGAAGTGAATTAGGTGCGGGGATAACTCGATGAAGTATGAACAGGTTGAGCCTCCCATCTTTTGTTCTAGTTGTAAGAAGGAAGGACATGTAGCTCATGAATGTTGGTTTATTACTCCTTGTACTTATTATGGAATGCATAACCATTGAATGGCTATATGCAAGAGTAAACTATCCACCAATAAGAAACCCACATTCTTCGGGACAGACAGGAAAGAAAGAATCCATTCTTCAATCAAACAAGGAGAGGAAGGCCAAGACGCACTCCAAGGAGGTAAGATACCACATAATATGAGTATGTGCCAAGTCAAAATCTTTTGTAGTCATTGCCATGTTGGTGGACATTAGGATGGCAAGTTGGAAACTACCACCACATCTTCACCCAGAAAAAGGAAAAAGCAAGAGGGCAGCCGAGAGAAAGAGGGGAAGAAGAGGCTACCAAAGCACAAGGACCAAGAATGAAAGAACAGCTCTCACATGTATCTTCATCACCATTGCAAGCAAGTAGTAGTAACAGCATGTCTTTTGATTTTTGGATTTAGCATTTAATAAATCTACAAAGAAGCTTGCATGATGAAAAGATGCATTCACATATGAGCAGCCCTCACATTTTGTTTTGAAAAATTTTCAGGGCTTCATATCAATATGAAACGGAAAATATAAACAAAAATGGACAGCTCATTTACAAAAATTAACATGATGAGTTGTTCCTCATCCAGATCTTATGATGTTAAATTGAATTTCAAGGATCAACTCAGAAAAACAGCTATGAATATGTAGAAAGGACTGTAAAAAACGGCTAGAAATATCTACAAGGATATTGGATTAGAATCCGCTCAGCCCAAATAAGGCAAACAAAATGCGTCATGTTGTGTTGTAGTTTCGACTTCGCAGAGGATGTCTGCATAAAATCTAAGAGCTCTCTAACATAGTTAATGAGAGCAGCATGAAATCAATTTTGAAATCTATAGCCATTATTACCTGTCATTCTTTTTGTAATGTGCTTTTGGGTGGCCAAATGCCTTCATGGAAGTAGCTCCTGAGAATTAATGGCTTGTGGTCCAAAAGGTGAATAGGGCCAGGGCAGGTGTAGGACAAATGCATGGAGAAGAGGAGCTGACATAGTATTAAATGGGTTGGTAAAGGTGCGATATTGGGGAGGATGAAATCTAGGAAATAGTAAAGAGAAGAGGAAGAGTAGCGGTCGTAAAGGTTCCTAGTAGTATATCCAAGTGATAAATTGTGGAATAGAATCATGGAGATGCGAATGGTTACTAGGCATGAAACAATAGGATTAGGCTTTCTATGGACGAGATCAAAGACTCAAAACTTACTTCCTTTTCCTTTATTTTGTCTTTTTTCAAATGAATAAATATCTTGACTTGGAAACCTAAATTTGGATTGTGTTAAATATGTAATTATGACAAAGCCACATAGCATGAAGGGGATGTAAAGAACGGCAATGATAATGCGGAGAAGGCATAGAATAAGATATAAAAGACGATTTGAACAGATTTTGGATGTTAGAAGATGTGAACAAGGAATAGAAACTAGAATGCACACATTGTAGTTTGTGTGTCCATCATTTTAGTATGCAAGAGATAGTTACAACATGGTCAAGGTAGTTACAACCGTACATTAGTTAATATATAACAAATAGTGATGTAATAATAAAAGGTAAGCATTGTATTCTAATACCCCCTCTTAAGGCTTACTTTACCTCAGTATAAGTCAGCCAATATTGAGTAAGCATAGTAGAGAATACCTTATCAAGTTAAAGAGAACTGACTTGGTTCATATTTGGTACTATGCTTACTCTTAATATGGTCGAAATAGTAATATATCTTTAAAGATTTATAGAAAGTAAAAACAAACACACGAACAAAAAATTAAGACAACAAAGCTAGATAGTGATAGAAAATTAATACAACAGAGCCAAACAAAATCATGCATTCTTGATAAACTCTCTTTGAAAATAGTTCCTTTACCACGTAGAACTATGTCAAGTTGCCTTGTAACTTTCATAAAAATGTCGATCCAGAGCTGAATTCCCAAGTTCCCGGATTCCACTTCCCCAAGTTCTCGAATTACGAGCCCTTGAATTATTGGACAACCATTCATATTGAGTGACATCCACAATACTCCATCAAGTTGTCTTGTGACCCTCGTAAGGGTATAATTCCTAAGATCCACAAACTCCCAAACTAAATGGGCAGTCATCCCTGTTGAGCTTCATCTACACTAGATCCCTTCCCATCTTCATAATGTGGGCTTCTTTAAAATACGTATTCTTCATTAGCGAGCCACTTTTGACATCCAGTAGATCTTCAATAATGGCTATATCCCCTTTGTCTTTATCTAATCTTCTACGATAGTTTCTTGAGTATAATGCACTCTCATGTTGAGGATCACCTTATGTGTCTCTTTTGCAGTCATTCATCTAAAAGAAAAGCAGGGTGACAGTTTAATTTAAACCACTCTGACCAGTAAATAAAGTGCAGTTGTAAAACTAGGTTTATCTTGTTCGCAAATGTCTCCTCGAGCACCAAAGGAATTTTGAATAACACTTCAAATGAAAAAACTCAATACTATTTTTTATACTTTTTTTATTATTGAAAATATCCAATTCAAAACGGTACCAAACTAAATATAAAATACAAGACAGTAATAAAATATGAGTGCCTTGGATATCTTAGGAAGTCTACCTTCTAGCCCATGTAATATATGTGCCTTCTTCCTTGAGTGCGAAGGAATTAGGAGTTGTAACGACCCTCAACCTTTGATAATCATGCCTTTTAGGGCTTCAAATGTCCTCGACTTTGTGTAAGACTATGAACTTCCTGTGACTTTGAACACTTCCTAGCGTTTTCGAACATGTCATCACATTTTTTACTACAATGGTGGCAACTGTATTTTTGTTAGCATTTTCCATGACTGTACCCCCGCATCATTTTACACTCTTTCCCCCTGACGAACCTCCACTTTGTGCTCCCAAACTCTGTCACGGTTTTAAAATTTGTGATTTAACAAGATATTTAACAAAGATTATTGTTGTGATTTTGGGGTTTAACAAAAATTATGTCAACTTTTCCTTGCACAATTGTAATCTCGTGCCCTAACAGCCTCATTTCCTCCTTGAACTTCGGTTTGCAGACCCCTTTGAGCACCAAGGGCTCTAATACCAATGTTCGAAGACCTGAACAAGGAATGTATAGAAAATGGAATGCACTCATTGTAGTTTGTATTATGTCATTTTATTATGCAAGAGATAGTTACAAAATGATTGAGGTGGTTACAGCTGTACATTAGTTAATATATAATTAATAGTGATGTACTAATAACAGGTAAGCCCTATATTCTAATATTGGACTCATTTGACGTTGGCCCCACAAACAATGATTAATCACGTCACTTATGCGGGGAAAGGTGCTGCTGACTTGGAGGGGACTGAACAGGCATGGAGTTGGTGAAGAGTTTGATTCATGCCATGTAAAAAACTAAGAAAAGAAAGGGAACTCGTTTACAAGGACATATATAAAGCATTATTGATATTTATAGAGGTGTCAATCTGGGGCTTAGTCATCCACAAACTTAAAGCATTACAGCATAGGGAACTGTCCACCGACTCTTACTAGTGTAGAATTCCACGTTTACATTGTATATATTGCTTGAATAATGAATTGGCACCTTCCGGCTAGAAATCTTCCCGTGTGTTGTTTGTTTCGGGTCAGATAGATGTCTACTTGTTTGCTGTGTTTTGTGTGGAGTTTCTTTTTTGTGGGACTTTGCTGTTGTCTGTGACGGTTGTGCATTGGTAATGATTGTTGTGGGCTATTGCTTTGCAAATAATTTGCAACACTTTGTTGGAAAATTTGCAAACTACGTGTATACTTGAAACTGACCTTCATGCTTATTATTGATGACTTCAACAGCAAGGAGCTCAGCTTCTGTATTGAGGAGTCTTCTCTGGTGTACTAATTGAAATTCATTATATAATCCAGCTCCTTGTAAATTTGCTCTATTAGAATTCTCACTCACCAATTGATCTGGGTGCTCTATTTTGACACTTTTCCTATGTGGAGAGCCTGCTTTTTCTTCCTGTTTGCTTTAATGAGATCGACGATCAATATAGAATCCCTGTCAATCACAAATGCTTAGTTTCCAGCTGATTTTCCTTTTAGGAATGCCATGAGTTCCGCAAAAATATTGGAATGAATTCCAATCCACCGACAATAACAAATAGTAGGAGTGCCCTCTTTATTTCCTATGATAGCCCTATACCATCTTGGCTTGGGTTATGTTGGGATGCCCCATCAAAATTCAATTTGTAGAATCCCATATTCGGTGAGATCCATCTGAGTGTTGATTGAATTGTTATAATCTAAGTTCTATAGTGAAAAGGAATGTTTCAATTCTTATCTCTTTTACAATCCTCTTTGCTAGATGAAGCCAACACGTTGATGTGAGTTATGGATGAGAGCCATGCTTCTGATCTGGGATTTTATTGGTCTCAAGATCTGATTTGAATATTGGGAAAGGCTGTTGAATAGCCGGTTACATTATTTCCACAGATGGCATAGGATACACCTGAGATTCGTTCTACAGATTTGTTTGAGAATGGACATCTCAGTATGCAAAGCTAGCAAACTAATCTCTGTTTTGGCAAGGATGTTTGGTGTCGGAGCTGATTGGTCAAAAAATGCAGCCACCCTTTACCAATTGGTTTGTGCTAACTGGTAGTGAAATAAAAGGTGTTGATTGTTTCACCATCTGTGTTGCACTTAATGCAAATTATATGTCCTATCCAGCCTCTATTTTGCAGTAGATCAATGGTTAGAAGTTTGCCATGAAGTAGGAACCACAGAAAAGCTCTGATTTTTTGACATACTTCCAAAGCCCACAGTTTATTCCATTGCTTTTTTATGAGGTTGGATTGCCTGGTTGATGACATGATATACTGATGCCACTGTACATTTCCCATGTCTGTCTTGGGCCAAATTATAACATCATATCGAGTATTGATGAATATGGGTCACAAGGTCAACTCCTTAATAAGTTGATTGACTTTTATCAGAATATCTCTCCTTTATTCTTTGGTGTTGGTTTCCTTGTAGATAGTTGGATAGATGCAAAAATCCCTGTATTATAAAATTGCATTGTAATGTATGTTGCTGTTTATTATTTAATGGCTTCTGCCCATTCCAACTAACCGCCCAAAATATTATGGTTCTGCCACTCTCCACTTGCCATGTGACGTTAGTCCTCAGCATTTCCATGCATGTCTTTATGTGTTGAGCGGCGCCTAAGCGAGGGTGATGCCATTGGGCTGTTTGTGGATTCCCACTGGAGCTCGAAAAGTATTTCTGTTGAAGAATAGTGCTCCATTGTGATTTAGTCTGCCACATTCTCCAAGCGTCCCACACTGTAAGAGCCTGATTGAAAGGGCAGAGGCTTCTGATATTGAGACCCCCTTCTCTTTTATTAGTGCAAATTGTGGAACATGATACACAAGGATACTTGAATGTCACATTTGCACTTCTCCATAGAAAGTCCCTACGGATTTTATCAATTTGTCTTCAATGCAATTGAGGAAGAGGGAGAAGAGTGAGCACATATATATTGAATGGCTTGTAGAACAGCTTGTAGCAGTTGCATTCGTCCAGCAAGAGTGAGTCATCCATTAGGCCAATGCATTAATTTGGTATGCATTTGGCTGGTTACAGCCGCCCATATTCCTTGCTTTTGGTATTTGAAATGCACAGGGTATCCAAAATATTTCAATGGAAGTTTTCCTCCTTGGCAGCCCAATATATCCAAAACCGCCATTTTGTATCTACAAAGCATATTGAAGATGATGTTGTGTGATTTGTTGTTGTTAAGTTGCCATCCAGATGCTACTTGTTCAATTGATAGTTGTAATTTTCTTATCTCTCCAAGGTTGAGACTAGAAAAGAGGAGGGTGTCATCAGCAAACTGGAAGATTGAAAACCTTTGCCCTCCTTCAATGACAAGGATGCCATGGAGTTTGTCCTTAGATTTGGCTTCTTCTATCATTCTGCACAGTGTCTCTCCCAAGATTAGAAACAGATAGGAGTTCAGTGGGTTCCATGGGCGTAAACCATGTGTAGGAGTGAAGGGTGTACCTGTAGCCTCGGTGATTGTAACTGAAATTGTGGGAGAGGAAATGCAGTTGATCCACCCAAAAGCTCTGAGGGACTGCACTATACATTCCCAGTTGCATCTGTCAAAAGTTAGGAATATCCAATATTAGTATGATCCCCAATCTTTTTAGTGTCTTAAGTGAGTGAGTTCCTGAACAACCATTATATTATCCTTGAACCAAAGCAAATTGGTAGTTGGAAATCAGTCTAGGTAGAATTGGTTCGAGCAGCAAAGCTGTCAGATTTGATGGAGCTCAGATATCATGTTGCATAAAACAATTTGTTTGTAGCTTCCAAGATGGTCAGCATTGGCCACTTTCGGAATCAAAACCAATTTGGGGGCATTCATTTGGCAGAAAAAAAATTGTTCTTCAAGACTCATCTAACATATGTAGTTGATACAGCTCACATTTTCTATTCGTGACAGAGTACAAGCATGAAGCAAACAAGTGAGAAGACAACATTGAACAGTCATGAATGGACACCATTTAAATTTTAAGTATGTGATCCAGATGGCTGTTCAGGACCCAATTCTGAAAAATTCGCGAAAAACTTACTTTGCAATAATTTCTACATTTTCATATTTTGCATTTTTGGGGCCCTTCAGGGCATAATTTGGCCTAGAAACTTTAGTCCATTGCTTCACAAAGTTTCCAAAGGCATTTCTTTAGGGAGTCTTAACTAGTTCGTTTCAAATTCCAATCAACGGTCAATGAAATTTGACCCCAACAAGTAACACTACTGAAAGAGTAACATCATCAATCCAAATTCGATTATTTGTCTGCTTCTAGCCACTCATTTCCAATTCTAAGGTGGATACACGTCATCTCCATTCGGGCTGACCCTTCAGTTCCCATTCAAAACCCTTTATTTACTATTTTTAAATAACTTCCAGTTTCTGCAGTGGATAGATATAAAGTAGATAGTATGGAATGAAAAACACACAGTTCAAGGCATGCATCTCTCCTACAATGATTGCCCTCTTTGCAATAAAATACAATTGGTTTTGCAATTTTGATTTCATTTCATAACACATTAAATTTTGCATCTAGTGTGTTTTCCACCAAATTGCACCTGTAATTTGGATCAGTGGTATCAAAGTAGTTTGTTCCCTTCTGGCGATTCCCATCGAACAGGTCAGAATACAAGAAGCATGGTTTTTAGACACGCAATATGTAATGTCCCCAATGGACATTATTTTACCCCTAACCGGATTTTAGGCAATCCCAACTTTAAATGCAACTTGTAGACAAAATACCAAACACGTATCACGCAGATTTGAATTAAATAAGGAAATTGCGACTTAGGTTAAGTGGAAAACCCACACCAATCAGCCTCTAAATTTATATCTTTCCACTCAAATCTAGTACCACTAATTTCTAAAGCCCAAATATGTATAAAATTGCGGATTTCAGATGTAAACAAGGCTGCAATAAATTATTTAAAAACCTTGTCTACAACATAACTTCAAAAATTCATATCTTTTGCTAGAGAAGCCCAAATGAGCTGAAACTTCAGATCTTGGGCCACAAAAATATGAAGGATAATATTCCAAAATTAGTTTTCACACAACAAACACAAAACCTTAATTTTGCCCTAAAAAGTAGGTCGGCCAACACATTTAGGGCATCAAATCAGCTCCAAATATTAAGAAAACAAGCTACTTTGAAATCTTCCTTGAATCAACTCCAATAATGACAAACTAGGGTGGATCTTTCACCACCGAAGAGTGCCCTACTAGCTAGGAATGGATCTCTCACCACCGAAGCTAGGGTCCCTATGGGATCTTACTCCACAAGCTAAAGAAAATCCAAGCGTATATGCAAAAGCTACAAGCTTAAGACACAAATCAGAAAATGTCAAATGGTTATACAATATCTTCCCCTCAAGTCGACTTCTCCTTATAAAGGAAGAAGAGACCCAAAACAACCTCTACAATATCCAATTAGTTCATAAGGATTTTCCCTATACAAGCATTTAATATTTTCCCATATTAAATATTTTTCCCAAAAACTTTTTCCCTCCTAATGCAAATCGCATTTTTCTAGAGGAAATACATAGTAAAATGGCCATTTATCCTTTCTATGTTCCCATTCCCCTTTCTAAGGCAAGTCACCTTTTCACCTAGGATGGATAACAATTTATATTTGAGCCTTTTCCATCCTAGATTTAATAATTATTTAGTCATATAAATTATTATAAGTGCTCTATATATTTTTTTCTTTTATTAATGGCACTTTATAATAATTAAATATAACTTAAGTCACCCTTATATTTTTCCTTTGGCCGTCGGGTTGACAAAATAGGCCAAAAGGTCTTCGAATGGAAAAGAGATATTACAATCCTCCCTTCCCAAAATTGTTTGCCCTCA
The DNA here is from genome assembly GCA_019776745.2 of Taxus chinensis. Taxonomy (NCBI): domain Eukaryota; kingdom Viridiplantae; phylum Streptophyta; class Pinopsida; order Cupressales; family Taxaceae; genus Taxus; species Taxus chinensis. The sequence continues at coordinate 852,947,915 of CM034146.1, forward strand.
AGCAATTGCATCTTTGTTTTGTCCAAGAGCCGTGCACAAGAGACAAAACATGCTGAAGTGTTCTACCATCCGAGCCCTTGTACCTGTTAAGTGAGCTAAAATTTGCCACCATATATCATCCACAAGATGCTCATATACACATAGTTGGAACAATGGTTCAACAAACTCCATAATGAAGACTTCATCATCTACCATACCATGCATCTCATGATAGAAATAAATTAGAATAGGCAACAATAAATAAGACACATTATTGTGTTGTTCATACCTTTCAATGCCATCAATGTCCTCCGTGTGTTCAAGATAGACATATGTTGAGCTGCCCCCAACATTGTTGCCTGAGTGCCCATTGAAAGTATCTGAAAGCTGATCAAAAGTTGTTGGTTTGGAAATTACAACAAGTTGCAATTTCACAAAAGTGTCCATGTGAGGCTCCTCCTCATGTGCAAGTTGCTCTATAAAGACTTTTTTCGTGGGTGTAGACTTCCTTGCATCATTTGCCCTCATCTTTTCCTTGAACTCTTGTAAGTGTTGTCTTGCTTGAATCGCTATCAACCTAGCAGCTCTAGCTCTTTTATTCCATTCCTCACACTTTTTAAGAGTTTCCATTACATCCTCCTTGCTTGCATATACAATTTTCTTCTCCTGAGCTGGAATAATTTCTCTAACAAGTAAAGTTTCACTAATGCAATTATTTTTCTCAATGGAAATCATACATTTTTCTTTAGAAGCTTCTTCTTCTTCAAATGAGTTCTTTTGTAATTCAGGGACTGACATATGATGACCTCGCTTGGGCTTGCTACCAATCTTCATCATGCAATAATCTGGAAATGGTATATTATCTCTAAAACCCTTACTCAAAGATTGATATTTCCTCCAGCAAAAATCCTCATCAATCACCTCTATTGGCCCCCCTTTATCACTGTTCTCACCATTTTCCTTATTGTCCCCAGATCTGCTTTGATTCAAATTCTAAGTGAGCTGGCTCGAATAAAGGTTGGTGGCTTCCTGTTGTTTCACCATGTTGGTGAACATTTCCTTCATAAAACCCACATTGAGATCTTTCCAAACTACCATATTTAACCCACACACGCTGGAGGAACAACAGCTCTGATACCATTTGTAATGTCCCCAATGGACACTATTTTATCCCTAAACAGATTTTAGGCAATCCCAAGTTTGAATGCAACTTGTAGACAAAATACCAAACAAGTATCACGCAGATCTGAATTTATAAAAGAAATGCGACTTGGGTTAAGTGGAAAACCCACACCAATCAACCTCAAAATTTATATCATTCCACTCAAATCTAGTACCAATAATTTATAAAGCCCAAATATGTATAAAATTGCAGATTTCAAATATAAACAAGGTTGTAATAAATTATTTAAAAACCCTGTCTGCAACATAACTTCAAAAATTCATTTTTAAACAACTTCTAATTTCTGCAATGGATAGCTATAAAGTAGATAGTATGGAATGAAAAACACACAGTTCAAGGCATGCATCTCTCCTACAATGATTTGCCTCTTTGCAATAAAATACAATTGGTTTTGCAATTTTGATTTCATTTCATAACACATTAAATTTTGCATCTAGTGTGTTTTCCACCAAATTGCACCTGTAATTTGGATCAATGGTATCAAAGTAGTTTGTTCCCTTCTGGCGATTCCCATCGAACAGGTTAGATTACAAGAAGCACGGTTTTGAGACACGCGATCCTTCAAATTATCTCCCTTGTTGGTTCAAATGACCTCAAATTGTCAGGGAGAATATAGTGCTTACATCAACAATCAAGGAGATATAACCCCAACAAATGGCACTACTAAAATAGTAACATCATCAGCGGAAATTCGGCTATTTGTCTACTTCTAGCCATTCATTTCCACTTCTAAGGTAGCTACATGTCATCTCCATGTGAGGTGATTTCTTCTTTATATAGGTATAAAGTAGATAGTATGGAATGAATCACATGAAGTTCAAAGCATACATCTCTCCCACAAAGATTGTTCTTTTTGTATACACTCTCATGTGCAATAAAATATTGTTATTTTTCATTTTTAGTTATGTTGATTTCAATACCATTTCATAACACATAAATTTTGTAACTAGTGTGTTGTCCACCGAATTGCACCAATAATTCAGATCAAGAAGAACCATGATTAGACCACAAACCAACCTGATTGTAGCAAGGCTAGAGGTTGGAACACTAGACTATGTAGGAGGTGAATATAATTCACTCTTCTATAGGAGAAATTGACCCCTACTTTCCTATGGGAGGAGGGAGGACCACAAACCAATCTGATTAGAGCAAGGCATGAGGTTGGAACAGTCTACTCCATATAAGGCGAATAAATTCACTCTTTTATACGAGTAGGAATTGGCCAATACTCTTCCACAAAAGGAAGGAGGTGCAAGTACAAGTTTCAAGCATGATTTCTTGGGGATGTAAAAATCCTTAGGAGCCTTCCATATTAAATGAGGAAGATTGCATTACAATCTTGTATCTTAGATACTTTGGCTTAGGATGAACAAGCAAAGTGGAACACTATCTTGGGGTGAAAAAAGGTGAGGAAGATGCAATTTTGCAGAAGAAATCCATAGAAATCAAACCATAGAATCCAAGTAAATTGGCAGTTTGGACTCGATGCCAAACAAAAACACATCCAGAAGCTTCCGAGGTAGAGGGAGTTTAACATCTTGTAAACAACTAAGCTTTTGTGGGACCAAATGCCACCTAAAAAGGGGAGGTATGATCCATAAGGATCCTAGGAAAACATCAAAATTCCATCGAACTCCAAGAACATGTCAGAATCAGCAGAGAATCAGAGAGACTTTGATATAGTGAAAAAATCACCAAATACAACAGGGTGGTGGTTACAGTATTATCATGGTGCTTTAAAAAGTGTCATGGCAGTTTTACTATTGGCATGGCGGTTTTGCTAGTGGCATGGTGGTTACGAATGAGGCATGGCAATTTCATCCTATTGTCTGTAGCACTTTGGCCCGTTTCAAACAAGAAACCCAATGACCACCAAAATTTGATATCCCTTCCATTCTGGGCAATTTGGATCCTTTGGTATTTTAAGGGACGCCTTCAAGGATACATAAGGGGAACCGTGGGCTAAGAAATTGGAAGTAGAAGAAGATAGGAGAGAAGTGTACGAGTTGATGAATGTAAGAGTTGCTAGCAATAAGTAGTATGTTGTTCATAGTTGATGCCTACTCTGTGTTCCTTATAATCTTTCCACGGTAGCATTAGGAAGATAGGTGATAGCAGAGAGTGAGAGACATAATGCTTCCTAGAGCCTCTTTGTATTGGTCACATCGCTGAAGAGTGAAATATCCCTTGTTGGGATCTTACAACAAAATAGACAAAACACAGAAATTTGCAGCAAATACTGAATCTTATTTTTGCAGATTTTATGCAGAAAATTACAGCTAGGGTAGCGAACAGAAAAATATGGATAACTCCCAAAATAACCGTTCAAATCACTTGAAATTTTAAATGGAACTAGATAATAGTATAAAGAACACAAGGGAAATATTTTTGGAATTTTTCAGTCAATATAACGCTGCCAGAAATTTACAGCGTGCCTAAAATAGCTGGAAAACTTCGAAAATTAATATCTTTCCGAATACAAGTGCAAAAATGATAAAACTTGGGAAATAACATATATAAATATGGAAGATGACTTTCCAACCTTCAGATCTGAAAACGGCCAGCTGAAAACCCTAGAAATTAGGGCTGCAATCTCCCAAACAAGTCGCCCCCCTTGGTAGATGGCCAAAACCCTTGTGAAATCCTCTGTAGATGATGTCAAACCATTCCTCTATGGCTGCCGTAGGTCTGATCCGAAAACCAGCTGAAAATCTCCACAATAACTCTCAAAAACCTTCAAACCCTAATTCTGAAATTCCTGAAAATACCTCTGTAAAAACAGCCCTGAAATCAGCTCCAAATGACAAGCTAGGGTAGATCTCTCACTACCGAAGAATGCCCTGCTAGCTAGGGATGGATCTCTCACCACCAAAGCTAGGGTTCCCGTGGGATCTTACTCCACAAGCTAAAAAGTTGCAAACAGTTGCACATAAAAGAGATATAAGTGTATGCATGAATGAATCTCTCCTTTCACCCCTCTTCTCCTTTTATAACCTTTTCCATGTCAAAGAAACCCTAAAACCCCCAAGGCGCACTTTCTCATAAAGAGGGCCCAATTAAAAATAACTTAAAGTTGCTTTTTCCATTCCTAGGCGCCTTGGCCCAAAAAGTGACCCCAACAAAGAAATATAACATTTAATGCAATACACATCCCCTCAAGTCGCCAAAAAGGTACTTTAAGTGGCCCCAACGAAGAAACATAACATTAAATGCCAAAAAGTGTCCACTTAAGTGATCCCAACGACAAAAATAGAACACAAAGGGCCCATTAGACCCAACGCCTAAAATATAACAAAAACACAGTCGGAAATCAGACAACCATCCCCAATAACCTCCAAAGTCGTTAGTCCCTTGGGAATGACCAAGGCTAAGACCAACATAGGGCCGTTAGGCCAACTGCTCGGAATTGGGGACATTACAAGGGGAACCGTGCGCTAAGAAATTGGAAGTAGAAGAAGATAGGAGAGAAGTGTACGAGTTGATGAATGTAAGAGTTGCTAGCAATAAGTAGTATGTTGTTCATAGTTGATGCCTACTCTATGTTCCTTATAATCTTTCCACGGTAGCATTAGGAAGATAGGTGATAGCAGAGAGTGAGAGACATAATGCTTCCTACAGCCTCTTTGTATTGGTCACATCGCTGAAGAGAGGAGAGGAAGCTGTGCAATTGCCACTTCTAGCTGGCTTTCCCCGCACTGGGTTTCCAGCTTTAAAAAAATCCTTTGTGGCTTGTGGCTTGTTTCAATTCGTTCTACTTGCTTATGGTTTACACTCTAAATTACTCATTCTACTGCAAATTTTACTACTCTAACACACTCTAAACCACGGTCATTTGAAATTAATTCAAGTAGTAACAGCATGGATAAAATAAGATCCACATCATTTTCTCACAAATAGAATTGTGGGCGGAAAGAAAGATTAGAGATTGAATACAATATAAAAGTAATCCAAGCTTTCCAGAGAGCATAAGTAGCTTCTGTTTTTCTAAGAAATAATCAGCTACATAGATTACCAACATTGTGATATTTTTCAGATCTATTTATCAAGAAATCCAGCCAAATAATCTTTAGATGACTTCTACCTTAATATTCATACTACATGTAAAGAAACTTATAGTTTGCATAACAAGAACTTTACCAGTTTCTGATAGCTGTAGCCTCATCTTTGCTTTAACCTTTTCTGCTGGAGTCTGCATAATTTCATGAAACCCTTTCAGACCGCCAAATGATATCTTTTTTAAGAAATGCCAAGATAAAAAACTGAACAAAAATTCTATTTAAGAACCTCCTAAGCTACATTTATCAACTACTAAACTTCAATATCAACAAGAATGCTCCAGCCAGAAAACTGACTAGCAGGCCAGATTATCCTATGACGTTCAGTGGCCTATGCATGCGAAAAATTTCCAGCTCATAAAAAACATCATGCATTACATGCTCAATGCACGGTTTTAATAATTTTTAACAACTTTAGTTAGTGTATTTACTAGGACTTGAATGGCTACTATTAGTGACTTTAGTAAGAATTGCACGGCTTTAGCCTTTTAGTACGACTTGCATGGCTTCTGTTAGCAAGACTTTAGGGTTATACTTATCTTCCTTTTTGTTATTTTTTCTCATATTAGCTATGAATGGTCTGAAAACAGCCATTTTTATCATAGACCTGTTCTTAACTTATCCTGCTTGACTATGGATAAGAACCTATTTAATCGAAGCTTGTACAAGATTGGAGAAACAGTGCTAGTGTAAGACTTTCAGGGATTATTCCTTTTGGTCAAGGACAGCACTCGTATTGCTCTTGGAGCTTGTAATTAGTTGGCAACCATATGCCCTCAATAAAGTCATTTTCCATTACGTGCTATTTTATGTATTTTCGATAAATTAAAATTCTTTTCTTTTCCAATTTCTACGAAAGAATCAGTTTTTCAGCATTTTCTGAGTTCATCTTTACAGTTTTCAGAATTTTTATTTCATGGTATCATTTTTAGGTTTAAGACTCTGCAGTAGCATAAAATTTCCAAAATTGTCAAAAGTTCAAAAATTGTCTATTTGCACTTGCAGACGTAGCATTTGTCGCAAGCAGCTAGCTACAACTGAGTTCATAAAAGTACAACAAAGTTATACTTATTTGCCGCTCAGAATTTGGTGTGTTTTTACCATAAATTTCAAATTTTCAATAATAAAAACATAAAATAGATTTTCAGTTTTCAGTCTGAGTTCAGATTTTCAAGAAGTTTAGATTGTTAGATTTCTATTTAGTTTGATTTTGGATCAAAAAAGTGGTATTAGAGCACTGCGCTGACCTCGTGTGATAAGTCCTAAAAGTGGCATGTCTTTTGGAAAAAGTAAAGAGTATATCGGACCTCGTTGATTAATACCAAGGTTTATGGGAATCTTGCAATGAAGAATTTACTGATGAAAGCTTTTCAGAATATGTTAATCTTTACAAACAAAATATCATAGGAAGTGACTAATGGAACTCGAAGAATTTGCAAAGGAAGCCATGAGCAAGGATGAAAATAGTTAATCCTGTGAAGTTGTAGCCAATGATCTAGACCCTAATGACGACCTTTAAGAACATGAAGCTCACAATGAAGATGAGGCAGAAAACTAGCTCAATAGTTTCATTAACCATCTTCTTTCAGAGGCTACTGTTGAAGAAGCCCTTAAAAAAAGAGGCTTCAACAAAGAACATTGACAGATACAAGCAACTTACAAACTCATTATGCCTATGCCCTTGCTCTATTGCCATATTTGAGTGAAAATGAAGGGGAAATGCAACTTCCATACTTAAGTTTTATTTAGCCCCCAAAATGGTGGATCTATGACTGAGAAATATTTTGTGCAGAATTTACAGCACTTCCATTGGATGAAACTATGCCTAAGGTTGAATTTGAAGTTGAATAGCACGGTCCAGAGCGACAAGCAGACTTGTTATTAGAAGATGCTTTGCTAATTACAGCAGAGACACTGGAAGCAATGGCCTTGGCCCTTAAGTGCTAAAATAGAACAATTTGCAGGTCTAGATGGTCCTCCAAGGATAGAATTGGTTGAATTTCCTCAAAAGTTGGCATTTGACCTAGAAGGCAACTTTCACCAAGAAAACAAGAACTTGAAAAGGCTTATAAAAAAATCGGCATCTAGCTCTACAAATGATAGGGGACAAAGCCATCGAAGAGGGTGGGGGGGTTTTTTAACTATTATGATATTTAAAGTTGTGCAAGGAAAAAAAATCCAGCACAAGAAAAACATATGCATTGCCTTTAATACGTTTTAGCAACTTTAGTTAGTGTATTTAATAAGACTCGCAAGGATTCAGCAAGAATTGCATGGCTTCTAGTAGTTACTGATTTTGATAAGACATGGATGGCTTTAGTAAGACTCGAATAGATACTACCAGTAAGACATTAGTATTCTCTGATTCTTATCTTAAAACTGCCCTTATATTATCACATTGTTAAGATTACAAGCAACTTACAAATTTATTGTGTATATGCCCTTGCCCAAATGAGGGGGCAAACGCAACTTCTATATTTAAATTTTCTGTATTTAGCCTGCAAAATGGTGGATCCATATCTGAGAAATATTTTGTGCAGATTTACAGCACTTCCATTGGATGAAACTATGCATAACAGTGATTTTGAAGTTGATTAGCGTGGTCCAGAGCAACAAGTAAACTTGTTGATAGAAGATCCTTTGCTAATTACAGCAGAGACATTAGAAGCAATTGCCTTGGCCCTTAAGTGCTAAAATAGAACAAGTTGCAGGTCTAGATGGCCCTCCAAGGATAGAATTGGTTGAATTCCCTCAAAATTTGGCATTTGACCTGTGAGGCAACTTTCACCAAGAGAAGAAAAATCTCAAGAACAACTTGAAAAGGCTTAGAAACATTTCAGCATATAGCTGTACAATTGTTAAGGGACAAAGCGTCTAAAGAGGGGGACCCTTTTTAACTCTTATAACATTTAAAGTTGTGCAAAGGAAAAAAAATAAAAAGTACTCCAGCTCAAGAAAAATGTATGCATTGCATGTTCAATGCATAGTCTTGCATGCCTTAAATAAGTTTTAGCAACTTTAGTTAGTGTCTTTAAAACGAATTGCAAGGATTTAGTAAGACTTGCATGGCTTCTAGTAGTTAGTGACTTTGCTAAGACATGAATGGCTTTAGTAAGACTTGAATAGATACTGTCAGTATGACCTTAGGATTCTTTCTGTTTCTTATCTTAAAACGGCCCTTATCTTATCCCATCGTTATCCTGCCTAATTGACAGAATTTCAAGTTTTACCTATTTGCAGGCCTAGGGTTTCCATGTAGAATTTTTTTGCAGGGCAGCTAGTTACAACTGGGTTCGATAACAGGATAATAACGTCCGACTTATTTTATTTTCAAAATTTGATGTATTTTTACCATAAATTTCAGATTTTTGATATTGAAAATAGAGAACAGATTTTCAGTTTTTAATCCAAGTTCAAATTTTCCAGAAGAATAGGTTATCAGATTTATATTTAGTTTGGTTTTACAGCAGTTATATTTTGGATCATAACAATGGTATCAGAGCACTGTCCTGACTCTGTGAGAGAAGATCATAACCGTGGTATTAATCTACTGTCTTGGCCACGTCATGGGAGAACCCCTAACCCTACTGTAAAACCAAGATGAATAGAAATCTGAAAATTTGAAATTCATGGTAAACGCACCAAATTCTACAGATTAATTAAATAGGACTTTATGGTATTTAGAGAAGGAAAATTTTCAGATGGTACACGATATTTAGAAACTTTCTTGAGAAAGTTTGATATCAGCTCAATTTTAAAATCCCCACATCAGTATGGGCATTGCGCTTGCCAAAGAAACTCAGTCTTCAACAAACTAACTAGTAAAATAGAAATCTCTGAAAGCATCTCTGCAATCTTGTACAAGCCATGATTAATGTAGATTCTTATCCATCCATAATTAGGCAGGACAATGATAGCACAGAATAAGAACACTTCTCAAATAAGAAAGGCTCTTTTCAGAAGATTCCTAATTAATTTGAGAAAAGATTAAAAAAAAACAAAGAAAATCCTGACGACTTACTAATAGAAGCCATGCAAGTCTTACCTAAGTCACTAACTAATAGAATCAATTCAAGTTTTCTATTGAGCATGCAACACAAGATGCTTTTCTTGAGTTGGAGTTTTGCACAACTTTAAATATGATAATAGTTACAAAAAAGATTCATAGCCATCATCTTACATAAAGTAGTCTTGAGAGATCAAAAAGAAACATGTTGTAAGTAGATTCACGAGGAGAAGATAGATTTTGAAAATGCCCACATGATACAAAAAATGAAACAAAATCAAAAAAGTTGTGTATATGTAATTACAAAAGACACAAGAAAATATGAAATTTATTACACAAAAGGGCATTTATCAAGGTATGTGACTTATGAGTTAGACATAAGGAATGCAAAAGTGATCTAGTCTCGAGGAGACCTCTTGCATAATTAGTGCCATTTGAAGTTTGAGTGTGAGAAAAATGCTGTGTATTCAACATTGGCAAAAAGCATTTAAATGGATTGTGGGAATGATGTCATAATATGATGTTATAAGTCATAACTATCATTCATATGTGTTATTAAGTAGCTTAGAGTTTATCTGTAAAGGTCATATTAACAATCTTGGCAGATAAAGTTAAGTGTTAGTAACCACCTCTTAGAAGTCGTGTGAATAAAAATAAGGCATCCAGCATACAATTTTGTGCATTTGCTATCATTTTTACTGGCATCATTTTCCCTGGTAATTAATCCCTTGGCACTATCCTGGTAGGCTTTAATCAGTAATATCCTTCTACGATCATTGAGGAAAATCCATCTAACCTCCTACCTAATCCCACAAACTGCTCCTAGTCATTTGCATGTTCAAATGAAAGAATTTATATCCATGGTATCAGTTGTCTAGGAGATTTGTTCCTAAAATAAAATAGAGGTATTTTCTAAGAACATGATGTTGTCATTGATGTTTTTGCAAATAACTTTGCAACATACTCACTAATTGCCTGCTCGGTTAGTTCCCTTGAAGAGTGATGTATGATTGGAGAAAAGAACTGGATTGTTTTACAGTTGTGAAGTAAAAACCACAAAAAACCATCCTTGACTTCACCAATGGGACGATTCCTGTTTCGGTTCAGTCATATCACAGTTCAAACTTCAAAGACCAGGGGTTTGTGTTGGATAAGTCCTATAGTAGTCAGCACCATGTAGGTAATTAAATAATATTAGTTTAGGTGTGTGTGAAGAATTGGATTAGTTGTGTGTGAGTTGAACATGAGTTATAGCAACTCACTTATTTTAGAACGAGTTATTAGAGAGAGAGATTGTAGAGGGAAAGATACTGATTGACTCATTTATAGGAATTAGAACATGTATAAGTATCTCTCATAATATTGACTAAGTAACAAAGATTATTGTGAGTAAATCTCATACCAATACATAATTTGGTATCAAAGCGGGTTAATGTCAAGCCTATGAAAGCCATGGACATTTAAATTGGTCCAGGGGCAATTTAATTGTGTTATTGCTCCATCTAATGAAAAGATTATAGATTAATTGGTGTCAAGTTTTTTAGTGTATTTTTGTTTTGAGCAATCAGTTTAGCATCAATTAAGGTATTTCGGACACAGTCCGGCCGTATGATATTCAGACCTACCTGCTGAATCCGTATGGATCATTTTTATTCATACCTGCCTGACATCCTCATGTGTTTAGTCCACACGGAGCTGACAAGTTTTGTTCCTTTGTGCAGCAGTTCTCCATGCTTCAGAATTATTCATGCACCTGATTAATCTATCACCAACAATCTCTTTGAAATTGTTTGTATGTTTGATTCGAAGAGCTATAGATCTATGCTTCCATCCCAGTTTATCAATGCCAAAGGCATCCTCTGCCAGCATTACGTACAGCCGTCCAATATTTTGAATTGATCTGCAGCAGAACTAAGTTGCATCCCTTACCAGCCACGTCCACAGGCATTTGTTTGATCCACCTTCATACTCGGTCCACATGTGTTTTCCAACTGCACAAAAATTCATCTTAGTGTATTCAGGTTTTCCAAGCCAAGTCATGGACGAGGGGCATTGAGGTAAATGGTTAATGAAAGTGGTGAACGTGCACAAGGCTCGCTCTTGTCAATAAATTGTTTATTCATTTATTGTTATCTTGCGGAATAAGTTTTCATGCTGACCCGTGTGTTGGTAACTAGGTAGCATGAGCTTTTTTGTCAAAAAAGTAAAGGTGATAAGTAGAAAACAGTTCATTTATAGTTTAGCCTTTATGTGTTAACAAGCTAGCAATATACTTGTTAATTAATGGTTCAAATGTATAGGCATTAGAATAGTGTTCTAATATTCAACATTTGTCAATTAATGGTCCAATAGTCATAAATGAACTAATATCTGTTTCTATTGCGCTTATCTTTTCTTCTTTATTTGCATTTAATCTGAAGTTGACATACACAAACAGATCTTGAACACCCTTGCAAGTATCGCAAAGCCCATATACAAATGGGTTTTATTGCAGTAATTGCTCATCGGAATCAGTAATAAGCATGAAAAGTAGCAGCGCATATTCCACCCGCGCATGCAATATCTATTCTACATGAATAATTCATTACGAATGCATATATTTTGCAATGCCCGATGCAGTTTGAATTTCCTAATTTATCAATTGCATCTCATCTTTTATGGAAATGTATTTTGCCAAAAAGCCTAGAGAATGCTCCATTCTAACAAACAAGTGAAATTACAGGCAATCCATCATAAAAGGTTGATGATACCAAAAATCTACATATAGGAACTCCAATTGAATTAAAGGAATGAAAACAACAATTGGTAATACCCTAGGCAGAGATATGCAAGAATATTAAAATACGAAAATAAAAACACTCTCAAGGATCCCTTAAATAGTACGAAGGCTTCTTGACATGCAGTGATCAGTTACCCTCAGCTTTGCCATATAAAGCTTTGACAAAAGAGCACCAACATCAACAAAACAACAGATAGAATTCCTTATTGTAGTGGAAGAATTGTAATGTGGGTGCATATTTTTTCTTCTTTATATGCACTTACTTTGAAGTTGACATACAAAAACAACTATTGAATGGGTTTTATTGCAAGTATCGCAAAGCGCATTTACAAATGGGTTTTATTGCAGTGATTGCTCACATCAGAATCAGCAATAAGCATGAAAAGTAGCAGCACATATTCCACCCACCCATGCAATATCTATATTAAATGAAGATTACATATATATTATGTTACATTTTTTATGCAATAATTGGCATGCTCTTCCCGCCAACCTGTACCAGTAAGTTAAATGCAACGGAATGGTTTCACATGCTACAGACTAGGAGTAAAATTTTCTGCCTATTATTCAAAAATTAACATTTGGAATTTTCTATCCTTGTATGAAATACAGAAAAAAAATTACAAATATAAAGCCAAATTGTCATCAGAGAGACATTTACCATGGAATCAAAACCATCAATTAGCTTGGAATAGTCAAGATTCTGAGATTTTTCTTTAAAACTACTGGCATTACCCTTCAATGTTGTTTCCTTCCCATTATGCCTACTCGAAAGCTTAGTCTCATCTATCTTTCTGTTTCTATGAGGAAGTCCCTCCTCTCTTGTTCTTTGTTGCCTAGAAGATGAGTTCCTATTTAGTTTTCCTGTTCTCTCCTTAGAATAGTCCCTTCGAGAAGGTGACCTACTCCTGCCTCTGCCCCTCCTGCGAGAGTGGTATGGAGAACTTCGACCATCTTCTTCAGACCCACTGAAAGAGATACTCGGCTCTCTTCTTATTTTTCTTGTGTAACTGCTATCATGTGATTGGCTGCTACTGCTGTTAGATGATCGACACCTAACTCTTCTATGACGGTGATGATCCCTACTTCTATCAGAGGAGGTACTTCTGTTTCTATTGCCGCGTGAATAGCTTCTTTGATGCCTTCTTTTATTGTTGTGTGTAGAAGACCTCCCTGCAGACTTTGACCTGTGTCTGCTGTGCCTTTCATATGGGCTCCGTGAACGATAATCTCTATGTCTTGAATGTCTTCCATTTCTTTCATGTGATTTTTCTTTTATCCTTTTTGGCGAATGACTCCTTGATCTGTCTCTTTCTCCACTTGCATCCGATGTATCTTCTCGCCTTGTCCGCAGACTCTTGGAAACATCCCTTCCCTTCTGTTGCTCCGGAAGATATTCACCTTTCTTCTTGAGCTTTTCCCTAATATTTTCAATCTGGATCTCTTTACCTATTGCTTCTGCCCTGACAGGGCTTGCTGCCTTTACAAAATTACTCAAAGCAAATGGAGCGTTGCCTTTATTTGGGGGTTCTTGAGAAGACTGGCTTGAGTACCCAAGACCTTGTTTAAATCTGGCTGCACCCCCACCTTTACGTGCCAATTCATCATAATAAGCAGCTGCTTTGTCTTCCTCCATGCTAAAAGCAAAGCTGATATAGCTTTACAGTGAAGCAGATTTTAACCAAACCTGCAGTACTACTAAAGTTAAGTTTAGAAAAATAAACAGAACTATGTTACATTTCCCTTGTACTGAACATGTGTACTTTACAACATCAATATAAAAGAGTTCAGATGTCTCAAGTCCAACTCATGACATGTGATAAAGAACTCCTTTTCCTTCAAAAATAAATATAGAAGAGAAACTAATGGATACAACATCCAAGCAAAGCAAGGTGTTCCTTGCCATAATCTAACTAGTTGTAACAGTGAAATGATCTAAGACGGAGAAAGATGAGAAGAACAATAAATGCCATCTAACTGCAGATAGAAAACAGGCAAAACTTTCTTGAGGCAGATAGTTCTAATGATAACTAGAAGTCAAAAACTCAGTCAGTATTACATGAGCATCAAAGGCCTCTAAGTAGAGGAGAAAGCCTTAAATCTATTTGCCATCGTACATAACCATCCATTGTTTTATAGAAAGGAATATTCTCAAATCTTAAATGGGAGTTGCAAATTGATCCCACATTTATAACTGCAGTAAAGTGCAAAACCACACTTAATATTTACAAGACATGATGAGCATACATAATGTAATGCTAAAGTGGTGACTATTTTCTCCCTGCTTTTAAAGGAATTTGTCTCCGGTTTCTCATAGAAATGGGGAATCTGCTGCTACAAATGCAATGAGATGCATTTGGTTTGTGAAGCTAAGCTTGCCTTAACGAATCTGCATTTCAGCTTCCAGAAGGGAAATGGAAATGTTGTATCAGTTTCAAACCTCTACAATGTCCTCCATAAGAAGATCAAAGAATCCTAAAGAGCAATGTAACAACAGCTGGAAAAACACCCTGACTAGTCCAAGTGTCAATGTTCCCGAGTCAGGGAGGGAGCTAAGAAGTTGCTCATCTCCATGTCTGATAGTTTCCCTGCCAAAAATGAAATCGTGCATGTGTTGAACTACTTGTATACTAAGTTGCTGATACGTTTTGGATATGGATATGGGTATGGAGTATCCAATACATGGATATCGCAAAAAACAAATTGGCACCGGATATGGTGTTGGATAGGGCCAAACAAAAAATATATAAAAATTTAAAAATATATAAATTCCAGCCAACGAAATAGGAATCAACCACATATTACACATATGAAAGACAAAATAAGCTAAATAGCCACAAAAAACAACTCATAATTTGTTAAAGGCTTGAATTAAACACAATGTCATTATATATTAAATTCAATTTATTACAACAATGATTAAAGTTCAAACTAGTATTCAATATTCATTATATTCCTCTTCATCAAGACCATCAACATCATTATGTGGTTCATTAGAACCGCATGGACTCAAACCACTCCCACTAGGGCCACTACCACTAACGCTCCCTTGTGTATGTAGGCCTCACGATGCCAAAAAAATCTCCAACCCATCATCATCTAATTAAAGGTGGGAAATGAAAGCATCCAAGTCAACTCTCTCTAGGCCAATATCTCAATGTTTTATTGACCCTTCCTTGTACTCCAGTTGCTTGTGGGATAGAAGGCACAAGTTGGAATGTATATATACCAAATCTTCGGCCTTTTTAGCCCCCAACTTGTTGTACTTCTGTGAGTGGATAAAGGTAAGTGTACTCCAGTTGCGCTCAGAGGAAGATGAACTTGCAACCTATTGAAGAAAAGTCAATGCAAAATTAAACTTAAACACTCAGACTTGAATTTTAAAAAAGTTACAACAAAAAAGGAAGAAAAATTAAAAAAATAAAAAACTTACCTATGCCAAGACCTTGATTACAAGAGGTTGCAGGTAAACAGATGCATAACCATGGGTACCACCACATATGAGCATCCATCTTGTATTTGGACCAAAGAGCACGAAGGCTTTGACCTATCTCTGTTATGAAATTGGAAAATTATGTCATAACCATGTCCTCAGCCTCAAGATCAGAGAATGCCAACATATATCCCTCATTGACTTCTACATCCTTGTATGGTGCCATCCTCCCGGGCAAAGAAAGGATCTTTGTGTTGTAGAATCTAGGAGTCAATGCAAAGGCAAGTAGATGTAGCGGGGCAATCATTTTATTCCACTGCTCAATGAGGATTAATTGTACTTCTTTGGAAAAATTCTCCTCAAGAACTTGTTCTTTTGCATTTATGGACTTTGTCTTCTCAATCATTGAATCAATACCATCATATATCTCTCCCAAACATGGTTGATCCATGTTAGTAAAGCGGATCGTGCTCATAATGGGCTCAGTAAAACTCCACAAATAATCTACCGGATCCCACTAGGTGTCATCCAAGATCATTGCCTTCACTTTTTAGGCTCGTCTAGTATTTGATTGCCTCCATACAGCCCATAGGTTAGAAGTTACCATCCGCACTTTTCCATCCATCGAATGATGGACACACTCGTTTTGAACCAAGAATCTCTAATTGGTTGCATTGAGGTTTCCACATATTTTCTTTCCTTTTCCAATAGGGTGGTGCGGAGCTTCTCTTTAACTTGGCCCTTTGTACCCTTTCGGGGCCTCAATTGCTTTCACCATCTCTTGTCAATATGGTGACTTAACAACATTTAATGACAATCAATTTACAAACACACATCTTGCAATGTGCTCATCTACGATATCCCTGCTCTCATTTTGAAAGGCCTTTTCCAATGGTTTTTTTGTCTTCTTTCGTGAAAGAGGTGAATCCTCATCCTGCATGGAGGTAGTCGTCACAAATAGATGTGGCAAGGTCACAACCGGGGAACCAATACTAGATGGGGCAACAGATGGCCTCGTTGATCAAGATGAACTTCTTTGTTTCACAACGGATGACATGTTTTCAAAGCAAAGGTTGTTTTTGCATCTTTTTGTTTTTTGATATATGCCATAACCTTTGTTGTTGGCAACCCTAAATTATTGTTCCCCTTGCAAATTCTTATACCATGACCCGGCATTGCACACCAATGGCCTTTCACCCGACTATATGAGCTTTGATTTTGTAAGTAGATCAACGGAGTATTGTGTGAACTAGAGATGAGAAAGGTCCTTAGATTCCTTAAAACACACAAATAAGCAAACACCTTGTACCTCTTCAAAAAGTGTCACTAAAGGATTATCCTCTTGTTTAACAACACAAAATGTGACATTTTGTTATAGAGTTTAATAGTTTGATATCTATATTACCCAAGGAAGAGGACTGAAAATAACATTTTTTATTAAATGACTATCCTTGGGCAAATTATGTGTTGTGATAGTCATGATTAATGACAGGCCAATCATCTTGATAGTGTCTACCAAACAGGTGATCACAAAAGTGCATTGGAATGACAAAATAGTCCCTATAGTCGATAAACCATTCCATTTTGAAAGTGATGCTTCAACCTCTGTTAACCCTAGTTGGTTGCCCAGAGACTATTATGCTAGATCTAGCCATGATCGTGAGGACATGGATGAGGTCTTGTGGTGATCTAGAGAGATGTGAATATCTTAAGGGACCAAGTTTTTGATATTGCCATTATCAATTATGCACAGCAACAGTTTTTGATGTGGCAACTTTGTCTAAATAAGGAATCCACATCTTTAGATGGTTGCTCTGTTATTATGAGGAGCAACTGCAGATATGGACTGATAGAATTTTTTGATAAATTAGTATGTGATAAACCCTCCTTTTACAAAGCTATTTTCAGTAATTAGATCCCACTTCATTACTTGTGCCACTTTTTCTCCAATTGTTTTCTTCGATCCTTAACATAGTCACATGCATTTGAGAAAGTAGTGTTTGATAAGTCCTCTTTTAAAAAGCCATTCTCAATAATTTGATCCCACTTTATAACATACACAAGCTGTCAAGATGGATTATTTACAGTAGAATGTCTTTTGTAAACGTTGAACAGCATATGCAGATATCTGAACTAAATTAAAATATATCCATTCATAACCAAAGTGAGGTTCTGCCAATGTACTTAATTACAGGAAAAGTGCTGCATTTAAAGGAGGTTGTCAAGTTAGGGCCATAATACATGGTCTTGTAAATTGAAGTGAAGTTTGCATAGCTATATATTGATTTTGTATAGGATCTTGTTAATAACTATGTTCAAAGCCAATGGGGAAAGAGGCTGGAGGATGAGAAGTCCAAAGAGGTGGATTACATTCACCGTTTCTCCCCGCCCCCCCCCCAATAATAAATGCTTATGGCCTTTGTGAGCTATGTGGGTCCCCTTGCCTTGTGATTATTACCAAAAATACATGAGAAAAAATGTCATTAAGATAATGACTACTCGTGGAGATGGTCTTGAGATGACTTAAGCATACACAAGTAAAATCCCACAAAAATTAATATTTTAGCTATATTCAAGTTAAACGAAAAGTATTGAACATTTTGGAGAAAAAATTAAATATTGTTTCTAGTGATTAGTGTGGACTTCTATCTAGCTTAGGAGATTTTAGTTTGTTTTAGTTTAAAATATACAGAAAAATATATTATATATCTCTTGTTCTCATCTACTAGTCTTTGCAAAATGACTCCTACGACCCTTCAAACATATCTCTGAAATAAAGCAGTTCGCCTACCTATTCAAAAGAATGCTAAGGTCCATGTTTGGCTGCTAGTTAGGTTAAGCTATAATGGCAATAGATTGTTGATAAGGGAAATATAAATTGATGTTTTTCACTTCTTGATTACTGCTGGGTTTGGGGGGCGCTGGGGCTAAAGGGCAGGCTGGAGATCTTTAGAGGCTATAAGATATTAAAAGACTGAAGCAATAAATTCTGCCCAAAACTGTCAGCTCTATTTAGTATTTAGTATTTACTGTGTACAATTTTGACAGTGTTGGTTTCTTTTTCAAGTAGATTAGTCTAAATCTTCCTGTGACATTCCAATATCAAAAACAAATTTGAATATGACATAAGATCAATGTTTTGAAAGCCAATGGTGTGCTCTTTTTCCTTCACAATTTTCTATGAACAAAATATTACAAGGTATAGATTTGAATTTGTTTGGAATCTAAAATTTTGGGTTTGGCTGCCAAATGTTGGTTAGAAGCTACAGCTATCAAGGATAGATCATGGTGTGCACTTAATTCTTCTATAATATACTATATAGTTTAAGCTGATTCCAAATTGGCAAATTTCTTATTGACATGCTAAGTCCTGACAGTGGGGCATCTTAGATGGTCAAGGGCACTGGAAGATTACTCGAGTCCTTAAAGATTACAAACTATAGATTTGACTGTCTTTGGAATCTAAATTTTTGGGTTTGGCTGCCAAATGTTGGTTAGAAGCTATAGCTATCAAGATTAGATCATGGTGTGCACTTAATTCTTATCTAATATACTATATAGTTTAAGCTGATTCCAAATTGGCAAATTCCTTATTGACATGCTAAGTCCTGACAATGGGGCATCTCAGATCATCAATGGCACTGGAAGATTACTCGAGTCCTTAAAGATATAAAGCCCTCAGTTGCACCTTCACCATTAGCCACGAAACAAAGTTGTGAATTGATTACCATTAGCCAAGCTGGCTGTGAAATTTAGCAAGCCAAATTGTTTATCAGTGACATGGTATGAAGCAAGAAACATGAAGGTGCACTTCTGTTTCATGTTTAAAGGAGCTGAAATGCAAACATAATGGAAACAATGTTTCAGCACCATTGCAAGCAGTTTTCTGTCAGGTTTAAAGAAAAACAAATTAAAACTTTCTATATGAAATTTTGAAACTTCAGAGTTAAAAATATTAAAATATTACTTTTTGGCAGTTTAAACAGGGATGCGTCCTGTAGATTCTGGTGACATCCCAATCGTTTCTAGGATGGGGAGGGCACATCCCAATTTTAAATTTTTTCTTATACTTTTGCTTTTAAACAGACCCTCTACCACCATAAAAAAACTGTTATTTTTACAGAAACATTGAACCCTAATCCTGAAAGTACACTGAAGAACATTTGTTAAGGTGGAAGCCCCGAAATTTCACTCAATTAAATTAAAATATATGAATACGAATTTTAATGAGGAAGCTTGGAGCTCTGGCTTGTGTGGGGAGATGAACAGTCTTTCTCAATGAGAACACCTTCAAGTTTTCCCTTGCGTCCCTAGCTTCTTCCTTTGTTCTTCTAGTTCTCGGTACCATTGGCAGCTTGTGTAGTGTTTCCTTTTGTTTGTATTTATTTTTACTCTTTCTGCCTCGTATTTTGTGCTGGTGTGATTATTCTCTTGTTTTGCCTTTTGTGTGTCTTTTTTGGCTCCTCTAGGGTTCTCGGCCTTGTGTCACGTGGACTTAGGGAAGGTGGCTTGGTTGGATGTTCATGCTTTGGATTAAAAAAATTGGTAAAGTAAATAGAAGAAAAAGATCCCTCGGCCTCGAGCGTGGGAGTGAGAAGTGAAGAGAACCAAATTTAATGAGGGAAGAAAGGACGGAGCTTCAGGACACAAGGAGCTGACTCCACCGAATAAGAGTGTTACTGTAGAAAATAGTTCTTCATTGCCTTCGAGCAGCGAACCCCCAAAAAAAGCCTTCAGAGAGACTCTGGGATAGGAAGAAGTTGTGATTCATTCAGCATGAGCAGAATTTGTGGTTAGCTCAGATGGATTCGACGGAGAAAGGACAGGTGGTGAGGGAGATGTACAAAGTGGTACGTTTTTGCCCCATCTAACCCTTGTATTCTGTGCCCTAAAGATTCTATGCTGAAAGATCCAGAGATAGAGGAGAGTAGATTAAAACATATTGCTATTTTTTTCTGTTCGACTAAAAATGCCTTTCCTTCGAGAAATGTTTTTGACTGTCCAGCTGCAGTTTGTGGTAAAAATACTGGGAATATATGTTAGCTTTTACAGAATGTTGTAGAAAGGTATTTTTCTTATTCTATTCAAAAATTCCAATATGCAAAAGTGTGCCCTTGCTAGACCTTTATAGAATCTGGGTCGTGCTGTCTTTAGGGCTTTTTTCTTGGAACACAGAAACTGGGATACCTGGGTGGATTGAGTTAAAAAAACATTCCTCCTCAAGTTTGGAACTTTATCCCCCGAGCTCTCAGACCTTTGGGTGAGATTCTAAAAGTAGAAGAAACGTGGGCTAGCTTGGCCCATATGAATGGCCTTTTGCTTCTCTCTCTGAAACCTGTTGAGGTTTTCCCAAAAGCCCTAGTGTTCAAATTTAAGAACAAATCTTTTGAGTGCCCTCTGGTCAGGTTTGGGGGTTTGAACTCCTGATTCTTCTGCCAAAAAAAGGCCATCAAAAGAAATTGCGCCCTTCTCTTAACCCTCAGAAAATGGAATTGTCTCTCCCTGCCTCTAAAGATAAGGAACTCTCAGTAGTTTCTGATGATTCACCCGACATGGTTGTTGAAAAGGCTGTGAAGGACTCTCAGCCAAGTCCCTCTAGGGAGACCCAACGGATGCCATTGACCCCTGTTCAACACCCATCATTTGATGATACTCCATGGTTGATTCTCAAAGCCAGAGTATGGACAGTCCCCTCAGAAAATGGAATCGTCTATCCCCACCTCTAAAGATTCAAGCTCAGTTCTGGTGGTGGATAAGGAACTCTTGGTAGTTTCTGATGATTTGCCCAACAAGGTTGTTGAAAAGGCTGTGAAGGACTCTGAACCAAGTCCCTTTGGGGAGACCCAATGGATTTCATTGACCCCTCTTCAACACCCGTCATTTGATGATACTCCCAGTTGATTCTCAAAGCCCAAGTATGAACAGTCCTCTTGTTGAGGCAAAGGAGCAGGTGGCTCTTGAGGATAGTCATAGTAAAGAAATAAAGAGGTTTGGAACCCCGCTTTCGGTAGAACTGGTTTGATGGACAGGGATCCCAAAGTTGGAGATGGAAAAACTTGTAGCATCTCGCCATTGAAAATAAATTCATGCCTAGAGTTGGTTACAGAGCTTACTCCTCTACCCGCCAGTTCTAGAGTATCTGATGAATATGATATTATTTTTGCCAAGAATGTTAAGGTCAATCATGGATATCCAGCGGCTGCTCTGGGCTCCTCTCCCGTTGTTGAGTGGGTTTCGCTTGCTCACAAGATGTTCCTTTGAAGCTGCAGTCTAAGCTGCATATCAAAGGTCGAGGCCCCAGTTTGAAAGCCCAGCTGCCCAGCCCACTTAGTGATCTAACAAATTCCAAGCAGCCCATAGTGACAGTCTACAGATAAAAAAGTGATGCCATAAGGTTCAGGTGACAAAAATCCCGGTGCCCCCACTTCCAAGAACAAGCTTTGGAGTTAAAAGGCTGAAAACTAAGGATGAGGGTGGTGAGCTAGCTCGCACTGATCAAGGCTTAAAAAAAGAGGTTAAGGTTCCAACCTGCTTTGACAGGATGTATCTAAAAAGTGGTTGTAAGATCCCCTCCCCCTGGCTCTAAGTGTGTGTTATCCATGTGGTTTTTATGAATATTCTGAGCTAGAATGTCAGAGGGTTGGAAATATCAGACAAACAGTTGAAAACCCATTGCTAGAAGTTGTAGTCTTGTAGAAACTCAAGAGAGAAGGTGGACTTCTTATTACTCCAAGAAGTTAAATCTATCAGTAATTCTCTTGAACTTGCCCTCAAGTACTTACTCAGTGTTTTCTAATCATGAAAATGGTCGAGGGGCAGCAGTTTTAGTCTTAAAAAAATGGTTTGAGTCTATTGTTGAATCTGATTCTTCCCCTTCCAACAGTGTTGCATGGGTCTTGATTAATCATAATGGAGATAAATTTGGTATCTGTTCCGTATATGCTCAAAACTGCTACAAAAAGAGAAGTGACTTATGGAATTAGATGTCTCCCGATCTTAAAGATGTACCCTGGGTTGTTGGAGGGTATTTCAATATGATAGAACACAAAGATGACAAGTCAGCAGGTCTTCCTTTTGGCTGGGGAAATGAATTCTTCATTTGGTCCAAATTGAAAAGGTTTGTGAGGCTTGTTGACCCTATCTTCAGAAACAAGAATGGTAGCAAAGGCATTTGATGGATTTGGTGTAACAATCAGAAAGGCAGAAAGAGAGTGTACTCCAGATTGCACCATTTCTACTTGAACAAGGACTCCTCCATTATCCCTCCTATAATTGATTGGTAATTTGGTCAAGGTTCTGCCTTATACTCTTTCTGATTGAGCTGAACTTTCAATTTTCCATCAACCCCCCAGGCCCCCAGGAAGAGTGAAAAGGCATGTACTAGATTAATGTCTCCCATCTCAGTGACAAGGTATGTCTTGATGTTCTACGTGCCTCCTGGCAGATTGTTAAGAGATTCCCTCAATCTAGTTCAACGAATGAGGCATGGAACAATTGTATGCCTCTTTGCCAATGACTCGTTAAATCTTTTGGGAAGGCCAAACACTAAGATGTGGAAAAAAAGAGCCAGGTAGATTCAAGAGGAGCTCATTGCCATTGAGGATAAACTGCAGAGTTCCCCATCTTACCCACTCCTTCTGGATGAGCTCGGCAGAATCAAGCACATTCACAGAACTAACCAGAATTACATAGCTGAGGGTAATAGAATTAAATAATTTACTTGGATTAAATTTGGAGAAATGGCACAAAATACTTCTTTAGAATTCTTAAAGCTAAGCAGACTAAACATTAAAGAGAGAGTCTAAGCCATTAACATAGGGAGACTCGTCTCCTCTGACCCTAAAGAAATCAAAAATGCTATTTTCTCATTTAACCAAAACGGTAAACCTGTTCAATTATGAAGGACTGTCTGAGACTCTGAGGAGGTTGAGAAAAACAGGAATCTTTGCTCTAGAATCATCCCTAAAAAGGATTCTCAAGAGATGGCCTCTAGTTTAGACTCTGACATCTCGTTGGATGAGGTCCTAAATGTCATTGAGTCTCTTAAGAATGAAATATCAAAGGGCGATGATGGGTTCTCTGCTAAATTCTATAAGACTAATAAAGACTAGATTGCACCTGAGATCCTGAATGTATATCATGAAGCTGTTAACAGTGGCACCCTGGGTAAGGAGATTGACAAAGGACTCAAGGAGTGATTAAACTCGTTCCTAAAGAGGGTGAAAAATCTCTGGTAAAGAACTGGGGACCTATATACCTTGCTCAATAAGTCTTATGAGATTCTGGAAATCAGACTTTGTTCTGCAAAATATTATCTCAGTCACACAAACTGGGTTTGGTTGAGGGGCGATACATTCTTGAAAACTTAATAATTGGTTGGGAGGGTATGCATTGGGCTCAGAGCTCTGGCCAAAAAGTCTGTATGGCCTTGTTGAATTTTGAAATGGCATATGATACAATTGAATGGCCTTCATTGGTTAAATGCTTAAGACATTTGCATTTCAGGATAAATTTTGTAGAATGCTCAGCACACTCTTTCAAGATGCCTTTGTTCAGGTTTAGGTGAATGGCAGTTTGTCAGATTCCTTCCCATTGCATAGGTCTATAAGACAAGGGGGTCCTCTTGCCCCAGCCTTAGTTGTTATTACTGCTGAAGCCCACCATTTTCTGTTAAGAGATTTCTCAATCGGCCCCCCTGTCAAGAATTTTAGGCTCCCTAATCAAGAAGAACTTATAGCTGTTATGTTTGTGGATGATACTTCTTTGATTCCTGCCCTTGAGGAGTAAAATTTGGAGTGGGTCTTAAAGAGGTTGGATATCTATTGTTCCATTTCACAATCCAATATCTCTTTGAACAATGGTTTTTGGCTTGGATGGCAGACACACCTTCTGAGTGGATTGACAAACATGGCTGGACATGGGGGGGTCCTCATAAGATGGTCAGATTCTTGGGTATTCCCTTTGCTCTCTCTCCTTCTTTCAAAGACATGTGGCAATGGATGTTTGAGAAAATTCAGAAGAAATTTAGTACATGGCATAGCCGTCTCCTCTCTCTTCCAGGCAGAATTCAAGTGTGTCAGAAGGTTCTTTCATCTTTTAGGTTGTATTTCTTTTCATGCTAGCTATTCTGCAAATCTCATTTTGACAAGCTGCAAAAGATAATTAGATATTTTCTTTGGTCTGATAGCACGGGAAACAAGAAAAGGCGTGTTGTTGCTTGGGACTTTCGTTGCAAGCCCAAGACCTGTGGTTGGATTTGGTATAAAGAATTTAAGAATTCAAGGCATTACCTTAGCAGTAAAATGGATTCTGAAATCCTTCCCTGGCAATCAACCTTGGAAAGTATTGATCAGATGCAATATTGCCAATGGTTCTGATGCTAACGGCCACTAGGCCATGTTTTCTGCTATTTTTTGTGTTTGGACTACGTAAATCTTAATGGGCTGGCCAAATGTACCTTCATATGACTGGTTCTATTTTTATTTTTTTGGTTGCTCTTTGGGAGCTCTATGGCTATACCATATTCCGTTACTTTTTTTATTGGTTTCCAATTTCCACTGAACTTGTCCTTTGTTGGACTCATATTGTTTTGTATCTGCTTTTTGCAATATACAAAAATATGTAAACATTATTTTCTAAATGTTGTTTTAATAGTCGTATCCCACCATCCCCGATCCCCAAAATCTGGGAATTTTTTTGTCATCTCAGAAACCCCTTCCCTCTGTCCCCGAGAACAGGTAACAATGTCTTTTAGCATATAAAGCATTCAAATTTTATATAGAAAACATGGAATATATAAATAATCAACATCCATGATCCACTTTTCATTTGTCAAACTAAAACCATCACTTGACAGCTAAGCTAAGTTAAGAAGGACTGGACAACTTTATTCGTGAAAGATAGTCACAATAGGTTTAAATTTCTATAGTTTTTTTATAAATTGGAGGCATGAATATGACCAGATCAATCACCAAGAGCTATGGGAAACATGTGGGAGTTTGTGGCCACCTTTGTGGGGATTGAATCGTTACCTACTACCCGAGGAAGTGAGTAAGTGACTTGGGTTGAATTGGCATTGTCACCAAGAAACTCATGTTCCGGAACAGGGGCAATGTCCTTGTACCAGCAATGCTCCCACATCTTTTGGTGACTATATGTAAAATTGTAATATATCCTTACGTTTATTCATTCTTATTTAAGAATGAAGCTCCCATTTGGGTCCCCATATACTGATCCCACACTCCTTGTGATTATGTGAGAATGGTGCACTTTCACTCTGTTAGTGCAAATTCACAGCACCCCCAAATGAGTTGTGGATCTGCTTTTCTAAGGCAAAGTCATTTGGTGTGATTGCACAACATTGAGCTTTCCCAAAGTGTGGGACCTTTGCAAATGGGGAAAGCTCTCCAGAGAAGGTTGGTTCCTCTTCCTAAACTACCTACCACAAGCTATTCCAGTGCAGGCAAGTTAATCTAACCTAATCTAACTTCCAAAGAGATAAGGAGAGGAAGAAAACAAGGAAAAACAGAGCCTACACTAAAACGGTGATACACCAGAGAAGAAAAGTGTTGATTATCTATCAAAACTGCCATGGAACAAGCAAAGGTGGGCAATGGAAAGGATGGACAAGTGCATCACAAACCAAAGATGGATTTCACATAGAAAATGTTCCAAAACTCCATGAACACAGCTCCAAAACCTGCAATGAAGAGAGGCAAGAAGAAAACAACCAAAAAACAAGCAAGGATGGACAAATGCATCACAAAACACGTTTTTATTGCTCCAGAAGTTTGCACAGAACATCATTTCACGGTTAAGAGGCAAAAAAAGCCATTACAGAGCAGGGGAGGAGATTCAAACTCCATTTTCGACTCTGGGGAAGAAAAGAAGGGAGAGGCAGAGAAGAAGGATGAACAACTTTTTGCAAAATGAGCCAAAACTGGCTTTTACCGCTCGAGCAAAATGAAAGAAATGAGAAAACGCAGGCAAATCGATTTTAAAACTCCAACCACCGACAAGATCCGTTTAATCAGCCTGCAAAATGATGGGTTTCCATGAAAAAGCCCATACTTCATCGTACATTGCTTCGCAGAGCAAGAAAGAGGCCCATACTTCATTCATTTTGATGGTTGAGGTCGTTTTCTGCAATTTTTCCATGCTAGGGACGTTTTCCCATTTTTCTCCCACAAAACTCCAAAAATTAAAATTGAAGTGTCCATCGTGTAAAAGATTTCAACAGCTTTCCATTGATAACAAAATCGCGAAAATCCAAGCTCTAGATCGAAAAATATGGCCTTCTGAAGATTTAGGGCAAAAATGGTGAAATTAGGGCAAAAAACGGGTTCACGGGCCGAACTTCTCCCTTTTTCCTCTTTTTTATAAATTGGGAAAATTTCTCAAAAAACCTTTGCGCCCCGCTCTTCCGATGACACATTGCGCCTTCTGGTTCATCCGCAGGCTTCAGAATAACATTTCACCCTTTTTGCCCGCAAGGGAAAAAATTTCCAAAGTCCTCCGCCGGCGCGACCTCCGCTGCTAACGTGGACATGTGGTACCTTCTGATTGATCGTGGAGATGCGGTCCAACTTTTCACCTTTGCGCTTTTATGGTTTTGGCAAAAAATCAAATATCCTTCCGACCCCCCGACTCCCGCTACTGACTTGGACACGTGGCGCATTGTGATTGGTGCAGGGCCTTAACCAATTTTTCTCCATTCTCCTTTGCGGGCTTTCGGGCCGAAATTTTCCTTAAGAGTTTTTTGCCCAAAAAGGCTAAGTGCCAAAAAATTTCCCGCAGGTCCGCCTTGGCAAATTTTCCCTCCAAACTCCGCTGAGCCATAACTTGCAAAATACAAAGAGATAGGAGGACTTCCTCACTTTTCTGGAGAGGGGAAAAAAATCCATCTAATGAAGCAATACCCAGAAAATTTTGAGTGCCTGAAATGTGTAAAAATTTGACTAAGGCACAAAAAGAAGCTAGTTAACCCAAAATAAGAGGGAGCTTATTTTGGTTAACAGTTTGGCGACTCTCAGGGGTCATCTGCCTGCTAGATGAATGATTAGTGGCCTTTTGAAACATCCATTGGGCATGGAGTCAAGCCTGATAACCAACTTTGATCTGAACTATGAAAATCTGACCTCTGAGCCACTTGGAAACCCACTAAAACTTGGAGTTGATCCTCACCAAAAGCCACTGAATGCACTGTGCAAGAGCAACCAAAACAACACCAAACAACTATGTACAAAATTGGAAATCATACATACCCCAAGTGGGATATGCAAAGTGTGCACAAGCACTTCTTTTGCTGAAAACAAACCTACCTACTCTACTCTAACTGGAAGCAAAGGTAAGCTAAACAAACCCTGCAACTGGTGGTGCAAAATAGCTTCCTTTCTTCAAAATGCGCAGCCATGCAAATGATTTGGAGTTGATCATGGCTGGTTGGATAAGTGGAAAATCAACAAGAAGCTGGTCTTCTACCCAAATTAGCAAGGTGTCAACTGAAAACAAATTAGATACCTCTTTTAGTTGCTCTGCATTTGGATTGTAGAGGTATTGCAGTTGATCTTTGGTACCTTGCGTATCATCCTCATGCTTAGAGGCAAGCATGACTAGTTGTGGCTTCTCCTTTGGCTCCAATAAAACCAAATACCTGATTGAGCAAGGTCTGATCTATTTGATATGCCCATAGCTCTGAAATTCAACTCCAAGAATGGAATCCTCTTGTAGACCTTCTTAGGTGAATGGTGTGGAAGAAATGGTGAAGTTCTCCTACTCTTTCTCTTCTTCCTCCAATGAAGAACATGGAAGATTAATATCTTCCAACCTTGATTCTGAAGAGCTACTATAAAATGCAAGTTGCTGCAAATGAATGCTCTCCTTCGTGGCAGCAGGTTCTTGTGTTTGGAAGATGGATGATGAAGGAGAAAACAATGTAATTTCAATTGGTTCCTCTCCATCAAAACAGTCCTCCAAATCTAACAGATAAATTGTCTCCTTGTTGTCCTGCTACAAATGCTCAACCTCTTCCATGGTGTTCTTTTGATCTGCAACTTGATCACCATGGTTATCTTCATTCTCAAAGATGAAGTTTGAAAGATCAAACTCTTATTCAACGTTGGAGCTTTAGAGAGAATGAAGTAGAAGGAAGAACTGAAGGTTCTTCTGTGGCCTGCTCCGCACTTGGAGCCTCTGAAACTGTATGGTCCTCCTCCATCATGGGTTCATTAACCAAAACAAGCCCTTCGAATGAAAGCAAGGAATCTTCAATGATGTTTTCTTCATTGAGTGGCTTCAACTCTGATTTGATCTCTCCCATAGGCTCCTCTTCAATGGGACTTGGAGCTGATTTGCTTTCCTCTTCCATGGTTAATTGTGCAACTTCTATTGGATTAGCATCTTCTTCCAGCAGAGTGCCAACATGGACACTACACTCTGAGCAACTTGATGACTGATCTTCTTGCTTCTCTGCTACTATAAAATCAGCCTTGGCCACCACTTGTTCAACCCCAACTTCCTCTTTTGGCTTGACCATCAAAGGAATCTTTGTAAACCCAAATTTGGCAGCCCAACTCTTTAGATTGTCTGTCATTTCTTTTCTATTGGGCTCCTCTTCTTGTTGTCCTTGATTGGATTCTTGAGTATCTTCCCAACATGGACTTGGGAAAGTAAGAGTGGCGGGTTGAGGTTCAACTAGCTTTACAATTGTTTGTGGTGGGGAGGGAGGTGGAACTTCTTATTTATTTGGAGGGGATGACTGTTTGGAAGGGAAAAGGACAGAAGAACTGAGATGAGGTGGAAGACTAGGAGATGGAGAAATGAAATCAACACTTGGGGCAGCATTCAATGGGAAGCTTGGAAATTGAAGCCCAAATTGAGATGGTGCTGCTTGAGGAGTGGAAAGAGAAAAACCAGATGATAGTGTAGAACTTACCCATTTACAAGGTTGCTCAGCACCAAATTCATAGGCCCCTATCTCTTCAGTCTATTGTGCAAGTTGGGGCAGCATCTCCACCATGAAGTCCAGCTTTTCCCGCGGGCCGTAATGTTTTGGAAAAGGGTCAACCCATGGACAAGGTGCCCTACAACCAATTCTGAAAGCTTTCATTTGAGCTGTTGCTCTTGATTGCACCATGTCAATCTCTATTTTTTGGATTTTCTCCAACAGACCAGCATCTTGCATTTGATTGTCTTCATTGTATGCATACCCCTGCTCTAGGAAAAATCCATAGCCAAACTGATTTTGGCACTGCTGCTCATATGGGTATGCATGTTGATTTTGAATTTGTTCAAAATGTTGATTTAAAGGAGTTGTAAAGCACATTGGAGGTGGAATATACTGTTGCTTCTGTGAATGTGAATTCCATGATGGAAATGAAGTCATGATTGCACAACTTCATGGAATGGGAAATAGTGAAAGGGATGGAAAGGAGAATGAATGAAAAAGGAATGGAAATGAATGAAAAGGAAGGTCTGCAACTTCAGAGATGGGTTTTTGACCACATGGAGTCACCAGATGTGTTTGCAATTGCCTCCAAAGGCTGCAATTTTCTCAGGAACGCACCAACCTGCAAAAAATGAAATGGGAGACCTCTTGGCTCCCACCGAGCGTGCCAAAACTGTTAGTGCAAATTCACAGCACCCCCAAATGAGTTGTGGATCTATTTTTCTAAGGCAAAGTCATTTGGTTTGATTGCACAACATTGAGCTTTCCCAAAGTGTGGGACCTTTGCAAATGGGGAAAGCTCTCCAGAGAAGGTCGGTTCCTCTTCCTAAACTACCTGCCACAAGCTATTCCAGTGCAGGCAAGTTAATCTAACCTAATCTAACTTCCAAGGAGACAAGGAGAGGAAGAAAACAAGGAAAAACAAAGCCTACACTAAAATGGTGATACACCAGAGAAGAAAAGTGTTGATTATCTATCAAAACTGCCATGGAACAAGAAGAGGTGAGCAATGGAAAGGATAGACAAGTGCATCACAGACCAAAAATGGATTTCACACAAAAAATGTTCCAAAAGTCCATGAACACAGCTCCAAAACTTGCAATGAACATCCAAACATGCACAAATACTTGCAATGAAGAGAGGCAAGAAGAAAACAACCAAAAAACGAGCAAGGGTGGACAAATGCATCACAAAACACGTTTTTATTGCTCCAGAAGTTTGCACAGAACATCATTTCATGGGTAAGAGGCAAAAAATGTCATTACAGAGCAGGGGAGGAGGTTCAAACTCCATTTTCGACCCTGGGGAAGAAAAGAAGGGAGAGGCAGAAAAGAAGGATGAACAACTTTTTGCAAAATGAGCCAAAACTGGCTTTTACCGCTCGAGCAAAATGAAAGAAATGAGAAAACGTGGGCAAATCGATTTTAAAACTCCAACCACCGACAAAATCCATTTAATCAGCCTGCAAAATGATGGGTTTCCATGAAAAAGCCCATACTTCATTGTACATTGCTTCGCAGAGCAAGAAAGAGGCCCATACTTCATTAAATTTGGTGGTTGGGGTTGTTTTCTGCAATTTTTCCATACCAGAGACGTTTTCCCATTTTTCTCCCTCAAAACTCCGTCAAAATTTAAAATTGAAGTGTCCATCGTGTAGAAGATTTCAACAGCTTTCCATTAATACCAAAATCGCAAAAAAACGAGTTCTATATCGAAAGATATGGCCTTCTGAAGATTTAGGGCAAAAATGGCGAAATTAGAGCAAAAATCAGGTTCGCGGGCCGAAATTCTCCCTTTTTCCTTTTTTTTATAAATTGAGAAAATTTCCCAAAAACCTCTGCGCCCCGCTCTTTTAATGACACGTGGCACCTTTTGGTTCATCCATGGGCTTCAGAATAACATTTCGCCCTTTTTGCCCGCAAGGGAAAATTTTTCCAAAGTCCTCCGCGGCCCGACCTCCGCTGCTAACGTGGTACCTTTTGATTGGTCACGGAGACGCGGTCCAACTTTTCACCTTTGCGCTTTTATGGTTTTGGCAAAAAATCAAATATCCTTCCGACCACCCGACTCCCACTACTGACTTGGACACGTGGTGCATTATGATTGGCGCAGGGCCTTAACCAATTTTTCTCCATTCTCCGTTGCAGGGTTTCTGGCCAAATTTTTCCTTTTGAGTTTTTTGCCCAAAAGGGCTAGGTGCCAAAAATTTTCCCGCGGGTCCGCCTTGGCAAATTTTCCTTTCAAACTCCGCCGAGCCATAACTTGCAAAATACAAGGAGTTAGATGGACTTCCTTACCTTTCTAGAAAGGGGAAAAAATTCTCTATTTGATGAAGCAATACCCAGAAAATTTTGAGCGCCTGAAATATGTAAAAATTTGACTGAAGCACAAAAGGAAGCTAGTTAACCCAAAATAAGAGGGAGCTTATTTTGGTTAACACACTCATTGCAACCAGTGAAGCTTTCGAGAGTAAAGAGACGGGATTGAAACTAGAAAAATGAACCATTCAGATATCATTTAAACCCTGTAACCCAGACTTCCCAGGAAATCACGCATTCCTCACTAATTAATCCCCGTTGCACACGGGATTCTTTTCCCCCAGCCGGCTAAGCTCATATTCAAAAAAAATCAAACGTAAATTGAAATTCTGGGGCAATTCCTTACAATACTAGGTAGGGTTTAATTACGGTTTCAAAAACGAGAATAGAAAAGAAAGAATCCCTCTACTGTTCTAACTTTTCCATCGGGCCAAAACAAATGAATGTAAGTTGTTAACAGATTTTGCAGTTCCGCCATTACTCTTCGTGTTTGACTCCTTGAGCGAGTAAAAAGATTAGTTTTAGATTCATATCGAGATTTGTAATGCAAAGAATAAAGGAAAGGGATGCCTCCACATTCAATGTAAAATGAAGCGCATGCATACCTCTCTCGAGAAGCAGCCTACTTATGATTAGGGCAGAGCATTGTGATTTGCATCTCCATCGCCATTGTTCCTTCTGGATTTAGTCAGCGACAAACATGACAGGCAACATTTTTTTCAATTATTAGTAATTCATACATTTATAAATGGGACAAAATTCATCAAAATCTAAAATAAATTTATTATTAATTATTTGAAATTGAAGAAAGAACAAAAATTATTATCGAGTAAAGGCGGGTTTCCAAAAGGGATCAAACAACAATCAAAATTGTACATATTATGGAAGTATAAACTAGCATACTTATATTTCGCGGGAGGCATCTACCTTTGAAAATGCCCTTGTTGGAATGTGTCTAATTCGGGTGGGTCTTTTCACCGAAATATGCTGCAGTCTCCTACGGAGATGTCATGTTCTTTTTAAAAAGTCAAATCCTAGAGTCTAGACAAAATATATGTCCGCCACTTTGTCATGGTAACAGTTGTCTATTGTTTTCATTTGATTAAAAAAGGATGCAAATTGCAAAGTTTGTGCCTCGATAAAACAAAAAAAATGAATAGATAATTTCAATCGTCTTGAGTTTGCTTTTACTTAATGGGTATCCCTTAACAAGTTGTCAGAAGGGTTTTATTGTTAATAGACGCATTGATTTTAAGATGGACGAAAAGGGCAAAGAGAAGGTTGTTGGGATCGACCTCGGAACAATTTACAGCTGCATGGGAGTGTGGCAGCACGACAAGGTTGAGATTATTGTTAATGATGGGGGTAATAGAATGTAACATCCCCATTTTAAGATACTAAATCAAGGGGAAAAAAAAAATTATTATACAACGTTCCCTGTTATGAATTATATAATTCAAACACACGTTCAAGTTTTAATAATTGTTCTCTGTCCAATTAATGCAGTTTGGATCACACAATTTCCTTTTAAAACTAATGTTCTCTGTTCACATATTTGCAATATGGAACACACATTCAGTGTCATTCAATCATATAACAGATACCATATGTCGTTGTAAATGACTCGAATAACTACCGACCTCCCACTTTATGGCTCGGAGTTTCAGCGATCTCTCATTTCATGACTCGGCGACTTACCGATCCTTCATGTTAATTCATGCATAGTATAATGAATATACAGGGTTCTTTTACCATTTTCGGTTATCGAAGTGATCCATTTAAGAAGCCTATCTGAATATATGTTACTAATATTCATCTGACATCCTGCATCTTAAACTAAGTGATTAGGACAACGCAACCAGCACTTGCGATACTTTGGCCAAATATTTTCACATGCTTTGCATGATCATATTCCTAGATGTGATATACACCAATGGAATACGTCCTTCACCTCACTTCGTCTGTTATCTAGAATGGTCTTTCCTAGTCTCTACCAGTCCTTCCATTTAAGGTCAAACTCTAACCTCAACTAGCAATATGAACGAGTATAGGAAGTTACTCATGGTAACTAAAGATACGCAGACATACGGTGTCGTTCCTAGACGACTCCGTGTGTCTAGTTACCTTTAGTCCTCCGGAGTCACTCCGTATACGTGATCACATTTCTATCCCCAGCCAAGAACTTATTATCCAGCTTATGTAAACTTGATGATTTAATTCGGAAGGGCATTGTAATATGTCAGCTATAACATTGTGTCGTCATGAAGGCCCCGCCTTCACGAAGACACCATATTGTAGCTGGCGTATGTCAATGTCCTACGGAATCCTCTCATCGAGGGTACACATCCAGCTCAATTGTGATTTGGTTATAATCTTAGTATTTAATATCAACTTTCAGTAGCCATGCTGATCCTTTATCCTTGTTCTCGTTATAGTTGTATCTAGCTAAGAGAGACTTAATCCGTCTTCTAGCTTAATATGCATCTCCTCCTTCATACCGAAGGGTTGCATATTCACTTCTTGGTTCCTTTCTTATTTTTTGGACTAATCAGTCCATTATCGATAAACCTAATAAGTTTAACCTATTAAACTTAACCAAATTTTTCCACAACTGTAAACAAATTCAAAATTCCATCTTATTAGACGTCATTTAAACGAGGTCTAATTCTAAATGAATTTATTCATTTATCCTCCTTGACCTTACTTAGTTAAGGTTTGTTAATAATAGATATGATTTCTCATATCTTTATTTTCTGAATTTAAACATTCGAGGCTATTAACGGAGTCCGAATAGAAGGTTCGGCTGCCCCTAAGTTATTTGATATCCCTTAGCTTTCAAACTAATCCCGAATACCTTCCAATTAGGATTTCGTGTTTATCTAAATCTTTTTAATGTCAATTCAAAATTCATCTTGACCCAAGTACGAACTAATTGCACATTTCAACGTAAAAGTTGCATTCAGGTAAAGAATAGATGTTATTTCCTTTTAAATTCATCCATTAACATTTGAATAATTCCAAGTCAAGGAATAATGTTATATTCTCAAACTTATTCAACAATATCAAACTGATACAGTTATTGAAAATATCACACTTTTACTTGTATTCATCTATCAAATTTACAATCTATACATTTGCCAGTCCAAAAAACTGGACTTTGTTTATATCAAACAACATTACAACTCATAAAGATAGAAGAATGTAACTTCTTCCTTTCTCATTTCTTCATGGAGGAGTAATAGCTATCAATACAATCCATCTTCAGTTAATCAAAGAATTATCGGAAAACAACCATGTCTTCATTTATACTCAAGTTTCATCTACAAAATTACTTGCACGGGTCAGTTCATTGAACTAAGCATATTAAGCACTTGTCATTAAAATGAGGCGTTTTTAATTAATTGTCTTAATAAAAGAACCCTGCTTTTATGAAACGTTAATATGAACATCATTCAAGAATTAAATACCAAAAAGGATGAACAGCATATCAACTGAATCATCCAATAACCCTCATAATCAGACAAAAGATTACTGCCCTCTTTCCCAAAAATTATTACAAGAAGTAATTTCCTTCAACAGTTCCAGATTACAAACATCTGTAAGAACTAAAAACACAACTATGCAACTGTTGTTCTAACATAAATGCTATCAATTCCATTCTCTTACAAAAGTTGTGAATTCAAAAGATAGATCTTAACTAAAATCTAAACCGAATTATTGTCCCTTCCTTCATACAACTTATCTGATTTTAAGCAATCAAACGCTGAAGAGAACAAGCAAACAGCAATTAAATACCAATGCTTAACCCAAGCAGTACGAAATTCGTTCCATAACAATTATAGATTTCCAACTGTATGAGAGAAAAATGATCATTAATTCAAATTATCCATTCACACTCTCTTTCTTTTCCTCATAGCTGTACTAGAAGTTTTTAATCCAAATGTGATATTAATGAATGATAACAGTCCAAAGAGAAATAAACGAAAATCAATAATCGAATATAAGGGAACAAGATCATATCACTTCTTCTTACTGTCTATCCAAATACCTCTTATTTAGAGCAGACATATTCCAATAGTATAATTCATTCAGAGTAGTATATTCAGTAATTGAAAACTACTATTACCTTTCCAAAAAGTTGACCAGAGTTCATTGCAACTGGTCTATAAACATTAGTACCAAAAGGACCTATAATGCAATCATTTCCTTTTAAACATTCGCTCTACAGACATTCACGTCTTTATAACATGCAAGAGTGTACAGCGACTACAACCAGTCACACTTTCATCCTAATAATGAGAGTTTTCACTTTCCAACAACAAAGAATAATTCCATTCATATTTTGTTCTTAATGAAAACGATGAAAGGTCCACAATCCTTAAAAATATATAAATATATATATCCTTGAGTTCAGCAAGACACAATATAATTTTCATGCTCTACTCAGTCTATTATATAGACTGATTTTATGTTCCTCGTCAGATTAAAACTTCCTTCCAAACAGTCCTATATGAATACCAAGAACCAGCAGGCAGAATACCATATCAAATTAGTACAGCAAAGTAAGATGCTACAATAATCTTACTATCCCAGAGAACCCGTGTTTTATGCAATAAAAAAAATATCAAGGAATTATAACTCACATAATAGTCTATTAATATCACCACATCTTTGTTTTTCCCAAACGTTTCCACACACTGAACGCAGAAATACAATATTCGCATAACAATGCCTTTATCAATGCAAACCCGCATAGGGTAATAGATGCGCAAGCAAGGTACAGTCAAAACAATCTCAACAGCAAGCCAAATCTCATTTGATTCATTCATTTGCACAGAAACACCAAGCCATGTTCGTTTTCATGATGACAGTTCAGACTAGAAGATCAAACCGCATCCAAAATGCACAATAAAATCCTCTTTCCCATTACCTTCAGATTTCGAAGCAGCAAAGAGAAAACATAATTCATTAATGATTTCAATAAGAAGAACAATCATTTTCTTCAAACACCCGAGAATACCGAAGTCGTGTTCATTCTTTTAAGGACAGTTCAACCAGACATATAAATCATCTCATCTTTTCATTTTCACAAGAATGCTCAGAACTCAGAAGTGATATTCATTTAGCTAATGTATTTATTAGCAAAACCCAAAATGGTAATAAAGCGAATACCCAACACTGCCGAAACAAACCACACAGCAAGGACAGTGTACTCAACTTACTCATTATGCAAAGAATGCTCAAGCCGCGTACAACAAAAGAAAACGACTCAACTCAAAATCATCTCAACGTAACAGCCAAATCAAATAACCAAAACCCCCATCATAAGAGCAGGGTTGTTTTAATGAGACTATTAAGCAAAAGCAAGCGGTTTAAGGAGAAGGGCTTAACATGCCTGTTAATTTTTCTTGTGGCTCGAAGAAAACCGCGCCCACTGGAGTTGTTTCTCTCCACGACGTCCTCGGCCAGGCTTCCCAACCAGTCACTAACTTCCACAGGCTCAAGAATAGCCTTTGTTTTTCCAAAGAACAGAGATAATAATCAAAACACAACTGGTTCGACAAAACCAGGGAGAAACAAAATGCAGAGCAACTAAAATCCAAATGCACATAGCAACAAACAATTTTCCTTTTTCCTCTATCCTCTTTCCAACGCGAGCTGGTCGCTAAGTCCAAGATAATTAATGCATTGAATGTACTGCCTTTCCTCATTCCTCACACCACCACCCGACTTGGGTTGGTGAGTTTCCAAATTTCAAATTTGCATATAAATTCCATTTAGTTTCTAAGCTAGTTCGACGCCTCCAACTTTTTTTTGTTCCCGCCAAACTTAGCGCTGTACATGTAAGGACTTCATTTACTGTCCCATTAAATTTCCTACCTTCCCTCCTTATCCTTCCCATCCACATGGGTCTATACGTCCCCTTCCTTAGGTTAGGATTAGTTTAGGATTTTAATAGTCCATATATAGGTCATTCGCCTAGTTCATAGGTTAATGGAATTTATATCTATTTTCTCCTTTATGAAATCTAAAATCCATATAGGATAGTAGTTAGGGTATAAGATAAAACTTAGGGGTAGGTTAGGGTTTAATCCCCTAATATTTAATTAACTAGTTTCCATATCAAGTATTTCCGCCTGACAGTCATATTCAACATTAAGCAAGACATTTCGTCCTAAGTTCCACATACCTGTGCCACTTGCATCCAGGCCCTTATCGTCTTACGTTGTCTAGCGTTATAACAGTGTGTGGTTCGAGAATCGAACCTTTTTCATTGGCATCTACGTACCAGATATTCATACCTGAAATCAGGTGCTGCAACATGTATATCAACCTTCAGTTTGGTTTAAAAGTAAATCGACAAAGCGATCATAAGAAGGCCACAGCGTACGACAAGTCTGTTGTCTCATTAGCAATCACACAAGCAATAATAACTTCTGTCCCAAGTATCAAGTTACAGCAAACAAGGGTCCAGATCAGCAACACATTCCTCTAAGATCAAAAGATGTGTCTTAACATATTTATCTTCATTTCTACAGTTACAACATCATGAAAGGTAATTACCATGATAACTTACAAAAATCAAGGCGTTACATAGAACCACTCCCTCTATGGTTGCTTTCACATCCGATGAGAGAAATGTCTGAGACAGTGCTAGGTTTTAGGTTTCTACTAATCCTGCCAACATAGTCTTTGATGCCAAACGACTTATTGAGAGGCCACTCAACTATCCTTGCGTGCAGGCTGACTCAAAACTCTAGCCTTTCATTGTCGTCCCTGGTCTTCATGACAAGCCTATGATTGAAATTGTCTACAAAGGTGAGAAAAGGTAATTTGCATAGGAGCAAATATTGTCTATGGTGTTGATGAAAATGAGAATGATAGCTGAACAATATTTAAACTGTGATGTAAAGAATGGAGTGATTATCGTGCCTACCTATTTTAACGATTCACAAAAAAGGGCCACCAAATATGCCGGAAAGATTGCAGGCCTTAAATGTTTTGCACATCATCAATGAGCCCACAGTTGTCACAATTACGTATAAAATTTTGTGGAAGTAATGAAGACAGAAAAAATATCTTGGTTTTTGACCTTGGTGAAGGTACTTTCGATGTTCCTATAGTCACACTCGAGGGAGATAACATTGAATTGAAAGTTGTGAGAGGCGACATGCATTAAAGGTCTCGTCTCAACAATAAAAGTGATCGCTACCTATGTCCACAATGCTCATTGTTATCAAGAATTTTACAACTTTTCCTTATACAATTGATCAAATCCCACACGTCAGCTTTTTTGTCATCTTCTCCTTTCACTGACATTTGATACTTTTTAACCTAGTGTTGCTTCTGCGAATGTCTCTTTTTTTTATTGCATCATATATTTGACAGTAGTTTAGATGTTTTTTGTGATTTTAGTCATAAAATATTTTATGACTTGATGTCTTAGTTTACTCTACTTTATCTCTAGGCGGTGGCAAGATAAGAGTTTTGGAGCAGGGTATGGACATCCCTCGAGGGAAAATGGGAGGTAGTTTTTGTTGAATGTTGTAGTTGTAATACATTGGTCTCTCCTTCCCATCACAAAAAACGTAAAACAATTTAAAATAGCATACATTTCACTAAAAATTACAACTCCAAGAAACTTAACATTGTTATCCTCTCCGACGTAATTTGCAACTCATGTGTAATTGTTAGTACATATATATATGTAAAAGATGTCAAGAGTTATCAAAGGTAAATAAATATAATATTACATAGGTGACAATAGATAGTACCCATTTTATTAAAGTTTTTTTGCTTGGAAATAAAATTTTAATAGATAATACCCATTTTATACACAAATCAAAACAAATTCATGTATATGTATTTATTGGAAAATTTAAAATAGTAAATTTAATAGAAAGAAGGCCCCAATTTAAATGTAATGGTTGAATTAAATTTATTATTTACACTTTTACAAATTAAAGTGTATATATAATATAATGTGGCTAAAATAACAAATCTTAAACTTGAGTGGGTCCTAGTTTTTCTTTCACGGGCACGACATCAAACTCCTCCACTCCACTTTGTGATATAATTGTAGGATGCCTATCAACATCAATTATTGTTTAAAATTTCAAAAGAAGGGTCGAGTATATAAATGTTCGTTCAACATTGCGGAATTAACATAATGTTTTATAACCCACATGACAAGTTTCATAGGAAGCTGGGAGTCAGGATACACTTAGTTCTTTGTTGGTGAACTTCGTTTTTTGATCAAGATTGGCACTTCCATTCAAGCATTAACTTGTCATCTCTATCTACCACAAGGTGTCGTCATTGTTTTAAACAAGCCAAAAAATAAAACATTATCTGCTTCAATCTACCAAATTGTCGACATTGAGGAATGGGACTAGTCCGTTCCTTTACTATCATAGATTAATTTACCACTAAGGAATGTGGGTTTTATAATCACATGATCCATCCATTAAAGCTAAACATGACTAATTTTGGATGCCTACTCTAACTTGACACCAATCAAAACCTCCTTACATTTAATGTTTTCCAATCACCTCCTTGCATTTAATGTTTCCCCGTCACCAGGCATTGAACAACATATAGGTAAATGAATTAAATAGAAAATAAAGCGATGAATCTTTTTTTGCTACTAATTGTGATGTTCTAGCTTTCCTCGAGAAACGTAAAACTTATTTTTTTAAAATACCTTTGATGTGGCTATGTGTTGATTTTCATCATGTTCTCCACATACGGGTTGATTTTGTAGACACCCTAAAAATACATGCTTATTCCTAGCCTATCCTGAAGTTATTCCCATCCCCTTTAGAATTAATTAATTCACACTTTGAATAGTAATCCCTTTTAGATTTTATTCAATTAAATCTATGATATTCTTTTAGAATTAATCAAATTAATTCTATTATCTTTACATCCTTTTTATAATTAATTAAATTAATTATAATTACACTTGAGCTATACTTCTACCCCTTTAGCTAATTTAATTAAACATTCATTTTATTAAATGGTTAATTATCCTCTCACAACTCATAACTAATTAAATTAGTTATTTAAATATTCATATTTATCTACTCACACCCCACTCAACTCTACTTCTAGAACCCTACAAAGGTGGGAGCAGCAAAGTTGCACGTATAACCATCTTCCCAAACAAAATCCAAACATGCATTGCCCTTGCAAAGCTACAACTACAGAGACCAAATCCGCTTGTTATTTCAAGAAATACATTCATGATCTTGGAACTCATTCAAACTTTGATCCACTTTTCATGGCCTCTCCTTGTTGGTGTGAGTTATCCTATGTGTCCTCCTCACATATTGGAGGGTCATCTCACATGGGTTAGGTTTAGGGTTTGATATTGAGTCATGCACTAGGGTTACTCAGCACCCTATATGTACTCTCTTTCTATTCATTTTTTAGCATGCCAAGACACT
This sequence comes from Taxus chinensis, assembly GCA_019776745.2. Taxonomy (NCBI): domain Eukaryota; kingdom Viridiplantae; phylum Streptophyta; class Pinopsida; order Cupressales; family Taxaceae; genus Taxus; species Taxus chinensis. Next base: position 852,989,062 of record CM034146.1, read on the forward strand.
CTGTTGTTTTTCCTCTATGTGCAAGTTTTGTTTCTGTTGAGCAAGTTTTTCCATTATTGATCGATTCTTCCTTGTGATTACGCTGGAGCTATCACGATTCCGTTGGAGCACAACTACTTCATAGTGCATCGTTTCCGATTCGATTCTCGCAAACTCTTTCATGGTATCAGAGCTGAGATCGAGTAAACGTGCACTCGTTATTTTTTAATTGCAATTACTCTTGGTTTCGTTCTTTTTTATTCCTCGTGCAAGTTTTTGATCTTTATTTTTTAGAATTTTATTGCTAACGTTCTTGTTCTTGGAAAGTTTTTCGGTTTTGCTTGTTCTTCGTGCATGTGCAAGTTTTCCTGAGCTATCAGGGGTTTTGTAGCTACATTTATCTAGCTGCAGCTAAATCTAGCAAATCAGCCAAATAGAGTATTTTCTAGTTTTTTTAATTTGAAAATTTTAGATCTCTGTTTTCTTTGGCTCCTTGTGTTTGCATGGTGTTTTTTTTTGCAGAATACATGTTATTTTCTTTGGCTTGAAGATCCGGTGTTTGGCTTGAAGAGATAGAGGGTTTGATTTGGTGTTTGGCTTGGCCCACGTTTTTCTCCTCTCAGGTTCACATTTTTTTCGTGATCTTCAGCCCCAACTAGCCACTCCTCCCTCCTCCCTACTGGTTTACTTGGCCGCCCCTCCCTCCTCACAAAAACATGCGCTTCTTTCTTCATGGGCTGCACAATCGTTTCTTTCTTTCACGGGCTACACAAACGTATGTTTTTTTTTGTTTTTTTTAGTTAAGTTTTTTAACAAACGTATTCTTTAATCCTACTTTCCATTTTAACATTAAAAAAAACTTTTTTTAATATTTTCTTCTTTTCTAAAACATCAAAAAGCTATTAAAAAAAAGTGATACGTTTTAAAAAAAAAAAAACCTTCTTACTAAATAAATCAAAAAGCTTCCTTTTTAAAAAAAAAATCTGCAAAAGTGTTTTTACGCATGTTTTAAAATGCTTTTCTTTTTTAAAATTTAAATACTTTCTTAAAAAAAAAAATTAGTTAGATTTATTTTTTAAAAAAAATTAAAAAATTGTTTTTTTTTTAAAGGGAAAGTTTTTTAAATTAGGATTTAATTTTTTTATTAGATCTTAATTAGTTGAAATTAATTAGATTTAATTTAATTAAATCTAGTTTTATTAATTTCATGTTTTATCTCATTTACGTTTAGTAATTTTTTTTTAAAAAATCGTCTCTTCCTTAAAATATCATTTTTTAAATCACTCAAAAAGCTCTAATTTTAGAGAAACTGGACATTTTTAAACGATAATTTTTTTTAGGCGTTTAATTGTCGATTTTTTTACTAATCGTGAGCTCAAGTGTGCAATGACCCTTTGAGCATTTTTTTCCCTCCCGAGCGTTTTTCTGGCATTCTGAAGACCTCTGAACTCCTTCGAGTTCATTTAAAATCTTTTTATTTTACCCTTATTATTACTCGTGACTAATGAGCTCGTCTACCACAGTCTGTAGCAAGGGGGTATTCTTTGTGACGTGAGACACTTTTTCTCACAACCAGGATTGGCTTTTGCCTCATTCCTTATTTTTTGCTTGTGCTTGTTTACGGTGTCCTATTTGTTGTGCTCCACAAAACACTGTTGTGGTCTCCTCTCTTGCGCATTATTACACTGATTGCAAGACGAGTTACCAAGTGTTTCAAACAGCATGCCCGAGCCCAATTGTAATCAACGCACTCAACTATAAAGTGCCGAAAGTAGGGGGTTGTTATATTGTCCTGGGTGGTTGTGTTTCTTTTCTGCATTTCTCTCTCCCTCTCTCTCTCACACTATGGATGCACCTTCAATTCCTTTGCTTACGTCGTTCAACTTCTTCGAATGGAGAATGAAAATAATAATGAAACTAAGGGGTAAAGGTTTATTTCGCATCACCATAGGAACTGAGACTGAACTAGACGACGAACCTGAAAAATCTAAGTGGTTAAACCGTAGTGATGAAGCTTTGGGTCTTCTTTACATGTTTGTTTCTCCTGACTTGCTCTTCCACATTGAGGCATCCGAAACACCTAAATCTGTGTGGAAATCACTGGATGTGATGTTTGGACAACTAGATGACATGAGAACGTATGAGTTGGAAAATGAACTACTAGGGTTAAATCCTAGTGACTTTGAAAACTTACAAGCTTTCTTCTCGAAATTTGTCCACATTAGACTATTGTTAAAAGGATGTCAAGTAGAGAAGAAAGATTCTCAAATGATCTTGTCGATTCTCTTTAAACTAAGTCCTGAATATTCTGTCTTCGTGTCAACTTTCTACGCTACAAAAGATGTCTTAGGCGATACTTGGATTATGCCCTCCTTTGACTATTTTTCGTCCTAACTCATTCGAGAACAGGACAAACTCATTCAAATGGGGTCTCTCAAGTCTAAGTCACATGCCCTTGTAGCAAGTACTAGCAAGGGAAAGAAGATTGAAAAGAAGAAAGAAAGAAAGGATCAACCTAAGAAAGAAACCAAGACCAAACCTAAAAATGACACAAACACTTCGACTTCTGAGCCTAAGACACAAAAAAACAAGTTTTTGTGTTCCTATTGCAAGAAGTCTAGTCATAATGAGCACCATTGTTTTTAGAAACAGATTGATCACTTATCTCATTTACTTGAGAAAAATAAAATAAGTGTTCCTGAATCCATAAAACAAAGTGCTATGAAGGTCGAGTCTTCTGTTGCAAAAGGTTCTAAAAATGACAAGAAGAAAGGAAAGGCCCTTGTAGCTAGAGTTGTTCCTTCATCAACGAGGATTATAGATTTTGATGCCTCACACCACATGGGTTCTCCACATGTTGAGTTTTCCAACATCGAACCTTGTGGAATGTCCCAAATCACGATGGGTAATGACACGACAATGTCGGTTTCCGGTAGTGGTTCGGTAAAAATGGATGGGGGAACATTTAACCAAGTGTTGAGTGTTCCTGATCTCTCTACCAATCTCCTATCGGTTTACCAAATTACTCACCTTAGTGAAGGAATGCGAGTGGAATTTGGTCCTAACTCGGTGATTATTCGTGAGCTTAACGATGATACTACATCAGTTGAGGGAAAGGCAGATCACTGTTCATGATTATACACCTTCTCCCACTTTACTTCTGATTCTACGCCCACTGCCTTGCTCACTCATGTAAATGAGGTTAGTAAGTTATGGCATAAGCGTTTCGAACATCTAAATTATCGCTACCTTGAACAATTGAGCCAAAATGAAATGGTCAACAGGTTACCCTGCGTCAAGTTTTCTAAGGGTCTTTGTGAGGGTTGTACCCTTGGAAAGCATCCTAAAAAGAATTTTGACAAAGGAAAAGCCTAAAGAGCTACTCATCCCTTAGATCTTGTTCACAGCGATATTTCTGGTCCATTTCCTTCTCCTTCGTTTACTAGAGCTCTTTATGTGCTAACCTTCATTGATGACTTTTCGCGATATACTTGGATATATTTTCTTAAGCTTAAGTCTGAAGTCTTTGAAAATTTTCAAGACTTTAAGGCTCTTGCTGAGAAATAGGCGGAACAGTCTATCAAGGTTCTTCGAACCGACAATGGAGGTGAATATGTAAATAATAGGTTCATGGATTTTTGTACTTCTGAAGGGATCTCTTTGCAACATACAGTTGCTTATAGCCCTTCGCAGAATGGAGTCGTAGAAAGAAAGAACCGTACTCTAAAGGAGATGGACACTTGTATGATTCACTCGAAGTCTCTTCCTCCGCAGTATTGGGCCAAAGCAATGAACTGTGTAAATTACATTCAGAACTGTGTTCCACATAAGGCAGTAAGAGGGATGACACCCTTTGAAGCCTGGTTTAGACGCAAGCCTGATGTTGAGCACTTTCGAGTCTTCAGATCCAAGGCTATGGCTCAGATTCCCAAGAAGAAACGCAAGGCTTTGGAACCAAAATCCAAACCTTATATCTTTGTAGGATATCATGATAGCGTGAAGGGATATCGATTGATGAATCTTATTTCTCATGAGTTGTATATTGAGAGAAGTGTTAAGTTCGATGAGTCTTCTTCGACTTCTAATTCTCCACCTATTAAGGTTCTTCAGCTCACTGATTCGGATTATGACTCGTTAGATGATGATATTGTTGAGCGTGCTCCTCTTCCTGATCCTCCTGACCATCAAACCTCTGAGTCTTCTGATTTTAATAGTAGTGATGACGAGGACTATGTCCCTTCTCACTCAAGTGAAGAATCTTCCAACTCTAAGTCTGATCCTCCTGGTCCTCTTTGGGCTAGGAAAACTTTGCAAAGTGCTGGAGATTTAGTTGGAGATACTTTGGATATGAGATGTACTCGCTTAGATTTCGTAGGACCCCACTCTTTCTTCACCTCTGCTTCTGATCCACAGTATTTCCGGGAGGCTTCTGGTATTCTTGAGTGGGATTTTGCCATGGATGAGGAGTATTCCTCTCTCATGAAGAACGATACTTGGGATCTCACCCCTCTTCCGAAAGGAAGAAAAGTCGTTCGGTGTAAGTGGGTGTTCCGAACAAAGTATGGAGTAGATGGAGACGTCAAAAAGTTTAAAGCACGATTAGTAGCTAAGGGTTTCTCCCAGATAGTTGGGGTTGATTATACTTAAAATTTTGCTCCGGTTGCGAAGATGACTTCTATTCAACTGACCCTAGCCATTGCCGCAGCAAACAGATGGAAAGTCCATCAAATGGACGTTAAGAGTGTCTTCCTTCATGGTGACCTAGAGGAAGAGATCTATATGGAATAACCTCCGGGGTATGTCCAAGATCCCTCCCTCATTTGTAAGTTAAAGAAGTCTCTTTATGGCCTCAAATAAGCCCCACGGGCTAGGTATGCCAAGATGGACTCCTTTTTACTTACATCAGGGTTTACTAGGTGTCAGTTTGATCCAAATGTTTATATTCTACCGCAAGATGACTCCATACTCATTCTTGTTCTTTATGTTGATGACTTGTTGATCACAGGAAGCTCTTCCTCTATTATTGATTCTGTGAAGATCGCCTTGGCCAACATGTTTTCCATGACTGACTTAGGTCTGCTTCATTACTTCCTTGGGATCTAGATTTCACAATTTGACTCGGGAATTTTGATTTCACAACCTAAATATGCTCTTGATTTGCTAGCTCATTTTCAGATGTCCGATTACAAGTCTTCTCCTACTCCTTTTCTTTCTGGGGTTAAGTTGGTTTCAGATTGCTCTACTCCCTTGTTTGATGGTACTCTTTATTGATAGTTGGTGGGGAGCTTGATTTACTTGACTCACACTTGATTGGATTTATTGTATGTTGTTGGGATCGTGTCTAGATTCATGCAAGAGCCACATGAGCTGCATTGGAAAGCAACTAAACAGATCCTTCATTATGTTCATGGCACTTATACTGACGGCATTCACTATCATGGAGGGGTAGATATTGACTTGATTGGGTTCACAGATTCTGATTGGGCCAGTGACTTAGATCATTGGAAATCTACTTCTGGCTACAATTTCTCTCTTAGTTCAGGTCCTATTAGTTGGTCTAGCAAGAAGTAGAATGCAATTGTGATATCATCTACATAGGCAGAATACAGAGGAGCAGTTAACGTTGCCACCAAAGCTTTTTGGCTACAGGGTATTCTGATAGAGTTTGGCATCCACCTTTGGCGGCCTGCCATTATCTAATGTGATAACACAAGCACTATCTCTATTTGCATAAATCCAGTTCAGCATCAGCGGACGAAGCACATTGAGATCCATATGCACTTCATACGAGAGCTTATTCATGATGGCATCATCAACATTCAGTACATTCAGACAGCTGATCAAATTACAGATTTATTTACCAAGCCCTTCACTGAGATGAAGTTTCTTCACTTACGGTCTCTTCTTGGGGTGAGGTCTTCTGCAACTGCTCATCTTCTTCAGGCTATGTAGTCCTCTTTTCCTCTTCTTCTTCTAGGAAGATTGTGTTTGTATATAGGCACCTTATCAGGCCTTTAGTTGTCAGGCCCCATTGACACATTTTTCCTAGTTGTTTAGGAGTGTTTTCTCTTTCAGTCTGACTCATCATAGCCGCTACCCTAGCTTCGATGAAGGGGGGTGTTGGTGTGAGTTATCATGTGTCCTCCTCACATATTGGAGGGTCATCTCACATGTGTTGGGTTCAAGGTTAGGTTTAGGGTTTACTATTAAGTCATGCACTAGGGTTACTCAGTACCCTATATGTACTCTCTTTCTATTCATTTATGATCATGCCAAGACACTTTGTTGTCTTTCCTCTATGTACAAGCTTTGTTTCTGTTGAGCAAGTTTTTCCATTATTAATCAATTCTTCCTTGCGATTACGCTGGAGCTATCACGATTCCGTTGGAGTGCAAATACTTCATGGTGCATCGTTTTCGATTCAATTCTCGCAAACTCTTTCACTCCCTCAGCTATAAAAACATGTCATATCCTCTGCAATACTCCTCTTGAGATCCCTGGAAGCTTTGTGTAATTGCAACCAACTTCTGCCAAAATTACCATCTGCATCTTCATGTCTATCTTCACTTGTAGCATTATTGTTCCTTCATTTAAAAACTAATTTAGAGCATCCACAGTCCAACTACAATATTTTATAAGTTTAATACTTCAAACAATATTATCATTGAGGTTTGTAAGGAAGAGTTTGGAGAAAGGTTTGTTGTCTTTATTTGTTTATCTTTCACTTCTGCTAAGTTTTTCACTACTTACATTCTGGCACGCCCGGTGGGACACCCACATGTCTTTAATCATTTTTAGTTTACATTTTGATAATATAATCATTTATGTGTTTTCTTTGTGTGATTTTAACCTTGTTCTTCAAGTTTCAAGCTTTCAAGTGCAACAGAGAAGGATAAAATCTAAAAAAAATAGGTTTCTAGCCATTTTTGCAACATTTTTTTCATTCCCAGATTCAATGTGCTAGTGTTTCACATGCTTTGCACTAGGGTGTATGTGTGTGTGCTAGTGTATCTATGCACATGCTTTTGTATCATTGTGTGCGCTAACATGCTCATCCACGTGCTAGTGTTACAAAGACGTTTCCATTGCACATGCCTATGTTATACTACATGTGTTTACGTTCCTATGCACGTGCTAATGTCACCTATTAATGATAGCGCATTCAAGTGCACACACTAGCATGCTTTGACTTTTTTTTTAATTTTTTATATTTTCAAGCAAGTTTATTTTTTTCTAACCTTTGTTTTAGGGTTATTTTTAACTCATTTCTTTTAGGTTTTTTGTAGCTAGTTACTTTAAGTGCTTATTTTTTTATTTGCTTCCATTTTGTCTAATCATAATAAGCTCGTGTGTATGTTCTTTTTCATGATTTTATAAGTGATCTTAAAAATTAGAAACGCGAGTTTTTTTCTGTCAAATTGTTTTTTCTCGTGTTTACCCGAAAAAACTTATAAATATTTGCTTGTTGGACCATCTCTATGGAGGGTGTCTTTTAAATCATAACCTGAGATTCTCAAGGTCTGTAATGACTTCAATTACCCTTTTTACTCCTTTAGCCTTCATGGAGACCTACTTTCATTAGGTCTACCACACAATGAAGCAATCAAGAACTTCTTGAGTAACAATGGACATCTTCAAGTCTCAAAGCACATTCAATAAATTTTTCAATGAACTCCTTTTAGTTTCTCCATGCATAATTTTCTCTAAACCATGCATTCTCATCATAAAACCTTCTTAAGAACAAGAATTGTCAAACTTCCCCAAAAACTAGTCTTCAAGAGTGAAGCTCATACCACCTTGGAACACATAACCATGAAAAATGAAACATGTAGACAAATGCTTCGTGACCTTAACAACATCACCATGTTCATTAGACAGTTTAACTCAAGGCATAAGGGCACAAGAACAAGTCTACTCCAACCATACTCAAAATTTTCCAACTGCCCCAAAAACCAGTCATGAAGAATTGACTTCAGAAGACCGCCTAAAGGCTAGAACATGTCCAAAAATCATCATAGACATGTAGTATGGGTCCCTAAAACCCTCAAACATCCATTTTTTAGTATGTCCAATGCAAAACTTGATTTTTACAACATCTTCATAAAATAAGCCTTTTTCTATGGGGTCCACTCACTCATCTGACAACACAATACCACCTAGAGATAGCTGGGAGAGTCCACTACATGCTCCAATCATCAAATTAGATAAACCAATCAATTATGGGCATGTTTGAGGCATATCTCTCCTATCGAGTCCTTATTATGGTTTAAGAAGGGTTGATGAGTAGTTTTGGTGTTAATGATTGTTCTTAAAGGTCTAGATCTTAAACCCCCAAAAAATGCCAGGAAATATTAGCTGGAATACTCTTCTATCTCTCCTAAATATCTCAGGTCCCCATGCAAATGTTTCACATACCAATGAGCAACTTAAAGTGTACCTTAATCTAGGATTCTCCATTTTGAGAACTCGGTAAGACTAAAAACTCACTTTCTTGCCTAACCAAGACTTGAAACTTCATAAACATACTTGAAATAACATGCCTAACCTCTTTCCATGCTTGTATTTGCATACTCACCTTGAAAAATGATAATCAAGCCTCATTAGGCCAAGAAAACCTTACGAACTAGGTTTAGGTGCAAACCTCAAAACCATTTTTTATGCTTTTTCCTTTAAGACAAGACCTAAAAATTTGCCAACACACCTAAAACAACTTATCACACCTTTGACAATGCTCTCATTTACATACTTTCCTTGAAAATTGAACCTTGTACCTCACTAGGCCATCCTTGCCTTCTACATCTTGGTCTTCATGCCTCACTAGGCCTTGAAATTGACTTGCATACCTCTTCTCATGCATTCTAAACCCTGTTCTCATGCTCAAACAATGTTAAACAACCTCTACATACCTATGACCACTCATCTCACCAAGCTACCATGACCTACTTGTCATAATACCTTCACAGTAACATCTTTGTCTTCACATTGTCTTCACATTCTCTCTTTTTCACACATTGCCAATCAACCTTCACAAATGACTCACTTTAACAATCTCCACATCATCCTTTGGCATCAACAAGGAAATTTGTAGTCATAAAATAATGCATATTAGGCACTATTTAGTCTCGGTCCCATACTACTATTTAAAAGGTTTTTGAGTGAAGAAAGTATTAATTAACCCCCGTCTTTTGGCCATCTTGCTTTATTTTATTTCGTCATTCCCAACCTCTTAGACCCACATGCCCAGTCAGCTTTCGTTGTTTTGTGTCATTTTTATCTTGACCGGGGCACTCATGGGTGCCTTGGTCCCACCGCGGTTACCACGATCCTTTTCCCACTTTCCTGCCACTTTTTGGGCACTTTCTAACCATTTGAATATTTCATATTTCTTGTGGTCGGCCTTTTCAGGGTTAATTACGAAATTAGAACAAGAGAACCGTATAAATATAAGTAATGTGACCATAATGAAGGACCAAGCACTAGTAATTACTACCATCACCTAAGGTTGCATCCATCAAAGGATCCATTTACATCCATCTAGCTCCATAAAAAGACATAAGGTTGGTTCATTTGCATCACACAAGCATAGGGGGAAATTTTATTCTATTCTATCCACCCATTCTATTACATTTTCTACACAAAGTTATTGCTCGGTACTTTCACAAAGTGCAACTGGCACAAGAGCACCTAGGGCATGATTGGACACACTTGCACATATAAATACATTGGGTCTGAGATGTAGTGCAATGCTCAGTTAGTAATTCCACCATTGTGGTAGCTGAGGACAATCCGACCCCTTTATATGCATCTTTATTTTTTAGGGTTTGATGTTTATCTTGGGGTTTTGTAGCTTTCTTCTTCATCATTAATTACTAGCGACATACAACGTAGTGCAGTGAAGTTAGTGCGATAGGTGGAAAAGGATTTAGATCATATAACGATCATGCAAATATGGTTTTTGGACCTCCTGCACAGATCAAGGTGCCTAGAACGTAGACTAGGGCACCCATAGGCGCCCTGATACTCTCCCAAGCACCCCAGTCCACTCAGATTTCCTAGATCTATAAGTTTCTGGACCTCTTCATAGTCAGTTCCTCCTCTTGTTTCTCCAGTCATCCCTATGATAGAGTTCAACCAGTTTTCTGAATTAGCTAAGCTCCTTCCAACCCTTCTTTGCATATTAGGGTTTCTATTTTCATTAGCCTAGTTACTTAGGTCACTTTCTATATTTATTTACTACTTTTATCTACTATTATTCACTGTTGTTCCTAGTTAGATTAACTTAATAAATTTCACATTTTAATTAATCAAATATGATGAATGATGAGAACTAACCATCAAAGTTTAATAATTATTCACTTGAAAATTTCATTATTTTCATGGTTACAACATTGAAGATGGAGCCTCCTCCTACTCTTTTGCATGATAGTGAAATACCGAATGATGAATCTTGCACTAACCATTATTCATACGATTTCATATTGATACATATCCAAAGAAGGCACTGAAAGATATGGTTGACAATGGCTCAATCAGTAATGTATTCACATTTTTTTACCAATAGCCTTCAATAACATAAGAAAGACCTTGTTGGCACTACCAAAATTATTATGGGATAGAACATAACTACTTGGAAACCTATTGGTGGTATATGTTTTCTTTCCGTAATAGGTCATAAGATTGTCATAGTTTGGTTTCATGTAGTTCCTAACAATGAGTTATACAATGTGTTGTTTGGATGCAAATAGATTCATGAAGAAAATAATAACATCTACTTTACATCAATGTCTCAAATTTAAGCATGAAAATAAAATAATCACTATACGCAAAGACACTCATAGTAATCAACAATGTATTCAAGATAAGGTCATACATAATACAATATTAAAACAAAAATTAGCCCATATATCTCAAGCACATGAGCAACCAATTCCAAATTTCAATATCCAACATCCAAATATGTGCTCAGAGGGGATTCAAAATTTAAAAAGTACCCTATTCTGTTCATTCATAAAAGGGTGATAAAATTGACCAAAATGAAGCCAATACATTGGCCCATAATAAGGGGTGGAAAAGGTTTTGTAATTTTTTTAAGGGGTACAATGGGGTAGTGTGCATGCATGTACTATTTGGAAATATATCATTTGTGAGACGACTCCTCTAGCTTAGTTCGAGTCCTCATTGGCACCACTAAACACTCGTGTAATTCAAATAAATAAGGGAAATATGATTTACAATAGAGATTACCTTTAAGACATGTGTTTTGATGTTGTCGTTCCCGTATTACTTTTTGTAATAAACTGAAAAATTTATGTAAGTGGAATGGACATTGTTTCAAGTTTTAAAACTCATCAATTTAGACCACTTTTCTTCTATTAGTTCTTCCTCATTCCACAGGGTGAATAGGTCAGGTCTAAAAATGTGAGATGTTACAGAGCATCGATTACTGCCACATGTCCATAACTATTACATGTACTCCATCGATGTCCTGCAAAGTTTGGAGGTGAGCTTAAAGGCTTGAGAGGATGTAGTGTAGCGATGGTTGACACATGTCCCTAATACCATGTGTTACACATCAATTCTCTATAGAGTTTGGAAGTTTAATAGGAGAAATCTAATTATCTATCACCTCCATGATTACTTCATGACGTATGTCATCAATTAGTGCTTCATAGGGGTTTATTCATTGAGGGAAAAAACCTTTAATTTTTTCGATGTGTTGTGTAATGATGAGTGAAACTTGTCATACATCCATTGTAGGTGCTAAAACACATGAAAAATAGTTATGTTTGAAGACTTGAGGGGCAGGGCGAAGCTGATAGATGTTATGTGCCTTTGATACATTTTTATCGTTAAAATCCATGAGAAGATGTTAAATGAAGGATTCCAAGTGTTTAAGAATAAATGTAGACTCTAAGTTAAAGTTGAAGGGATTTCTTAAATGACAATGCAAGGGATTTGAACGTGAAGTGGTGGTTTAAATGAAAAAATCCTTTGGAAAAAGCATAATTATTCTAAGTTTCTTTTTATCTAGATTGTATGCATATATAGTAGAGGAGGGAAAGTATTTTCAATGAGTTTTAATCGTTAGGGTGCCCAAAAAATACATGTATACCATCATCTAAACTTTTGAACTCTAAAATTTCAACCAAAATGCCCCAAAATGAAATGACACCATTTTGGGTGCTAACCAACTCAAGGAACACATTCAACATGAAAGAGATATAAATAATAAGAGGTATTACAAGTATCATAGGAAAAATAGGTATATGCAATATCTGGTAATATAAGGGGTATTTTATAATAGGAATGGTATATTGGAAGGGGGTATTAATAACACAATATTGAGAATTAGAACTTGAAATAGGGGTCATATTTAGTATCCTATAAATGAATGTGAAATGCCACAAGTTTACATAGTGAATCCTTTGTGGGTGTGATGATAACAAATGTTATTTCACAATCATATAAAGTTCTTATAAATGAGAATGATTTTCAATCCAATGCCAAGATAAATAATCATAGTATTTTTCATAGAGTTATAATAGAAACTTTGATGACACATATGACAATGAAAATGATTCCAATCACTTATCATTTTTGGAATTTTTGTAACCTACTTATCCTAATCTCATTCCTTACGACGATCCATATATTTCTAAATATACATATAGTATGATGATGATTCTGTAGGAAACGATGAAATTGTAGATTAGTTCATTAAATACCTATGTGCATATGTTTCCAATATTTTTTAATTGAGTGCATAGGGTTACTTATTGGACATAACTCGTGTTTGGTCCTTATTGTATATAATTTTATTTACATACATTTTCTTGTACATAGTGTCCTATGTTTTCTCTTCTTTTGGATTGATGATGTACATAGTCTCCTATGTGAGCACCAGATAAGATGAATAATTGCAAACTATTTCTCATATGATTATATCACGTAATAGACAAAGGTTGTATGAGATAATGACTAACTCTATTAGTTGGATACTAGTCATTGGCTATTCAATGAGAGTTTGAACTAAATTATACCTCAAGTGCACCTTTTGGGAGGATCTATATTTAACTGGGAAATTTGATTTTGAATACACTTTCTCCAACTTTTTCCTTTCATATCCTCTCTTGCTTCTTCATATGTGATTCCCTAGTATCACCTTCTTCATATTTCACTTTGAATTTAATTGTGACAACCAATTCTTCTTTTTTGACGTATCCAAGCCACAATCGTTTTATTTCCTTCATGACATACTTGAGCTCCACTGATTATTATTACTTTGTCTTTCACTATCCTACAAATGTTTTTCCTTCTTTTTTTTTTTTTTACCAATTTTAAGATTTCTCCTTGATTTAACTTATTCTTACACCATCTTTAGATCCTATGTTAACTTCCAAGTAATGACAACATAGTCATATGCGAGCACAATGTCCCTATGCACACATTGATCTTATGAAAGTTGTAGGCAAGTGTAATTCCTTTATCATTATTTTTCCTTCTTTTTTATTTATTCATTTTCAATTCTAAATTGTTCAACTTCACTGATTATCCTCTCTCACGGAATTCCTTTTCTATTATCATTTTTTTCTTATATTGATTATTTCCAAAATGATCAACTTTATTCATGTACTCAATGGTGCCAAAGCATGCCCAAAATTTTATGACATTTCTTACATTTTCCGTGATCCATATCATGCATACATTAGGGTAAAGGAATCCTTTTCTTATGTTATCTCTACTTTTATTTTTTTGCCCACATGGGGCATTTACATTTTTACTTTCTCAATTTCAACTTGCCCACCTTGGGGCATATCCTTCCTATGATTATGTTATTTTATCTAGCCCTACCTTGTATGGGCATTTACATTTATCAAGCTTATATAGATTTCATCTTGCCAGTCATGGGTATCTTTTTGTGCTCATATTATTATATATTTCCCACTTTGGGACACCACTCTTATTTTTTAAGCCAACATTGATTACATTTTACCCATCTTGGAGCATCATTTCTATCTTTCGACCTTACATTATTTTATATATCCCACATTGGGGCATTACCTTATACTAATTTGAACCAACACCGATTCTATGTTGCCTAATTTTTTTTAATTCTTTATCCTACATTATTTTATCTTTCCCTAACATTGGGACAATATACTGTTATACCTTGCTCACTTTGGGGGATTTTATCGATTTTCTATTCCAAGACTACATTGATCTTGTCTTGCCCGCCCTAAAGCAATATCCTCATTTTCAAGACTATGGTATTTAGATATTTACAACCTTGGGACATTGTCCTATTTTGCTTATATGATTTGCATTTGCTCATTTAAGGAATAACTTTACTGTGATCCTTTTATTGCTTATACTCATGCATGCATGCAAATAGGATTCCTTGCTCATTTCTTATCATATGGTCCATTGAGGGGATTTTGCACAAAGCTTTGAGGTTCTTGAGTGTTTCTTACCCCATTTCAATAGCTCTTGCAAAACCTTTCATTGAACACATTTGGCACGCCCTGTGGGACACTTTGTCCATCCTCCATCAATGGAGTCACTTTGAAGCTTTTTGATTTAGTTTCTAATTATTTCTTAGTTTTAATCTTTCTAGGATAGTTTTAAGCTTTTTAGATTAGTTTTTAGATTAGTTCAAGTTTTTGGTCTTACTAATCTTTTTGCATTAATGGCTAAATATCAGGTTTCTTAACTAGTTTAGCTAGGATTGTCTTACTTTTGTGCTCTTTGCCGGATCGAAGGAGGTAAAGTGCTGCCAAAATGATAAAATTTTGACATTTTTGGAGATTTTGTTTGAAAAATCCCATGTTTTTTAACCACCTACAGGGAAGGGTGCACATACACCTTTTTGTAAGTGCAGGCACCACTGACTGTCATTTTTTGTCAGAGGCGCGCAGGTACCCAAAACCAGGTGCACATGCCCAAACCATGGCACAGGTACCCAAAACGTGGCGCAAACACCCAAACCGTGGCGCAGGTACCCAAAACTAGGTGCACATGCCCAAACCGTAGTGCATGCATCTCTCAGGTAGCACATGCATCCTGCAGACCTAATCGATTGTCATTTTTCCCAGAGGCGCGCACACGTATGAAAGGGTGTGCATGCACCCAAACCCAAGCGCAAGTGTCTCTGGAGGGGGTGCACATGCATAAAAGGGGTGCATGTATATCTGTTTAATCCGGTTTTGGTTACAAATTTTTAGTGCTCCTTGTTTTGATCATATCTTTTGACTCGTTGACCCATTTTTGGAGTTTGAATGGGCGTCAGAAAGAGAACAAAGCATACTTTACGAGGGAAATTCCAAATGTAATATAAATTTGGTATATTTACTTCTATTACAAAACTCCAAAAAGTGCCCCGAAGACCTCCAAAAATGTAAATTACTAAAAACTGTTTAAAAACTACTAAAATAGACTTCTAGAATTTTACGATTCTCTTGGTTTTCTAAATTTTACAGGGTTCTAATAGTGGTTTACAGGTTTCCTCTTCATTAATTTATTTTATACTAAATTGTTTAAAAACGTCTGCATCTTCATTTGTGAAAGTTTGAAACGTGTATGCTCTTCTCTCGCACCTTTCTAGGTGATCTTGGGAATCAGAAACGTTTCACCACTTTCTTCATACTTGCAAAATGGTTTAATTAGCTTTCAAAGTTGGTTAAATGGAACTCCTTTTTGCATTATACTTAGGAATTTTCCACTTATTGCAAATTTGAGTGAGATACCTTGTTGCGTATGCTCTTTCCTTACGTCTTAAGATGATCTAGGAAATCAAAAACAACAGTTTATCTCCTTTACATAGTGTTTTGGAAAATTACTAACCTTGGTATGTAGGACCAAAATCGCTTGTTAAAGAAAGGTGTTAAAACAAAACAAAACAAACCCTCTAATACACATGTTTTCATGCAGATTGCCAAATGGTGTGCCACTTAAAACCACATTTAAGATAAGCAAGATAAAAACACACCACTTTCATCACACTGTGTTGCAGGTTTCAGAAAAGGGTACATCCCTATCTGCTTAACTGGAACATAACCCCTTTGGCATAATGCCTTAAGCTACAACAATGGGGGTAGTTCCAGGAACCATAAAGTAATCCACCACTGTGTAACCTCGTGGATGAAACAAGAAGCGCTATGCTTACCCACTTGACTAGTTTTCCTTGTGAGTCAGTGTTACCGGTTGTCTATATGGCGAGCCCAGTGAGAGTACACATTGTCACATTTATTGCCCACTATGCTTGAAGAGGGTAAAGTAAAGCCGAGATACTCCCAAATTAGTCATTGTAACTTTTTGGGTAAATCACGCTCGCTTAAGACAAATTTGTAACACCTAGGTGAGAGAGATTATTAGGGAGGCCATTCTGTCTTGGAGCCCACTTTTCTAGTCCTTTATCGCATCAAACCATCACGAAGTGACAACTTACTTGGAGTCTGAACCTTGTTTATTGAACAAGGTAAACAGTCCACTTAAGTTCGATCTAAGTGCTTTTCACCATGAAACTTAGACAACGTCTCACTTAGCTTAGCTTCTTTCTCACCTTCAGACGAGGTGAAGCTCTATCCAAGTGGTGCTTAGTTTATTTTTCATCTTTTCAATCTATACACATGGATTCTCACTTTCCACTTTTAGGGTGAGAAGGGGGCATACCTTTCACGTTTTTATCTGAGATAGTGCTCGCCACTTTTTTTTTCTGTTTACACCCATCCATGTTTGCGGCTAGGTTGTTAAACATCTAAAGTGTGTAGGTACATTTTCATATCTTTGATAGTCCTTCAATCTTGACTTCAAGATCATCTTCACTGTTGTGAGTTCAGTTCATCATTTGTCCCTTCTTGAGTTCATAGTTTTGTTCGCATTCTAGTCACATAATCTGGGTACTTATGGCGTGTTCTCATTTTTTTTAGAACGTGATATAAGTCCCTCTATTGTGCGGTTACCCTACTCACACAATTAGAAAACTCCCTGTTATACTTATCACTTGGTTTCAGTTTCGACGTCATCTAAGTCTTTTGAAAAGTGTCGATATCACCTTATATATCGCAATAATGTTGTCTTGACACTAACACCTTGCTTGCTCGGTTAATGTATCAGGATAATGTTGTTATGTAATATCTAGTCGCGACTTCCATTTTTTAGAGAGCTTAGTTTTCATCGGCACTCAAACTAGTTTTAGTATACCTCATCGAGAGACTGCGTCAATACCGCGTCAATACTTAGGCCTTGTTAGAATTCTAACTTGACCTACATATTGATATTGTATTATCACTATCCATTTTAGGGTGTAGACTTAGCATACCGAAAAATTCGAGTGATCATTACATCTAGGTGTTCATACGAGTTTTCTTTGATAAAACAATTACATAGCATTACATCTAGGACACACTATGGCATATTTCCAATGTCACCTTGAATGGCTTGCAAAAGCCGTACACTTAGGGGTCATGCTAGCTTCATACAAATGTTGGCTAGTAATGCCTAAAATCACAAAGATGACAACCAAATCAAATGAACATGACTTAGGAGAAAACCCTTTCTAAACATTCCCATTTAGTGAAAACAAATTAGCGCCTCTCTTTTCTCAAGTCAAGGACGCGGAGCCAGTAATTGACCATAGTGGGGAAGAGTCATACTCTTCTGGAGAGCAAAAAATATTAGACCTAGGTAGATTTGATGAACTCCTATATTATAACAGAGATTAGGTACTCGCAAGAGTCCTAAAATTAAGAGGAAAACTTCCACACGAGTGCGAAGCAGAAACTAAGGTCATCAACCCTAAACTAGGAGAACGAAGATTCCTCTTAGACATCGATAACCCTTTTGATGTGGGATATGCTTCCACTTCTAGGTAGCATCATGCCACTATCGAAGGGGACCCATCATGAAGACCTCAATACAAAGTTTCACGTAAAGTGAAAACTAAGTGTAAATCTTCCCCTCCTCCCAAATTTGATGAGGAAGAGGACTCTCTGGTTGAAGAGGAGATCCTTCAAAAATAGATCTTGAAATTGAGCTAGAAATTAGAAAACCTAGACTCTTCAAGAAGAAACACATACAAAGAAAAAGACAAAACTAAACTAGGTGGGTTTCACTTTGATCATACACTGACCATACCTTTAAGGTGACTCAAGTACAATGATCGATGTCACCTAGTAAAGAACAACTCATTCAAAACGAGTTACAATCTATGAAAGACACACTTACTACCCTACAAGAGGGAAACGTGGGCCATAGCAGGAAATACTCGTATGAGGAGTTGTGCCCTCACCCATTTGATAAAGACATGCTACAGCAACCCTTCCCAAAGCACTTCACCATTCCAAAATTTGACAAATGTAAAAGCAAGGGTGATACTTGGGATCACATCAAAGACTTTTATATGGCTTTCCAAGAGGTCACATATAGCGATAATTTCTTGATACAACTCTTTCCTCGAAGTCTAGGGGCATTAGCATTAGAATGGTTCTTTAGCATACCTAAAGGATCTATTACAATGTGGCCTGCGCTAGCAGAGAAATTTATTCAGCATTATTCATTCAACATGGAAAACAACATCACAATAAATGACCTTTGTAATACCAAACAAAAGCCCCATAAAACCTTTGCAAGTTTCTTGCAATGATGGTGGGGGTTGGCAAGCCGTTTCCCTTGTGTGTTACTAAAAAAACAACTAGTGAGCATCTTTGTTCCTAACTTAAACTCAGAAATAGCCTTCCGTTTACAAATGCATTGCGGCTCTAACTTTGAAGAAGTCATAGAGAAAGGAGGTCAAATCAAGAAGGACCTCATTGCAAAGGGTACACTTAAACTATTTGTCAAAGACAAATATGAAGCCAAATCCGTAGACAAACCAAAGTTCTTTAATAAGAACAAGCATGTCATTGGTGATGGAATTACAGACTCCAAAAGAGTCAAATCCATGCAAACATGCCCACTTTTAAAGCTCTCACAAGGACCTCATCCCAAGGCACCCACTAAATGCACGTTCACACCATTAACAGAATCCCTGTTAGCCATACTAAAGTAGTTAGATAATGGAAAAATGGTGGAATATCCAACTGCGACAATACTATACCTAGAGGATGCTCCAAAACCTGGTTGGTTCAAAGATCATGAATACTGCGACTTCCATCTTGTTAAAGGACATAAGACAGATAAGTGTTTAAGAATGCGTCACTACATACAAGACCTCATTAAAGAGGGTAAGATAGTCATAGATTCTCCCCCTGAATCAGGATAAGGTCCAAACGAGAAAATGAGTATTTACAAAGAGCCTTTTCCCAATCATGAAGATAAAAAGAAAAGGAAGCCAGATCACGAGCAAACCTCCAACGACTATATAACTACCTCTTATGGTTACCCTACTAATGATAGTCCCTTTGATTCTCTCATAGGATGTATTCACTCCTCTGATGAACATGTTAACACTATCCGAATCTTAGAAAAGAGTTGCGCAGTAGGGATGAGACATGCTCGTTTAATAATACTAGATCCCATGCCTATCCCTCAGGAAGGTCAGTATAATTTGATAGATCAGTCAGAGAAAACACCTGTTAGGATATCCATTCTTGATCTCCTCAAAATCTCTACTGCCCATAAGAACATACTGTATAAAACATTGTAAAAGTCAGGAGTCTCTACGGATGTAGATCCCATACACCTCCAAGCCATGATTACACACCTAGACCCTAATGATCATGTTACTTTTGATCACACCACAATCCTGCTTAACAACCCAAAACACAACTTGCCCTTATACTTAGAAGTGGTAGTTACTCATCGCAAAATCAAGAGGGTACTTGTGGATGGTGGATCCGGTCTGAATATTTGCACTTTGAAGCTGGTCAAGCATCTAGGCCATTCAGAAGTGGATCTAGGGGACAAGACTATTACAATCACAACATATGAAAATGAAGAATGAGAATCAGTGGGTATCATCGTAGTTCCCATGGAAGTAGGCCCAACTTGTCATGACACAACGTTCTATGTCCTTAACTTGGACCTTCCATATAACATGTTCTTGGGGCACCCATGGATCCATGCAATGCAAGCTATTCCATCGACTTTTCATCAGTGCATCAAATTATGTCATGAAGGTCAAGTAGTTACCATTTTGGGTGACCTGGAACCATTCAAACATTGTAGGGCTTTGCACAACTTCTCTCATGTGGCTTATGAATGTCCTTCAGCGGATGTTGTTATCCCCTACAAACATAAGCTATTAAGAAACTGGTAGATTCAGAGTCACTCACACCTTATAATCAAGATTTTCCTTCGTTAGTCAACCCATTCTCTTCATGGGAGGTAACATCGGCAAAATATGGCCTAGGTGAGCCATTCACTCTTGAAAAAGCTTTGTTAATATCAGATTTATCAGTATCTCCCAGAACAAGGGGTAAGCCTTATTTCAGTTCAAGAGCACTCGGGAGTGGTGTCCTAAACCATTGGTAAAGTTTGTCCATAACGGTCTCCTATCTGAGGAGAAAATGTTAGAATATCCTACTAGTAGAGTGCTAGAAGGTACCATGGCTTCATGTCATCTAGCACCCCAGTATATCAAAGGTCATCGCATGATGTTTGTTATGGGCTATAGTGGGTTTGGATGTGGCATTAATGAACAAGGTTGGCTAGAGCCTATTCCCATCCATCGTTTAAGTCAGATTGTTAAGTTGTGGAGCCTATTTTCATGTGTGAAAGTGTTGAAGACTGTACACTAAGAGTACTGTACACTTTTCATGTATCCTTGCCGGAATTTTTGGGCCTTTAAACATGCCCAATATATCGGGAAACGTGATTTTCTCATATGGGCAGGATTTTGACCCATAGGTTTATTGGACGGTTTTTACCCATGGTTTTGATACCCACGGTTTTATAAAACTACTTAAGCAGTTGTCTATTTATATGGTTTTATGCATATGATAGATGTATGAAAAACATTGTAGATGTGCTTTGAATTCGGGTGTGAATTTTGTAGAGTTTGTTGAACATAGCTCTAAATAGATATAGGTATTATATTGAGAGAGTGGTGGCTTGTAATAAAATCTAAGCAAGTGATTCTTGGTGAATGTAGCCCAAATTGGGTGAATCACATTAAAAACTATCTCTTTGTGTTGTGTTATTTTATTCTGCACTTTTATTTGAGATCTGTAATATTTTCTGCATATTAGTTTCTACTGTTACGATTCTGTGAGGGGATTATTCTGCATATTTTATCCCTTATTCCCTAAAAATTGGTATCAGATCCTAGTTTGTTTTGCTGAAGTGTTGATTCGCAAGGAAATTTTTATCTTGAGTGGGAGCTATGGTAGATGATGGATTATCTAGGGTTGATAAATTCAACAGGCAAAATTTCAGTCTTTGGAAGATGCAGATGGAAGATTACCTTTATAAGAAGTATCTTTATACTCCACTGTCTGAGAAGGTGAACAAACCCTCGAGCATGACAGATGTGGAATAGGATTTACTGGATAGGAAGGAACTTGGGACAATCCGGACTATGTCTTGCATCTTTGGTATTATTTAATGTTTCAAAGGAAAAGTCTACAAAAGAACTGATGGATGCATTAGGGAAATTGTATGAAAAATCCTCTGCCTCTAATAAGATATTTTTAATGAAAAATTTGTTTAATATGAAGATGTCTGAGAATGGTTCAGGAGCAGATCATCTAAATGATTTTAATACAGTTGTAAATATGCTAGCTTCGATTACAATAGAATTTGATGAAGAAGTTAGGGCTTTCATTAGTTATGTGCTCTTTACTTAAGAGTTGAAATAGCTTGGTAATGGTGGTAAGAAACTCAGTTTCTACTAACTTAAAGTTGAAGTTTGAGGATGTTGGAGGGGTGATTCTAAGTGAGGAAATGAGAAGAAAAATATCTAATGAATCTTCTACTTGAGGGAATTCTTTGACGGTGGAAACTAGAGGGAGACAGAAGAATAGAGGAAACTATGGAAAATCAAAGGATCGGGCAAGGTCAAAATCAAAAAAGCAAGATAGTATGCTGGCACTGTGGAAAGTCTAGGCATACAAAGAAGGACTGTTGGGAGATTCAAGATAAGAAGAAATAACAGGAAGAAAACAAGGAGGCAAATGTGGCAACGAGTAATGTATGTCAGAATGCTTTGATTCTTTCTTTGCACAATATTACTGAATCTTAGGTTTTTTATTCAGGGGGCTTCTTTCCATGCTTCTCCACATAGGAATTATTTTTTTGATTATGTTCAAGGAGATTTTGGGCATGTTTTTCTTGGTGATGATGAGCCTTGCAGCATAGTTGGAAAAGGTTTTGTTTAGGTTAAGATGCAGAATGGGAATACTTGGCTATTGAAGGATGTCAAACATGTGCCTACATTAAGAAAAAATTTGATATCAGTAGGGTAGTTGGAAAGTGATGGTTGTATTGTGATATTTACAAGCCGACTCTTGGAAGGTTACTAAGGGTGCTTTTGTGGTGGCAAGAGGTAAAAAAGGTTGGAACCTTGTATTTAACCACGTATAGCACTAATGTTTGTAATCTTGTGGCTTCAGAAGTATATACAACATTTTGGCACTATAGGCTCAGTCATATGAGCCATAAGGGCATGGAGATCATAAAGAAGGATTTTCTTGGATATACAGAAATAGGTTTGGAGTTCTGTGAGGACTGTAGATATGGGAAACAAAAGTGAGTAAGGTTTCTCAAGGTTAGACCTACAAAGAAAGAGAGTAAGTTAGAGTTGGTGCATTCTGATGTGTGGGGGTTAGCTCAGGTATCATCTCTTGGGGGTTCAAGTTATTATGTTACTTTTATTGATGATGTAACAAGGAAAGTTTGGGTTTATTGTATTAGAAAAAAATATGATGTATTTGACATTTTTGTTAAATGGAAAAGCCTTGGTAGAGAATGAAACAAGTCTTAAGCTAAAATTTCTTAGGTCAGATAATGGAGGGGAGTATTGCAGCAATGAATTTGATGATTACTATTCTAAGAATGGAATCCATAGGAAAAAGATGGTTCCAGTAACTCCGCAGCAAAATGGTGATATTAGAAAGGATGAACAGAACAATAATGGAACGTGTTAGGAGCATGAGGTTACATGCAGGACTACCTCTTTCTTTTTGGGCAGAAGTGGTGAGCACATTTGTGTACTTGATAAAAAGAGGACCCTCAAGTGTCTTGGATGAAGGCATACCTGAGGAGGCTTTGTATGGTAAGAAAGTTCGATTATTCATTTCTTAGAGTCTGTAGATGTGAGGTGTTTGTTCATGTAGACAAGGATGATAGGACCAAGCTAGAGGCTAAGTCAAAAAAATATACTTTCATTGGTTATGGTGGCGATGACTTTGGATATAAATGTTGGAGTATTAAGGACAAGAAAATCATTCGATCTAGGGATGTGGTGTTTAATAGAGAAAGTCATGTATAAGCAGTAGTTGTAGGAAAATAGGGAAGAATCCAAGAAAGAATATGCAGCGGTAGAGGATCTTCTGGATGGAAAAGTGACACATGAATCAATTCAGAAACCTCCTCAATAAGAACCCCAAACTCCTATATTGAGGAGGTCTTCTAGGGTAAGAAGAGAATCTGAATGTTTTTCTCCTTCTCTTTATTATTTGTTACTCGTTGATAGTGGAGAGCCAGAGAGCTTTGATGAAACAATGCAGGTAGATGCCAAGAAGAAGTGGGAGAAATCCATGGATGAGGAGCATCAGGATGAGGAGCATCAATCTCTCATAGAGAACCAGAAATGGGTTTTAGTGAAGCTACCCGAAGACAAAAGAGCATTACAGAATAAGTGGGTGTTCAGATTCAAAGAGGAAGAAGGAGGCCAAGAAAAGATACAAGTCCCCGGTTGGTGGTCAAGGTGTTTGGATAGAAAAAAGGTATAGATTTTGATGAGATTTTTTCTCCTGTAGTAAAAGTGACTTATGTTAGAACTATTATAGGAATAGTTGCAGTAGAAGACTTGCACTTAGAACAGCTTGATGTAAAGAATGGATTTCTCCATGGTGATTTGGAGGAGGAACTATATATGTAGCAACTAGAGGGCTATGAGGTCAAAGGTAAAGAGGAGATGGTGTGCAAACTGAAGAAGAGCTTGTATGGCTTGAAACAAGATCCATGTCAATGGCATAAGAAATTTGATAGCTTCATGATGGAGAAAGATTATATTATATGTCATTCTAACCATTCCGTGTATACAAAGAAATTTGAGGATGGCAGTTATATTATCATGTGTCTGTATGTGGATGACATGTTGGTTGCAGGTAAAAACATGCAGGAAATAAATTTACTCAAGAAGAAGCTAAGTGAATCCTTTGCTATGAAGGATTTGGGGGGCAGCCAAACAAATCCTTGGTATGAGGATATCTCAGGACAGGAAGGAATGGAAGCTAACTTTATCTCGGGAAGAGTACATTAAGAAAGTATTGGAGAGGTTTAATATGCAGGATGTTAAACCGGTTGGAACTCCTTTGGCATGCCATTTCAAGTTATCAAAAGGAGTAGTGTCCCAAGACAGAGAATGAGAGAAACAAAATGTCCAAGGTACCTCACTCATCAGCAGTTGGTAGTTTGATGTATGTGATGGTGAGTACCAGGCCTGATATTTCCCATGTAGTGGGAGTGGTGAGTAGATTTATGAGTGATCCAGGGAGAGATCTCTGGCAGGGTAGTAAAGTGGATCCTTCGGTATTTGAGAGGGACCATGGGGATAATTTTGTGCTATACTGGACCATACACCACTTTGTGTGGTTATGTAGATTCAGATATGGTTGGAGATATAGATAGTAGGAGGATCACGACATGTTATGTTTACACTGTAGGTGGGACAATAGTGAGCTGGATTTCACGACTATAGAAGCTAGTGGCTTTGTCAACCACAGAGGCTGAGTATGTTGCTACCACAGAGGCAAGCAAATAAATTATTTGGTTACAACATTTGACTTGAGGAGTTGGGGCATAAGCAGGAGGAAGGAAAGCTACATAGTGATAGTCAGAGTGTTATACACCTAGCTAAGAACTTTGCTTTCCACTCTAGGACAAAGCATATATAGTTAAGGTACAATTTCATCAGGACAACTTTGGAGGAAGAGAATTTGAAGCTGGAGGAAGATCCATACTAGTCAGAATCCTGTAGACATGATGACCGAGGTGGTCCCAAGGAAAAAACTGAAGTTGTGTTCACCTTTGGTGGGTCTTCACGAAAACTAGTGAAGGGTTGAGAAGTTTTGCTCAAAGGAAAATTAGTCTCCAAGAGGGAGATTGTTAGGTTGTGGAGCCTATTTTCATGTGTGAAAGTGTTGAAGATTGTACACTAAGAGTGCTATATACTTTTTATGCAGCCCCGTCATGAAAATCGGGCCTTAAAACGTGCCCGATATAATCGGAAAACGTGATTTTCTCATATGGGCGAGATTTTGACCCATAGGTTTATGTGACAGTTTTTGCCCATGGTTTTGATACCCACGGTTTTGTAAAACTGCTTAAGCAGCTGTCTATTTATATGGTTTTATGCATATGATAGAAGTAGGAAAAATATTACAAATGTGCTTTGAATTCGGGTGTGAATTTTGTAGAGTTTGTTGAGCATAGCTCCAAACAAATCTGGGTATTGTATTGAGAGAGTGGTGGCTTGTAATAAAATTTGAGCATGTGGTTCTTGGTGGACATAGCCCAAACTGGGTGAAACACATTAAATATTGTCTCTTTGTGTTGTGTTATTTTATTCTACACTTTTATTTGAGATCTGTAATATTTTCTACATGTTAGTTTCTACTGTTGCGATTATGTGAGGGATTTTTCCGCATATTTTATCTCTTATTTCCTAACACAAATAAACATGGCTTGGGGATAAGGCCTCATAATGCTCTACCCTCTAAGATTAACGCCACCTCTTTTGAACGTGAGGACGTTTCATCTCATTCTGATAGCAACGCAAATTCCCAATGTAGCCTCTACAAGGATCTTGCTTCCACTAACCTATTCCTAGATTTAGCGGTCCTTACCTTATTTGAATCCACCCCCTTAAAAAATTATCAAGTAGCCCTTGTATATCCTGAACTTATAGATTGGGATCAACAACTTCACGTGCCACTAGACTTCTTTGAAAATGATGAGGCATTTGCAGAGTTCATGGGACTCGGGGATTCTATCCCATCTGGGGACCGCAAGAAAGGATTTACAATTCAACTAGACACTTGTGCATACTTCGAGGAAGAAGCAGAGATATGTGGATGTTTGAATAAGAAGATGGTAAGTAAGAGTACAACCACTTCCGAGAAACCTGACAAAAAGGATAAACGAAAATCTCATAGTGAAAAGCTTTTGAAACACTCATAGATAAACAAAATGAAAAGTATGTGGATGAAGTATTTTATCCATTTAAAGATGATAATGAGCTACCACAAGAGGTCGATCTTACTCTTCCCCCTGATCCTACACGAATGGAAGATGCTTCTAAGATTCTTGTTGAGGAAACAATCAGCGTCAACATTGGCTCAGAAGAGCAGCCTAGAATGATAAAGTTGGGGGCTTCACTCTCAGCTCAAGAACAAAAGATCTTTGTAGAGCTCTTAAGGGAGTATGCGGATATATTTGCATGGACATACATAGATATACCTAGGCTAGACCCAGAATTAGTTGTGCATAACCTCATCATGCACCCGGATGCCAAACCCATCAAACAAAAGTTGAGAAAGAGGCATCCTAAGGTTGCACTCCTTGTCAAAGAAGAATTGGAAAAACTACTAGCTGCTGAGTTTATTAAACCTATCAACTATTCAAAGTGGATCTCTAACATAGTCCCTATATAGAAGAAGCTTGTCGGCATAAGAATCTACACTGATTTTTGTGACATTAATAAGACATGTCCTAAGGATGACTTTCCCTTGCCTAACATTGACATGATAGTTGATTCCACTGCTGGTTATGAAATCTTGTCCTTAATGGATGGCTTTTTGGGTTATAACCAGATACAAATTGCAGAAAAAGATCAGCATAAAACAACCTTCATCACCCCTTGGGGGACATTTTGTTATAAATTCATGCCTTTCGGACTTAAGAATGTCGGGGCCACTTATCAACGAGCAATGACTGTCATCTTCCATGATATGATGAATGACATCATGGAAGATTATGTTGATGACATTTTAGCCAAATCCAAGAGAAAAGAAGAGAACCCAGAGGTGCTTAGGCATATTTTTCAGCGTCTCAGAGATTACAAGGTATGTTTGAATCCCAAGAAATGTGTCTTTGGGGTTTTATCAGGAAAACTCTTGGGTTTCATAGTTTCACAAAGAGGGATAGAAGTGGACCCTGCTAAGGTCACAACTATTACAAAAATGCCTCCACCTACAACTCTCAAGCAATTGAGGAGTTTACAAGGAAAGATTCAAGCAATCTGTTGCTTCATTTCATAGCTTGAGGATAAGTGTCACCCATTTACTCATTTACTAAAGAAAGACATTGCATTCAATTGGGGACTAGATTACCAAAAGGCATTTGCATTACTCACGCAGTACCTTGTCAATCCACCTGTACTCATGTTGCCTACCCCAGGTGAACCTCTCCTCTTGTACATTTCCACTACCCGGTTTCCTATTGGTGCACTCCTTGCCCAATATGATTTGAACCATAAAGAGAGTGCAGTTTATTATCTCAGTCACACCTTGATTGCGTACGAGTTGAATTGCCCCCAGATTAAAAAGGCATGCTTGGCAGTTGTCTTTACCTTCCAAAAGCTTCACCATTATCTCATAAACAATAAAACCAAACTCATATCCAAAGTTGACCCTCTCAAATACCTTTTATCCAAACCTGCCCTCATAAGCCAAATGGCTAATTGGATCATTCTCTTGAGTGAATTTGATATTGATTTTGTGAATCAGAAATCCTTGAAAGGATAGGTATTGGCTGATCAGTTGGCAGAAGCACCTCTACCAGGTATGGAACCTTTGTGTCTGGATCTGCTAGACGCATCTATGATGTACATTGAAGAATCTGTAGAGTGGCAGGTCTATTTTGATGGATCGTTCACCTTCCATGGATCAGGAGCAGGAGTGGTGTTTATCACTCCCATAGGTGATGTCATACCAAGAGCATTCCGGTTGGGATTTCTGTGCACTAATAACATTGCAGAGTACAAGGCACTCATTGCTGGCCTCAAGCTAGCTATTACTTGGAACATCAGACAACTACGAGTCATTAGAGACTCTCGACTTATCATTAAACAAGTTAATGATGAGTACAAGATTAAAGATGAAAAACTCATTCCATGTAAGAAATGGTCGAAACTCTGAAGGAGTACTTTACACATATCATATTTGAGTAAAATCCAAGGTCACATAATAGATCCTTAGATGTTATGGCTATTATTGGGTCTCTCTTGCGCATCCCGCCTGAGGAGAGTAAAATGCCTTTCTTCATTGAGCATTTACAAATGCCTGCATATGATATGCCAGAGTTGTGTTTGGCATGTGAAGTTGTTGGTCCATTATCCCCCTGGTATGATCCTATCTTTCGATACCTACAAGATGGAACTTTTCTACTAGACATTGCTCATTCTGAAAAGAAGGCCCTTATCCGTCACATAGCCCGTTATACCCTCCTAGGAGGCACCCTTTATCATCGTGGCTATGACGGGAATCTGCTTCAATGTTTGGATGTTACTGACTCGATCCATGCCATTAAGGAAGTACATGGTGGTATTTGTGGAGCGCACACCAGCAGCATGGTCTTAGCTAAGAAGTATTGAGAGTAGGCTATTATTAGCCTACAATGGAATCAAATTGTTGTAAATTTGTAAAGAAGTGTGAATTATGCTAGAAATATGGAAACTTAATACATGCGTCAACCCAGGCTTTGCATCCTATTACAACACCCTGGCCATTTTCTAAATTAGGTCTAGATCTCATAGGGAAGCTACCTTCTTCTTCTAATGGCCACACTCACATTATCATTGCCACTGAGTATTTTACAAAATGGGTAGAGGCTATCCCTCTTACTTATGTCACCGGTGGGCAAATTTTGAAATTCATCATGAACCATCTCATCTATCATTACGGTATCCCTTCAGCCATTATCACTGATAATGGTAAATCTTTCAAGAACAAAATATTAAAGACATTATGTCAACGTTTCCATATCTAACTCAAGTGGTCTACCCCTATTACCCCCAAGGTAATGGACAAGCGGAGGCTACTAATAAAACCCTAGTATGTATTATGGAGAAAATGGGCAGTAAAACTGGTCCTAATTGGTATTTATAGATACATCCTACCCTCTGGGTCTATTGAACCTCCATTCGAACTCCTACTGGTGCAACCCCATATTCACTTGTCTATGGAACTAAAGCCATAATGCCTTTGGAAGTGGAGCTTCCCTCCATGAGAATATCTCTTAGAGACTATCTTGACAAAGATGAGGACTACAAAGTTGCTCAACTGACAGAGTTGGAACTATTAGATGAAAAGTGTATCAAAGCACTCAATCACCTAAAAGTCTATCAAAACAAAGTATCCAGAGGATATAACAAATGTATCATTCATCAAGAATTTGATGTAGGTGATATAGTTATAAGGAAAATAAAAAAGAACACCTTCAAAGACAGAGAAAAGAAAGGTAAGTTTGAAGCTAACTGGCTAGGCCCTTATGTGGTGGTTGCTAAGTATGGATAAGGAGCTTATAAACTTGCATACTCGAATGGTAAAGTGCTTCTAGAGCCTATGAACGCCATGCACCTCAAGTGGTTCTACACTTAGGCATGATGAGAATATCATATAAGAACTAAAAAATACAAAAAAAAGGAAAATTGAGAAAATAGTAAAGAAAAAGTAGGTCATCCACATGTGAAAACCACACAATTGTGGCACAATGGGCAGGCCTTTGAGTGAAAACCAGTTTCTGGCTCTCAAGGAGGATTTTTTGTTCACAAATTACTGTTACCTCAGGATTTGTAATTCTCATCACTTTCTAGGGTTAGTTTCCCTTGCCAGGTCTAGGAACCCTACCAAGTCTACCTTACACAGCCTGTGATCTGGCTTGTTTTACTCTTGTATCTGTGTGAAGGATGTTGCTTTTGTATATTCCCATCCAATGCTGGGGGCACCTTCACATTCCACTATATCATACATACGCGTGTGGCATTCTACCTTTTGTATATTCCCACATCATGCTGGGGGCATCCACGCTTCTTTGTTCTTAAACATTGCTTTTGGCACATGACCTTAGAAAATGCAAAAACATTCAGAAAATTTCCCTTTTAGGTATGAAGCTTTTAGTTGTCTTTCAAGATAACCCAAAAACATTAGAAAATATATCAATGTTGTCCTGTAAAAACAAAGTAGTGGTAAAATTGCTTTTAGTTGTCATTTTGTATAGTTTTGGTTGTATATTTAGTTTTGTTAACTTTTTCTTATGCGTTTCTTTACTGCACATTTGTTTGTTATCACATCTATCATCCATCATTCATCACATATAACATCATTTAATACATCATATATACAAAAATGCTAAGTATTACATCATGCATGTATGCTAAGCTAATCATCACATATCGTATCATCAATGGGGGCAAGAGGGGTTGCGCATGATCAAAAATCTACCCCCTACACCGATATCATCTGGTATCATCCCAAGTGCTAGCATCTACCAGAATATCTCATGTGCAAGACATTTGATATCATCTACACCATCCTGGGGCATTATTTGCCACCTAGCGCTTATCTCTTCACCACTGGGGTATGTTTAAATGTTTCCAGGAATTTCTTATCTTCTATTTTCATCTATCGTCATGATTAATTTTTTTTAATTGTTGTTGTCCCATTTGTCTTCTCGTTGGAGCATTTTCTTGCCACCCGACGCCTGCTCTCTTTGCCTTGGGGCATTTGTGCATACTTTTAGGAGATTTCCTATCTCTTAAATTCTTCTGACCGATAAAAAATTTAAAAATTATAAAACCATCCAAAAATCCAAAAAAAAATCATCATAAACAGTTCAAAAATGGAAAATTGGTAATCAGCTCAGTTGCAGCTGAAATCTGTGTCTCTTGTATGACACTCATCTCATATCTTGCTAGACATTTTCATGTGTTTTGAAACAACAACTTGCGGATCGCCTTGATCTAGAACCATTTACAAAAACTATGTTACTTACTTCATCTGTACTCTGGGGCACTATCTATTACCTGGTATTGTTTTCGTTGTGCATATAACTTTTCAATCGGACCGAAATGTCCCCCATCCTTTCCCTTGCATGTACAATTTGCTTGGGGCATCATTCCTACCCTTGTCGTTTTTCAAAACATTTGGGATTACAACTTTATAACAAAATATCTGTGCAACTATCTTGAACATTGTTCGTTTGAGTGTGTGTCATTGTACTTATTTCCCTGTTAAATAAGTTTGCTTACTTCCTCATATTACATTGCATCATATATGTTGCATGGAGTTAGGCATCTTTCACTTTCTCGTATTACATTGCTTTCTGTATGTTGCATGGAGTTAATGCTTTTAGCAATGGACATTTGTTTGTATATGGCTTTTCATGTCATACTACACCTTTGTTCATTCTTTGTAATAAAGACCGATGATGAGGATTCTAAACAAAAGGATGATTATGCATTGTTCTATAAAGCACTCATTTGTGGATAGCTCAATATCCCTTTTTCCTTGTTATTTTCTCATCTCCTTTCTTCTTGATTTCTCTCCTCCTTTTCTTTTCGATCGTCGATCGAGTTTCTCCTTCACTCCATTGACACTCAAAGGGGGCATCCTTCATCCTATTAATTTTTCTTCTACCCCTTCAAAAAAAATTCTACCCATTTGTACTTGTCTACTTTGAAGTGACGTAGCTTACATCACCCCAAAGAGGGGCAAATGTAGACACCTGTAGTTTGATCAAAACACTATTTTCCCTAATATTGCCCTAACTAGTCCTCTTCCTGCAAGTTGGCAACACCTCATCAGTTAGATCTAACTCCCTTTGTTTGACACTTTAATGGTATTTTTCCTTTCATTAGTCAATTAAATAGGTTATAATAACATATTCTTGGCTAATATTCTCTTCTTTACCACCTCTATTAGCTCCCTGGAATAGCAATCCACTTTATTGGATTGATTAGGCCTTTCATAACCCTCCCAGAAACTTAATTTCTCTCTAAATAGGATTAATTACCCTCTAAACATGGTTAGCTAGTCTTAACCATGATCAACCTCTCTCTAAACCTAGTCAAATCTTACTTTGACTTGCTAATTAACTTGTTGACTCCCTTTTAGTCCCACATGCACCAAAAAGCCTCCCATTTCCCAAATGGAAAACTATAAATAGCCTACTACCCCCCTCTCATTTTTAAGAACACTTCTTCCCTCTAACCTAAACTATAGTATTATTTCTAGGATTAGGAGTTTTTATTGAGCTATTTTCTTTGCTTTTGCATTTCTATCACACAACATGGAGTAAATGGGAAGAACCATTGGCCTTGAAGCCATTAGTGGTGAGATCTCATTCTCTTGAAGCATAAACTGATTGCTTAGATCCTTTTAGGTTCATTTACTTTAAGCTTTCAAGAATAGAGGTTAACTTCATTTGTTTAAATTGCTTGTTTACTTCAAGTTAATGCATGTAAATAGGATTCCTTGCTCATTTCTTATCATATGGTCCATTGAGGGGATTTTGCACAAAGCTTTGGGGTTCTTGAGTGTTTCTTACCCCATTTCAATAGCTCTTGCAAAACCTTTCATTGAACATAGGTCCATACTCGACTGCCGAGGGTTTACAAATCAAACGGACCTTACATTCATCACGCGTTTATCATTCCACCTTTTATCATGCGACATTTATAGGATAATGACATACACTATAGGCTAAATTGTCACTTACTCTATTCATCTTACAATGGTATACACTTTAGACTACTGTTATCCATATTTCACTCCCGAGCTAAATATTGGATCGAACCATGACCCCACATAGAAGGAACCTAAGAAAACTCATTCAAATCCTACAAATTGGTCGCAAAAAGATTCAACAACAAAGTGACAGAGACCAAGAGAAATCAAAGGATCATGTACGAAAGAAAATGACTCTGTCGGGCCGTTTCTACATCTTAAATCCATTCTCCAAGTTACAGACATGCATAACTATGAAATTGCAAGGTCAAGCAATAAGAATCAATGCTATAGAAGAGCCATAAGTAAGAAGAGGGAAGAACAACAAAGATTCAAAGTCCTTGGGCTCGAAATAGTTCAGGAAAAGGGCAAAAAATGTCTAAGTATGGAGGGAGAAGCAGAAGGGGCCACGTGTCCCAACGACGCTCCTCCAAAGGTGAATCCAAAAAGAGAAGCTCAAACTTGTGCCAGCCCTCCACGTGGCAAATAGTCAAAAAAGAGTCAAGGAGTGGGTAGAAAAGGCCTAAAAATTGGCTAAGTATAGAAGTGCAAGCACAGAGTGCCACATGTCAACCTGGCGCACTTCCAAGAGTTGGTCCAAAGGTAGAAACCCAAATGAGCGCAAGCTCTCCACGTAGCCCAAAGTCTAAAAAGTAAGAAGGAATGTTGAAAAGTCTATAAAGCAGCGGAGGCCGACAAGTGTCAACTCGACGCTTCTCCAAAGGCAACTTTGGGTTGGGTTTGCAAACAAGCGCGGTGCCTCCACGTGTCCTCAAAGGGGGCAGAGTTAGTTGAATAGTCAATGCATAAGCCAGGCCGGTGGAGGCTGCCAAGTGTCTCAATGGCGTTGATTCAAGGGTCAAATAGAGAAAAGGTTCCCAAGTGAGCGTTAGACTGACGCGTGTCCCAGGGGAAGGTGGGGCATTGGGAAAAGTTAGTTTTTTGCCCTTTGCCCAAAAAGGAGTAAAAGTTGCAAAATGGCTCGTAACTCCGCCAAGGAAAAAGTCAGCATATAGACCCGCGTCAAAGCTAAGGTGGGGAGTCGGGGGAAAAAAGTGAAAGTTTTCCTTTTGTCCAAAAGGCATAAAAGCAAAGATGAAAGCAAATTTCCTAGCCAACCAAAAGGAGCCACGTGTCAATGCGGAGCTTCAGGGCCGTGGGAGTTTTATGGATTTTGTGATTTTAACGAAAAAAGGAGAAAAGTTAAGTTCTGAGGCCATAGAACTAATTTTTGTCCCAATCTGGCCACCACGTGTCCCAATCCAAAAGGGTGACCCATTTGTCAAATTGTTTTCCCGCCCATTTGTATAGAATCAATGCAAAACTTCAAAGGGGCATATCTTTTGACTCAGGGCTTGAAATATAGCAAATTTGACACCGTTGGAAGTGTCTCAACGTCCTCTACATTTTGGAAGGATTAAAAATTCATTTTTTGTAGGCCCTGGTAGGTAAAACAAAGAAAAGTCTTCTAGGCCATTAATGTAGAATCCAAACTCTTCAACTACCAGATCTGATTCGATTCAATTCACTGGGGAACCAGAAGCGACATATTGTGGGCGGATTTGCAGAAGGCATTGATATTCAGTGGTTGAGCTTTCAAGGTAGGATTCAATGCGTATCTAATGGTGGTTGGAGTAGGATGCAACTTTTCCCTCTTCTCTCTCTTTTCCTTCTATATATACTGTAACACTTCTCATTTAAAGAAGAGAGACATTTTGGGCATAGAGAAACTCTGTCAAATTTGTTTCTTGATGCCATTTTTGAGCAGTGAACCTTCTCCCACGCTTGGAAAATGTATTTGTGCCTCTATTCTAGAAATGTAATGGTTGGTGCACCTTCTAGAGTAATAAAAAACGTGTTTTTGTGGTGTTCTTCAACCCTTTGCATCGTTTTGTTGTTTCTTCGTGCCTCTCTCTTTCAACATTGGTTTTATGTGCATGTATTTCACATTTCTAGGTGTAAGATGTTGTGTTTCATGGAGTTTAATGGATGATTTGTAGATCTAGGTTGTGTCACTTCTGTCTGACCTCCCTCATCCCCATTTTTCTATTTCTTTCTCCCTCAATAGAATATCTCGCTTCCTTTGCTGGTGTATCACCGCTTTAGTGTAGGTTTTTTTTTTACCTCTTTCTCTCTCCTTGGTTCCTTGGAATGGTTAGATTAGGTTAGATTTAGTTTTCCTACACTAGAGTAGCTCGTGGCAGGTAGTTTAGGAATAAGAACCAACTTTCTCTGGAGATCTTTCCCACTTTTGCAAGGTCCCACACCTTGGGAAAGTTCAATGCTATGCAATCACCCCAAATGAGTCTGCCTTAGAAAAGTAGATCCACAAATCATTTGGGGGTGCTGTGATTTCACACTAACAACTACATCACCACTCCCTACTATTCATCTTGTAGTGGTATACGCTTTAGGCTACATCACCACTCCTTACTATTCATCTTATAGTGATATTTATTTTAGGTCTAAATCATCACTCATACATCCATTTTTTCGTGATATACATTTCGGCTATAAGGTTCACACACATCTCTTCTATATGTCACATATCATCATCACTACGCATACATACTCATCACAAAGCATTAGACACAACACACATTATTTGACCATTTCCCGATAACGCACTCTCATTTACAGTTCATTCTTGATTGCTGAGGGGGAAAACTAAATGAACCTCACTACATACATTTCCATTTACTTAGGGGCACACGACTCTTATCATTCCATCTTGCATTCTATTCAATCCATCCACAACATACTGCATATTATATTTGTTTTTACTCTTGCTCACTCTTGCTTGTTCATGGTCACTTTATTACATATGCTAGTTAGATTACTTGTATGTCATTTATATATACAATCCACACATGTGCGTTCATGTCTATTTCTAGTTGTGATCACAGATACAAGTCTCTTACATACAACACAGATTCTCACCTTCTACCCTTCCTACACTGGTCGTTGGGGGCATCCACATTTGTCTCTCACAGGTGCTATTGTTCCATTTCGTACTTAGCACTTTACATTACTTGGTTATACATGATTTTGACATGCTCGTTATCTTTCTAACACGCTAACAAGTGCTTCATGTGCAACATTTGTTATGTAGGGATATTTGCTTCCATACCTGTTTGTTACATTGTCTGTTATTGCGTGTACTTGTATGCGGGCCTTGCCCTTTGTTTGGTGTGCACACTTGTTTGCTGTTTGTGGCCATGTTGGCCTTGTGTGTCTTATGACATCGCAAGTGATGTCCCATGTTTACAGCCCACTTTATGCGGCTTACCTTGTCTTCTTACATGTTTACATTAATTTTTTTGGTAGCTTACACACTGTTTGCGTAGATTACACATTGTCTTATTCATGCATGTTTGTTCTTACTAACACTTGTCTTTGACTAGCCTTCTTGTTGGTGTGTGCCTTGGTCTCTACCAAATGTATTCCCTTCCCCCCGTATGGAAAAGTTTCAGGGTATATGCGGTTGGTCCTCTTTTGGGGCTGAATTCTCCTATCAGCGATGTCACATGCACCCCCAAAGAGGGGGCATCATTTAGGGGTTTACATACTACACAACGTGTTTACACCGGTTCAGTTCACTGCACTTTCCGCCCTTGACATTGTGGGTTACATATAGTGATTGGGTTCAGACCAGTCTACGAACCTCGTACACACCAAATTTTTACAGGACATGGTGTCCTTAGCATTATGGGAAATAGTTACAGGCTTGGAGGTTACAATGGGTGTGCCTCCCTACACTACTTTGGCCAATGGTGTCGGATCGCCCAAAAAACCAGGACGTATAGAGATCTCTTCACACACATTCAGGGAAATAGTTACAGGAAGGAGAATAATGCAGCTTTCTCCCTACACTTCTTTGGCCAAGGCGGTGTGAGATTGCCCAAAAACTAGCAGTACAAGATATCCTTCTACACCCTCTTTCTTGACATGGATCAGATGCACTGTTCCATTTACATTTTTCATCTGCATATTTTACATTTACATACTTTTGCATGCGTCTTTTACATTGTGTTTTTACACATACATACATATTTGACTACTTGATCATTTTCTCCTTATAGGTCCGACTGTATGAGAAACAATCAGTCAAATGGGGGCAATAATAACAACAACAACACTATGTGACAACACACTATAACACACACACATCACATTTTTATGCAGGTACACTACACTATGCGACAACTACACACACATATTTTCCACCCTAGGTTCACTCTAATCACTTTTACACTTTTGCATCTTTAGTTTCCATGCTCCATCATATTTTTGTCATTCCACACTTTGTCTAGTCCTTCGACACATTTTCTACAACAATATTCATGGACATCAAGTACACATCTATATCTACTTTATGTTAACGAGCTTTCCGCTCACTAACATAAAGTGGGGGCAAATGTAGTTACAAAATAATGCACAATAGACATTATTTAGTCTCGATCTCATATTACTATTTAGAAGGTTTTAGTGAAGAAAGTACTAACTAACCCCCGTCTTTTGGCCATCTTGCTTTATTTTATTTCGTCTTACTTGACCTCTTGCACCCACATGCCCAGTCAACTTTTGTCGTTTTGCATCATTTTAGCCTTGACTAGGGCGCCCAAGCTAGAAGTGGGGTGCCCTAGTGCCACCAAGGGTGCCTCGATCCTTTTCCCACTTCCCTGCCACTTTTTGGGCACTTTCTAGCCGCTTTAACTTTTTATCTTTTTGGTGGTCGGCCATTTCGGGGTTAATTACGAAATTAGATCTAGAGAACCCTATAAATATAAAGTTATGAGACTATAATGAAGGACCAAGCACTAGTCACTACTATCACCCACCTAGAGTTGCATCCATTTGGAGATCATTTGCATCTATTAGCTCCATCACAAGGCACAATACTAGGTCATCTACATCACACTTCATAGAAGGGGAGTTTATTGTTTTCGTGCACCCATTCTATTACATTTTCTACATCTAGTTATTGCTTGCTACTTCACAAAGTGTGACTGACACAAGAGCACCTAGGGCACATGAGGCACACACACACACACACACACACCATAACTACATTTGGGTCCAAAATGTAGTGCAACACTCAGTTAATAAGCCCATTGTTGTGGTAGTTGAGATTAGTTCAACCCATTCATTTGTATTTTTTAGTGTTTTGATACTCCTCTTTGGTCTTTTACAGGTCTTCTATACATCTTGGATTGTCAGCGACATCTGGCACAAGGCAACAAAGTTAACACGACAAACAACTATGGTTTTAGACCACCTGTCGAACCTGTGAAACTTGGTTCAGGAGATTTTGCATAGACTAGGGCGCCCATTTTGTAAACCAAAGCACTCGTAGGCGCCCCAGTCCTTCTCTAGGTGCTCCAGTCCTACCAGACAACTCAAATCTATCCTTCTCGGGGTCTCTATATAGTCATTCATACTTCC
This sequence comes from Taxus chinensis, assembly GCA_019776745.2. Lineage (NCBI taxonomy): Eukaryota > Viridiplantae > Streptophyta > Pinopsida > Cupressales > Taxaceae > Taxus > Taxus chinensis. The sequence goes on from CM034146.1 coordinate 853,027,371, forward strand.
AAATTATCATGTTAACTTTGGGACATAGTTCAGATATGCCTCCAAATCAACTAAGTCTTTTCCATACTTCTCTTGCATATTAGGGTTTCTATTTTCATTAGATTGGTTGCTAGGGTCATTTTTCATACTTATTTATTGCATTTACATGTTGTTCTAGATTAGATTAACTATCCCATATTCCCAATTTTAGTTAATCAACATTCAACAATTTGACATCAATGACAACAACAACAAAACACATACCTTTGACTTGACATCAATGACAACACTCAACATGACTATGAGTACCAATTACATGATCTTCACAACCTTCCACTTGAGAGATAAGGCGATCTCTCTTTCCTTTTGACTTTTAGCTCGATTTTGTTTTCTTACTGACTTTGAAAATCCTTAACATATGACGAGACGACCACATCAAATAGAATTCTCATGTAAGTGTTTGTTTGTCTTTACTTTTCTATGTATGCACACACACATCAAAGTGATGCATTATCTAGACACCTAATTTTGGTATGTGACTAGTTAATTGCTTTCCTACTAGTGTATTTATGTGTTTATTGATTATTGGTCCAAATTCTTTTACTAGAGTGTATTCCCTTATGTCATCTTGCTATTGTTGAGAGGTATCAACTAGTGGTCACCAGAGTTATCGCAAGGAGATATAAATTATCACTATAATTGGCATGATCAATATCACTAGGAGGTATCAACTAGTGGCTGTTCTATCAAGCTCAAACTTAGACGTGAGGGTGACTTAAAAAATTTCGTCTCTCTATCTAATTTTCTTATCGACCATTTATCTTCATTTCTTCGTCACTTGTTACTTTCATCCCTATTGATTTTGTTCATCCCCCTTCTTTGGGTTTCCTCTCTAAAGTGTTTTGGTTAATGAGTCCAAAGTACTCTTTTAACCCCATTTAAAAGAACTCCGGATCAGCAGTTGGGCAGAGAGTGGAGGAAAGAGAGAAAAAGGGCAAGCTGGTTTTAGACCCAAACACTCAACCATTGATCATTGTGTTACACTCAAACATCTAGTGGAAAGTGGGTGGGATCGAAAGAAGGATGCTTATTGTTGTTTTATGGACTTCAAAAAAGCTTTTGACACGGTACCAAGGAGCAAAATGTGGAACAAAATGGAGGAATTAGGGGTTCCAGCACAGTACAGGGCTTCCGTTCATAGACTAAATGAGAAAGTGAAAGCTAAAATCAAAACACATGCAGGGTTATCTGAAGGGTTTGGGAGTGATATAAGAGTTAAACAAGGTTGCCCTCTCTCTCTAACCTTATTTGGGCTATATATAGACAAATTGGAAGAGTGGATAATTTTTTTTGGAGGTAATGGAGTGCACCTAGCCAAATATGTGGTGAAACTCCTGCTATACGCAGATGATCTAATTCTAATGGTAGAAACAATCCAAGGCCTGAGGACCCACCTTCGTTCATTAGAGCTTTTATGTAAAGAAGTAGGAATGCAGGTAAATATTGGAAAAACCAAAATTGTGATTTTTTCTATGAAGAAAGCAAACCAGCAACCCAAATTTCAGTTCGAAGGTGAGCCTTTGGAGATAGTGTCAGAGTACAAATATCTAGGCCTTGATTTCCATAGCAAGCTCAAGTGGGACATATGCAAGATGCAACAAATATAAGGAGGCTAGAGAGCTCTCTTTGCACTCCAAAACATGTGCAAAAACCTTGAGTTACGGGATTGGAAGACCATTCAGACCCTATTTGGGTTGCTTGTCATTCCAGTGTTGTTATATGGTTGCGAGGTATGGGCTAGTGGAATGACAAATTCAAATTAGAGACAACTAGAGCGAATCCAAAAAAGGATTCCCTATGAAATCATTATGGCTGAAACAAGTTCTTTCCCCCTGGAGGCAACTGTTATGACCAGACTCATAGGTTACCTGAAAAAAGTTGGAAACATGCAAGTAGACAGATGGCCTAAGGCTATAATGGATGAAGAGTTACATAGACGAAAGAACACATGGATGAAGCAAAACTACAAATGGATGAAAAAATGGGATATCAATCTCACTGAATGTCCATAGCTTAACAGAGACATCAAAAACTATGTAAATGAAAAGTTTAGTTTGATGATGTGGCAGAAGAAAACAAGCAGGAAGCGGCAACATTATATTATTGAGTTTAACCCAACCTGTGACCATGGAGAAAAAGCTTACATAAGGGCAGAAATAAAATGGCGGGAGAAGGTCCTCATGGCTCAGCTAAGGACTAGCTCTCTGTAGTGCCCACTTCCCTTTGACACCTTTTGATATTGATCTCGATATTGTTGATTTCATTATGGACATTATTATGGTTTTGATTTAATATGATGTTAGATGTTTGACCATGGATTATTGTTGATCTTGATTTAGTTATGATGCATGACGATTATTAGAGACACTTCATATGTGGATGATGATATACTATTTGACATGGATATATTATGAATGTTGTTCGGACATGTGATTTTTGGATATTGTGAGTAGACCTAGAAAATAGACATTATATGATGATGATATAGTTGTTGATATAAATTGTAAGTGATATTGTTGATTTCATTGATGTTGTTGTGATTCATATGTATAGATGATTTTGTGATTATATTTATATCATGTTGGATATTCTGATATGGCCACGAGGCCAAAGGAGGTATTTGTGTTTTGTAGGTTAAACTATCACAACAAACATCGAGGGATTGGAGACCAACCACATTGGAATTCTAGATGAATTCAACAAGGTCACCATGGCAACATGTTTTGTGTTTGTGTTGTTTTTTGTTAGGGATTCCCATGGGGCGGATTACCTTTGAATGTGACCAAGGGGCTTTATGTATTTATTAGTGTGGTTTCTTTTATTAATGTTTTCATGTGTTTATTTTGTGGTGTTTTTACCCTTTTTAATTAGTTATTAAATGTTGTGAATAATCATGTTGTTAAAGTAAACAAATAAATGTCATAAGAAAGTAATTAGTGAAGTGGTTGTCTTTTGTATTAAATGTTGTAAGTATGTGTAAGTGATGTGTAAGTTTACTTCTGAGTGTGAAACACTCCACCTTCTTGGAAATTCGAATTTGTCCTTGGAGGCTGATTTTGGAGGCTTGTGGGACAAGTAAAACTTGTCCTATACCTCTTAATTTAATTATCAACCATACCTATGGTTGGAGGGTTGAATTTAGACCTTCTTTATGCATTTTGATATGACTAATTGTAAGTTTTAATTGCACTCTTCCTACATTTTATTAAATTCAGTGCTTATGGGGTGTGGGCTTTTTGGAGTGTGTAAGTTTATTGTCATATTATTCACCCACCTCTTTATTGTGCATTGGAGAATGAATTTGACTTTTGTGTTGGAGTTGAGGATGTGTGATGTGGCATCCTACATGGATCCACCTCATCCTCTTCTCTCCCCTCTTCTATAAAATTAGAACTCCTTGCTTTGTTTTGGGTTGTTGAACATTTTGCATACTTCCTTTTGGGTGAAATTTTGCTATGTGGAGCTCTTGCTTTTGGAAGGAGATTGGAGACCTTTGCATGCTTGTTGGTTGTTGATTTTGGACTGTATTTTGGTATTAGAAAGCTTGTTGTTTTAGAACCTAGAAAACTCCATCATGGAGAGGTAAGAGTTTGACTCTTGAAATACTCTTTTATTCACGAATGTACATGTTATTGTGTGAATGTTTTAGCATGTTTGTGGGCTGCTTGGGCAGATTGCCTAGGAATGGTGTAGGAGAAGGCTATGGAGATTCCATGTGGGAGGCATAAGGGAATGCTAGTGGCATCAAAATTCTTGTGGAGGGAGTTGGGATTGGGTTTCTACCTTGGAAAAGAAATGGCATTGCATTTCTTACTTTGTGGGGGGCATAAGGAAATTTGTGGGGGCATAAGGAGGGATTGTGGGGGGCATAAATATTTGTGAGATGATTTATATTGGCAATTTGTTCAGGTGGATACCCAATTCCCATTGGGAGGCATAAACAACTTCCCCCATAGTTCCTTGCTCCTTTGGCTTGCTTGATGAAACCTTAGTCTTGTTTGTATGTTTTAATGTAGTTGTAAACTACATTTTGTTTTGAATTGTGTTTAAAATGTGAAAATGCTGCATGTGTGTTTGTGGAAGCCTGTTGTTGCCATGAGTTGAATCAAACTTTCTATTACATTTTGGTTAGGGCTCGAGGGCCAATGAAGAAGGATGACTTCTCCTCTTCATTGGATGTCTTGGTTGGGTGGAGAGCGTTGCCTTTCCCTTGCCTTTGTTGTGATCCAAAAAGAGAAATTCATATTGCTGTTAGAGAGCAGAGGAGAAAGACAGTTTGACAGTTCCATTTGAAATGAAATCTCATTATAACCCTTCCCACTTTGAAGTGGATGATCTGTATATTATTTGTAATGGAAAGATACTTTGTATTGAGCTATGAAAGTTGTAAATTCGAAATGTGAAAGATATATATACTCTGTTCTGTTCATTTGAAAGAAAGAAATTGAAATATGTTATTTGCATTCAAGAAATTGAAAGATGTAAAGTTGTATATTTTAAATCAATAAAATATTGCACTACCTTTATCAATTTACATTGTTGTATTGAAATTGATAATCAAATTGTGATTTGAAATCTCTGTTTGGAAAATTGAAATGAGGAATACGTATGAAGGAAATATATGTAACTCTATTCTTTTGAAATATGTTAGAATTGGAAATCAGACTTTGCATTTTAGCTATTAAATGGTTTGTTTAAAACAACTAAATGTATTAGACTATAATAGAAATGAATTTTCATACTTGGAAGGTGAAAATTGATAAATAAATCCTTTCAAAATTGATCTCTGATTTGTATTTCATCCTGGAAAATAATTTATCTAAAATGAACAGTTCGAACCTACAAATAATAATCAACATTGAAACATTAAAATCTAGCATGCTATGTTATCAATGTATTCAATTTGGGCTAAAACACTTAAGGAAATCTTTCAGACCTTGTAAAATCGGGCTCAATCCATTTGCAATCCCTTTTGCTGTTAAAAGTTATAAAATTGATTTACAATTCGATCAAACCAATCAAATCTAGTTTTCCATCCTAAAACCATCCTAGAACAATCCTCCATGTCTGTTTGACATGGTGAGAGAGGAGGAAGATCAAATTGAACGGATCTAACAAGTTAACATTTATCAGCTCGCACTATATAGGCCTGCAGATTATTTTCTTAAAAATGAACCCTTAAACTGTATAAAAATATAAAATTAATGATCTCTATGCAAAGAGGGCATCGAGAGCTTTCTAGAAAGTCGTCGTTTGCCCAAAACTGAGCTTTTTATCAAAAGTTATGGCCTTTTAAAGTTTTACTTCATTTTGGCTTCAAAAATTAATTTAACTATCAAAAAGAAATTTTGGAAAAATTTTCCCCGCGAACCCGCCGCCCCATTTTTTCCCTTTTGCTGCCTTTCGCGGGCTGAAATTTCGAACTTAAATTTTAAATTTTTTTTAAGGAAAATTTTCCAACTTTGCTCCGCATCTCCGCCGTCCCGCAGCCAATCAGAAGCTGCCACGTGGGCTTGAGGGGCAACGACGGAGGCGCGGAATTTGTTTTGACCTTAGCATTTTAGAAATTTTTTGGGGAAATTTTTCTAATTTTCCTCCACCTCCCCGCCAACCCGCAACCAATCAGGTACTGTCATGTGGCATCACGAGGCGCTGGTGGAGAAGCGGGTGTGCTTGAAAACTTAAGCTTTTAAACCTTTTTGGCATAATTTCCTAAATATCTCCACCGACCCGTTAGCCCACAGTCAATGAATGGTTGACACGTAGCTGCCTTACACTTCGGCGAAGGCGCGGAACGGTTATTAACTTTGAACTTTTTACCCTTAAAATCTTAAAGTCGAAAATCTCTCCGACGACCTGAATTCCCGCCTGAGTTTTCTCAAGCCGACATGTGTCCTCTTCGGGCCCGTGGAGGCGAATCACGCTTTTGCCCTGAAGAGGGAAAAAGCGCTAAAATTCTCCTAGCTCCGCTGGTCCACACATGATAAAATTTTCTTCCCTAGGTCCACAGGCTTGCCTTTGGGAAAACTTTCCTCCCAAGGTCCGCCGACCCATAACTTGAGTTTTATAAGGAGTTAGGAGGACTTCTTTATATCAATGGAAATGTGAGGAAATTTCCTATCAAATGGGAATAATTTAGGGAAATTTTGAATGTGTTAAGTGTGAGAAAAATCAAGTTGAAGCTTTAAGCCTGTTAGAGAGTGGGTATGGTGAAGATTTACCCTCTGAACTTAATTGAAACTTCTAACCCTAAATTTTGGACCTTATGACCTCTAATAATTATTAACAAAAGAAAAATATGTTCTAGTGGATTTGAATTGTTCTGAAACTTGTTAGTGGTCGTTGTTACCTTGTAACCTGGTTGTAGACTCTTTTAAAAAAATAAAATTATTCCATAATTTTCTAATCTAATCCTAGGTTGTTCTTGGGTCTCAAGTGGGTTGTTTTGATAGGCGTTACACTCTCACAATCTTAGGTGTGAAACAAGGAGGTGGACAATACCCAAGGAGCAGTGGGAAGAGAGAACTTGTGTAATGTGCAATACACGGGCAATTGAGACAGAAACACGCTTCATTCTGCAATGTCCTAAGTTCACGGGTATTCGATCCAACTATGCAAAAATCCTAACTAGCGGGTCCATGGTGGAACAATTTGAGGAAAACAAAATAAAGAGCTTGGGTGAAATGTTGTCACAGATGAGCCGACAGGGGAACAACCTTCTAAAAGAGGTCAAAAAGCCCACTTGAATCTAAGGCGGTTTGATACTATCTTGTGGTCCCATAGACCTGTTGGTCTCGGGGATGTAATTAAAATCTATCAATTCAATTCAATTCAAAACCCTAAATTAAAAATCACAAAGTATGACTAAAATTTTCCCACCCGTTTGAATGGGAGGAACTCCCGAGAAGGTTCTTCATCCAAACAACTTTTCCAAAACCAGCAGCCCGGCATTTCTTGAATTGTATTTCCTTGGGCGGCCACATAGACCGTCCAATCAGGCAATGAATAAACTCCATATCGTCATACCCTATACTTTCCGCAACGGTCTCGCAAAATTAGATGACTGACACGTGACACTTAGTCACCATCGCTCACGATTCGTAACAGCTCTCAACTCATTAGCGAGGCCACGTCAGCTACAGCTGTGTAAATGTTTGAATGGCCGACGCTTTTCTTCCTCGGCGAAACCAGTAAACAAAGACGGGTGGTATTCACGATTACAAACCTTGTTCACAACGTCATCTATCTTTAAAACCTCTCTGCTTTTTTCTCTATATAGGCCTCTCTTTTGCCCCTTCAATTTTCATACTGTTTTATCAAAGCATTCTAAGTTGGAATCTCTCTACTCCACTCTGTGTTCTGTGTTTGAAAATGGGTGAGCTTTCATGCTTTGTCATGGCTGTTTTCTCTTTGCCGAAACAACTACACAGAAAAAATACTCCAATTCGTACGTCCTTATAATATTCTGGGTTTTTGCTTTGTGTGCAGGTTCAACTGGGAAGATCAAGATCGGCATCAATGGTAATCGCTTTTATGTCATACTCTGACCATTTATACTTTTAATTATATAAATTTCATTCCAAGTAAAAAAAAAAACAGAAACTTAAATTAATACAATCAGGAGTTATTTGAAAACTGATCAGCCGCCATGGGAGACTGTAGCGAGAATTTGGTTGTTCCGCTGGGCTGATTTATTTTTCAATTTTTGCAGGATTTGGGCGAATTGGGAGACTAGTAGCGCGTGTGGCTTTGCAGCGCGATGATATCGAGCTGGTAGCAGTGAACGATCCTTTCATTTCTACTGAGTATATGGTACGTCACTTGGGTCATCGTTATCTCAATGTTTTGGTTTCAGGATTTTTGTATCCAAATTTCGTTTTTATTGGGTTTTGTCTCGATTTTGGGGTTTTTATTTCTTCGACCAGTCCTGTCGAATAGATCATTTAATGGGAAGTTCTGAGCATGAACTAGGATCGATCGTTTAAATTTAATGTGAATTATTGCGCTACAGGGGCCTTCCTAAACAGATTATATGTATTTAAGTAATCTGTTCGCATAATTTAAAGCGCTAAGAGCGAGAAAATAAGTCCTCTGTTTTCTGAAACTTGCTTGTCCTAATAATTTAATTAAACCCCACTCGCAACACGATACTCTGGATTTGCCTATTTAAAAACCTTATGCTAGCATATGCAATCTACAAGTACATTTTGAAGAATTAAAAATTCAGTCATGTCAATCTAACTTGCATTTTAGAATTTTTACAACAAATCAACAACAAAAAACTTTTATATAAAATCTGAACCGGAAAAAACTTTTATATAAAATCTGAACCGGTCATTAACTATTGGGGCCTAAAAATGAGATTTTTTTATAGGAATTTTTTAATCTTGTCCCTTTTGGTGATTTCTTTCCTGCAAGAAATTCATATCCAGAGCGATGTACTTAATTATGACTATTTTGTATATTCCCTTGACTGAGCAGAGTCATGATCGTATTTTGTGAATGCTCAATTATTTTTGTGTTTCTGTTTCTTTCAGACCTATATGTTCAAGTATGACAGTGTCCATGGCCACTGGAAGAAACACGAAGTCAAGGTCAAGGATGAAAAAACTCTACTTTTTGGCGAGAAACATGTAGCTGTGTTTGGTTGCAGGTAAGTCATTTTTAAATGCTGAATTGTATGATTCGATGAGACATTACACGAGAAAAGTGATTATTGGGGAGGGAGTTTTGATTGTTTGATTTGATTTTTACAATATAATTACATTTCAATCTAATTCAATGCTCCAGAAATCCAGAAGAAATTCCCTGGGGTGAGGTTGGTGCAGAGTATGTGGTTGAATCCACAGGAGTCTTTACCGATAAAGACAAAGCAGCTGCACACTTGAAGGTATGTCATGTTAACTATGAAATTCAATCTTCAATCACTATGGCTCAATTTGTATAAATCAATTTGTTGTCTCATACATCCTACACACATTATACTCTGGATGCAGCGAATTAAGGGTTACGAGTGCCCTAGGCAATACTAGAGCTAACGCCTTCGATAGAAATAAATAAAATTTACATGGTAGAGAACATAATTAACCATGACCAAATATCATAGTACATGATATGTTATGCCTCTACCATCCGAGATAAACCTCCTAATTATATATATTTTTTTATATTTATTACTACCTAAAATCCCCAGTTAATTATCTAACATATAGTTTATAATAATTTTCCTTTTCTCATGTATTTCCCAACTATTTTTTCCCACATTCTTTACATATTCACCTTTTTTGATATTTCCTCCAAAAAAAACTTCTAAGACTTCAAAACAATACAGAGTATGAAAAATACATGAGTATGACTTAAATTTAAGAATCATGAAACAAAGTCACTTGCATAAATATTTGAGGCCTCCTAAATATCATATTCTTAATACAATTATGTAATTTTAAATGTAGTTGAAATGAAGTGAAATTGAGTTGGTATGTAAGTTTGGACACTAAGCTGCTACTAACATATATGGAAGTAATAAATTGATCTACTCTTCATAAAAATCATAGTAAAATAAAAATAAATTAGCGCCCCCTAAATGTTAGCGCCCTAGGCAGTTGCCTAGGCCTTAATCCCCCTCTGTGTGGATGCTCATAAAAAATCTAACGGTTTTCCTCTGTTTTCTGTATTCTCAGCTTTATGTGCTGTCAAAATTGTTAAATATAATCATGGTGATTATTGGACTGTTTACAGTAGTGGTGTATTAATAAAAATAAGATTTCCTTATTGATCTTTTGACAGGGAGGTGCGAAAAAAGTAGTCATCTCAGCTCCTAGCAAGGATGCCCCTATGTTTGTTGTTGGGGTTAATGAGCACGAGTATAAATCTGACTTGACCATTGTTTCAAATGCAAGCTGCACCACTAACTGCCTGGCTCCTTTGGCTAAGGTTTGTAAGATTATGTTCACTGAAATACTTTTTAGATATTTTACTCTTTACACAAGAAGTGCCATTTTGTACTAGAGGTTTAGATTCTGTTTTTTTCTTTTCAGGTGATCAATGACAGGTTTGGCATTGTTGAAGGTCTAATGACAACTGTACACTCCATCACAGGTAGATTATGCTATAGCTTTCATTGGAATGGAAGTACTGTTGCAAATACTTTTTTTTTTTTTCGTTTTTGCACTCCTCCCCTTATATTATTCTATTGTTTAGGTATGTGCTGTTTACTGACTGTTACTGATTTTATAACTAAACAGCAACTCAGAAAACTGTTGATGGACCATCGAACAAGGACTGGAGAGGCGGTAGAGCTGCTGGATTTAACATTATTCCTAGCAGCACTGGAGCAGCTAAGGTAGGAAGATGAATTTTATGCCGGTTATAACTATATGTAAATGTACAATTTCACAGTTACCTTCATCTTGTGGGCTCTGGTTGGGCTTTTTTCATAGTTACCAAGTCCAGAAATTCAGATTTGTTTGCAAGGGCAAACAAATCTGAAAATCCGGTGTTCTTGAAAAAGTTTGAAAAAATCTAGTCTGAAATACACACACACACATACATATATACAGATACACACACGTGCATATGTGTTTAAATTTATTAATATGCGAAATCGACAAATACAATGATTTTTTAATAATGCAATGTATAATGTTATATTGTTCAATATATAAGTTTGTTGGGCGACTGTTTTTCCCAAAAAATGCTAACCAAAAAAAACAACTTAACAAGAAAATAAAAAAAAATCAAAGGCCGAACTGGATTGAATTTATCCAGGCCGGCTGAAAAATCCAGGTGTGGCTGGATTATGTGTAGATTCGGCTGGATATGGTAACTATGGTTTTTTTGGTGTGGAATATCTATAAGGTGAGTTTAGACTTCAGTACTTTCACATAGAAATCTGTCTGCACTTTAGATGAACACTAGCACGAATAAAATGGTTCCTGTGGAAATGGCAAAGTTTGACCTGAAATCTTCAAGTATTGGAATGGAGATTGAGAAACAAAATGAAGCTGATTGCTGGTGTTTTGACCAAGAATTAAAGCAAATTTCGATTTATATATCTATGAGGCGAGTTTAGATTTAAGTACTTTTACATAGAAATCTTTCTGCACTTTAGAAAAACACTAGCACGAACAAAATGGTTCTTGTGGAAATGGTGAAGATTGATCTGAAATCTTCATGTATTGCAATGGAGAATTGGGAAACAAAATGAAGCTGATTGCCGGTGTTTTGGCCAAGATTTAAAGCAAATACCGGGTTAATCCTAACATCACTAATGCTCATGACTTGGTATGCTTCCACACCCTAACATCTCTAATACTTGTGACTTGATATACTTCCACATCCTAAAATCACCAATGCTCATGTTTTGGTATGCTTCGACATCCTGACGAACTCCCATATCTTCTTTGTTTTCTAGACCTCTCTCAGCCAATATATTTTGTATCATGCGAGAGAAGTAATTAAATGATGCAAGTCCCTTTCTGTCTCATTATCCACGTTGAACCTTTATCTGTTTTAGAAGGAAATATGTCGTGCGTATGCAGACATTGGTGACAGGATGCAATGCTATTTTTTTTATATCTCGAAAGTTCAAACTGAAAGAGTTAGTCAGGATTTAAGTCTTGCTATAATAAATTTTTCTTATATATACACTGGTGGCCATTCTCTGTGTATGCTATGTGATGAATTTTGATGTCCTTTGCACTAAACTGGTTTTTAGGACCTATTAAAGTGGTCCCTACTTGTTTAGATGATTGCTTCTATGAGTGTCCGGTTTTAAATAAATTTTGCGGGTTTTGATTTAAGATTTTGTGGATTAGGTTATAGTTACAAATTTCAAATATCTTAATAGTCGTGCTGACGTTGGTTGTAACTGGATTTCCAAAGGCTGTTGGAAAGGTTCTACCAGTACTGAATGGAAAGCTGACTGGAATGTGCTTCCGAGTACCCACCCCAAGATGTATCAGTTGTGGATTTGACTGTTAAACTTGAGAAGAGCGCCACTTATGGGGAGATCAAGGCTGCCATCAAGTAAGTAATCAGTTGTGTATATGCATTCTCGAAGGAGAGGAAAACAATTGGATGACAAATCTTATTTAAGTTCTTTTTTTTGGTTGCAGGGAGGAATCTGAAGGAAAATTGAAAGGTATTCTTGGTTACACAGAGGATGATGTTGTGTCAACAGATTTCATTGGAGACAGTCGGTAAGTTGAGAATTTTACATACTACTTATTTTTTCTATCCAATCCATTCCTTGCTTTGTTGTTCAATGGTATTGTTTTGACAAATTTATACCGTGTTTGATTATCGTAGATCAAGCATTTTTGATGCAAAGGCAGGAATAGCATTGAATGACAATTTTGTGAAACTTGTGTCATGGTACGACAACGAATGGGGTTACAGGTGAATATCGTTTTAACCTTACTTTAACATTAAAGTTTTTAGACTTCCACAGGTCAACATTAATATCAGTAATAGAGATTTTGAGAAGATCTGTGCAATTTTTAATGGTTGCAGGCAGTAGTTGATCAATCTTGTTTTGTTTTGAGTAATGCAATGCAAATGATGCTGATTTTTATGTTTATGTTTTGGGTGCAGTTCACGAGTTATAGATTTGATCGTGCATATGGATTCAACTGCATGATTATCGAAGGAACTTTGAAATGTTGTTTGCATACTCTGTTTTCTTATTGGGTTGAGGATGGGAATCACCATATTTTGAATAAAACCATAAGTCACTTGAGCTGAAGCTTTTGACAGATTTTCGTAACTTTTTGCATGGTATATCCAAATTTAACTGAGTTTGACAGATTTTCGTAAGCTTTTGACAGATTTTCGTAACTTTTTGCATGGTATATCCAAATTTAACTGAGTTTTATACTCTCTCGTTTCTCTCTCTTTACTACAGCAATAAAAGTTATTCCGCCTCTGGAGAGTGTTCTAATGACCGGACTTGTCCAATATCCACCTAGTACTGCTCTTTTTTTTAATAGTTTTATCTCTTGCCTGTATTATACTAAAAAAAAAGTGAAAGCAATAGATTTTTTTCTGTTTCATTAATCAGAAACAAATGAGATAACATGGGTATCATTTGTTGGGAAAAACGTGCATTTGATTAATCCGCAAGGGCATCTCAACAAGTCCATTTTGTGCATGCTCAGCAAATGGGTGCATCACGTAAGCTCTTAAGCATTTTAGCCCTGTGGAGAAGCTCGGTGGCGAAGTGAGTCTGGAGGGATTTTGCTCATTGTATAGAGGACACTACCTCAATGATCGAAGTTTAGAGTTGAATCTTCTCTAGACAAAACTTCTGTGCGTGCTCCCATATGTGGAGCTTGACATTAGAGATGAGAAGAACCTGGTTAGAAATTAAAAAAACAATCATCTAAAATAGCAAGATTAAATGGAACAACATCTAATATTTTCAAAGTTGAAAGAGAACTTTAGAGCAGAAATATGTCAAATTTGAGTGAATTTTGCAAGACATGTTTATAGGAAAACATGTTTTACCGACTGAAAGGTGGTGGTAAATGAGCAAATGAAATATGTTATGCCTAAGTGCACTAATTGATCGGCAATCGACTATTGTTGGTAGAGAATACACCAAAGGAAGTGAGCTCCTTAAGTTTAATGATAGGAGTACATATTCTTTCAAACTTTCTTTCACACACTAGGTATGTGAAATTAATTTTTCATCGGACATTTAAGAGCATTAATTTGCATAGGTAAGAATAGAGGAGTTGATAACCTAATTAGGGTTTATATCGATGAAAAGGGTCTCAATTAGAAATTTCTGATCTGTCAACCATCTCGGAGGTGACAGAACATCAATCTTATGAAAGATGCACTTCAACGATGGCATTCTAAATTTCCAAAATTGATTCATGATTGTGTCTAAAGCTAAAATTTATCCCTTAGAAATGGTCAAGATGCCCAATCCGTGGATCAGTTGTATCAATAAATAGGAGGTTTGCTACAAAACATATCAGAAATGAGCTTAATACCTTAACCAAACAACATTGACGCTTTTAATCCACAAAATCAAAGCAAAGGGAGACTAGAATAAGATACATACTTTGAAAGTTTAGCGAAAGCCTAGATCTAAAACCATCTTCATCTCAGATCAAATGTCCATTGAACAATTACCATGTCTATTATATACACCCAATTTTTCACTCTAATTAATTTGTGTTCTTCGGGCACTATTGACACATTGACTTCTTTGAAGTGATATTACTTAAAGATATTGATAGGAGTGGGGGTAACCAGAAATGGTTGTATTAAGCTGGTTGGTAGTGGTATTTAGGAGAGGGCTTTGATATGTAGTCCATAATGCCACACCGTAGATACTCTTTATATAATTACAAGCATCTTTTATAATCTCTGTACGACATCTCCTTACTATCCACTTAGAGCCGGTTCTATGTCTACTTAAAATAATCTTCATCATATTACCTTTTAACAGCTCCAGAGTCTTCGTCACCGAGACCTCGTTTGGAACCTTTGATGAAGCATTTCCCATAGTCGATAATATTGACCATGGTTGATGGTATTCGACTTTTATTTCTAATAGCTGACTGCATCGATTAACAAAAAATGCAATGTTTAATACCGATCCCTATATATATATATGTGTAATTTGATTGCTTTTTCCATAACATCATGATCATTCATTCGGTTTGCTTGCACTTGCAAATTTGCCCTTGAGGTTTTAAAGGTCTTGAAGTTAGTCTTGCTTTATCTTTTAGAGTCTACACCTGAAGTATTGAATACTTAGGATTCCCAAGCATAGGAGATGCATTTACTATGGTTTCCCAAACCTTCGAAGACCTTAGTGTCTTAAACAAGTGGTTGATCTCAGTCTTCTCCCATTAGTTTGTGATCTCCATCAGCTCTCTCAAAAGGTGCTGCTAACCCTGGGGAGAAGTTCATGTGTCAACTGTGTCTGTTAAAATAAAAGTATATCTAATCTCTCATTTCCTTTATGTTATTTCAAATTTGATTGATTTTTTGATTGGTTATGTATGGACTAGAGAAGAGTAACATATTGTTAATCTATTGCATTACTATTACCATACCTTACAATATGCACGTTGGGCTCTACAACTAATTGATCCTTACAATCCAAGTTTACAATCCTAACAAAAGTATCAATATCCCTTTACAACCTCGATATTAATAATTTATTATCGTGACCAAACTAGATGCCACTCCCTATCGTAGATCTAATTGTTGGAACCTTATCTCTTTCATAGAGTGAACTATTGTCTTTCTAGATCCACGTCTTAAGTTTACTACCTATAACTCTATTGGGTGCATTTTTAATATGAACCCTTTCATTATCCTAGTCTAGATTACCCAAAGAGAGGATATTCTCTTAGGGTCATTCTTTTTTGCATACACTTTGGTGAACCCGATGTGAATCTTACTCTCTTTAGTTGAATCTTCTTCAAATTTATCTTTTATTCTCTCTTATTTTATCCTTGTAAACTCTTCCTAAACCTTGCAAATGTTTCCTAAATCTTTTTTTAAATTCTTCCAAGATGGATAATCTCTTTGACTATCAAAATAATTGGTAGAGTTTTGACTCCCAAACTAACAATTGAGATTCCTCTCTTAAGCTAACCCCCTTCTACTACTATTTCAACATGGCCACTACTAATTCTATAAAGATAGGCCGAGTTACAAACAATAGAAGGATACTAGATCTAACACCAACAATCCACAAGAGAGAATTCAAGCAAGAGGAGGATAATATAGAAAACATATGTGTCGATTATACTCCCGATATACAAGAAGTCATCTAGAGTTACCCTGATTTGACCGAACAACCTCCTGAAGTTAGTTAAGCATGTATTGAGGAATATAACTCCACCTAGGGCAACTGTTCAACCCGTGAGGAAATCAAAAGCATGTTTTGCCCTGCCCATGTCTTTAACACCACCTTCTTAGCGGGAGGTACTACCACAAATGCACCTCCACAAACTGATCTTATTAATGATCGAACCTAACTCATTTTACAACTCATTAACCAAATAAGTCAACAAGAAGCTAACGCTAACAACCAATTCCTTCTGTTTACACCCTAGTTAATTCTGTGTTATGTAAGTGCACACCAAATAAGAAGGATGTAAGAGGTATGTAACATGGAGACTACTATGATCTAATTAACTTTCAACATCAATTATGCACAATTAGAATATGCATTGAAAATTGAAATGATCGATAAACGATAAACACTTGCTCAAAACACGAGAGGAGAGATAAACTTAGCTGTTCAAGACAAGTTAGAGAGAATATGGATGTGTAGGACAGTGAAGTAGGAGGAGTTGAAGTTGTATATTTTGCAAATAAATTTTTAGAACTAACGACTGAGTAAGGGCAAGACTGTATAACTTATGTACGATCCAGGTTGGAACTGTATGGCCATGACCTGGAGTTGTACAATTTTGGACCCTTTGACAATATGGATTTGCAACTTCTCGTGTTCTTTGCTTATTTGGAAATGATGTTCGATATATGTCGCTCTTTCTCCCATAGATTTTAGATGACCTATAATAATCTGTAATAAATTAGAAATCCCAACAACCTACATAACACTTCATTAGAGCATTAGCAAACCAAAGGAGAAAATATGTGTGTGTGGTTTTGTGGGATCAAGCCTAATGTAGTTGTCCTAGGTGTTTGTGCAAGTGTGTTCAACTAACCAAACCCCTAAGGGTGCTCTTGTGTCTCTTGAAACCAAGATAGTGGGATAATTATGTAGTATAAAATGTTCCGAACAAGGTAGTAGTGAGATGTGGTGTGCCTTAGCTATGTGACCTAACTCTTTGTTAATTGAAACCCTTGTGCAATGCTTGGAGTGATTTTTCTCTTGCTAAAACATGGCTCTATGATATTTTCATGCTTGGAGATAGATGAAGCTAAACTCTTTAACATGGTTGAGTAATTCATAATTGTAGTAGGGATTGTTGTAGATGATGTGCAACTACTTTAGGAACCATTTGAGTGTTTTTGGAATGATATTTGCAATAATAACTTGTGAGAAGGCCATGTTAGCTATAAAGTGATAATGACTTGACTATAGAGCCTTCAATAAGTGAGATATTCTAATAAGGTTGATCCTAGGAAGATGAAATGACATAAAGAATAATTTGGATTTGAAATCAGAGTTGGTGATTGTGAAGGGGCGAGACCGTACATGTTGGTCAAGACCGAACCCTACATCCCGACCCTTCCATACATTTTCATACCAAAGAGAGAAATACCAAGACTAAAAGTTGTGTCATGCATATAAGATGTTTTATGCTGCTTTGATCAAATAATATTCCCAAAATTAATGATAGAGCAAAGTGTAAAGATAAGCAAGTTGTAGAAGAGATAGAGAGATGATGAGATTGGAAATTGAATGCGAGAATTTGTCTTAGTAAGGATACATGGTCAAACAAGGCATTGCATAAGGACAAGTTACCAAATTTTAGTGTCTACACCTTCAAATGACTGTGACCATTGCTTTCATGCATTATAAACCTTAACAAATTCATCGGGACATGCCAATTAGTGTACCCCATCCTCTAACAACTCCCAACAAGATTACAATTCCACAACATCCCATAACAAATTTGGTGCTCCAATCTATTAAGAAGGAAACCTTGGCTCCCTATATATCCATTATAGATATTAGAGGCATCATCCCTTCTCTTACTTATAATGTGTCCGTTGATCCTAATCTTCATATTAAGTCCTTTAACAACGTCCTTTAGCATTGAGACACTTTAGGTTGGTACCATACTCTTCTAGATAACTCCATTGTTGAAATTTAGGGATTACAAAATTGATGTAGTGGTGGAGCTCAATCACAAACTCCACAACTTTGATTAGGAAAAACTTGAAAATCCTTCCCATCTTGAATGAAAACTAGTTTATAGACACTTGACAAATACCCAAGATTGTGATGTTTTAGGCTTAACCATTTATTTAAACAATGATGAAACATTATATTTCCTTCCAAACAATGAATCATCGAATTTTCAAACTCTAGTTGAATAGATAAAAACTAGCTTACTTAATTGTCCTTCTCCTTGCTTTTAGAATGGTCTCCTTGAACCATGAATTGCCTCTTGATCATGAATTTTTCTTCTTAAAGATTCTAATAGGATTTGACCATCACGTTTCTTGATTTCCTTGTCTTCTACATGCGTTAATACCCATGAATGTGGCTATCAACAAAGAAATAGAAAGTTTCTATTGCTTCCTAGCTAACCTGCCCTGTCCTTCATATAGCCCTTTAAACATAAAAAAGCTTGTAGCCTGGAACAATCTGTAGAGACTCTTGGAAAACTAAAAATAATTTTAGATACCCTTTTGGGAAATCATGCTCCTCAAGAAATTTTAAGGTTCAATTCTTTGTTTTGACCTCCTAAATCACTACTTACATTTTTGTTATTAGGCCTCTTGTACTCTCCTATAGGCTTGTTCCACAATTGTCAACAACTGGGCACTTTTGGGGGAAAAACCTATTATTTTTTTTTGAAAATATGTTATAATGAGACTATTAGAATATAACATCCAAGCTTCAACTCTTGAAATGGTCTTTAGGACCTTCAAGTCACTGTTTTTATATAAACCCTAGGTAGGGTTTTTGAGACAGGTTGAGAAGGTTAAAACCTTATATAAGAAAAAATTATCCAACTCTCACCTTTTAAACTTCAAAAAAGGTATATCTAGATCGGGTGCACCTTCTTAAGCACGTATCCCTAAAGGAACAATAGTTTTTTACAAAAAGAGAGAAATACCGTGCTAAAACAAAGTTTCCTCTTCCTGCACATGTCTATAATGGGATAAAATTCATTCTGCATGACATATAGAAATTTTTAATCACTAAATCTCACCAATAAACCTCACAAAAAAACTAAAGAAAAACAAAAAATTCATTCTCAATTACAATATTTCTTGTCATACACAGTCCTTTCTCCAAAAATAGAGTTCTTCCCTTCTTACCCTCAACATACAGTTGTTCTTCTCCTTTTTCTAGATAAAAAAATCCTAAAACAAACCTTAGTAACTGATTCTCACCAAATCATCCAACTATACTTGAATACCTTTTCAAAAACCAACTTTTTTTTGGGTTTAAGAACCCCATTTGAAGAACTTAGAAAAACATGACTTATTGACAAAATATGAACACTTTATTCCTAGATTCACCTCTTACGTGGTTGTAAATACATGCCAAGATGTTTTGAAACCAACAAGAATCATTTAGACCCCTAAACTCCTCCTAGCAAGCCAAAATTACCCAAATCCAAGTTCAAAATTCAAATTTTGACTTTGAGCGGGAAATGGAAAACAAACCAAAATTCAAATTCCTAAGAACCTTGAAACCTAATAACACTTCTATAGACCTATGATCACTCACCTAAGATGTTCTAAACCAAAACCTTGATGTTTAAATTTTCCAAGTTGATGCTCCTGCATCATTCTCCCTGGGAACAATAAACTTAGTCCATGAGCTCGTGCTCATAATGTGTTGCCAAAAATTTGACTTCTTCTTTCTGGTTTTCCAATTGAAGTTGATGTCCTTGTGTTTGTTCATGAATACCTCCCATGAATATACTGTCTTTATGATTTGATCCATATCTTGTATCATCATACTTGTATTTTGAATGGACATTGGATCCTTTTGTATAGAGGTTGTTCCTTGAACTTTATGTGATCACCATAACAACTCTTCTCATCAATGCACCTCATGTTATAGTTGTATAGTGAAATGATTCTTGGTTGATTCATGAATGAGTAAGCTCCTTCTTCATCACTCATGTTTTTGTCCTTTCTTGATGTATTATAGACCTTGAAGGTCTAAAAATGGATTGTATTTTTATTAGGTATATCATTCTCCACTTGCTTCACCATCATCATCTCAACTTGATATAGCCTACACAATCATCACTAAATGAAGCATTAGATTGAAAATTTCAGAACCATGACAAACTTCTTGGTCATCTCCCTTCACCTCATTTCTCCATTCTTGAACCATGTTTTCTTGGTCTTCTTCTTGAACCCGTAAAATTCATCATTCTTCTTAACTGCTTCAATCCTCTCTCTTCAGATTTTCATCATTCCTTCCTTAGTAACTGGTTGATTAATGGTATTCTCATGTCTCAAATTCTTGCTCATTATTTGCTTACTCATTATTTATTGCTTCTTACTCATTAGTTTCTTATGCTGCTAAGGGATCTAATGTATTCCTTATTTCCTTTGAAGTATGCATATTAATCTTTCTTAATCTTATTTTCTTCTTCTCTTTTTAAGGTTGTCTTTGGTATTCCTCTTCTCTAATAAACCAATGCCACAGTCTTCTTAACCGTACTCACCTGTGTTTTGCACATTATTATGCTTTCCTTCATTTCAACTTTACTTCTTGATGATCCAAGATCACGTATATCTCTCCTTGATTTGAAAATGCTCCTTTGACACTCATTAAAATGACCCTTGAATATCCTTCATTCCATATATTACTATCCTTAAGAGGCTTTTTTGTGTGCTTAACACCATTCTTCATTAGAGTATAAATATTTTCCCTAACCATCATGAATAGATCCCCTATAAAACTATCCAAGGTCTTCCAAGTAATACATGAAAAAGCATCCATATGCATCATATCACAAAGAAAATATCATCCTTATAACTACCAAACATGAAAATCTTACAATACACTATTCACTTACCAATAGTTGATGATTCCTTTGAACCCAATACACTCTATACACATTAGAATGTATTCAATTTTTTTAATCTTAGTTTTTTCTACCATTTTAGAAGACACCAAATTAATATATGCTTCCATTATAAATAATTAAGTTTACAACACTTATACTTTGGAATTGCACATTGTCTTAAATAAGGTTTTTCCTTGGGTTTGTTCTTCAACTTCATTGGCTTGGTTTCACTCAGACACTCTTCTCATCATCAATGTCTCTCTTGGTTTCAGGTTCTTCAATGTGTGTTACTGATCCCACACTCTCTTTTTCTATTAACATGTAGAATCTTATTTATTGCTTTACAGTTATCATACTACCACTTGCCCAAGGGCTCTCTAGACACTCATATGACCTATGACCAGCAAACATATTGCATTTGAAACACTTACCTTGAAAATATCCTCTTTCTCTTCCATAGTTACCTTTTCCTCTGTAAGTATAACTTCCTCTGAAGTAACCACCTCTCGTAGCACCTTGCACTTGTGAACTACTTGCTTCTTCCTCTTGTCCTTGTTGTTGTAGCTGTTCTATGCTTGTTTTCTTTCCTCTACCTCTGAATCATCTTCTTCTGAACTCTCTAGTATGCTACATTTTCCTCCTATTCAAATTTTCTTCCACCTTTAGAGCTAACTGATAGCATTCTTTTATAGTTATAGGGCTTACTAGGTTGAGTTTATCATGAATGTTGTATCTTAATCCATTAAGATATCTATCTATCTTTTCCACATCCTCTTCCACATAACCTGACTTGATTGTCAATCTATAAAATTCTTTTGTGTATTCTTTAACACTCATCTCCATTTGCTTTAGATTTTGTAACTTTTTGTACAAATTATTTTGGTAATCATTAGGTAGAAACTTGGCCTTAAGTTTTTATAGCATTCCGTCCCATGCTTTAATCCTATTTTCCATTTCTTGACTCTTTCATCTTGTATAAATTCCCACCAAAGTGTTGCATGTCCCTTTCAATCTTGTACAAGTTTTTTTTACATCTATTCTCCTCACGAACACTTTCATATTCAAAATACTTATCCAAAGTCAGGTATCTAATCAATAAGCTCTTCTCCATCAAGCCTACTTGCACATGTAGTAATATCTGAACTTTCAGTTTGGATCCTTGTCCCATTATCACTTTAATAATTCATTTGTCCCTCTTTTTGTTCTTCAACCTCTTCTTGTGCTGGATCAACATGTGGTTCTTCTTTATCAGTTAGATCACATGTAACTATCCCTCTTATTTGATTTGCCTATATTGTTGTGAGTCTAACATAAAAAAATATCCTCATATTTATGATTTCCTCAAGTATTGCATCCCCTATTTGAACACTTGTTCTTCCACATCCTCTAGGCACTCTTCTTGGTTACATTATGATTTTCTTCTCTTCTTACAAAATTTTGTTTCACATCTTGCTTCTTTACTTATCTTGTCTAGCTTTCACAACTTCTTAACAATATTTCCTTTCTTCTTTCAAGAAAAAAATCCCACTCTGATACCACTTGATGTAGCGGTGGAGCTCAATCACAAAATCCACAACTTTGATTAGCAAAAACTTGCAAATCCTTCCCAGCTTGCGTGATAAGTGGTTTATAAACCTTTGACATATACCCCAAGATTGTGATGTTTTAGGCTTAACCACATTTTCAAATAATGATGAAACATTATATTTCCTTCCAAACAATGAATCATCAATTTTTCAAACTCTAGTTGAATAGATAAAAACCAACTTACTTAATTGCCCTTCTCCTTGCTTCTAGAGTAGCCTTCTTGAACTATGAATCACCTCTTGATCATGAAATTTAATTCTTAAAGCTTCTAATAGGATTTGAACATCATGTTTCTTGATTTCCTTATCTTCTACATGCATTAACACCCATGAATGTGATTATCAACAAAGAAATAGAAAGTTTCTATTGCTTCTTAGAAAACCTGCACTGTCCTCCTTCTAGTCCTCTAAACATAAAAATCTTGTACCTTGGACAACTTTGTAGAGACTCTTGGAAAACTAAAAATAATTTTGGATACTCTTTTGGGCAATCATGCTCCTAAGGAAATTTTAAGGTTTAATTCTTTGTTTCGACCTCCTAAAGCACTACTTAGATTTTTGCTATTAGGCCTCTTGTACTCTCCTACAGGCATATTGTTAGAAACTGGGCACATTGGGGTAAAAACCTATAAAAAAAACTTCAAAAATAAGTTAGAATAAGAATATTAGAATATATCCTCCAAATTTCAACTCTTGAAATGGTCTTTAGGACCTACAAATCATGGTTTTTATATAAACCGTAGGTAGGGTTTTTAAGACAAGATGAGAAGGCTAAAACCTTCTATAAGCAAAATTTCTCTAAATATCACCTTTTAAACTTCAAAAAAGGTTTGTTTAGACCTGGCACACCTTCCTGAGCATGTATCTATAAAGGAACAAGAGAATTTTACAAAAAGAGAGAAATACCCTGCTAAAATAGAGCTTCCTCTTCATGCACATGCCTATAATGGGCTAAAATTCATTCTACATGACTTATAACAATTTTGAATCACTAAATCTCACCAATAAACCTCTCAAAATATTTTTATAATCAAAACATGAAAGGAGATAGAAAAAATACCAGAGAAAAACTAAAATTTAATTCTCAATTACAATATTTCTTGTCATACATAGTCCTTCTTTCTCCAAAAAAAAAGTTCTTCCCTTCTTTCCCTTAGCATACAATTATTATTCTCCTTTTTCTAGATGAAAAAAACCCTTAAACAAACCTTAGTAATTGATTCTCATCGACTCATCCAACTATACTTGAATACCTTTGTAAAGACCAACTTTTTTTCTGGGTTTAAGAATCCCATGTGAAGAACTTAGAAAAACATGACTTATTGACAAAATATGAACACTTTATTCTTAGGTTCACCTCCTGAGTGGTTATAAATACATGACAAGATGTTTTGACACCAAAATGAATCATTTAGACCCCTAAACTCCTCATAGCAAGCCAAAATTGCCCAAATCCAAATTCAAAATTCAAATTTTGACTTTGGGCGGGAAAATGGAAAACAAACAAAAATTCAAATTCCTAAGAAACTTGACACCTAACAACACTTCCATAGACCTATGATCACTCACCTAAAATGTTCTAAACCAAAAGTTTGATGTCTAAATTTTCCAAGTTGATGCTCTTGCATAAAAAATCTACTACTCAAGTAGTTCTATTCTCAATATCTTCCTGAGAAAAAATTGAACATCTTTGTTAATTTTAAACAAGGTGAGAATGAAATTTCACAATCCTTCATCAAATTATGGAAACCCCTTTTGTAATAGAATCAGTCACACCTTTACTCATGATTCTCATTATCAAACCTTCCCTGGCACTCTAAATCTCAACTTTAATCCAAGGTTTAATTCCTTTATCCTATCACTTAAAAGGATGTGACTGAGCAGGAAAAAGGCAATACTATCTTATCTGCACGTTTGAGAAGCCTCAAACAAGATAATATCAATCTCAACCTCAATATCAATCTCAAAAGAACCTAAATGCTCTAGCATGACCTTACAACCACAATGCTACAAATTATAAAGTCTCAAACCCTCCTAATCTAAGCAACACTTTCCAAAAGATCATCCACAGTATTGATTCAACCCCTCCTAGATCCAATGGAGGAAACTATCCTTATCCCTCTTCTTCCTCGCATATGGATTGCCACCAACCAATCTCCATGGAAGAGTTGTGGAAGTGTCTCCTTAGGGATTATC
Organism: Taxus chinensis; assembly: GCA_019776745.2. Lineage (NCBI taxonomy): Eukaryota > Viridiplantae > Streptophyta > Pinopsida > Cupressales > Taxaceae > Taxus > Taxus chinensis. The sequence continues at coordinate 853,051,903 of CM034146.1, forward strand.
AGACATCTGTAGATGCCTCTTGTCGTAATCCCCATAGGAAAATGAGAAGCTCTTTTGTTCGTGACATGCGAATTGGGGTATTTCAGATGATAATTGCAAGGCTCTCCACATTTTCAATTATATCTTAGTTCTTAGTGTCAACTTCAATTCAATTTGTGTCACATCTACTTCATTTTAGGGCTCTCATGTCACACATGTACCTACAAAACAAACCCTAACTACCTGCACAAGGATCAAACACACATTAGATGGAATGAAAGATGCATATGCCTGAGACCTCGACAGTCACCCTAATGTGATTTTCACCGAGTTTTGCACTACATTTCAGATTCAATGTAGTTTTGGTTTATGTGTGTGTGTGTGTGTGTGTGTGTGTGTGTGTGTGTGTGTGTGTGTGTGTGTGTGTGTGTGTGTGTGTGTGTGTGTGTGTGTGTGTGTGGTGTGTGATAGAATCGTGTCCCTTTAAGCTAGGTTTCCCTTGTGCAAGTTACACCAAGATAATGGGCTACAAATACTTTTCCCCTAAGATCATGTGTGTGATGGAATTCAAAATTTTACCTTCCTATGCAGTGAATAAAAAAACCCAAATGAAGTCCTCATTAATGTTCCTTATTCTTAAGTAGTAGATAGAAAGTAATAGCCAAATTTCCCCTTAGAGTAGTTAGTAGGTTGTGTGTGTGTGTGAATCCTTTGTTTGAATTTTGACACTTAGTGACACAAAAAGACAACCCAAAATATGAAAAAAGAATCTTAGAAATAGACCCAAAGTTAGGCACTAAGTGATAATTTAAAATCCTTAAGCACGCATTGGACAACCAAGCACCTCCAGAAGGGACACTAGTGCTATAGATGCTAGTGTCCTTATTGGGTCAATTACTATCTCCTAGAATTTTGAAGAATAAATTCATGACCAGTAGACATGCAATTATATGAAATTCGAAGTTGAATTCACAAGTTACAGGTACAAACATAAGTCATTAAAAAAACTGTAAATCATTTAGGTACTATGTCCAGAGGTATCACCATTGTCTAATTTTATCACTTAGGAATTCTAGTGCAATTATAGTGACATCAATTTAGAGGCATAGTGTAACAAACATCAAGTTCATAATTTTGTGTCTACAATTTTCCCCAACTTTCCATGTTGGTGACATGAATCATTTGGTAGCATAAAGTAGATAGGATAGAGTGTACCTTATGGAGAGACTTTAGGAGGTTCATTAACTTGATCATCGTGCCGAATGGATTCATCTGTAAGATGTAGGTATTGTGGAGTCCAAGAGGGGATAAAGACCTTAGGGGTGACTTTTATTGAGATTCTATTTGATTTATCCTCATCCACTGATACTGTGGATATTTTTATAACTGAATATTACATATTTCCAAATATATTATCTAGTTGCTTAAGTATAGTTCTTTCCTTGTTCCATTTGTGTAATGCCTCTTGTCTTTGATGACTAGGACGAACATGAAAAATAAGAAAAGTATAGAATAGTTCCTCTATGATAGTTATCCTTCTTGAAAAAAATTGCTAGGATCTATGACCTAGAAGGGGTTCCTAGAGTGATCAATTCTTGACCCAGTGTGAATAATCTAAGGCCCTTTAGGCATCCTACTGCGTAGAGGAAGAGTATTGAGATAGAGGTTATATTTTCTAATCTATCCATGATGCTTCCCCATTGATAAAGTTATGCCATTGTAGAATTGGTCACAATCCCAATGAGTAACTGGTGTTTTATTAGCATGACAGTTCTTTGTGGCCAAGAATGCTCGTTATCCCTGCATATGCCTTTTAGGTGTCAGAGTTATTAGATTAGTGTAGACATCCATCTAAAAATACATACCTATTTCTAGCCTATCCTTAGGTTGTTTGTATAATCCTATATTACACCCTGTTAGAGTTAACTAAGTTAATTCCATTCCAGTGTGTAGAAATAATTAAATTAATTCTATTAATCACCCATAGGCCTTTAGAATTAGATTCAGAAGGTTGATTATACTAAGGACAACTTCTACACTCAACTTAGCTAATTTAGATAGTCAGATTTGAGTTGCCATTATCTTATCACATTTCAGTAGCTAATTATATCATGCTATGTAAAATATAAATAAGTCTATTTATTTCTGATTCATCCTCCACATGGACTCCACTTGATAATCCACTGCCACTTTTATAATCCTATAAAGTTGTGGGGCGATAAAATGCTACACATTAGCATACCTCTATTAACTTGAATGGAACATATTACTACCAACCAATGTCGGTCATTGATCCCCTTCAAAATTGCAACTGCATCGGTCAAAACCAGGATTCCGACATTAGTATTGTCAGTGAAATGCATTCATTTGATTCATGGGAACTCAGCTCTAACATTTGTTATCCACTTGATCTCATGGCCTCTCCCCCAACATAGCTAAGTTGCACGTCATATCCTTTGCAAAAGGCTATCCCCTGAAGCTTTGATAACTAGGGGTAGATGAAACATAAAAAAACATATCTGGAAGAAGGATATCCTCTAGAGAGAACTCTGCCAGAAGTTTCTTTGCATTCCCTGTGTCTAAATCTACTCGTAGCATAGCCATTTCTTCATTTGGAGAATAGTTTAGCAGCATCCACAATCCATATTCTATTCAAGGATTCTGACATACCATAAGATTGGCATATCATCGAGGTTTGCAAGTAGCCCAAATTGGATGTACCAGGTTATGATGTTATATATTATTCTTCTGGTTTCTTTCTGCTTTTATTGCTTGTAGTTAGATCATGTTTACATATATATGGACAACTCGGTGTGGACATACCCCATACTTTATTTCTCTCAGAGATTTATATTTTTTTATTATTTCTTAGTGTTAATATATTAACTCCTTGTGTAAATTAAGCATTGAGTTTGAGCTACATCAATTTGTAAAAAATGTAGAGTTGAAAAGTTTTACTATTTTTATTATCAATTATGGAAGATGGTGAAAGATTATCTGTGTCAGATGTGTCTTTGCTTACAATTAGAAGAATCTGAGAATGGAAACCTACAAAGATTGATGAAAAAGGTGGACAAATTTTTCCTCAGAAATGCTAAGTGTTTTACCACTAAGATTTAGTGGTGGTTATAGTCTAAAGTTAAATTAGCAGTTTCTACTAAAGTTAGAGGACCATGGTCATGAGCTCTGATAACCATCATACTCGACTCCCTACTCACTATCGAGCTACCATCCCTTGCATCAAATGTGCATCAATTTGTGCTTGCATTGGAGTTGAGCTGTCATCCTCTGCATAGCTATGCTCAAGTTTCTTGTCGTAACTTGGCTTACCAAGATGAGCTCCCCTCTACCAAGATGCCTTTTAGCTCGGTCTCCTTCTCCCTCAACTAAAATCAATGAATTTCCCTTCCCCCGATCTCCTCATTACCGCATCCCCTCCTACCTCACCTTCTTATGCAAAGAGCCAGCATCCTTGGGCTCACCTCGTCAATGCCACCTTGCAGTCAACCACAACCCTCCTCTAACCTTGTAAAATTTGATGATGAGCTAAGTATCATCCCGACCTCTCTTTCCTCATCTCACCCTGAAAAGTACCATGACGAGTCATCCCCTGGAAATGATTTGAATCTAGAAAGTCAGAGGAAGGATATAACCTGAGATCCCTCGTGCAAGAATAATGGGAAATGCTACCCTCCTTGTCGAGCGAACCATTCTAAATCCCCCTTTAACTCACTCGTCGCATAACTCTCCTGGACTCATCTTCTGGACCATCGAAAGCTACATGCCCTTATTCATTGATGGTTCAAGGAAAATAAAGAGGTTGATACCCGAGAAAGATCTCGCCTCACACATGTCCCTATCTCTCCTCCACGAGCCGTAATGCATGATGCTCTACGAATTCTGTCACTTGGCCCATGTAAAACCTTGAACCATTAGGTCCAAAACTTGAACCCGCTTCTTTTAACTCTGCACCCTACTAATCCCTATCCTCAGAAATTATGTCCATCTCTGATTTTCGGCTCAATCTACTCCTTCCAAACCATGCAAGATCCTTGGTCAACCCAGACCTATCATTTTAACTTACAGACTTGGAAATTCGATGGAGATCGAAAGATGTAACCCATGTGCTAACCCTTCAGGACCCCTCTAATCTTTACTAAGACAACTTAGGTGAATTTTTTTGTATGGTTTTCTTTTTTACAACCGACTGTTGTAAAATTGCGCAATGAATCTCTTGTTGTAACTAAGGTTAGAAGGTATAGATTATTTTCTTTTATTCTAACCTTTTTATTTATTCCTTTGTAAAATAATGCTAATCTAGTTTTTTATTACTTAATGCAATTATTTAGCATAATCAGGTCCTAGTTTAATTTTTTGAGTTAAATTAGGGATTAAATATGTTAAAGGCTAAGGGAAAGCTATAAACTAGGGGTTATTTGAAACATGTAGATTTTCCATTAACTGTGAGCATTTTTATGATATTGTGAATGTATTAAGAGTTTTTTAGGGATTGATTTTTCAAAGTTGGGAAAACAAAAAAGGTAGAAAAATTTGGAGCTTTTGAAACTCAGATCTTGATAAGCTCACAGTCCATAGTAGCTTCTCATGGAGGATCTCACACTTTTATAAGTGACTTTCATTGATGGTGCCATAAAAAAGGTATGGGTTTATTGTATTTGTGTTTTCTCTCGATGTGTTTGACCACTTTTAAAAGATTCTAACTCATTTTCTTACAAGACCGTATTTATGAATTTACCATACTAAAAAATACTAACTTAAGGTTGACTTTGTTTGTGGATGCAAATAAACTTTATCACTGTCTTTTATTAAAAATTATAAAAAATCTCAGTTAATTAAATTTGGCAGACGAAAGTTTATTCCTAGAACACCACATGACTGTAACTGGTGTTGTTGAAAGATTACATGGTGTAATGCCTCCGTTTTTTTTTAAAAATAAATAAAATAATAATAATAAAAATAAAGTAAAAGAACTAAAATTTAATAAACCCGTGAAATTGATGGGGCGGATTTAGGGAAAATCTGGGACTGTTTTCCATCCTTTTAGTTTTTTGTGGAGAGAGAGAAGTGTAGCTACCACCGCCATGGGAGGAAGCTCTAGTTTAGTTCTTGCCCCATCATTTACATTGAAGAATGCGTGATGGGGGGGGAAAGGGGAACCTGTGGACCTGCGGTGGCATTTTTCCATTAAAGCATAAAAGATAGGAATTTTGTCAAATGTTGTAGTTTGCATATACTCTGGGGGCGCCGTTTAAGTGTTTGACAAATGGAAAAAATGGGACAGCTTATCTTGGAATGTGCTATTGCAACGAACTGAGAGGCATGGCTTCCTCAAGAGACAGTCTCATTTCCACGTGTGCAGCAAACATGTTCCAACCCCACCAGTTTACAATTGCTAGCGCAAGCCTGCATAAAACTCGAGCTCCCTTTTAGTGTGGATAGCTGCCAAAACATGAACCAGAGAGGCATTTATGCACAGATGTTGCAGTTGCTACTGCCCTGGTAGACATGTTTGCGCAAAATATGATTTATGGAAGCTTGTGAACTGTTGGATGGAATGCCCCAAATAGATGCGGCTCTTGGAATGCCATGAGGGCAGGATATGCACAAATGCGAAGTTGGAAGGCCTTTTTTCTTTTTAACAATTGTATTTAGTGCCCAATTTGGCACGTAGGCAAAATGTGAAGGCATACACAACTCAAGCGAACTGTTTGACAAAATACCTGAAAGATATGTGGCCTCCTGGAATGCAATGATAGCAGGTATGCAAAAATGGGTCTGTTAAAAAGATGTTGAAATGTTTGTTTTAATGCCTCAAAGAAATGTTGTCTCATGGAATGCCATGATGGCAATATGCACAAAATGGACTTGTTAAAAAGGTAGATTGGATTGTTTGACAAAATGCAATTCAAGAGACTTGGTCTTATGGAAAACCCTGACCATGTAAGCTTCATTTTGTTTAATTAGCATTTATCCATACAGGTTCAGTGCATGAGGGTTGTAAAATTTCGATGGTGAGTGCCTCTTGTAGAACATGCCTAGAATTAATCACATATGTTTTCATTGGTGTCTGATGAGCACATGAGAATGTGTAAAAATGTTGAAGCATGCAAATGATTCAACAATGCCTGAAAGGAATGTGGTTTAGACAATGATTGCAGGAGGTGTAAAATTAAAAATAAAAATGAGTTTTAAAAAGGCCTTGGAAACCTTCAAACAAATGCAATGGGTACGTGTAAAGCTGATCCCACAACCTCTGTCAGCATCCTCCCCGCATGTGAAAAAATGAGCTTTAGAATTGAGCATGGAAAACCATCAAGGCATAGAAAACAAGATGTTTTTGTTTGCAATTCAACTTCCCTGGTAGACATGTATGTAAAATGGTGGAGCTGAGACAGTCGTGGACTGGTTGATGAAGTGCCCAAGCAAGAGACTGAACCCAAGCCTGTGGCTTCAACTGACTTCATTCTCCAGGCACGGTCCTTCTTCCCTTACCTCTCATAATTCTCGTGCTTTAGTTCTCTTTTGCAACTAAATAGAATTTTAAAGTATTAGAAATTTTGATACAGTTAAAGGTCCCTTAAACTCGTTGCAAAACAATAAATTATCGTGTCGTAACTCACGACATCATTATAACTCGCCTACTTTAAACCATGAACTATTACCCTCGCTTCGATATGATCTAGAAAACTCTTACCCTTTTGATCGCTTCAATATTGTTTTATCGACCAGACCAATTTGACTCTCCATTGATTAAGTTGACCTTCTTCCTGCTTAAAATAGTTAAATTTTGCAATTTTCGGAGACTCACCAAGTACCCTTCGTAACTCTGGAAATGAGATGTGAAGTTTCATTCGTGTACCTTGGTATATGAGGAGTCGCCTTGATTTTTGGTTTGACCTGAAACGATCACATGACATCCTTTTGACGCTCTTATAGGAGCCCTATTGCATCGGTTCACAACAATAGAGAGTTGTTAAAACTAGAAAGTTGACTTTCGTTTTCGACCACCATTTGAAACCCGGAAAGAGAAATCACATTCTGTCCTCGCAAACCTATAGCGTTTATATTAGACAAATGCATGGAACATTCAGCATAGGAAAGAGCACTTTTCGGGATGGTTTGGTGAAGCCATTTTGTAGTCCTCCGATCGTAGTTTGACGAGGTCCAATTGGACCAATTTCTCCTTATCGCTCTAGAAAACTTGTTGCCATCTGAAAATGGTTTACTAGTTCTCCGTCCTGTCGACTCTGATGAACTCTCATTATATAGGGGAACTAGTAGGAGATGTCTCGTTGCGTGCTTCTCCATCGAATGTCAGTTATGGACATTTTCTGGGCCCTCGAGTTACCTTTTGGCATTTTACAATTGGGTGAACTATGACCAGTGGCCCCGGAGAACTAACCGCCAAACGTAAACCGTTCACTCTTTTTCAATTCCATAGTTGCTATGAATTATTGGTATATCTAGGAACACGTAGAAAGTTAATTGTGAGTGCATGTTCATCAGAAGATAACCTTTGGAAGCAGTTTCTTAGCCTCCGAGCCCATTTTGTATGTTTTGTAGCTAGTGAGAAAATGTAAAAGTAGAAAGTTGCAGACCCTCGTAGGGTTACCAAATCACCCTGTAAACTTTTAACACACGTAAATAACTGTTTAAAAACACTATAACGAAACTTGTTGTGTGTATTAGAACTTTTGACAAAACGATGTTTTCTCTCTCTTCCTTTCTCTTTCTCTCTCCTGGGTTTATAAAATGAAGACAAATGAAATGCAATGAATACATGTTTCTAGACCTTTTTTTTATTTCGATTACATATTGTAATTATTGTCAGATGTAAATGGGAAACTGAAAAATGATAATTATGATTGATTAGGGTGGATGCCATGCCAGCGATTTATCGCTGATATCATGCTCATGTGGGTTTTGTAGGATGGAAGAATGATGATGAAAAAGGCGTAGTGTAATTTAATTATTATTATTGTAATTGTTATAGGCCATTGTAAAATGAATAACTGCCTAATGTAGTTTCTTGTTACAGAAAAGTTATAATTGAAATTGTTAATATGCATGAGATGCTAGTTTTAGGGATAACTTAGGAAATGTGCATCTAAACACCAGTTCAATTTGATTTTTAGTTGTGTATGGCAAAAAAAGGGTTTGATTTATATATAGTAAATTGAAATCGAAGTTAATATATTGTAGTATTTTCTCAGTATTCAATAAACGATTAAATTAATTAATGGGTTATCTACTTACCTTGTAAACATAATAAAGAGTTCTAATGGGAACACTCAACCTTAATAAAATATTCGTGCATAGCTTTCCTGCATGTGTGATTCTTTTTTTACCATATAAGAAAATTGGAAACCGTAGGACGACCTTAAAATTTGCACTCGATGAGACCTCATAGGTTAGGTAAATAAAACCCCTAGTTGGAGTTTATCGTCATAGTCTTTATGTCTAGCGACATTTCCGTGAACCCATATTTTAGGAATGTCATGGTCTAACCTACCCAGCAGTATGCGGTTTCCTTCTAGTTTTGGCAATCGCGAGAAGAATGTCCTCTCTTCAGGTTCGACACCAGGTTGAGTGATGAAGACCGCCTTAGAAGTCACCTTATGAGTCATTATTCGAAGGAACGATTCAGTGGTGCTACCTTGGTTTCTATCAAAATAACATCTTGGTAAGTCTTATGTGTAGTGCTATATCCGGCCTTAGAATTGTAGTGGAGGCGTAGATCGATTAGGTGCATATTGGAATCAAACTAAACCCTAGTGGTTTTTGTAGTTACTTGTGGGTAGAAAAGTATTTTAACTCCTTGTATGTGAAATCTGAGTTGAAAGATGCATTCTAGAGAACCTTAGAAATTGTATCTTGTCCCTCAATCCCTTGGTCATTTTGGCAATAAGGAATAAATAGTATTCCTTATGCGGAATATAGTGAGTGTAGAGACATGGGATCTTAAATGTGTACATAGATCACTTGTGTTCATGTGTAGTTATTATGCTCCTAGCCTTGTACTTCTTTAAGATGTCAGACAAGTGCTTCGTATCTCTTTTGTTTCGAGGATGCTAAGAATGAGACCTTAGTGCGATATAAGAGCATATCATATAATGTTGCACATGAGATTGGAGATTAGGACTAAGGTCAATTTTGGAGACCTTAAACTTAAATAAACTCCTTCATGTGTTACAAATAATATAAATTACCTTGGTGTGACCAAAGTCGAGAAAACAAAAGATATACATATAAAAAAATAAAATTTGGAATTCAACAAATTATTGTACTATAATAGTAATGGTAGGGAAATAACTATTCCGTGAGCTAGATGTTTTGGGAAAAAGCTATTCAACATGTCTTCCATAATCCCAAGATTTCATCCTGACATCACGTTAGGTTCACTTGTGTAACAAGGTTAAACTAAACTTGGAATAAGCATTTTGGGAAGCCTAATCTTAACATAAGAATGAGAGAGTTAGCATTTTGTGTAAAATTTGAAATATGGAAAATACCTATGTAAGTTATGAAGATTTGTCATAAGGGTAAAGAGTGAATTGAATGGTTGAACAATAAGTGAACTGTGAAAGAGAACATGTAGGTGGAAAAAGGGAGAAAATCATGCTTACCTAATAATGATCTTGGAAAGTTGCCGTAACTAAAATACATTTAAAGTAACGATATGTCGTGGGTTAGTTCCTAAAGTCACGTTTCCAGTGGTTGGGTCTTTCTAGTATTCTTTCATTGGGAAAAGCATGGCATCGACGTGCCAATGTTCTGCATGTGTCTATGTGAGATGACTTATGAATTGTCACATGTGTGTCGAGTTTTGTACTTGGAGCCCTTACTGTGTTGTGTGTCGTGACTAAGTCAAAAAAAAAATTATCCTGGTATTTTACTGTTGGTGTTGGAGTGTAAAATGGACAACTGAAACAAGAGAAAATTCATATGAATAAGAACCATGCAGATATGCGATTCCTTGGATCATTGGAATTAACAAATCTATTGGAAAAGGAGAAGTTGGAGGTACACTCCACTTCTGTTGGTATTCGAGTTTGCAACTTGAAGAGGGAGAAACATGCCAAGGAAAGGATCCAAGAATGGAGTTGTATGGTATAATGCAACAATTTATCTCCAAGTGGGAGATTGTTGAGTTATGGAGCTTAATTGCTTCATATTAGCATGCTTTATTTTATACTTGCTGGAATACATAAACTTAGTAACTGACATCGGTTGGTTGACCGACATCGGTCACCTGATGACCGGTATCAGTCAAAGCAAGGAGGAACCGACATCAGTTAGGGTAACTGGCATCAGTTTCCTATGTGTGATTATTTTATTTAACTCACGGGAATTAGATCTAACCTTTATTATAAAGTTTCCTAATGAAGTTGTTAGAGAATCTAAGTTTGTTTGAAGCACTCAAATAAGTTCATAGCTAGATTATAAATAATGTTGCCCTAAGTTTGTTTATGGCTATATAAGCAAGAAAACTAGGGGATCAGCTTTAGATGATAATAAAGAAGAATTATAAGAAGGAATTCTTGGAGAAAAAAAGGGGTTTGCATTATATATTCTCTACAAAGCTTGTGAGGAAGAAAGTATTGTACATCTAGGATGTAGTGTGGAAGATTGCAAAATTTCATTATATATTCTCTACAAAGCTTTGAATAATAAGATTGGCTGTTTCTTGGTGGATGCAAAACCTTAGCCCACACTAGGTGAACCATGTTATATCTTGTGTATTGTTCTTCTGGTTTATTTATGCTTTTATTGTTTGTATGCTTAGATTTAAATAATATATCTATACAACTAGTGTGATTAACCCCAATAGTAACACACACTCAATTATAAAGTGCCAAATCTAGGGGGTCTTGTTGCATTGCTTGCTTCTTGCATAAGAGTTATGATTTTTGAGAACGTTTCTTTGATTATCAAATTAAGCCATTAAGAACGACGATCTTTATCTACTTCTGCACTAGATCAAATTAAGCCATTAACAACACATAATTACCACACATGGAAACCACAAATATAAAAAATCATTAAACATAAATGATTACGGGCTTTAACTTCTTCAGAACAACCAATTTTCACTAGAGAATATGAGAAATTTCAATACCAATGCAAATTTGATGAGTGTATGGGTTTGATAGGAAATTATGTCATTGATATTCATTTGGAAATAAGCATGTTTCTTCATTTCAAATATGATGGAAAAATGTGATTGAAAGGACCTTTCAAAATATGATAGAAATTGGACGACCTATTTAGTAAGGTGGATCACATGAGAGCCATGCAACATGAAATTGAGATCACCTCTCTTAATCTTGAAGATTTTCCATCAAATATAGACTATCTTACTAAGTTCAAGCATTTGTTGACATAATTGAAGGGGAGTGGAAGAGATAATAAAGATGAAGAATGTGTTTACTTAATTCTATCCAAGTTGAGAGGTCCATTCCAAATTTTTGTTTCTACCTTTTTCTCTAGCATGGATGCCTTAGATGACACATTCCAAATGCCTAACTTAGAAATATTTTATGAAATACTTACTAGGGAAGAATCCAAATTCTCTAACCTTGAGTCTTCCACCCCTAAAAATACATTAGTAACATCTACTCCTAAGGGTAAGGGAAAACCAAAAAGTAAATACAAATTCACCTCTTCTTCATCTCAAAGTGCTCTTAAACCCAAAGAAAATAACTCTAACCCCAAGGAGTCTTCTAAATCCAAGAATAAGTCTAGCCTTTCATGCTCTTTTTGTGGGGGTAGGGGTCATGAAGAACACATGTTTTGTAACTGAATGCAAGCCTTAGAGGATGCAATTAAGAAACACAAAATCTCTATATCCACTCCACCTCCTTCTAATCAACATGACAGAGAACTTAATGTTGTTGGGAGATCTCAGTCACCACTTGCAGATAGTTGGGTTATAAATTCTGGTGCTTTTCATCACATGACTTCTTCTAAGGAGTCTTTTGTATCTCTAGGTTTGAGTTCTACCTCCAAAATTGAGGTTGGAGATTCTACCTTTATTTCTGATAAGGGAAAAAGTGACATACACCTTGATGGTGATGATATCGAAGATTCACTATATGTTCCTAATATCATTATACATTTGCTTTATGTATATCAAATTTTTCATTATGGTCAAGTCAAACACAATGAATTTTACACTACTTGGGGCAAAAGTACATAATTTTTTGGAGCCTCCTTCACATGTTGCTCAAGGTATTGTTGATCAAGGTTCTAGACTAAATCACTTTGAGGGTTTTAATGACACTTCCTCTATAGGGACAAGATTGGTTTCTAATGCAGATTTGAAGAGTAAGCTTTGGCACGAGACATTTGGACATCTTAATTAAAAACATTTGAAGGAGTTGAGAACTCATTTTATGGTTGATGGTCTTCCTAAAGTTTCTTGTCTTGAGGGTGTTTTCCCTGGCTGTGTATTAGGGAAACAACACTAAGATCGTTTCCCTAAGAATTTGTCTAAGAGAGCTTCTCCACCACTTGAGCTTGTGCATAGTGACTTGATGGTTTTTCCTACCCCCTATTTGAATGGAGATAATTATGCACCTAAATTTATTGATAATTTCTCGAGGTGTACTTGGGTTTATTTTCTCAATTAAAAAATTAATGTTTTTTCACACTTCAAAGTCTTTAAGGATTTGGTCGAGAAAAAATATTCTACTTGCATAAAGAACCTTTGCACTAATAATAGGGGGGAGTACTTCAACAAAGAGTTTTCTGATTTTTTAGCAACTCATGAAATTATTCACCAATATTTTATTCCTCATACTCCAAAACATAATGGCTTAGTAGAGCGTAAGAACCAAAATTTGAAGGAAATGACTAACTACATGATGCATTCTAGAGATTTACGTCCTATATAATGTGCAAATGTAGTTAATTGTGTTAACTACATTCAGAATCACACACCATACAAAACACTTGAGCATTTGACTCCACAGGGAGCTTGGTTCAAAACTAATCCCAATATCTCATTTTTCGAGTATTTGGGATCCATGCTTGGGCCTTTGTTCCAAATAAGAAAAGAAAATCCTTTGATAAGAAGAGTAAACCCTTGATATTTGTAGGGTATTGTGAGGACATGAGAGCTTATCGAATTTAATATCTTGATACTCATGAGGTTATTTTTCTAACACATGTTCAATATAATGAGTGCTTCTCTCCTCACGATTCTTCATATTCTTCCATGCCTACTTCTTCTTCTTTATGTCATCTTGAGGAGGTTTCTGAGGAGGTTATAGATGCTGACGAGGATCCTATTCCCACTGATGTTGTCACCATGCCTAAGTGGGCTGGTGTTTTCTATTTTATCCAATAATGTTTTGAAGGTCTAATTTAGTGTTTGCAGATCCAAAAAATTAAAAAAATCAAAAATTTTGTAGGTCAATTGCTTAGGTGATTTCCCTATGATTTATTAATGATAAAAAACCAAAAAAAAATCTTTTAAGTTTCTGTTTATATGTTCTTCTATGTATTCAATCGATTGTAACTACACATGCTCTTCCTTTTCATTGCAAAGTGATCTTTGGAATTAGAAATAGTTTTAGCACTTTAGGGGGTTACTTGGATTTCATCACCAAGAATCCGTAGTTTAGAGATTTTTTACTGAAGAGTATATAAATTCAAGGAAGGAACTTTCATTTTTGGTGAAGCTCCATTGAATTGGTTACAGTGAAGTGAGGGGGATGTTACCCTCTAGTACCCACACCTTAGACAACACTCCTTTGGAACCATGAAAATTTTTAGTGGTGAATATTCGTAATTAGACGAATAGTAGAGATTTCCTAAATCCTATTTGGCTATTTTTTCATTTTATAACTGCTCCTTGCTTCGCCAAATTTTTCCACAATTTTTATAATTCCCACACATACAAAAATGATTTTTAGTCTTAATGATTTTTTTTATGGATCACGTTCACATCGATAGTTCAATATTGCAAGAAATGTTAGCATAAACACATATTATATGGGACCCTGGATCACAATCACTGATATTGGAGAGGGAAAACTTCAAATTTAATTGAATTATCCATGTACACACACATATATGTGCATATATATGTATGTATATGTGTGTGTGTATAAATTTTACTTGAAATTGAACACTTTTATTTATCTTCAGCAAATCACAAATTTGGGACTTTGGCATTGATCCGAATAGAAAAGGAATCAACAATAGCATATTTCTTAGTGCTTACAAAACTCAGATAAACAAAGGTCTTGGAGACCATCATGTTCTAGTTTACAATGTAGTAGCCTATAGGGAACAGATAAATCAATTGATCATTTATGTTTTGTGATCATGTGATGTCACATTTCTTTATTTACTTTTGTAAATTAACTATGCTATTAAAATTTGTGATCTTTTCAAATTTTTATTTTTAATTTGTGGCACTGCTAGTATAGGTGTGGCACCACCATTTTCATTTTTTCATATATTGCTCTTTACATGGCTCATGATACTTTATTCTTTCCATATCATGCAACACCGCAATGCCTTAGTCAATTTTCAGTTTACCACAACCATTTCGTATGTTCCGTGTGCTGCGACACATGAGGTCCTTCACATCGTGGCTCTTGACAATACTATGAAGGTCTATTGTATGATGTGGAAAGCTATTTTGACATGCCCCTCAATGATGGTGTTCAATTTCTAATCTCCATACACTACAAAGCTCCATTATTTTTGTCATGATTTTTTAATATTGTTATTCTATTGAATATTCCCCATGCGATGTTATCTCCATTTCTACACTACTCTAATAGTAATAAAAATATGCCTGTATATGAAAATGGTATGTAAAATGGAAACATTTGGAAAGAAAGCAAGTGCAACACCTTCTAGTTCTAAGAGATGAAACATCACATCTTATTTTGAGAAACCATCTCTAGAAGCTCATCCATGTCCACCACTATCAAGGGATAATTATAACATTTGAAATGAAAACTTAGAATGAAATCATTGATAATTTCATGACTGACATTGCCACTGATGACAAAAATGAAATGCCTCCCCTTGAAGACATCCCGTTGGATGAAATTGAACCTGTATCATTGGAAGCATAATATTCTAACTCTAGTATTTGGGATGCAAAGTTCTTCTTGATTGAATGATAGAAGTGGAACTTATTGTAATATCCCCCTTATGGGATATTAATAATATATTATTATTTACTTGCAAAAATAAACAACTTAGAAGATAAAACCCTTTTAGGGTTACCTCAACTAACCCTAAGCGTCAGCTACAATACAACCCAAATGGGGTTGGAGTGAGCCAAGGTGAGGGTTTAGATGTGAAATCCAGTTGGTATTTATACTCCTTTTTCCAATATACTTTTGCAGAAGTAAAATAATAAATTAAACTGCTGAAAAATCAATCAAAACTTTGAAAATCCATAACTTAAAAAATATTAACTCTTTTGATATGAAACCAAGTGCAGCGGAAAGGGAAAATTATGAGCTTAAATCCAAAATTAAAATCAGATCTTTTCACACACTTGAAACCCCTCAAAACAGCTCACAAAATCCCAAACCCAGTCGCTAGGGTTAAGGTAAAATCTGCAATACAATTTTTGCACTTTTCTCTCATTTTAAGAGTCAATAAAATGCAGTTCTAGATCTAACAATTAATCAATCCAAACAACAGATTTATAAATACTTTAAAAATCACTCCAAAATACTCTTAGCACATGCCCAAACAAGTCAACTTCATTAGATAAAAACCAACAGCATGTAATGAAAGATAATCATCATAAATCACACTTCAAACCCTCAAAGCAAGCTCATATCATCTCCAAAAAATGGCGCCTTGTATATATATAATGAGAAATGATTGCAAAACTTATTACTTCAAGATTTCATGGGCACACACACTTCGCTAATGGTGGTGTTAATAAAACACCTTTTATTTTGATCATAAGTGGGCATACATCCCTTCTCCAAGCATGAAGATAAGTTTTATAAACTGTCAACATGCCAAAAAAGGAGTAGCCACATCTTCTTTTATAGCTTTTTGCTTGCACATCCTCCAAAGTTCTTCTCCATCTTTGGCGCCATCATCTAGGAGAAAATCTCATTTAAAAATGTGTCTGAAAGTCATCAACAATAAATATTAAATGCATAGGGATATTAAAAAGATGCTCTTATGGGTCGACCCATGCTTAGGAATAATCACTTTATTTCAAATATTAATTATTACATGCTCCCAGGAAAATGTGACTTGCCTAGTCACTTGTTTTATCTTTAAAAAAAATTATTTATTTTCTCAAGGTAAAGTCGAACTTCCCCTTTTTAATTCGATTTGCACAATTTTATAAAAATTCATTTTAAAATTACATGTGCAAATCAACTTTATCTTCTTTTTAATTTTTTATAAAAAAGGGGGACATTACACTTATGGAAGTCAATGAAATTGCAGCAAGCTAAATTAATCTAGGGACACCTCTTTTTAGGAGAAATAGGAAGGAAAGAAAAATGAGACTTGGGAAGGATTTTAAGGTTAGAGTGGGTTTCTAAGTTTTCATTTATTGAACTTTTTTGAAAATGAAAATAAAATTGAACCTCCCTATAAATTCAAATGTGTAATTTGTAGTTATAAATTGGGCAGGGACAAGACAATGCAACTAAAATTGGATACTATTGAGAAGCATGTAGGAAAGATATATGAAAAATAAACTGTTGATTGAGTTATGAAGAATATTGCGAGATGAAAAACTATGGTTGAATGTTTACATATGAGGAATGAAAAATATTACGAGGATCACATGAGAAATCAAATAATACTCGATGGAAATAGAGGGACAATTACATCTCAATTTAACAAGGTCATTCAAAACAATCTTTTAGATAAAACAATTCAGCCAATAATTACTTTTTTCACTTTTTAAAGAGGTTGTCCTATAACAAGTATTACTAAAAATAAGAAGCTCTCTTTTCTTGGTGTCCCACACTTTCCTCATTTTCACTAATATGAAAATAATGGTTGGAATTGGGAGAAATAGCTAGCTATGATTGAGGAAGAATACTTGAAAGAGAAATTTAAGTGTGCACAATATGTGTCTCTTTCTATTGATAAGGTTACAATAGTAGATAATACTTGTTGGGTCTGTATGCATGTTTATATTGTTGAAAATCATGTGAAACAGGCTCACTTACTTTCCAATCACTAGATGAAATAAAAATGTAATTATGAAAACCTGAGTGAACTTATAATAAGAAGTTTGAAGTATATCAGTGACATGGGATGATTCTTCAATTTTAAAAAATATGGTATGTGTTAGGGAATATAGGTAATATGTAATGCAAGGTCATTGTAGTGGTTTGTGTGTAAGAATCCAAATATCCAATTTCCTATTTATGATTTTCATTCACTGTATAGATCAAATAATGAATATAACATACAAAATAGTCAAGAAATTTAAACATATAGAAAAAGTGGAAGAACTTGTTCATGAGGTGCATGCTATTTTTTTTTCGAAGTCCCAAAATATTCATGAATTCTAAAGCTTTGAAAAAGGACTAACAAATGGACACAAACTATTAAAATATGTAGACACTAGGTGGGTCTTATCGCATCAATCGGTTTGCAGGGTGTACGATGAGTATCCATCCTTATTAGGAGTAATGTGGTAGAGTTGCATGGAAGTGTACAAGGCTCAATATTTGATACATTGTTTGACGAATATAGAGACATTATTGATGTTGAGTGGTATCCTTCCCATTTTGGATGGAATGCATTATTTAATTAAACAATCCCAAGAAAGAAGTATATATATTGTTGGTTTTACAAGTTTGAGGAAACATGTTTGTCTGGCTATAGAAAATTTATTTGTGAATGAGACTTCCTTTTCAGGTCTAAAGTTTGAGATTTGGAACAATTTGATAAACATTTGAATTCAAAGTAATTTTATGAAGCTCAATTTTTTTGGAGAATTATGTGTTTTTGTATGCAGATATGAGATACCCATGTACTCCTTTCAAAGAGTAGACAATGGTAACATTGAAAATTTAAATGTCACACAAACACTCTTTGATCAAATTGCATCATCAACAAGGATAAATAAGGGAACATTTTAGTAGGGATTATTTTCTTGAAGAAATGGCTATAATAAATCCTGCTTATTGGACTAATACACAAAATGAAAGTTATTTGCAAGATGATTACCACATTAGATTGACTACATTGATTCAACATTTTTGTAAGCCTACTGATATCAATGGAATGAATATTCTAGGTATTTTAAATAAGAATATGTTAATTGATCGATCCCAACAATCTCACTCTATAATGCTTGATAAATTCAAATATTTGGATAATCTCTTTGAGTGTGGAGCGATGATTCGACTATGGAAAAAATTGGTTTAGCAATATTTTGTAGGAAACCATGAATGAGTATTTTTTACTAGTTGATCTATGTTAAACAATGATTTTGGGTTCAATTGAATATGAGAGAGTTTTTACCGCCTTGTCTTTCATCAAGTCAAAATTACAAAACATGCTTGAAATTTTTTTGGAAAACTATTTGAGAATTTACACATCGCAGTACTAAGTGAATGGATTTCCCTATGAAAAGGATTTGACAATATGAAAGTCGATTAATGAAAGGAGAAGGGATGACAACACTGCCACCAACACATTGGATGACCATGTTGGAAACATGGATGGATCTATTGCACTAGTTGAATGTCAAAAAAGTTAGAGGAATTGTCAAGAAAATGATATAGATGTTCCAACATAAACAAATTTGAAGATTTAATTCATTGATATGTGATATCTATGCTCAGATAATATATTCAAATAGTCATTACATTGTTCGTATAACATCTTCTTCTTTAATATTTATTTATCTTTATTTAAAACAAACAATATAAGTCTTGCTAAACCCTTGACTTGATTTTTAGAGTCTTTGGAATAAAAAGTTGAAGGAGTTGGAGCATGGAATGAATGAAAACTTGTATCATATGGATATTTTGATATTGTTCTATTTTATTCTAGTTGTGTGCACTAAGTAAAATAGAAATAAATTCTTTGTGTGCATTAGTAGAAAAGTACTATTTATTCATAGTTTTTGCATGAATCCTCTCCTCAAACCTAGACTAATTCCTCTTCTTCTAAAAAATAGAATAATTCCTCCCATGACATTATGTATCTCTCAACTCTAGTCTAATATTATCCATGTCACCTACTAGTATGAATGCTCACATTTCAATATTTTCTTCATAAAACCTTTCACAAGTGTAACTCCCAATTGATGGTAAATCATTAAACTTGAAGTTACTATAATAATTCTATTAGTCAAATATCCATGCAAGATGCAGTTATAACCATATGCTACAATTATACTTAAGAAAGAATCCCATATTCCAAGCAATATAATGCAAAATAGAGATAAATTGATTAAAAGAGACTTATGTGAACCATTAACTTGAAATCAAAGACAACACCATTCCTCATTCATCTTTCTTGAGACATCTCTTGTGTCAAAAAATGAAAAGTACAACAATTTTTTTTAATAATAAATTACTCTTAATTGAATTATATAATTTTATCCATTTAGTGGCTGGAAGCCTTGAACATAATATTTTGTAGCATGTTCCAATATTCATCTATTAGAATTGTAATTTTTTGTAACTCATAATGACTTACATGTGGCTTTGTCAATAATTCATAATTGAGAGAGGAGATTTCCTTAATTGTATTATGCAAACTCACTCCAATGGTTTGACGCAACCAAAAAATTTGGCCTCATCCAATTTCTAGGAAATTGGTTCTTATCTTGCATAATTTCCCCCTTCATATGCCTCTAGAAAATATCCTTTGTAATGAATTTCTCTATTTTTTCAAAAGGCATTGGAAAACTGAGCTTTGTGAGCTCTTATACCTTTTCATATAACTTGTGTAACATTGTTTGACACTTATTCAACAATTCTTGTGCTTCACCTAGATTCACACAATTTGAATGATAGATGATGATTTTATTGAAGCATCATTCCAATTATGAATTCCTTTGGATGGTAATGTTAGGAAATTAATACTGTCCACATTAATAGTTGTGTGTGTGAAATTATATTATCATGGATAACATAATATATCATATTATAATGTGGGTGAGTTTTTAGTAGTAACCACACCATGTAAATATGTTTACATATATTTAGGTATATTACATGAATAGTGGTGGTTGAAACCACTCACGTAAATATGATGCTTTATAATATCAGGTTTCTTATTTTAAAAGAAACATATTCCTATATATTAGTATGTAATGTGTTATGTATAATAATAGAGAATAATATTATTGTGTTAGAGTTTACATTTTATGCATTTTTTATTATGATGAAAAATGTTGGAGGGACCTTGCACAAGTAAAAAAAGTAGAAAAAATAGGAGGTCTTTTACATATTCTCATAATAAACCACCTCCGATAACAAAAAAATTACAACAAAAAACCAACATAGTTCAAAACTAACAAAAACTTATACTAACAAAAACTTATACATAGCCAAACAAGAGAAGATAATATTTATTCCATTGAGTGGAGAACATGTTTTCACTCCTCAGCTAGATTATTAATGGAAGTTTCCAAACCAACCAGAGCATATTATTCAGTTGTGTTCGAGCTCCTTCATTTATTTTTTCCCTTACCCAACTATGTATCATAAGATTTATTTTTCTTAACCACCCCTTCAACATATTGAGGTGATGGATGCTACTTTTAACGTTTAGCTTTCTCCAAGTTGTAACCTATGTCAACCGGTCCTTAATGATTTTCATTTCTCAATCAAAAGCAACCATTTTGACTTCCATGTTCCTAATTTTTTCTGCCACTTCCACTTGGTTGCTAGTATATGTAATATGGTTAAGCATTTTCATACTTCCAAGAGAGAACACTTGGAAATTTTTGACAACATCTTTGACCTCATTCTAATCCTTGAAAATCATATTTAGAAGGTTCTTAGTGAAGATAATTTCCTCTTTCATGGATTGAATGAAACCACCATGCATAACATGACAACCTTAATCGTCATTATTATCACTAGTTTACATGAGAGGATAAGCAAGGTTCAAAGGATTATTTCTATCAACTTCGCCAACCACAAGGGTGAGAGGAGTATCCTTTTCCACATTGGTTTCCTTTGCAAAGGGTTAGGTTCAACAAGGTGGGATTGAGGATCTAGTTCTTGATTGGATTCGACATCCGTAGAGTTAGTCCCATAATATGAAGAGGATACAACAAAGTGTTATGAAGGGGCCTTGTGTTTAGATGAGGATGGAAGATCATTCAACAAACCCCTGCATTCAACAGAACTAGTAACATCAGGTTTTGAATCCCCTCTGCCCTCAAAAAAAGAAATAGGTTTGTGGGGACCTTGGAAAATATTGGATACAAATTGCACAATAGCAAGAATGAGTCCTTAGTTAAAAGGAAAGACAAACTTTCATTGCTTGACATCCAAAATAGACTTTTCTTTGGAGGAAAACACAAAGAAAGATAGACTAAGCTCCACATTGTGTATAAGATGATTCAATATGGGGAAATGGTAAAGATACACAAAATTATGTCTCCCATCTAAAGCTGAAGTAGTAAATTAGATGGAGGGTGACACCACTTTAGGGTTTAGCTAAGGAATTCATCAGAAAACTAGAATAAAAGAGAACCAATTGTTCACCTTCACCCAAAAACCTCTTAATTTCATTAATGATTTTGGTTATGGGTTTAAAAATAATTTCACCCTCCGTATACAACCCAATGATATGGGGAATAATATCCTCAGATACTGCAATCAAAGATCCTCTTATGTTGATCACTATATTATTCCAAGCACTAGAAAATTCAGTCAACAAATGAGGGTCAAAAACCTTGACGAATTCAAATAAGTTAATCATACCTTTTAACTTGAAATTTTTCCATGATTCCTTGTCATTCTTAACATATTTTTCATTAACCAATTCCGTTATGTACCTTTCACGATCCATTTTTTGAGCATGATGAACATGACAAGGACATCTCAACTGTGTTACACTACGAAATCTAAAACTTTTAATCTACCAACCACTAATTTCAATATGATTAAAAGGTTTTTATGACAAGGCCTTAGGTGCATGTGAAATCAAATTTTTTTCCATCAATTATAACATCCATATCTTAGCATAATTATTCGTCTGGGTAGTATCACCTTGTATGTGCCTATTCTTTAAAAATAGCCTTTTTATTATTAATAATATTTTAGAGCTGAGTTGACACCTTATCCAAGCTATTACATCGAATGGATAATGATTCTTTGACATCTAAGTTAGTAAGCCAGTTTGTAAAATTATTTGCCTCCCTATAGGCGTGTTGAACAACCACCTCATCAAATGATTCCATTAGCATCCATATTTCATCCATTATATCCAATATAGTAATATAAGGTTTTTTTAATACAATTTATACTATTTAGAGAATCATTGGGCCTCAAAATATTGACTAAGTCCCAAAGGGTGCATGCACGCATGGGGAAAAGTGTGTAGGAGAGGGGTTTGAGAAGGGTTTTAAGAGAAATCACGATGCACGCGCAAGGTAGAGCAAAGGATTTCAAGACTTAGTCATATTCAACATTCCAAGAAGCACTTGAGGAAAAACGTGACTCGACTAGGCATGCTGAATGGATAAGGTGACAACCTGGCGACTTGGTGGTCAAGGAAAGAATATTCCATGCATGGAACATTCCTGAAGACATCATTATAGAAAGTGGGGAGCTCAGATCAGAAGAAGCATGCTCCACTAGAGGGCCACCTTGACACTTGGCAACCGATCTGCTACTTCAGGAGAGCATGGTGGTGGGTGATAGACCTATATATAGAGATTCTTGGGTAGAAGAAGAAGAACAAATTTAAAGGGACACCATCAGATGTATATGCTGGACATCATAGAAAGGATGGAAGGGCGAAGCTCTGCTAAAATAATAGAAGGTTTTAGGGGTTGGGATTCTAATTATAGGACTATAGGAGTGTTAGCATATATAGGGGGACGGGTCTGTGACAATTTTTGTAATAGGGAAGAATAACTAGAGCTTCTGATGCATGAGTCATGATGTATCAGTCTGATATGACCCTTTTTAGATGTAATAGGGTTATTGAACTATGATCAACATAAATATATGGTTTTGTTCTAAATATATTGTTCATGGGTGTAAACCCTAGTGCCTTTTTCTTCATGTTATGGATCAGATCTACTATCTGTGTGATGTTTCTTTTGTTATCTAAATGGGTATGTTAGTGTAATGATTGATCCTATGCTTTTAGAATATATGCATGATCGTTTACTTTTCTGCACTTAATCTGTCATCAATGTCAACGTCTTCTCATAATGCTCACATAAAGGAGAGGCTAGGTGCTTGCACGTGCCTCGGGTGAGCGCTCAGTTCTGCTGAGTGATAGGCTAGCACGCATGGGGTTAGAAGGTTATTCTATGGGCATAAAAATGACTACAAAAATCCCCTTTAATGATGATTTTAGCAACCTTACTCTCTAGAGATAGCTTGATACCCCACAAATCCATAATTACTTTTGTCATATGATTGGTTTAATGACCAAAGTTATTATGAAATTCTACCAAAAGAGAACCCGTTTTGTTTCTAAGAACCCCACCACCACCCGCTAGACCAAGGATTCCATTAGAGGCCCTATCATAATTAAGTTTGATCCAAAGATCATCCAGAGGAAACCATTTGACAATGGACCTAGATGAAGGAAGAATTTTTGGAGGGGAAGGGGAAAAACCCCAATTATAGACCACAAAGGCATATTTTTCCAAGAAAGGGAGAGGGGAGAAAGTTTGAAGATGGAAAATTTATCTTTGGAAGCACGTATAATGTAGGAGAAGATGAAGGAATCAGAAGACTTAAAACCTTTGAAAATTCTTCAGTTTCTTTCTTTCCAAATGGCCCAACAAAGATGATAAAAGGAAAGATGCCATAAAATTTTCAGCCCTTTTACTAGAGAAAGGGATCTATCCATTGATTCCACTAGTCTATCAAGGAATTTAGAACCACTCAAGACACACCAAAAAATGAGAGAAGCTTATCTAAGATAGAAAATGTGAAGGGGCATAACAAGAAAAGGTGTGCAATACATTCCTCCTCTAATTCACAAAGAGAATATATTAGGAAAAACATAACCCTCCCTTTATAAATTATTGAGGGTAATAATTTTCCCATGAAGATCTAGCCATATTAAGAAATTAATCTTTGAGATGATTGAACTGTCACAAATTTTAACCCAGTTAAAGTTGCTCTCCCAGTCTTTGAAAAACATGGAATAAGTAGATTTAACATTGAAATTACCTTTAGTTGATAAAATCCAAATAAATTGATCTTGACCAAAAAAATTGCCCACAAAAATGACATTGAAGTTCTTATTAAAATATTGAAAGATTTCTTCTTCTTCATTATTAAGGCCTCTAACGGATAAGTGCTTCCATCTTCTGATTTAGTAAAATCTGAATATTTTATTTAAATCTAAAAGCAACAATTGCTACAAATGATATATAATGAGATATAGATGCTAGGCAATTTATTTGATCTAATTATGAAATAAAATGAAGGAGATAGGGAACTTACCTTGATTTCACTTATCCCAAAGTGTGTCTGGGATGGGAGAACTATTGGAGAGAATTAGACTGTCACAATCCCTCTTCGAAAAATGCAGAGGTGCTGGAAATTCTTGGACACAGGTGCCTGGGTAGGGGATGGGGCCCCTGCGGGTTTCATAGACCTCTAGTGGGTGCTGTAGTATGCATAAAAGGACAAAATATGGTTTTGACACCATGGATAGGGTTTAAAACTTGTTTTCCAATGATCACCTGTATATCGCACTATGAATACTGGAGTACCTATAAATCTGCAATACAAAATCCTCCTGTAAAACCCTAAATAAGACATCAAATCCTAAACAAAGAAAGATGCAAAATGAGGGGTCAGATTGTGCTAAACTATCAAACTAGTGAACTTATGAATGAGTGTTGCAATACATCTCAGACCCAATGTATTTCTATGTTCTTGTGTGTGTAATAGTGCTCCTAAATTTCCCTCATGCCAATGATGCCAAGATAACATGTGATAGCTAGATAAAATGCAAATGTGTGGATGGAAAAATGAACTTCCCCTTCCTATGTAGTGTGTATGCTGAGTAATAATCCCAAAATGTAATTTCTTTGATATGTAGATAGATAGCCCTTGATAGAAATTACCCGCCATTATAATGGTATGTATGTTGTGTTTATATAGGGATTTATTGTTTGAATTTTGACCCTAATGATTGACATGCCAATTAGTACCTTGGGATACGAGTGGGAAAACTGAAAATAATGACTTCGAATTTCAATAATAATATAAAAAATAAAGAGGAAAAGGGTGGCCAGGATAGACAGGAGTGCCTGGGTGCTAGTGTTCAGTCCTAAGCACTAGTGTCTTGAGACAACTGATGAAAAATGTGCAAATACTGAGAGACAAGGATACCTGTGACCTGACCAGAACTGGGTGTATGAATGGTAAGTGTGAAATATGACAACAATAGAAACAAACAACACAAGTAGATGGACTAGGAAGTATGCCATTAGTGAATACTCTTCTTATTCAAGATCCATATATAAAACAACATACTTGGTGGTATAGTAAATAGTAGTAAGTGCATGATTTTGTGTCTACATCTTCCCCCAAGGAATTGAAGTCTAAGTAGTTTTCCACCATGATCCCATATGCATCTTTAACCTTCTTAGCAATAGAAATCCAATGACATGTATTAAAGAGGTTTATATTTTAACCATAAATCATCCCAAAACATGATATTTCTTCCAGTGCCCACTTTACATCTAGAGCCTAATTGTGAAAAATCTTTAGCCCAGTTAACAACCTTTTAGAAGAAATAGCTATAGTCCTTATCATGAAAATATCTATAGAAAGGATTATCACTAGAATACTTATTCTTCAAAATTGTAATCCATTGGCCCGATTCATGGTAAAGTCACCAAAGCATCTTAGCTAGTAGATATTTATTCATCCTGAACCACTTTTTGAGACCAAGACCACACAAATTTTTGGGCCTATAGAAGTTATCCAAGGAAATAAGAGGAATTCTATTTTTTCCTTCCCCACTAGTCAAAAGGAACCTTTTTTACAAATTCTCAATGCTATCAACCACCTTAGAGGGAAGGTGGAAGTAATAAATGATATAAATGGGAGGGATTTGCAATGAACTTTAGAGAAGCTAAAGTTTACTTGCTTGGTTGAGGATACAACCTTTTGATAAAAATCCCAATAATTGGTGTGAAGCTTCCTAGCATAAATTGGCATGCCCAAATATCTAAATGGAAAATTCTTTTCACAACAATTGACAATACACAAAATCTTGGCTTTCTAAGGTTCAGGGGTATTAAAAAAGATAATAGATTTTTTCTCGAAACTAATGAGTTACCCTGAGACCTTTTAATACTAATCCAAGATTAACTTAAACTTATTAACGTTAACAACCAAGGCATCAACTAACATAATGATATCATCCACAAATTACTGGTGAGTAATATTGGAGCATCTTAATGTCAGATTAACACCTTTAAGAAAACTTGAAATCATGACATGAGAAAAATATCTATTAAGAGTATCCGCCATAATAATAAAGATGCAAAGAGATAAAGGATCCCCTTATTTGAGGCCCTTGGAGCTGTGGGAAAAACCAGTTGGACTACCATTAATCAGGATAGAAAAAGAGGGAGTAAAAATACAAGCTGTCACAAATGCCCAAAAGGACAAATTGAAACATATTTTTTCCAAAAATTTATTAATAAAAATCCATGAGCATCGGTCATAAGCTTTATTCATGTCTAATTTCAAGACCATAGAATCCTTTTTATTTTTATAGACAAAGTGTATTATCTCATGGATAGTTATTTTTCCATCTTGGATTTGTTTACCAGTAACAAATCCCCCATTTTGTTCTAAAATCAAAGAGGGAAATATTTTTACAACCTGAGAGCTAAAATTTTAGATTTTTTTTAATAAATGGTATTACAGAGGCTAATAGGTCTAAAGTTTCCAAATTTTGTAGCTCCCTTTATTTTGAGAATTAAATCTAGGAAAGTGCACTTGAGTTCTTTGAGAAGAGATTTATTTTTAAGGAATTCACAAGCTACATTGAAGATATACTTTCCAATGATATCAGAAAATAAATGGAAGAAATTGGAGGAGAAAACATGTAGCCCAGGAACTTTGTTTGCTTTCAAAGTAAAAACAACAAATTCAACTTCCTCAAAAGTGACAGGTTTAGAAAGAGAGAAGTTATCCTCATTAGAGACTAAAGGGGCAAGTTGTCTAAGAAGCGATCTGGATTATCCAAAGGAAAATCATTAGGGGAAAGGATCTCTTTGAAGAAGTGAACAAATTCATATATAATCTCCTCTTGTTCCTCTATAATTTCTCCATCTCTATTAGTGATTTTGTTAACTTTATTAGTATTTCTTCTCTTCAAGGTAGAGTCATGAAAAAATGAGTGTTTTTATCTCCTTCTTTAAACCAAGTAGCCCTTGAATTTTGTCTCCATAAAATTTCTTCTTTACCTAGAATATTATGGTATTACACCACCAACTTTTTCCCCTGTTGTAAGTTTCTTGATCCATCCCATTCATTTTAATAGAGTCCTATAAGTTTTTAATTTCTATCTTAAGAGAAATTTGGATGGAAACAATATTACCAAAGAAATATTTATTCCATTTTTAAAGATTATCTTTTACATTCTTCAGTTTTTAGCCACTTTAAACATCATTGAACCTCTGTCACCAATGTTCATCCATTCTCTCACTAAATTTTTGATGTCTTTGTAAGTAAGCCAAACATTTTCAAATTTGAAGGGGAATTTTTTTCTTGGGGAAGGAGACAAAGAGAAAAGAAGTGGATAATGATATAATCCAATTCTTGGTAAAAAGGAAAGGTTGAGATTAAAGTTCAACTAATCCATCGAGACAAGAAATATATCTAATTTAACTTGTATTAAAATGTCCCCTTTCCTTCTATTTGACCAAGTGAATTTCTGTCCTATAAAATAAAAATTTATTAAATCATTTTATGAAATAAAATTATCCAAGTATTCCATACTTGTAGTAAAATATACGAGACCACCACATTTTTTTGAAGGAGATAAAGGTGTATCAAAATCACCAGCTAAAAGCCAATTATATTCTTGGGAGATTTTCCTGAAGCTGATATATCAGTCCATATCTTCCTTCTTACAAGTCTATTGTTAGGAGTATATATATTTTACACTATGGAGAAAGAATTATTAGTTAAATCATAGAGTAGGACTGTTACATGAAGGGGAGATTAAATAATTACATTACCTTTAAAAACTTAGGATTCCAATAGATAACCAAGACATCTGAAGCTCCCAAAGAAATGACTGTAGCCATCTCTTCTTCTTTCCAAAAAAACTTTTTGGCATCATTAAATATTATTTCAAAAATTTCAGTTTCTTGGACAAACAAAACATTAGGATTATTTATCTTCCTTCTATTCTTCAGCAATCTATGTTTTGTGGGGTTATTAAGCCCCTTTATATTCCATGATATCAACTTTATCTAGATTTTTTGAAGCAATTTAAAGATTTTTAGATCCAATTTCTTTTGCATTCCATCTACAATCTCTCTCTGAGTAATTACTCTTATAGATTCCTTTTTATTGCGCATGCCTTTTCTAGATTCTTCCGCCAAAGGTTTTATGCTCTGGTTTCTGGGTTTCCTTGAAGATTCTGACATCTCTATATATTTTCCATCATTTCCCAGGGGAAACAATCAAGATTTTCCTTCAATCATCAATTTAGTTGAAACAATTGAGGGTTTCAAATCTCTGTGGATAGTGAGATCCCATTTGAACCCTTATTTTCCCCAAGAATTTGACATCCTCAACAAGAGAGGGTTCTTCTTGAGGATTTTTTTTGCTTTCATCCTTACTATTTTCTCCAAATAAATTTTCTAAGTTCTTTGTTGTCATATATCCTTTAAGAGTAAGACTGATATCAAAATTTTGAGGGGAAAGATATGTTTCCATTGATTTTTTTGAGTTAGAAGCCACTAGAGGAACCTCATTCTTAGAGACCATGGGGGTTTTAAAAACTAATGCCGAGATATTCCCCATTATGTTAGAAGGAGATCTTAGTTTTTCATGATTAACACCCAAGTTACCTTTCTGAAAATATTTTTGTGATCTTGTAGCTCTAGGTTAGGAAATCAGGGAAACCTTAGATTGGAAACCACTTGAGATGTCCTTAACAAGGTTCGTAGGAAATGTTTGATCACCCATTAAAGATTTAACTAGTGAAGAAACCTTCATCAAAGAGACTGCATCCTTGTTAGGTTCATCACGTTATTTCCATACTTGGGAAACCTTGAAGGGACAAGAAGAAGCAAAATGTCCCAAACCATTACATTTATTGCACCTATTAGGAATGTTTTCAAACTCAATTTTTTGAACCCAATGTCCAAACTTAGATTTAAACATGATCGAAGAAGGTAAATTTGATTATACCTGCAATAAGACACAAAATTTAGTACAAATTAATCTAGTTATGGAATGAATGACATTATCAAACACCAAATAAGAACCAAAAGCACAAGTGATACCTCTTATGATGTCTTTATAACAAAATTCAAGCAGAGGCCTTGGGAAATGAACCCATATCGAAAATTGATTTGTATTTTGTTTAGCTGGATCAAAGTTCTAGAAAACGTTTTCAAGTAGATACGATCTATTTTACCAAAAAATTATGGTCCTCCAGCAAGTATGCACATCCAATCCTCATTAATATTGAATCTAAAAAGGAAGAACCCATGGGGAGTGTAGAAACTTCCATATGACCTTTAGGAGACCATCTCCTTGTAACCCATTATCTAATTATGTCCTTGTTAGGTTTATAACCCATTATCTTACCAACCAAGGATTTATCCATCATACCAAATGATCACTCCAAAACCAAATCAGGAATATCAAAAACCATCCCATTCATATCTTATTTTGGAATAAGTGCAATAGGCATGGAAACGCTAGAACAATCCTTGAAAATACCTACCCAGGAATAATCTATAGTACCTCATGTTGGCATGTGGGTCTAGTGCAACCCGTGAGTTTTGTGACATGGAATAACCACCTCTCATGGATCCCAACTCTGACGATTGTAGTGAAGATTAATTCTTGTGGGTTTTGGTCTAATGACAATCATAGTCCAACAAATGGTATTAGAGTGATAGGTCTCAAGTTTGAAACTCACTCGGGTAACACTGAGGGGATTTTTGGCATGTGCGTTCAGTGCTCCCCATGAGTTTCATGACATGGACTAACTACCTCTCATGGATCCTAACTTTGGTGATTGCAGCGGAGATTAACGCCTATGGGTTTTGGTCTAACGAAAATCGTGGTCCAACTCCTCATTTTTAGGACTCCATTCCAAGGGGGAGGAACCACCAAATGGTCCATTATTTTTCACAACAGATTTCAAGCCTCCCTTAGTAGGATTCTCCCTCATACTAAATCCACATGCTTTTCACCATCCTCAGATTCCCACTTTTTGCATTTGAAAAACCTTTTTCTCCATGTCCCTCCTTGCTCTCTATCTCCTAAAGAATATCAAATATAGTGTATTTTAATTAATTTAACTTTAACGTAATTGTGCTCTACATTATTTAAGTAGGATATAAATTATATGCATTTAAATTAAATAAATCTGAACCAAATTTGTTAGCCAATTTAGTATCAGTAGTTTTGTAGATAGTTTCCAAAATTTTCCTTACTATATCCTCTTTTGAAGCAATCATTTTTTTTCTTTCAGTTACATATTTTTGAAGCTTGACAAAGAGATCTTGTAGACCATCCATGAATTCAAATATTTTAATCAATCCTTAGTTTTATAGTTTATTCTCGCCCAAACATTATCTTTTATATGAATCATTTTCTGTTTATAAAATTTAGATATTTTTATTTTGGAAGATACTATTTCATTTCCCACTTTTTCCAACTCCTTTTGCAATATTTCCTTATGTTATTTCTCTTCCTATTGCAATCTTTCATTGTATTTTTTCTTTTCCTCTATTTTATGTTCCTATTTTGCTACTTTTTCTTCCTCCTCCTTCACATTCTTTTACACTTCACACAACCTCTATTGTAAATTACTTCACTTATTTGTGGTTTCCTATAGTGCCCACCAGTTTCACTCCATTTGATGACATTGACTCCGTGTTATATTCTTGATTGGGATATTTGCATTGATTTTATCAAGACTATTTAATTTGAATAATTATGATTTTGTCATCATATTAGTGCTTGTTGCTAACTTATTCTTGGTAGAATGATATATGAGGCATATGATGCCGATTTACTTCCATTATCATTACCACTTGGTTTAGATATGATATTATGGATATTATTGGTTTAATACTTACATGAATTATATCTTGGATAGTTGTAGAAATTGTTAATTGACTTGAATATATATATTATTTTATCATCTCTTTATCTTGAACATGTTAACTTGACTTGACATGTTGTGTACGAGGCACACAATGCCAATTTACAATTATTACCTGGGTAAATTTTAATGGTGAATATTTGTTAATTCACAAATATTAGGGTTATTAAAATTTGCATTTAGAAAATTTTAGGGTAGGAATTAGGACCGCGTCGCCTAAAATTTCTAGGTATAAGTTAATTTTAGGGGTCGTAGCCAACTATTTTAATTCAAATCACCTTTAGTGTGAAATTAAAATTTACCAAATTCACCTTCACGTATATACTGATTATATGTTTACAATTATGTATGCAAATTCTGACTATCAAATATTCCTTGTAATTCCATTTTACTTTAAAGATTGAGATAATCTAGATATTACAACCTTGCATTAAAGTATTTTTAATTGTTATGGTATTGTATTGTATGTTACTGGTCTCAATGCTGGCATTTGGTAGCATGCACAATGGTACCTATTGGTAGCATTGTATATGGTATCAAACAGTAACATATATAATGCTACCGGTTGAAAGCATACACTATACTATTGGCTAATAAAATTGTGCATATTGCTGTCTAGTAGAATTATATACTCTTCCAAAAAGCGGTGCAGTGCTAAGATTTAAATCTTCATGTTTGACCTTCCGTTTACAATTTTTAAAATATTCTTCTTAAAAAAATGACCCATTTGAAGATTACACTTGGATAGGTACAATAAACTATGTGAATAATGAAAAAAGGGCAGATCAAATCAAAATAAAAAGTATCATATTAAATTATTTCAACTAATAAAAAAAATGAGGACCGGACTTGCATCCACTATAAACATTAACACATGTAACCAATTATCATTAAATTTTTCTTTATTTTTTGTTAGTTTAGTTTAATTTTTTAATATATTTGTCACTGTCAAACATTTTTTGTATTTGAATACATAAACCCCTACTATTAATTGTATTTCGCATGAAATAATTAACCAAAATATATCTCCTAAAGAAACTGTTATGTCAAAAAAGTAGCACCTTAGGATTTGCACATTACAAAACCCTACTTTTGACTAGCATGGGATTGTCTCAAGGTGTGGGACCCTGTAATTGAGAAAAACCTCTAGAGAAGGCTGGTTCCTCTACCTATTCTAATGCTAACACTACTCCTAGAAAGGGAAATCAAACTATTTTATTGCTAACCTAGGATTTCCAAGGGACCAGTGAAGAGAAAGATGCATAAAATGAAAGTCCTAAACTAAGGGAGGCGATAACACCAAGAACAAGGGGTGGAGATTTCCTTAGTGGGTGAAAGTGGAGGACAATGAAGTAAGAGAGGGCAAACAAAAGTGCCATAATCCAAAGAACACATTCAAACCTAAAATTTTGTGGAGCACAATGAATTTGAACTCTGTAAGAAAACACAATATACCTATAAAAATAATGGAAGGCAAAAAACACAATACAACTGGAGCTAGGGTGAGAAAAGCCACAAAACACCAATTTTATTGCTTAGAATGATGCACAATCCATTACAATATAGGCACAAGGTAATAATCCTGTACAGAATGCCCAAATTTGAGGCCTACAACTCACAGGAGTGCTGGAACAATTTTGACAGAGTTCCTTTACAATCCAGAAATGTCTCTCTTCCAAACGAGGTGAATTTTATAATATATAGAAGAAGATCCTTGAAATTTCCTCATCAATTGGTAGATTTCATTAACTATGTATGAGAGGCTATACGAATTTGGTACTTTTCTTGCATGACAGTCATGGGTGACATACCTCATTAAACTAGTAGTTGAACAACTTTGTACCACTTCCATTAATGCCTAGTTCATTCCTGATTTTGGCCAGTTGCATAATTTTCCTTGGTGTCAGCCTAGTTACATAAATGTCAATTTGTCAGTAACATGTTTTCCCCACTACCGACTGGTAGCTTAAAATTTTCTATCGTCTGATAGTATCCGTACTTGCTACCGACAACCCTACTATCGACCGACTGCTCCTTGTAGACACCTTTATGCTATTGTCTGGTAGCATTTAAATGCTATCTAGAACCTGACCATTAACCATCAGTCGATGATGCTACTATTACTGTCCCACTATCATTTAGTAGCACTTAAAATTCTACCAATCGGTAGCATCTGTACCTATTATCCTATTGGTGGGTAGTATACAAACTTGCTACTGGCTAGTAACATGTATATGCTATTGGCTGATAACATATATATGCTACCAGCCAGTAGTATCAAAGATGCTACCGTAGCATATGGTTTCTACCACCGTTATTTTTCAATTTTTCCCTAACCAATCAACCCAGACCTTGCGGCCATGGCTCACCAAATTTTTGTGAAAGGAGACAAACTCGCAAGCTACCTTGTAAATCACAAAGTGTTTACATCCATCAACACCAATGTTTAAACCTGTTAAGTTCTTTATTTTATAGGGGTGTAAAAATGGATAACATTTGGTGACTTGTGGGATGATCTACCTACTAGATCTGAAAGACCAGTGACCCTAGAGGATCCATTGGGCATGGAGTCATCCTGATTGTTGAATCTAATTTGACACTTGAGAATTCATCCCTTAAAACCTCTGAAACACTACCGGGGCCTGTCATTCTATAAAACCTTGGGTTGGAGGTTGATTGTTCTCATTATAAGACCTTTCCTGAAACTAGAAAGTGCTACAATAACAAGGCACAACTATATACAAATAGAAAATTCATACACATCCCAAATGGAAAATGCAGAGAGTGCACCAACACTTATTACAAAATAAACCCTACAATACAACAGAGAAATGTGCTACAATAACTTGGAGGAATTATAAATCCTAATCTAATATATACAAGGAATATACTTTGCTTTACTAATAATGCTTGAGATAGATTCCATTGAATGGAATATGTAATTCTTCTCCTTCCAACTTTGAAAATTGGAAAGCATTGTTAGTCCTTGCATCTTGAAATCAAGTAAAGACCACTCCATATTGCATCAAACTTGGAGTGTCTTCCTAGTTTGGCCCTGTCTGCATCCCATTTTAGGAACAAGTCCCCTTCTTGGAAGGTTCTAATTTTGCCTTTCTGTCAAATCTCATCTTGATTTGAGCTTGGTCTTTCTCCATTGCTTTTCATAGCCTAGTTTCTCAGCTCCTCTAGCTCTATGAGCTCTGCATACCTGAATTCCATGGCTGGAAACTCAAAAAATTCCAACTACTTGATAAGCTCCAATACTGGTAACTCTAGGGATATTGGTAGCCTTGCTTCCCTGCCATAGACCAACTTGAAAGGAGAATAACCAGTTGACTTCTTAGGAGTGATTCTATCAGCCCACAAGGCTGATTTCAATTTATTATGCCAAGTCCTCTTGTTCTCATCTAGTTTCTCTATATAATATCTTAACAAGATTATTTGTTGGTGGTCTCATCTTGCCCATTACCTTGAGGGTAATAATTAGAAGATGTGCTCAAATAGATGCTATTCTTAACAGCCCAATCATATATCTTTGTTCCAAGAAAATCCAAGGCATTATCTGATATTATAGTGGAAGGGACACCAAACCTTGTCACAATACCTTCATAGAAATCCAGAATGTCTGGATTTGTTTGCTTCCTTGAGTGCAACTTGCCTCTGTCCACTTCGTGAAGTAGTCGGTAACTGTTAAGATCCATTTGTGACCTAGGCTAGAATTTGGAGTTGATCACCCAATAAAGTCCAAACCCCATTGCATGAATGGATCATTTATAGAAATGGGGTGGAGTGGAAGGGATGCTAACTTCTCTTTACATATGTGAAGAAGGCACACTTCTTACATTTCTTGATCCATGAGTGAACAATCATTGAAAATATTAGGCCAGTAATAACCAACCTTCATGATTCTAAGAGCTATTGCTTTTGGGGAAAAGTGGCCACCTATTTCTCCATCATGAAACTCATGCAATATCCTCTCCACCTGATATGTTTTGATGCATCTTAGGAGGACACCATTCACATCCCTTTTGAACAAAAATATTATCTACAAGAACATAGGGTATAGCTTTACAGCCTGAAATACCTTCTCTTGGCCTTACTCAAACTTTGAGGACATTGACCTGTTTGAAGGAAGTGTACTATATCCTGAGTCCAACAAGAAAATGGGTAAAGCATTGACTAATTGTCTCTTGATCATCTTGAACTACAAGGGTGGCCTCTTCATCTGCATGCTAACTTGAAACTAGATGTTCACACAACCCTTTTCCCCTAACCAGTTTGGTCACCTTAATATCAATGTCATACTCCATGACCTTGGTTATCCAACCAACCCTTTTCTCATTGAGGTCCTTGTTCAAAAGAAAATCTTTCACACCAGCATGTGAAACTAGTAAATGAATTCTATTATTTGACACTAGATGCCTGAATTTATTTAAACTTCTAATAACAACAAGGACATGCTTTTCAATGAATTGGACATGATCAATGAATGAATACTTATCCTCGTAATATTCAAGGCCCTGGATGAAGAATGCAATAGGCTGCTCCAATCCTTCTTGATTTAGATATACTAATATTGCAGATATTGCATCTGTGCCACCAAAAGCATATAGGGTGAATTCCTTTGAGAAATATGAATTTATGAGGGTTGGAGCCTGTGCAATGGCCTTCTTTATAGCTTCAAAGCTTTATTTTCCTTCAGCAGTCCATTTGAAATCCATGTTATTCTTTCAACATCAATGTTAATGGCTTGACCAAGATTAGCAAATTTAGGAACAAACCTCATAACAAAATTTATTTTCCCCAAGAAACTTTAGAGATATTTCTTATGACTTGGCAATGGTAGGGCTCAAATAGCTTTTCTCTTTCTAGATCGATAATCAACCCCTCCTTGGATACAATGTGTCCTAAGAGAGCTTTCCTCATGAGCTAGGAATATACACTTCTTTGGGATTCAAGAGACACTCTAAATCTCTTGCATCTTTAAAATACTTGTCTAAGGTGAAAAAGGTGACTTGCTACATTCTTAGAGAATATAGTGATGTCATCAAGTACACAAGAACTATCTTGTTTATCAACCCTTTGAATGCCATGTCCATATCCCTCTAGAATGTATGCCCTACCGCATTTGATAACCCGAATGACATCTTTCCTATAAGCATATGTGCCCCATTTTGTGGTGAAGGCTATTTTGAATTGATCTTCCTCTTTCACCATAATTTGATTGTATCCTAAGTAGTCCATCATAGGAGTGAGAACCTTTCTGATCCAGCTACTACCTATGCAATATCTACTCCATGGTAGGGAAGTGAGATAATTATCCTTGAGAGAAGATCTATTTAAGTCTCGAAAGTCCACACACAACCTATGATTTCACTGTTTATTTTCATGACTTGACACAAGATTAGAAACTCATGAATAGTGCTTGATCGGAAAGATTATACTTGCCTCTATGAGCTTGTTCAATTCCTTATTCATGACAGGTTCAATATGAAGATTTACCGGTATTTGTTTTTGTCTAATAGGATTAGCTTCTAGATACAGTTCAATAGTGTGTTCTACCAACTTCGGATTGAATCCCCGTAATTCCTCATAGCTCCAAGAAAATACATTTGGGAATTCTTGGCAAAGTTGTATGAAATCATATTTTTCTTGATCAGTACTTACTTTTTCATTTTGGAGTACTTTACCCTCTCCAACCGAAATGGGTCCCGAATCTTCTCCCTTGACCTAAAAATTTTCTTTCTCCTTCCGAAATTTTTCATATGGATTGAAGATTTATTCTAGAGTTACTATAAATTTTGGTAGCTTATTTGTGCTTAGTTGAACTACTTGATCACCATATTGTTGCTCCAATTTATCTTTATTTTTTACAGAGAACTCAAATTCTACTTGCAAGAAATTGATGATCTGTTGATTGTTTTCAAACACCTGCCATCTTGTGTTTTTGTCTAGGACTGCTGGCCTCACAACTACCTTAATATGGGGCTATGTTTTATCCCTCCTGATACTATCAACCACATCAAATGTTTCTCTAATTGCTGCAAGCATGTCAGCAACCTCATTCTCTTTTCTAGGAATGGCCTAGATATTGAAGGCATCAAAGTCCTCTAATAGATTATTTTTAGTTGTATGAGAACCTCTAACCTAGTTCACTACATATTCACTATCTCCAAAAACCTGCAGATTTTTTATGCTTCTCTTCCTTGCCCATTGTAGTCCATGTATGAGTGATTCATACTCTGCTGCATTATTTGAACAACTGAACTAAAATCTAAAAGCAGAGTAGTGTTTGATACCTTTGGGAGACACCAACATTGCTCCTCATCCTGTACCTTGCTTGTTCCTTGAACCATTGAAGACCAATTGCCAAAATTCATTGTCATCTTCATCATTTGGTTTGGTAACACTAGGAAGAGGTGCATTTTCCTCATGTAGATAATGGATCCCTAATTTAGCCTCATGTTGGTTGCTCAAATGTGCACCTACATCTCAGATCTCAGAAGGGCCGAGGTGTTTGAGACCACAATGGAACCATCCCCAATTTGTGGGACCTTGTGCGCTTGGGATGGATCTCCAGAGAAGGCCGGTTCCACTGCCTACCTCTAACGATACTGCTACTCCTAATGCTGAAAGAAAATCCTAGAATAAACATGACAAAGGACTAGGGATAGAAGGATGTACAGAAAGGGGAAATCCTAAGCTAAGGAAGGCGATAGTGCCATAAGGAAAGGGTTGATCTCTCTCCACGAGCCACGAAAGAAACAAAGAGGGCACGAGAGAAGAGGGTGGACGACGTGTGCCATAGATCAACACACAAGCTTAGCCTCTTAGCACTTGCAACACATGAACATGGGGAATGCAAGTAGAGGAATATGCACAACATGCCAGAAAACGTAAACAAAGAGGCGAGATGTAATGAAAATGAGAAAAGGAAGACAAGAGTTCCACAAAACATGATTTTATTGCTTAAGGGATGCACATTCATTTACATTGACGACAGGAGGTGAGAAGACATTTTAGAGACCATGCCAAGGTCTGAGACCCATGGAAAGTCGACCACCATTTTAGCATGGTGCTGTTACAACAAGGAGGGATATCTTTTACAAAGCAGAATTCTACTATTTATAGAAGAAGAAGAGAAGAGAAGGAGAAAGGGAGGGAAACTTGGATTCAATTTTTTAACCACCAACAACCAGAAATAAATGCCTATAAATCCACCTACAAGTCTATCAGATACACTTCCCCATGTCTGTTTGGCATGTGGAAGAAGGAATAAGGAAAGATCTGATGAAATCTGGTGGTTGAAATTGATTGGATGTATGCTTTGATGAGATGAGAGACGTTTCCCTATTTTTTGCCTAACAAATCCTACCTATATTTGAATTTAAATAGTCCAATGTGTAGCTTTTGTCAGCATCTTTTTGACAAGTCTAGGTGTGCGTCGATCTGAGCTCTGTAGCAAAAGATACAAATGTTAGAAGATGTCAGAGTCGTCGGCACACATAAGACACATGACACATGCGGGTTGGATGAAATGATGGTCAACTATTCATTTTTTTTGTCTTTTTCTGCCATGTGTCATACACTGGTTGGTTGTCCAGATTGGGCACCCTGTTGGTGCGATTTGATAGGTTGCATGTAGCACACTCAAGTCTGACAGAAGATGACTTGGCACATAAGGGCGCAAAGGAGGGTGCAAGGCGCGAGAGCGAGAAGCGAGCACATGAAAGGGAATAGAGGGGAGGCATAGAGGGGCACGCGTGATGTGCACGGGGAGATGAGGCAAACTGGTGAGTAGAGAATGTATGGTTAAGGCACAACTATTACAAAGTAATGGGTGCGACACGTGAGGGGCCAAAGACTTAACTGATAGAAGTAAGTGCAAGGCACATAGGAAGGGAAGAAATAGAAGGAGATAGATGAATGTAAAGGGTACAGGAAGGTGCACAAAGGCATGTAGAGGAACTTTAATTGTGCCAAGGTGTCAAAAGAACAATCTTGAGTGCACGCAACCTGGAATGTAAAACACAAGAGTCAAGATAAAATTATAAGTTATCCAGATAACTAGGAGAGTTATTTAGATAACAGTTTTGGTGACTTTCAAGGGCCATCTGCCTGCTAGATGAAGAGACCAGTAGCCTTAGAAGTCCATTGGGCATAGAGTCGAGTGCTTAATCTTGAAGATCTAATTTGCAACTTTGAATAATATTCCTAAAGTCACTTGAAGCTCTATCTAAACTCTAAACTAAACTGCTGCTCTCATATGAAGATATTCTGAATTGGATTGATTAGAGTGAAAGATTTGCACTAACCGTTGGAGCTTCCTCTTCCAAAAATTGATCTGTCATCCCAAGAAGTAACAAAAGGGGCACATAGGTGCAATAGAAAGGAAAGGCATCAGAGGGAGCACATCGAAACAGAAGCACAACACTATGTAAAACAGTTGAAAATCATACATGTCCCAAATGGAACATGTAGAGTGTGCATGGGCACTTGTGTTATTGAAAGCAAACCTAAACTAACCTAAACTAACCAGAGGCAAGGGGTGCTCAAGTAAAACTTGCAATAGGTAGGGAGAAGTAGCTTTCCTTCCTCACAAATTGATACCATGTAGTTGATCTGGTGTTGGATATGGTCAGAAATAAGAGTGAAAAAATGCCTTCTAGATGGTGTTTCACCCTCCTCAAAGTATCAAAAAACAAAATATACACCTCTTGGAGTTGTTCTGTATTTGGATCTGGGAGGAACCACTGCTGACCTTTGGCATGATGAAGCTCGACCTCATGCTCTGAAATGAGCATGAACGGTGGCAACTTTGTTATTGGCTCTAGGTTAGCCATATATCTGATTGGGCATGGTCTGATCATTGTAGTTTTCCCATTACTTAGAAGATGAATCCCACAGATGGGATTTTCTTGTAGACTTTCCTCCTGAAGGGGAGTGCTTATAGGCTAGGGCACGTAAATGTGGGTTGTGCATGGTTCTGCCTCTACAAGCAACTCGATCTCCTTCAGAACTATGCCCTCTGGAGCTAACTAATTTTCATCTGGATTAGGCACCCATATGATTTCCTCTTCCTAGTCGGAGTCGTATGAGTCAAGCCATTCTTTAACTGTTTTGCAGTCATCGAACGTGATGATGTTGGTTGGGAAAGGTGCGTTGGTAGGGGGATATTCATTTATGGTACAACTAGGTAGAGGGGACTTGGAATGAGGTGGGAGGATGGACGTAGAGGGAATGAAGGGTGCACATGTTGAAGGACTAGAGGCATGCACATGAAGGGTAATGGAAGAAAAATGAAGGAGAGATGAAAGTGAGGAGGGAGAAGGGATGGAATTCTCAGTGGGGGCAACGCGCAAGAAGCCCGAAACATGCACAATAGGATGAAATGATGTCAGTTGGCGTGGAGGAGTGGGAGGGCTGTAGGATGGTAGTGTAAGGTTTCCCCATTGATAGTGCCATCGTGTACTAGATTTTTGAGCCTCCATTTCTTCCGCCCACTTTGTAATCTAGGGCAACATTTCAGTGATGAAGTACAGCTTCCGCTGGGCACTAAACTAGCCTGATATAGGGCTGACCCATGGACAAGGGACCTTATAGCCAACTTCAACTACCTTTATGGAGCACTTGACTCTGAGATGCATCATGTCCATCTCCATTTTTGTCACCTGCCTCTCAAAATTAGCTTCAGCCAAGGAGTTGCCACCATTATCTACATAAACATTTGGGTTGGAAAAAAGTGGTTGTATGCATTTTTGGGATAATGGGGCTTATAAAACTGATTTGGAGGAGGATTTTGAAATTGTGGGGATGGAGGGAAATAGTTATGCTGTTACAAATGAGAATTCCATGAAGGGAAAGAAGTCATGATTGCAAAACTTCAAAAGAGGAATGTGGAATGATGGAAAAAAGGAGAGATGAATGGAGGAATGAGGGGAGACTGGTCTGCACATGAGATGATGGGTGCGTTGAATCAATGGAGTCGCCAGATGTGTTGAAAAATGCCTCCAAAGGTTGGATCTCAGTGATAACACATCAAACTTGCTAAGATCAAGATGTAAATATCTTCACTCTGGTCCCACTAGGCGTGCCAAAAACTGTTGGTTTCTCAAACATGCACCCACATCTTGAATCTCGGAAGGGTCGAGGTGTTTGAGACCATAATGGAACCATCCCCAAGTTTTGGGACCTTACGCACTTGGGACGGATCTTCAGAGATGGCCGGTTTCTCTACCTATCTCTAACAATACTGCTACTCCTAATGCTGAAAGAAAATCCTAGAATAAACATGCCAAGGGACTAGGGATAGAAGGATGTACAAAAAGGGGAAATCCTAAGCTAAGGAAGGTGATAGTGCCAAAAGGAAAGGGTCAATCTCTCTCCACGAGCAATGAAGGAAATATAGAGGGCATGAGAGAAGAGGGCGGATGACGTGCGCCATAGATCAACACACAGGCTCAGCCTCCCAACATGTGCAACATATGAATGTAGGGAATGCAAGTAGAGGAATACGCACAACATGCCAGAAAACACAAATAGAGAGGCGAGATGCAATTAAAATGAGGAAAGGAAGACACGAGTTCCACAAAACATGATTTTATTGCTTAAGGGATGCACAATCATTTACATTCATGATAGGAGGTGAGAATACATTGCAGAGACCACACAAAGGTCTGAGACCCATGGGAATTCGGCCACCATTTTAGCATGGTGCCGTTACAACAAGCAGGGATATCTTTTACAAAGCAGAATTCTGCTATTTATAAAAGAAGAAGAAGAGAAGAGAAGGAGAAAGGGAGGGAAAATCAGATTCAAAATTTTAACCACCAATAACCAACGATAAATGCCTACAAATCCACCTGAAAGGCTGTCAGATGTAATTCCCCATGTTTGTTTGGCATGTGGAAGAAGGAAGAAGGAAAGATTTGATGAAATTTGGTGGTTGAGGTTGATTAGATGTATGAATTGATGAGTTGAGAGACGTTTCCCTATTTTTTTCCTAACAAATCCCACCTATATTTGAATTTGAATAGTCCAACGTGTAGCTTGTGTCAATAGATTTCTGACAAGTCTAGGTGTGCATCGATCTAAGCTCTGTAGTAAAAGATATGGCTGTCAGAAGATGTCAGAGTCATTAGCGCATGCAAGACACGCGGCGCATGTGGATTGGATGAAATGATGGTCAGATGTTCATTTGTTTTGTCTTTTTCTGCCATGTGTCATACACTGGTTGGTTATCCAGATTCGGCACCATGTTGGTGCACTCTGATAGGTTGCATGTAGCACACTCAAGTCTGAAAGAAGATGACTTGGCACAAAAGGGCACAGGGTGCGGGAGCAAGAAGCAAGCACATGAAAGGGAACAAAGGGGAGGCATAAAGGGGTGCGTGTAATGCACACGGGGAGATGAGGCAAACTGGTGAGCAGAGAACTTATGGTTAAGGTGCAAATATTACAAAGTAATGGCCACGACGTGCGAGGGGCCAAGGACTTAGCTCATAGAAGTAAGTGCGAGGTGCTCAGGAAGGGAAGAAATGGAAGGAGATAGAAGAATGAAAAGGGTGCAGGAAGGTGTGTAAGGGTGTGCAGAGGAACTATAATTGTGCCAAGGTGTCAAATGAACAATCTTGAGTAAACGCAACCTAGCTAGGAGAGTTATTTGGATAACACCTCCTCCATCTCCTTGTATGGATCATATCCATGCCTCTTGTGAGCCCACTCATCAAGTGTCAAATATGGAATGCCTCCAACCTTAGTTTCTACTTCCTGAGTGCTTGGGAAATATTCTTAATCAAAAGTTGAGCAATTGACATTGATTGTGCTCGGTGTATGGGGCTCAATGTGAAAACTAGAAATAGGTTCTGATCAGATAGTAGATTTGGATTCATACCTCATCTTAAAAATCATGTGGGGCCAATCAGCAGATAGGTACCCACCAATTTTAGTTGTGAAGTCCCTTGATAGACACAAGACAAAAAGTGGTGGCAAATCAATAACTGATATGTCTTGTTGAACTGTGACATTTGGGGCATGTGTGCAGTGTTAGATTATGATCCTTGATGATTCCAACTTTTCCCACCACTATTCCATCTAATTGTACCACTCCTTTCAAGACTGGTTCATACTTAAGACCCCAACTGATCTATAATTTGTTTTTGGCATCACTGAGCTGTGTGCCCCTGAGTCAATCATGTAGTTGTGCAAAAGATTGTTCCTAGTAATCAAGGACACATAAAATGGCGGAGGCTTCATATTTTTTCTTGTTTGACCTTCCTTTTGCTGTATTGCATTGGTGAGGACCTTCTCTTGGTCCTTGGGTGACACATTTGAGATAGGAAAGTTAGCTATAGTTGCTTGCAAAAGATCCCCCTGTCCCATAATTTTCAAAGATTCCCACATAGAGATACTTACATTTGTTTTCTTCATGTGGTCAATGATGTTGAATGAAGATGGGCCTTCTTTCTAACTGTCCTCTGCTTGACGTTACCCTTCTCTTGCACATGAGCAATTACAATAGGCACTCTAGGATGCTTTTTGTGATCTTGGGACTGTGCTTGAGTTTCTAACTTCTTCGAGTATGATAGAAGGCTGAGAAGCACCTAAATTTGATGGTTTTTCCACCCTCTATATTTATTTTCTTAGAGCTTGTGTTAGCTGTTACCCCCTAAGAAGGAGACTGATAAATACCACAGAAATCCTCTGCTTTCCAGTTCATAAGTGTAGTCTCCACTTGAAGATGCTTCTTGAGTAGCTACTTGCGGTTGATTTTCTTCTTGGCTTGTATCTTGAGGGACACAAAAATTTCATACCATCAAGGCCTAGTTTAGCATACCATTGAAACATGCTACTTGATTATGGGGTTGACTGCAAGAAAAAACACCATTCATATTCCTATGTAAAGATTGTTTTTTGAATGGAACAAAGGCTTGGGATGTTCAAGGTGTATCTGGGATTGTATGGTTGAAATGGTCTAGCAATTGGGGGTTGTCCTTGAATTTTGTGTGCAGCTTGAACAAGAGGTGTATTAGGCTGATTTGGAGGCCTATTTGATTGGGATTGAGGCTGATAAGGTCTCAAATTTTGGTCCTGCTGCCTCTTTAGGGTTACCAACTCATTCCCTAGGTTCTGCAATTGCTTCATAACCCTCTTGGAGTTTAGTTGAGGTACTAGAAGAAGA
The DNA here is from genome assembly GCA_019776745.2 of Taxus chinensis. NCBI lineage: Eukaryota > Viridiplantae > Streptophyta > Pinopsida > Cupressales > Taxaceae > Taxus > Taxus chinensis. Next base: position 853,096,598 of record CM034146.1, read on the forward strand.
GGTAGAATCCTCATTGGAACTCTAATTTATAGGGGCAGTAATAGGGGCTAATGTAGGAGTTTGAGTAAACTAGGTGAAAACACCAAATTTGGGTCACACTCCCCTTGGCCACCTTTAATTAATGAACGTAACATATTCGCCTAACCATGACCCCTTACCCCACATTCATATTAATTTAATTACTTACAATTGAATTAATGTTCATCCTCACATTATTAATTAATTTAATTACTTTAATTAAGTTAATTTACACCTCACCTAGCCACATCACCTAGAACACCTCACCATGGACTTATTCTTAGTTTATTAATTAACTAAGACTGAGTCTCTACTTATCTTAACCAACTGGGACTCTTTCAAACCCTAAAATTAAAGTCCTATTCCTTCTCCAACAACACTCCCACTTATCTAAATGCTAACCCTCACTTGAGACCCATGGATTGACAATCAGAGCACACCAAAAAAAGAAAATATTTCCTATTTTTGGAAAACCTAGGATTTCCCACCTTAACTGATGCCGGTTATCCCTCAACCGACGCCAGTCACCTTGACCTTCATCGGTCACCTTATATACCCTTTGGCAACCTTTTACTGAGGTTGGTCATTTTTGAGTTCTGAGAGATCTATTGCATTCAAGCACGAACCAAAGACTTCTCAGCATCCAAATGATGAAATACATTCAACCACAGGCCCAAACAAGCACCTGATACTCATCTAAAGGCATTAGAATATTCACGGGAGCACTCTGGGAGTATTTCCGTGACACTGACCACAAATTTCTTCACAGATCAACCACTACCTTCCTTCACCTACCAGACCTACAAATACAAGTAAGTGTATTTGATTTTCATCATTTTGTATTTGCTTAAAGTGTAAGTCCATTATCTTTTGTTATTGGATCTTATTCTTTCCATGCATTCCTCCATTCCCACCTTCTTACCAATCTACCATCCAACCACTCATGACCTTCTAGCTCTCTGTACTTGACCTCTATGCATTCCTGAGTCTTCCTGACATTATTATGAACCCAACCATCCTCCCTTCATCCTCTATGTAATCACAAGAGAAGTCCAAATCTACCTTTTATTTAATTACCACCAAATTTCCCCTACCGATGCCGGTTATCTTAACATCATCAGTTTCCCCTCTTCACCGGCATGGGTCACCCGAATGATGTCAGTCTCTGTGTTATCTTATTCACTTAACAAGCATATCCTCAAACCTCCCTCAAAACCTCCCCAAACCTCACAAAATCTCATCCAAACCTGATACCCCACCTACAACCTCACAACAGACCTTCCCAACTCTTTGTGCAGACACAGAGAGATCCCATGGACACCATTTTTGACATTCTGCCATTTCCCATCCTATCCTAAACCATCATTGGTCATACCTGAACCGACATGATCACCTTGACCATCAGTCTCTATGCCTGGTAAAACTGCCTTAGACCAGCAAGCTTCCTAATCACCCAAAAGTCAACTCAAACTTCACCAAATCTTACCTAGACCCCATCTGTGACCCTCAGACCACCTGCCCAGCCTGTAACCTGACCCGAGACCTTCACCAGTTTAGTTATCAAGCATTTAATTGGATTGACATAGATAGTAGTCTGAGATACCTAAATCAGAACACTAGCATTAGATTCTTTTATTTGCATGTTCAGTTATTTCATATTGAGTTATATATCAGTGGATTGACAACCATCTGAGGAAGTATCACACTTCCTGGATCTAGCTCATGCTAGGTAGTCCACTAACTTTTTCTATTAACTGTATCTTGTGGTCTTGTTTTGTATTACAGGTAGTTCCTCCTAGCCAAAAGGAAGCTCACACAATCAACTTGGATCGGAAATCAGAAATGCGTGCACTCAACCTTCAACCAATGTGATAACAGGTATTCCTCCATGACCTATTTACCTTTATCTGTTTCATATCTACAACAATTCGGTGAAACATTTTGGCATGCCTGGTGGGACCCATCAGGGGTTCTTTTGCATTGTTCATTCCTAGGTAAAAATTGTGTGTTTATTTCCCTTTGAAAGTATTCACATTAAATTTTCTTCTCTGGAATATTCTCCTTCTTTCTATTGTCTAAAATAAATTGTGTTTTTGGTGCTCTAAAAAGAACACGTCTTCCTTTCTACTATATTGCATTTAGTGAAAGAGAATTCCTCTTCCTGTTCTCTATTTTCTACATCAAACTTAATCATGGATTTGGGCTTAAAACATTTGCATTTCATTTTGGTATGTCACATTATAGCTCACATTAATTTGAGGGAAACCTATATGCTGGAAGTCATGCCCAGCTGATGGTTGAATAATTCAATTGTAGTTCACTTTGCACATTCTCTATACCAAACCACTTAAATAATTTACACATCTTCTTAAACAACATCCTACCTAGAAGAAGTTGTCAATGATCACACGATCAGAGGATTGACAGTGGGCACCAAGCTGGTTTCTCTGTCTAGTCATTATCTTAGAGAAAGGACCCCCCGCCAAAAATTTACCTGAAACCATCCTTAGTTCTTGGATTTTCATAGGGTAACACCTTTTATCAAACCAAAAAATCTGTTCTATTCACAAGTTAGTCTAAATAACATAAGCTGGAACATAAAATTCATCAATAGGATTTCATGTTTGCTAGTTTTTGTTTGATTTGTGTTTTGAGTTGTGAGGTCGTATTCTCCATTCTTTTCTTCCTTTCACACTCCATAATCATAGTTGGTGTATTCCAACTTTTTTCTGAGTGTGTTAGGGTCCATCATTGCCATACTAAGTTTTCTGGGTTGGTATTTTATCTGATCTAAGTCACTAAAGTCACCTTTCTCCATCTTTTCAAATTTCACAGTGACCAGACATCAGTCCAATGACCGTCATCAGTTTACTCATCTGACCTGTCATCGGTTGACCTGAACGCTGTCAATTTCCTACTTTTTTGGTCATTTTACCAAAAATAACACTCATCACATTTATGTTCTTTTCTGGGGTTTCTCAGATACATCATCATACCTTTGAGTCTTTGAAATCACTGTAAAAACCATATTTTTCTTCATTTTCATCAGTTATTGCCACATTTGCAAAGCTTTTGATTTTTCACAGTAACCAGTATCGGTCACCCTAACCGTCATTAGTTACCCTCTGTCACCGACATCAGTTCCCCAACCATTGTTGGTTCCTGTGTTTTAATTTTTCAGTTAAAACAATGACCAGTTTTCACCTCCCGGAACTATTTTCTCCATTCCTTCTGTTCTTCTATGTCATCTACAGAGATCAGATTACCAGGTCTATGCTAACCCACATGGTTTTGACTCATAGCCAAGCCAACACCCTTGTATTCCATGCTATCCTTCAGCCACTCTCACCTAGCCCATCGCCACCTTCCATTTTATCACCCATGGATCCCAGTCAGCCTATCACCATCAGCACCAGTGATGAGGAGTTCACAAAAATCCTTGATCAGAACCCCACCACTTTACAGTATTACTTAGCCCATTCATCCACTCGTGACTCATCTAGGAAAACTTATCTACAACATGTTTGTATCCATCCCACCTATACTTGCACCCACTTCTGCCTCCGCCACTACCAGCATTGCCCTGGCTGCCTCCACCTTACCACCTTTTGTTTCTCAGCTTGACCCCGTCTCATCAATATCTATTGTACCTATGACATCTATCACACCCATGACATCTGTCACCCCTATGACATCCACTGTGCCTACATCCACCACCCCCAGTACAGGCATGCCCATGTCTTCCACTGCCTATATACCTATCGCATCCCAACCACCTTTGGTGTCGGCAAACCCACACTCCCTTCCAAAACCTTGTCCTCTCTATCCCCCAGTCTCTTCCACCAATCGATACTAGGGTCTTTACATCCACCCCACCTACGTATACATATTACCAACAACCACCTATTTCCTCTACTGCTTACTCGAGTTACTTCCCCTCCACCTCCATTCCCTCTCATATCCCTCCATCACAATTTTTGTACGTGGCACCACCACACACTGGGATGCCATCTACATCATACCAATCTTATTTACCCCCTCATACTTTAGGGGGTCCCCTGTCATCACAACCCACCAATGACCTAATCAAAATGATGATGGATAAGATGCAGACATTGGAAGCATCTGTCTCAGGTTTGTGTAACTCTCTAACATATGATGAGATTTACAATGAGCCTATTCACCCATCCATTCCTATTCACTTGTACCCTATGCATTGGGAAATGCCAAAATTCAACTGGTTCAATAGCAAAGAAGATCCACAACAACACTTGCGGTCTTTTAAACATGTTTGCTACCTGATCACTCACGATGATGCATTACTCCTTCAGACATTTCCAATGTCGTTGATGGGACCTACTTTGGATTGGTATAGTTCTTTACCTAGACATTCTATCCTCTCATTTAACCAGGTTGCTTAGATTTTCTTGACCACTTTTCTATCAATATTGTCAAGAAAGTCACCATGACTGACTTATATGCCACACACCAGTATGAAGACGAATCTATCACAGATTTTTTCACTCGATGGTGTAACTTGATTAACCAACTTACATTCCAATTACCTCAGATAAAGTTAATATAATTGTTTACCAGGGCTTGTGCTAGATATATATCACCAACTCTCCAAGGTCCAAACCTTCTGCACCTTTGATGAGGCATTTACCATGGCCCAGAAGTTGGAAATCTGTGCCCTTGAAGAAAAGAATCTACAACTGTGTAAAAAAAATATTGCGTTCAAATCAAATGATACTTCTTCTTCTTCCAAACCCCAAAATACCTACTCTAAAACCAAGGGGTCTACCAACATGGTTGTTTTAAAATCTGGCCCGTCTCATCCATCCAACCAAGAAAAACCTTCGTCTAACCTTTCCCCCATCCAGACCTTTCAGTTTAGAAGAGAGCAACACAAGTATGCCCCCATAGGAGAGCCTTACTCTACCATTTTAGAAAAACTCTTAAAATATGGAGCCATTACCCTTCCACCCATCAAACCACATACTGGTTTTGACCCTTCTCACCCTATGCTTGCATGGTATAATGAAAATGATTACTACAATTACCATCGCATTTGAGGTCACAATGACGGTAACTGTATCACTTTCAAAAACATTGTCCAAGAAATGTTAGATAAAGGAGATCTTCGTCTTGGACAATCCAAATGCACCGGCTAACCAGAACCTTCATATCTTTAAGAAGCCATTCCCGAATCACACCCCCTCATCCAACCAAACTGGTGATTCCTCAGCCAATGAAGGTAATATCCGTGAGGTTCATGTTATTTTTGACATCTTACCAGCTCCTTCCACACAGTTTCCTCCTACTTCATCTATTGAAGAAATATTGCACGAGCTCCTTCATCCATGGAGGAACCTGTGCCATCTACTCCTTTACCCATAGAGGAGTATCCCTCATCTCCCTCTGCACCCACAGAGGAGTCCACCATATCTTGCCAGATGCAGTTTCCCCATGCACCTCTCAATCTGATGAATAACCCACAATATTAACTCTCCTACCCACGAGAGAGTCATGCTTACCTTCCTCTTCACCAAAAGAAGAACCTACCTCATCCACCTTGCCTTCTCCCCAACATGTGGATGACCCATTGACAGTGTCCCTTTCAGTTGAAGATAATTCTCCACTGGATTTTCAAGGATCCACTTGATTTTCTCTCATCTCTTTTACCCATAGAGTCAGAAGCTAATCACTTCCCCATTTCACAGACACCAGATTTATTTATGGGAGTCACCATGAAATCAGCATTGGTTCCTTCTACTGCCATGCCATTCTCACATTTGCTGGACCACTTAGACTACATTGATCATTCCATGCTTTGGGGGTGCCTTCAAATGCACTGTTTTAACTCAAATGTAGATGTCATCCACTGATACTTCTACCATTTACCCAAAAGTGTTTGGAGCAAAAAATCCATCATACCTAAAGTAGTTGTAACAACATCTTCCACATCACCCTCACCCACACCTACACCTCTACCATTACCTCCACAACCACCTGCGCCTAAACCACTTACACCTTCTCTTGTATCCAAAGCTACCCATACCTTGGGAGTCATGCCGACATCAAGCCTAGTCCATCCCCCTATCACAATGGATTTGGCCACATCCTCACAGGGCAACAAAAGACTATTCCCTACCTAAGAGAAGGACCCAACCTCCTAGGTCACATACACCAGCTTTGCCCACTACCCCTCTATCACCTTCACCACTTCCATCTATCCTGGGACCCCACCCATCAACCTTGGCCAAACAACCTCCTACCCAAGGTAACCAAAAAACACAACAACCCACCTCCTCCTCATGAGCCCTGTTACACCCAAATTACCTACACAACGTACGGATTCACCATCACCTGCATCCTTTTTACCACCTATACCCACGCCACTTCTAGTAGCCTCATCACTACCCATGATATTCCTTCTCTTCAGCCAATACCTTCCACCTTACTCTTCCAACAACCTTTACCACACCTCCCTTATCACCTTGGCTAACCCATCCCCTTCCACCATATGCCTTCCCTTCTACATCACACAGTCCTTCTTCACCTTTACCCAAGAAGGTATAACCAAAATCAAAGAGCCCACTACCCTCCAAAGAGGTAGTCAAACCTACAACACCTTCAACCGCTAGCTCATCTGCTACACCTTTACCTCAAGAAGGTACAACCCAAACCTAAAATAGTACTACCTACCAAACCAGTGGTCAAACCTATTCCACCTCCTATGGTGCCTCTCCTACCAACATCACTCACACCTCCATCTCAACCCACACTTACTTTGCATTGTGATCCATTGGCAGGGTCTTATGCCAACATCTTAGAAAATATTTTAGAGACCTCTATCATCACATTGCCACCACTTAGACCTTACAACCCACTCAAACCTAAACCAGCAGGGTTTGACGATACAAAATTTACACGTACCATCGTGTACTAGGGCATGGTGTAGAAAACTGTAAGGCTCTAAAGACCATTCTTCTCCAATTATGTCCTCCTGAAGAAAAATTTGACAATGATGATCTTTTAGATGAGGACCCTATTCCACTTTCACCCATCACCACACATCCTTGCCCCTTACCTATTCAAAAACCTTCACCTCCACCTCCACAACCCTTTTACCCTCCTCTAACATTCAAGATCAATATGGTCCACATAAGAGAGCTAGCCAAACCTCTGCCAAAATGTCAATGCACTGCCTTCTTTGCACAACACCAATACATGCCATCACCATATTTTTGCCCATCCTGTCGCTACACCTATCATGACTCAAGCTGCCCCGTTACCCCATATTAATATGGTTAACATTACCACTCGCGCCCAGAAAGAAAAAGGAAAGGAGAAAACAACCATCCCATCCGCCAATCCTGTGCCCAATATACCATCAACACCTACACCAAAAATCACCATCCATGGACCCACATACCCTATTTCTGATGGGGTCTCCCATCGTACAATGATTAAACAATTACACCAATCTCCTCTCAAAATGTCATTGTACGACCTTGTCCAAACCTCTCGAGTCTCATCGACAGGCCATCATGGAGGTTCTACAATCTATTGAGGTTTTACCTAATGACCTAACTTCTGTGGCATCCATGATCACTCCTCACCATGTGGCTTCTCTCACCACTTCATCCCCCTCTATACCCACTACCACTCATCAGGTAGCCACTCTCAGTTTCTCTGATGATGAGATTTTACCTCTCAAAATCAGATGATCTTGATCCTCACCATATTCATTTCTGTCTACATTGATAATATACACATTCAACGCGTTATGATCAATGCCAGTGCCAACATCAACATTATCTCTTCCCATGCATTTAACCAAATGCGCATCCCTACCAATTACATGCATAATAACCAGTTATGCTGTGTTCATTCAATGATGCCATAACTTCCACCCTTGGCACCATCATTCTCCACATTTGCATGGGCCCCCGTACCATTCCAAAATTATTCTACATCTTAGAGGGGGAATTCCAATATAACCTGTTGCTTGGCTGACCTTGGATCCACGTCATGGGTTGTGTTCCTTCAACCTTACATCGCTGTGTAAAATTTAAACATGAAGGACATAACTATACCATTCCAGCTGACCCTTCACCATTCAAAATATGAAACATGTTGTATAGATGTAATGATGTCCTTATACCAGTTAAGGCATCTTCCACCACTTCCACACCTCCTTCACCCAGGGCCCCATCCACCAACGTTGCCGCTACCTCTCCCACACCTAACCCCTATATTCCCACTGTTGCCGTAACCTCTGCAGCTAACCCATCTACTAACCCATCTACTTCTCAACTTACCAATGCTTATTCTTCTAGTGATTCATCCATTTTGGCTACCCACATATCAACTAATGATCCCTTAGAAGGTGTTTTTCAATGTCTCACTCTGGGGGAGTACCGCCTGTACAACATTGACACATTCCTTACTCCTCAAGAGTATGGAAAACTTCACCAAAATCCTTGCTATGATCACCTCATAAGAAAGGTCTTCCCTTACGGTCCTCCCCACCTTCACACTAACTTAACGTATGGGGGAATTGATACTCCTACCTAATCACCCAAGCCACCTTCCCAAACTCGACCATTTTCCTCTGAAATTCAATCTCTCACCAACCGCCACTTCACCCACACCTTCCTCCATCACTGTGCATGAAAGGGCTTTGGCTTTGGCTTCTATGATTAAGGCCACCATACTATCATCCCTTGCACTACTCGTAAACATAAAGACCACAGTGGTATTGGATTTGAGAACCATTTCCTAAGAAGGCCTGAGTCGAACTCATTGAGGATGATAAACCTTCTTCACCCCATTCACCAACTTCACCACCTTCACCTACAGAGTCTATGGATCGAGAATCCATTCCTCCTAACTTTTTTTTTTTGTGAACACCATTTTCTTGGGACCTCTAACTTATCAATGAGATGACGAGGCTCCCTCTTCTCTTCCCTTCCTGTATCTTGACATGATCGATGATGATACACCTTCTATTAATGTCATTCAATGTCAGGAAGATGAGTCTATTCTCACCTACCTTGGTGTATAAGATTCGTATATTCACCAGTTGTTACCTCCTATGACACAAAACATGTTAAATGAGTCTACCATCCAAATCAATATTAACACTCAGGATGACCCGCACATTCTAAAGATAGGCCAATCTTTAGATGCTGCTGACAGGAAGATTTTACTTCTTTCCTTCGGGAGTGTAGCAACGCTTTTGCTTGGTCCTACGCTGATATGCCCAGTATTGACCCAAAGATTGTGGTCCACAATGTCGTCACTATACCTGAAGCCAAACATGTGAAACAAAAGCTACGGAAAATCCATCCTCGCATTGCCCTTCTTGTCAAAGAAGAACTCTAGCGCCTTCTTTCGGTTTCCTTCATCCTACCCATTGATTAGCCTCAATGGATCTCTAACATTGTTCCTATCACAAAAGCGACAGGGGGACTCTATATTTTCATGGATTTCCATGACCTTAACTTAGCTTACCCCAAAGAAGACTTTCCTATGTCTAGTATTGACCAACTAGTTAATCTCACCGCCGGCCATGAGATGTTATCACTCATGGATGGTTTCTCGGGTTATAGTAAAATATTATTTTCCCTTAAAGATCAACACAAAACCACCTTCATCACTCCTTGGGGGACCTTCTACTATCGTGTCATTCCTTTTGGCCTTAAAAATGTTGGTACTACATATTAGTGGGCTATGACTTATATCTTTCATGACATTATGCATCACATATTAGAAGATTATGTTGACGATCTTTTTACCAAATCCAAACATCGAATTGAACACCTTACAATCCTTAAGGCCATCTTTGACTGTCTCATCAAGTACTATGTTTTCCTTCAACCTAAGAAGTGTGTCTTTTTGGTTCTCTTTGGAAAGATCCTTGGTTTTATCGTTTCTTTGCATGGCATAAAAGTTGACCCCACTAAAATCAAGGCTATTCTTGAAATGCCTCCACCCACTAACCTTTGTCAACTTCGTAGTTTGTAAGGAAAGTTACAATCTATTCATCACTCTAATTTGTAGCTTGCTGACCGTTACCACCCATTTCATCATCTCCTAAAAAAGGATGTCTCCTTCACATGGGATGATGAATGCCAAAAATCCTTCGACGCCTTAAAAAAATACCTCCTCCAACCACATGTACTCATTCACCCTAAGGATGACCAACCATTTTACCTTTACATATTTGCCACTGATCATTCCCTGGGTGCCATACTCACTCATCATGACAAGAAACACAGGGAGAAAGTGGTTTATTATATAAGCCGTATGCTTTTGGACTATGAAACTAGATACACTCATGCCAAAAGAACTCTGCTTAGCCTTAGTTTTTGTCACCACTAAAATTTGCCATTATCTACTTAACCAAAAAACCTTAATTATCACCAATACTAACCCCTTACATTACATGTACACTAAGCCCTACCAACATCAATGTGCTGGACGTTGGCTTATGCTTCTTACATACCTAGAACTCGAATTCATCCATCAAAAATATGTCAAAGGAAAAATCGTCGCTGACTAACTTGTAGACTCACCTCTACTTTGATTTCCCAGATGAATCTATCGCTACCCTCTCGCTAGATGATACCATTTACTAGATGACCTTATTCTTTGATGGTTCTAAATTTCAGCATGGGGGTGTTGCTAGAGTTATCCTCATTCCTCTTGATGATGAACCTATACCATTATCTTTCAAACTAGATTTTGATTGTATTAAGAATATCGCCAAATATGAAACACTCGTATTAGGTCTTCAAACCACCATCACCATAGAAGTTAAATCAATTAATATATTTGGTGATTCCCAATTGGTTGTAAACCAAGTTAATGGTATATACCAGTGTTGTAATGAGATACTTCAAAAGTATAAGCATCATGTTGACATACTTTTGACTACCTTTGACCGTTATGAAATTCAAACCACCCCGCGTTCCACTATTAAATTTACAGACACCATGACATGTCTTGTTCCTCAAATTCCCGCTTCACCCTCCGACTCAAAAATATTTTTCATAGTTCAAAAGTTGCAATCACCTTCTTATCTATTTTGAGACGTTAACTTTTTCAGAAATATTGAAATTGACCCACATGACCTTTGGTATAAGAATTTTTCTGACTACCTTTCCCTTTTTGTTCTACCTCTAGATCTTACTCACAATGAACAATGAGCCTTCCTTAAAAGTGTCTCTTGCTATGTCATCATGGGTGGTATTCTTTATAAATGTGGCTTTGATGATATCCTCTTACGATGCCTTACCAGTTCTAAAATTCCCTACACCATCAAGGCAGTTCATGATGGAATTTGTGAGGGTCACTTTAGTGGTTTGGATGTCACTAAACACATTCTTTTCTTGGGTTATTACTGGCCAACCTTCAATTGTGATTGTTGTGATTATGTCAAGCATTGTGTGAAGTGTCAAAAACATGATAATATTCATCACACTCCTAGTCACGCCTTATAGGTCGCACATGACCTTTAGCCTCTCTCTCAATGGTGTTTGGATCTTGTTAGATAGATCAATTCTCATTCTTCCCAACACCATCAATGGATTATTATTGCTACCGAATACTACACTAAATGGGTAGAAGCCATTGATAAGGCTAGAATATGTCTCATTAATGTACAATAAATGATCTTATTTTACTCTCCTTTTTATCAAGTTTGACTACATTTTGTGACTTTTGTTTGAAATAATATAAGTTAGGATGTAATTTTCCATCTTTTGTTGATTATAGTTCTAACGTTTAAAAAATCCGTAATTCCTAAAAAAGTTCTTTGGAAATTCAGTTTTGTAATAAAACAGGTCACAATCAGTTAGAAAAACAAAGTATGAAGCAGTCAACATGTTTTTGGAAGCGTTGGTTTCAATATCGCTTAGTTCCAGAACTTCCAGACTTAGTTCCAAAACTCCATTACGCAGTTATGAGCTCTATCACTTAGTTTTGAAACAATCGGACTTAGTTCCAGAACTCTAATACTTAGTTCTAGAATTTTCAGCCTCAATTCTGAAACTCCTGCATATAGCTTTGGAACCCTCACAGTTAGATCTGGAACGATTTCCTTTAGTTCCGGAACTTCTCTAAAGTTCTAGAACCGATGATAATTTTTTTATTCTAACAATATCTGGTGATTTAGAAATCAACGATCCTTTCAATCAGGAGTATATTAGAAGATTTCCGATTCTTCATACTCGCAGATCTAGGGATAACTATCATACAACAGTACATCCATCCATGTTCCAATTTAGCATCTATTTTGGGCATGATCCAGTTCCATCTAAATTGGTATGACAACTATGGTTGTAAATACACCTTTGGAAGGAGTATATATATGTAGACTTTCAGATAGATTTAATATATATAGTAATATAGAGATATATCGATATACATAGATACAAACACAAAGAGATAGAGAGAACAAATATGTCTTTGTAATGCAGAACATTTTATCAATAAAATAGCCATTTATGTTTTGAGAGAATATTAAGTTCTCAAATCCTATTTCAAGGTGGAGAAGCGGCCCACTCCTTCAAGAACCAGGATCTTCATTTTATTAGTATTTATATTTCCATAGAAAATAGTATATATCTGTTAATTCTGTAAATGCTTTTGATTATTCAAGTTGAAATATGTCGTATACTTGTTCCTGTAGGAGTTCTATATTAGATTCTTATTTCCTTGCAATCATATTTCAACATTCTCAATTGTTTGTTTATTTCCAAAGCAAGTGTGTCTATTTCTGTAATGTGTGTTTACTTACATCAATCTATTTCAGTCTGAAAATGTGTGTTTATTTCCAAAAAATTAATTTTGCAGAGAGTGTTTACTTCCAGCAAGTTTTCATAGTTTGATTTCAATAAGGTTTTGGCCAAGAATTCCTCAAGACATTGAGAAAATCCCCCATAAAATATAAAAAATAAAACAAATATCTACAATTAATTACTAGATCACTAAGATTTCTTGTTGCATATAGCTTCAGACACCACCCCTGGTTTGAATATGACATCAACAATGAGTTGATTAAATGAAGGGGAATAATGAAACCCATCAACCATGCCTCTCATTTCTACAAAAGTTGAGAAAATATGTGAATTCATCAACCATTATATCATTTATCATTTTGGTGTTCCTCACCTCCTCATCACTAATAATGGAAAACAATTCAAAAACAAAACCTTACGGAAACTATATGATTCCTTCAACATTCAACTCATCTTTTCTTCACCTTACTACCCTCAAACCAATGGCCAAGTGGAATCAACAAACAAAATGTTAAACAAAATTCTAATGAAAGTAGTTCACGATACTGGAAAATATTGGCGTAATACATTCCTTTTTCCTTATGGGATTATTATAATAGTATTCATACTCAACTATTGCACACCTTTCTCTTTGGTCTACGGTATAGAGGCTATTTTTTCCTCTCGAAGTCTAAATTCCATCTCTTCGTATTTCACTCAAAAACATGCTCAACGATGATGATTTTCTCTAGGACCATTTGGCACAACTCGAGTTATTATATGAATGTCATCTCAATGCTCTCGATCACCTCCAAATCTACCAAAAATGTATCAAATGTTCCTATGATAAACATGTCATGAACAAACCATTCTGTTAGTGACCTCATCTTGAAGGAAAATCAACATGTAACAAAAGAGGAGAAAAGTAAACGGGGCAAATTTCCTCCTAATTGGCTTGGACCCTATATCATTACTCATACCTATGGATAGGGTGCTTATAATTTGTCTTCACTTGAAGGTAAACCCTGAACCTGAGCCCCTCAATGCCTTGCATCTATGATCATTCTATTATTGAATCAAGTCCTATAATCACCTTTTGTCTATTTAAATGCTCATCCCTTGAGCACCATTCACCTTCCATTTACCTATTTTAAGGGTCAATGATTAAACAAGAATCATGTGATTACCCATCACTTTTCAGCCTTATCTTCAATATGAGTATCACGGCTCTACTCATGGCATGATTCTCATGGATACTTTTTGTTCTTTTTCAAGATGGAATCCCATGGTCATTCATCACTTAAAATCCAATCTTTCATAACCAACCCCTTGTGTACTATAGTTTTGTCTTCATAACATGAGCCTATCCTTCTCTATAGTCTTGTCCATGACCAAAAATTCCAAAAAGATAAATGGTACTTTCAAATTCAAAACTCCTTGAGTCAAAATTCTCGCAAAAAGATGAATCCCTCAAAAAGGACATCTAATCTTTCTATCTTACTGCTATAAATAGAATATTCCCTCAAAGGAAAACTATACAAATCTAGCCACATTGTATATAGTCTATCACAAAAAAAAGAAAAAAGAAAAAAAAGAAGACTATTCCTGCAAAAATAAAATAAAAATATGCTGAAGCTTCCCGCATTGATCAGCTTCATGAAGACCTCAAGGAGATATTCTACTCATCCCACATAGAATTTATGTATTGATTAGTCTATACAAACAAAAGAAAAAATAAAAAGCTAACTTTTTCATCATGGACTTTCCTATTTTGATCTCGGGTCTCTTGCCAAAAAGACATGCTGTCATGCACCAGGTTACGATAAACCAACCTTCTTTCACCTCACCTCCTTGCCTTTCTAACCTTCTACCTACTCAAGGGACCAGCCACAAATGTGACATTTCATGATCATGTGACCTTCTTCACCCATATAATAGTCAATCATGTAACACCTTTAGGGTCTTATGTTCATAAGCCAATCTTTGGTATGCTATAATTGTATTGGTCCTTCTTCATTAGGCAACACTTTTGCCTCCTCTAACCATTCACCTCTTTTCTTACTTCTTTATCCTCCTTTACAAGACCATACCTTTGACACCTACATTCTAGGAATTCATCTTTCACCAAACTCAACCATACATAAATGTCCTAGACTCAACCATGCCTATGACCTAGACTCAATCATGCCTAAAATCAACCAACCCATTCTTCTACCTCATCATCTTCTTTCCTATCTTATGGGAGAACTACATCAGCCTAAGGCCCCTTTTCACTGGGGATATGTGTGTAGCACTCTGAGGGCATGTGGCCCTTAGAGGTTAGCTCAGTCACTATTTTCCCTAACCAAATTTCCCCCTTTTACTATTCACATGATACCTTAGTTAGTTTCCATTTTACACAACACTTGGAAATTAAACAAACAAACAAACATACAAACATACATACCTACCATTTCATCACAACATACATATACATCATCATTTATTTTCCATACTACCAATAACTTGGAAATTAAATTAAACCCAAACACATGACCAAATCATGCCTCATACCTGACTCCATCATGCCTATACCTGACTCCATATCCTAGATCATGCCTAACTCACCTAGACTCCACCATGCTATTCCTAACTCCATCATGCCTATACCTGAATCCATCATGCCTATACCTGACTCCATCATGCTTACATGACATCATGATTACCTAATGCCTCACCAAAACTCCATCATGCCTACATGACCATGACCTCGACTCAATCATGCCTAATTCACCTAGTTTCCATCAATACACAATAAAAATGGAAATTAAAACAAGTACATCATCCATCTAGCAATAAATATCATCAACTATATAAATGGGAGAGTTTGTGTATCAATACATATATACACATATACAAATAAATACAAGTATCTCAAAAATATCATATACAATCTCATGTCTTCAGACACACAGGCTGGATATATATATATATATATATATCAAAAATCAATATAATGATCATATCAAGTGACTAATCATCACCCCACATGATATCCTCCTGACCAGTCTCACCTGTCTCCTCCTCCCCACCTGTCACCCACCCTGTTAGCATCTCTACACCCTCCATGGGTCTCGGTCTGGTCTCCTACTGGCCCTCACCTGGGCCTGGCCTCCAAGAAACTCATAACCTCTCCCTGGCCCTATCCATGGGCTTGACGACCCCCACGTGCTCCCTGAACTGTGAGTCCTAGATCTAGTCCACTCACTAGCTACCTGCTGGGCTCTGTACTTGGCATATGAAGGGATGTCTATACCGGTAGTCCTTCAGGTGATCCTAATAGTAGTGCATGCCTCACTTAGGGAATCCCTAAACCTTGCCATCGACATAGTCTATGGTGGTTCCATGGGTCTCACTGCAACCTGAGAACTATGCCCTACTAATAATGGCCTTGGCCCCTATCGTGATGCCTGCCCTCCTACATGTGCCATAAGACTCTGTCCTGGGGTAGGTGCTTATAATATGGGACCCTGTCCCTAGGCCTGTGGGGGTACCTATACCTGTGCTACAACATGGGTGTGTAAGGCCATAACCTATGCATGTGTAGTGGCAAGCTGGCCTTGTAAACTTGTCACCTGCACCTGTAAGGTGGCTACCTATCTACCATCCCCATCTCCACCCTGTGTGGGCACCTATCCCTATGCTACCTGGGCCTGTAGGGCCATCACTTGAGCCTGTAAAGTGGCTACCTATGCATCTGACCCTCGTCAGATGTCATCCCTATAATACTGTAATATGTGCTTGTAGGGTAGACCACCTGACCCTGTAATGCATCTCTCTACACTATGATTGTAGCTAGATATGGTTACCCTGGCCTCGGTGGTGCTGCTTGTAGCTATGCTACCCACCACTACCTATACCCATCAGTGACTTCCGTGTCATCAATCCATGATGATCTTATGCCTACTCCTCCTATCTTGTAGGAACACTCGGGTGTGGTGGAGACAGGGGTCTCTCCATGTCATCTCTGTGGTACTGTGGGAAGGGTGGAGGCACATCCTGTGGTAGCCCAAATTGCCATCTAACCCTGTCTACCAGGTATCATCTCAAGCTTGCTGGCACTGCTGCCCCTGTATCCATCTCAATAACTGTAATCCCTCCAACTCCTCTACCATTCCTCTGTATGAAGGATAGTCCAATGTATGGTCTCCACACGATATCAACCCTTGAGAAACCCTCCAACAACTGCCTATAGTATATCACATCATATGTCACCCTTGTCCCCTCGGTTACCCACCAACTGGTACCCAACGTCTGTATCCAACTCTGAGAAAGCCACCCCTGAACCAATCCTATCATGTGGTAGACCCACTGGGTGACACACACATGATGTGCTCATATGCCCAACAATGTAGTAAAAAATTACAACACATCCTGAATTACCGCAATCTCCCATAAGCCCATAGCTCCCTATATAACTGAACTAGGAAAGGTGAGTGCCCAATCAAAGTAGACCCACTCCTCTATCATATCCTGAAGCACTCCCATCAGTGCTCATGGGAAATCTCCCACCCTTAGAATATGGTTGAGAAAAACTCCAACCTACCACCTCCATCATCAATACAGACAACCTCAGTCTCCTATGGGTAGGCTGTATACATGTCCCCATATGTGAGGACTCATGTTGTGATAGGTCAATAGGCCCATCACCTCACCAAATACTACCACTATTGGCTCCACTGAAACCTCAGATGAGATGGAATAAACTATATCCCCCAAAATAGTAAGCCTCAGGATCTGGTACATGTCCTCTAAGGTGACGGTCATCTCTCCTGTCAGTAGGTGGAAGGTATTGGTCACTGAATCCCATCTGTTGATGAGAGTGACCATCATACTATGATCTCAAACTATCTTCCTATAGCTTTGGACCTTGATAAGTCTAACCTCGGTCATATGCTCCCACTCCTCTGACAATCACACTAGGCCACATCTATACCAATAGAGGTGGTACTCTATCCCACATCCTAAGCTGATCTCTAGCCTGCATCAACCAAACATGACATTGTCAAGACTTTCCCACACAACACCTATTATTATTACACAACCTATTACCTATCACACCATACCCACACCACAACCTTCCCTGCTTACACTTTTTACCTAAATCTCTTATAAACCTATTGTCCCTTATCATCCTTATACTATCCTAGTATAGTTCACCTACTTCCCCACCCCACATTTCCAAACTAACATGTTACCCTCATCCCTCTACATATACCTTCACTTACCCCTTCCTTGCCTATTTTTTCTTCCCCCTACTATCCCTTTTCACCTCTAATTTCTCCTAATACTAACCGAAACGGTCTACTTGACCATCATTGGTTCCTCTTGACCAGTGTCGGTCACCTAATCCTTGACCGATGCCGGCCAAAGCCAACAGATGTCGGCCAAAACTTGACCGATGTCGACCTTTGTCGCAGCCCCAAAATTCAAAAACCCATCCCCCCATTCTTAAAAACTCACAAAATAACCTAACTACCTACTCCCAGCCCACCAAAACCTATCCCAGCTTCATTCCCCACCCTATTTAGCCTATGTATGACCTTTCCATCCCCTCATTTCCTTCAATTTTACCCAAAAATTCAAAATAAAACATTACACCCAAATTTTAAAAAAAACCGATTTAAATAAACTATTTAATCAAACAAATGATAAAGGATTGAATCCTACCTCATCTCAACACTATCTCTGTGGTGACACCTTTGGCCTCTATGTCAGTGGTCCACCCACTTCCTCCTCCCGCATCTACCATGAGAAAAAATCCTCACCTCCAAATCTATCGAATCAATCGAATTGATCTCATGGACATGCTGATCGAACACCATTCACCCACTACATGGCTTTCCAACTCAACTTAATGCCTTGTATGTCATTTTCTATGGATTCACCTTCTCTTCTGTCATTTTCTAAAATGACAAATTTAAAATGAATCTGTAAAACATAGATTTTTTCTTTTTACCCCCAAATTGACATGATCGATGTCAGTCATGTCATGCCCTAGCCAACCGATGTTGGTTACACCATAACCGGCATTCGATCACCTGTCATTACCTTTTGAGTCACCTCATGCCCATTTTTCCTGAAAACATTATTCACCCCATAAGTTTTTAACCTTACCATTACCTATTACACCCTACCCACAAGCCTAAACTACCTGTACATTTCCTTAACTACATTTAGGGACTTGTTCTTTACCTATACCTTGGCCTTACCTATGCCCTACTTGACATATCCTGACCTCAACCAGCCTATTGTGAAATTTGAATTCATGTAGTCACTATACCTTGCGATGTTGTTACCCATGTTGTTTAACTTAATGACCTTACATTTCCTATTGACGTGTTGTTTATCCTGACCAAACCTTTGGTGTACCATGGATCAAACCTAAATGTTCTTGTACATTAACCTAAGTTGTGTTTCATGACCATATCCTGTACCTAGATACCTGAATTACTTCAACCTTGTTTGGATAACCTTTACCTTAGATGATGTAGAGTTTGAAAGATCTTCCCCCTAGTACCGTATCACAATCTATACATGTGCGTGTGTTCCATTACCCATTACCCATTACCTAATATGACCCATTACCCATTACCCAACATGACCATACCCATTACCTATAACTAACCTACCCTCCTTTTCATCACTTACCCATTTATCAAACCACTCACTGACTTTATTTAACACCTCATTAGTTCCTAGTTTGAGGGGGATCACCTCCACCCTACTACTTGGGCAACCCCACTCTCACCTATAGTTGGGGCAACCACTTCCTATTTTTTGTCAGCATCATTTACCAATACAAGCTACGCAAAAAAAGGGGAAAATGTAGACACCAAATTTGGGTCACACTCCCCTTGGTCCCCTTTAATTAATTAATGTAATGTGTTCACCTAACCATGACCCCTTACCCATTCATATTAATTTAATTACTTATAATTAATTAATGTTTATCCTCACATATTAATTAATTAATACTTTAATTAAGTTAATTTAACCTAACTTAATTAGACACCTCACCATGGACTTATTCTTAGTCTATTAATTAACTAAGACTGAGTCTCTACTTATCTTAACCAACTGGAACTCTTTCAAAACCTAAAATTAAAGTCCTATTCCTTCTCCAACAACACTCCCTCTTATCCAAATCCTAACCCTCACTTGAGACCCTGAATTGACAATCAGAGCATGCCAAAAATAGCAAAGATTTTCCTATTTTTGGCAAACCTAGGATTTCCTGCCTTAACCAAACCGGTTATCCCTCGAAACCTGGTCACCTTGACCGTCATCAGTCACCTTATATACCCTTTGGTAACCTTTTACTGAGGTTGGTCATTTTTGAGTTCTGAGAGATCTATTGCATTCAAGCATGAACCAGAGACTTCTCAGCATCAAAACGACAAAATACATTCAACCACAGGCCCAAGAAAGCACCTGATACTCATCCAAAGGCATTAGAATATTCACGGGAGCACTCGGAGGAGTATTACCGTGGCATTGACCACAAAGTTCTTCACATGGATCAACTAATACCTTCCTTCACCTACCAGACCTGCAAATACAAGTAAGTGTATTTGATTTTCATCATTCTATATTTGCTTAAAGTGTAAGTTCATTATATTTTGTTATTTGATCTTATTCTTCCCTACATTCCCACATTCCCACCTTCTTACCAATCTACCCATCCAACCACTCATGAACCTTCTAGCTCACCGTACTTGACCTCTATGCATTCCTGAGTCTTCCTGACATTATTATGAACCCAACCATCCTCCCTTCATCCTCTGTGCAATCACAAAGAAGTCCAAATCTACCTTTTATTTAATTACCACCAAATTTCCCCTATTTGATGCCAGTTATCTTAACCATCATTTGTTTCCCCTCTTCACCAGCAATCGGTCACCCGACCGATGTCGGTCTGTGTGTTATCTTATTCACTTAACCAAAAAATTCTCAAACCTCCTAAAAAACCTCCCCAAACCTCATAAAATATCATCCAAACCTGATACCCCACCTACAACCTCATAACAGATCTTCCCAACTCTTTGTGTAGACACAGAGAGAGCCTGGACACCATTTTTGGCATTCTATTTCATTTCCCATCCTAAACCATCATTGGTCATACCTAAACCGACATCAGTCACCTTGACCAAGTGTCGGTTTCTGTGCCTGGTAAAACTGCCTTAGACCAGTTAAGCTTACCTAATCACCCAAAATCAACCCAAACTTCACCAAATCTTACCCAGAACTCTGTCTGTGACCCTCAGACCACCTGCCCATCCTGTAACCTTGAACCCGAGACCTTCACCAGTTTAGTTATCAAGCATTTAATTGGATTGACATGGATAGTAGTCTATGAGATACCTAAATCAGAACACTAACATTAGATTATTTTATTTACATGTTCAATTATTTCATATTGAGTTATATATTAGTGGATTGACAATCATCGAGGAAGTATCACACTTCCTGGATCTAGCTCATGCTAGGTAGTCCACTAAATTTTTCTATTAACTATATCTTGTGGTATTGATTTGTATTACAGGTAGTTCCTCCTAGCCAAAAGGAAGCTCACACAATCAACTTGGATCAGAAATTAGAAATGTGTCACACTCAACCTTCAACCAATGTGATAAAATGTATTCCTCACATGACCTATTTACCTTTATTTGTTTCATATCTACAAAAATTTGGTGAAACAGTAGGATTCCCCATTTATGGATAAAATAGGCATAGGTGGCCTAGGCGCAAGTTTACTAGCTTGGATTAGGTAATTCTTAGCCCTAATGGCTATGGCATAAGCTCCTAGTAAGGTTATCCCTACCATATATTGTATCATCACAAATATATTAGAATTTAAAGCTTTAAGGAAATAGAGAAATGTCCCTTTAGCAGTTGGTCTCACAACGATTGGAATCATGTCCCATGTCCTTTAAAATCTAAAATTAAATTTAACCATCTACTCATTTGGTGCCTTCTTTATATTAGTCAGTTGGTCAATCAAAGAAATATTATTTTCCTTCTCTCTAAATTTATTGCAGAGAACTATGCACAATGCATTCTAATTTACAATTGACCTTGCTGTCAGACTCCTAAACCATTGCAAAGCTCTTCCTTTGAATGAAGAAACTAATAACTTAATAACCATGTCTTGTTCATTGATTTGATGGGTAGCGTAGACATTGGAAATATCCTGAATGTGGTCAACTAGAGTAGTCTTATTCTCCTTAGTGAAGAAAGGGATGCTCTTGAGAGAAGATGTTGATATGGGATTGCTGGCATTAAGAGCAATATGGCTTCTACCAGTAAAATTGACGAATCCCAAATTTTGTTGTGCTGCCATTGTAATAGGCCTGATAACTCTAGTATACTATAAGAAAGGCCTACCAAGAGGTGGAGTGGAAAGAGTCTTGTTTAGTTGTGAAGGTTACCCTTGGAATTGATCTTCCTCTTCTTCCCCTTTTAGGTGATAACTGCAGGTACTCAAAAGATCCTTCCTCTGCTATTCTGGACCTTGTTTGAATTCTTCTCAATGAACCTGAGCACTTGCACTGCTGAAAACCAACTGATTTTCTGATTGGAGTCACTAGATGTGTTGCTAAAGATCCTTAAAAGGCTATAAATTGACCAAGACACACACCCAATCTTGATAAAAATGGAAGTATTCACTTCTGCTCCCACTAGGTGTGTCAAAACTGTTATGTCAAAAAAGTAGCACCTTAGGATTTTCACATTACAAACCCTACTTTTGACTAACATGGAATTGTATCAAGGTGTAGGACCCTTACAACTGAGACAAATCTCTACAGAAAGCTAGTTTCTCTACCTATCCTAATGCTAAAACTAATCCTAGAAGGGAAAAATCTAACTATTCTAACACTAGCCTAGAATTATAAGGGACTAGGGAAGAGAGAGAGATGCATAAAATGAAATTCCTAAACTAAGGGAGGTGATAACACCAAGAAAAAGGGGGTGGAGATATCCTTAGTGAGTGAAAGTGGAGGAAATGAGGTAGAAGAGGGTAGACAAAAGTGTCATAGTCCAAAGAGCACATTAAAAATTCCAATTTCATGGAGCACAATGAATTTGGATCTTGTAAAATGACGCATCATGAAAAATATACCTATAAGTGTAATTGAAGAAAAATAATGCAATACAACTTGAGCTAGGGAAATAAAACCCACAAAACACCAAATTTATTTCTTAAAATGATGCACAATCCATTACAATATAGGTACAATGAAAGAATCCTTTACAAAATTCCCAAATTTGAGGCCTGTAACTCACAAAAGTGCTGGAACAATTTTTACAAAGCTCCTTTACATTCCAGAATGTCTTCCTTCAATATGAGGTGAATTTTACAATATATAGAAGAATATCCTTCAAATTGCAACACTAACTGACATATTTCATTAAAGAGGTATGCGAGGCCATAGAAATTTGGTACTTTGCTTGCACAGGTAATGATGGGTGACATACCTTATTAAATTCATAGTTGAAAAACCTTGTATTGCTCCCATGAATTCCTAGTTCATTCCTGCACTCAGACAGGTTGCATGTATTTTTTACTCCTGGCCGGTAGTATAGTTATTTTTAGTGTCGACCAGATGCATAAATACAACTGATTGACAACATGCTTTCCCCACTACTGACACCTTTCTTCATGATGTGAAACTCCTTTTATGCTACCAGATGGTAGTGTAAAATCTTCTATCGGTCGTTAACATCCATATGAATGCTATCAACACACATGTTGTTTCCCAACTGCTTTATATCATCGTCTTTGTGTAATTGGATGGTAGCACAAAAATGCTATTGACTATTAGCATTTTAACTGCTGCAAGAACT
Source organism: Taxus chinensis (assembly GCA_019776745.2). Classification (NCBI taxonomy): domain Eukaryota; kingdom Viridiplantae; phylum Streptophyta; class Pinopsida; order Cupressales; family Taxaceae; genus Taxus; species Taxus chinensis. Next base: position 853,120,294 of record CM034146.1, read on the forward strand.
ACCACTATCTGCTACGGGGTACCTATTTTGTTTTTGACCGGTAGCATCCGTACATGCTACTGGTGCCTTTGCACCATTTTCCCTACTAAGACACACCTATCTTACCATTGGGGGCTTTTTCTTGCCATTTTCCCCACCAATCCGGTCAAACCTTTTCTACAGTTCACCAACTCACCATGAAAGGAGACCAAATTATGAGATTCCTTGTAAATCACAATGAGTTACATCTATCAACCACCAGTACTTAGACCTATTAAGTTATCCATTTTTATGGTGTTCAAGAAATGGATAACAGGTTCTACATACAACGCAACCTTCCCATCTATCAAAGGATTAATTACACACTCCTCTTTGTTCTCAAAATTGATATAACCTTTATTAAAGTGAAAATCATCATTATTCGCATAATACTAAGCGTCAAAATAATTCTAGGAATATATCTTCTTTTGCAAGTGCCAATACCTCAAAATCCCTAGTAAACTTGGACCCTTGTATAGTAATAGTGGCACCCTTCAATACTCCAATGGGTGTGGCTCTGGTCCTATTTTCCATACACAACACATTTAAAGAGTGATGTAATGGTGGTCTTCCCATATGATTCCACACATCCAAAGTGAGTATATTTACTTCTGGACTTGTATCAATCAATATTTTACTCAACAACCACCCATCAACAAATGCATTCAAATTGATCTCTTCATCATAGTCAAGACTATGAGGATGTAAGTTCACATGCAATATCTTTCTCTCATGCTCTGATCTAACTTGCAGTATCTTCTACCTCAGCCATTCCCCTAACAAATGAATGATATTATCATGGTGCAACATCTTACAAACATCCTTCAAGTCATCAACATATTTATGAGAAATCTCAATTTTCTTAACCTGTTCCATCTTCTGTGACTACTCCTTCAAGCACTGTATTTCATCCTATAAGTTTCTAATAACCTCCACGGTCTCTTGATAAACTTCTTTCTAATGGGAATGATTTAGATATTTCACATTTCTAACATATTTCTTTGTATTAACATGTTTATGCATCTAGATCTCATAAGTACGTGTAACTTCAGTGTGTGTAGTGATTAACATAGGAAACATCTCAGGATCAGACACAATCTTAGGCATCTTCTGGTATTCTATGACATGCTACAATTTAATCATCCCTGTGCCCTTATTAATCTTCTTATAGTTCTTACTCATGTGATCATATAACTTAGGACGTTCTTTAAAGTTATGTTTCTTTCCAGACCATGATCAAACTACATTCTGAGGACATTCATGTTTATAATGATCAAGGGATCCACATGTCAAATATATCCCTCAAGGGAAATCACCTCTACCTCCTCCAAGACCACAACCTCTATATCCACCTAAGTAACCTCTACCTCTACCACCTCCGTTAGAGTTCCCTTATGACGTTTTCCTTTATGTTTCTTTGAATTATTCACAGAAAAATAGTCTGACACATACCAATTTTAATAGCTTCATGAATCTAATCAATCAAGCTATAATTTTCCATATCATGAGTGTGAGACTTAAAAATATTATAGTAATAACATACATTCTTCTAAATTGTCTGCTACAACAACGAACTCCTAGTCAAATCATGATCTAAGAGACAAATATCATAATCCAACAACATGGCACACACTAATTTACAAGGGAAACTATCCTTAATATGTCCTTCAACCTCATAATCTATACACCATATTACACTATGTGTCTCATGAGATGAATTGGATGATAGTTTCTCCAACTACATTGCCATAGATGCAATCTTCACCTCCAAGAATGGGCTAACTCCAGTGTCTACTCTCCTAATTTCCTCAGTGCAAAGAACTACCCCCAAAGCCTTGCACAGATCTATAAATGTCTTATGAGAGAGTTCCCTTTTGAAAGGTGTGATCAAACCACCAAAAAACTATTGTGCATACTAGCTAGGGTAAATATCATAAGAAAAATTTGATAGGAAAATTTTAAAGCATGCATCATACTTCCTTACGCTCTCAACCATACCCTACTTTATCTCTTTCAGCACACTAATTCTTTTTTGTTCAAACTCAAGTATATGAAACTTAGCCAAGAAAGCATCACACAATGTGTGGATAATATTGGACCACAGTCTGGTTTGGATCAGTACTTCCTGTTGGTGGTCAAACTTATCACCCTTGTCTCAGATCAGGATAGGAACTAGGATTTTGAGACAAAAATAGGAACCGTATTCTAAGTTATGGGACCTTACTCCCTTAAGACAGATACTCTGAAGAAATCGCAATGGCTCCTCTACCTATTTCTATTGCTACTCCTACTCCTAGGAAGGGAAATACCTATCACTAATCTATGATTCCAATGGACCAAGGGAGAATGAATGTATGACATAATAGACAATATAATCTAAGGGAAGGTGATACACCGAAGAAAGAGGGATGTGAACCATTTTCAGCAAAAATGAAGCAAAAATCAGAAAAGGATAGACTCACATGCAAAGGGACTAAAAGAAACTTACACAATGATTTTCATGGAAACAATGAAAAGAGAGCCACAAGGAATAATGCAATAAACCCTCAAATGCAAGCTAAGGAGAGAATATAGACACATTAAAAATAATAACAATGATTTTATTACTTCTGAAAGTAATGCACAGTCGATTACAATAATGGAAGATGAAAGTATCCACATGCATACGAACCAAATCTAAAGGCTGTCAACTCAAAATGCAAAGATACCTAAATGAATGTTCCCCTTAGCAAACTAAAGGAGTAAAATTCTAACCTTTTACAATGAGCATTCCTCTACTATTTATAGAAAAGAAGGAGAGAAAGGAGGAGAAAGAGGAGGGAAAATTAGATTCAAAAGCTCAACCACCAATAACAAGCAATAATTGCCTACAAATCCACCTTGTAAGGATGTCAGATCTGCCTTCCCCATGTCTATTTTTCTCATAGAAGAAGGAAGGAGGAAAATCAGATCAAATCTGGGTGGTTGAGTAACTCAGATCTATGTTCATTAATGGTTGAAACATGTTTCCATATTTTCACCTACCAAATCCCACCAAAATATGATTTCAAATGGTCTTAGCATGTGTAACCCACATAGAAAATTTCTAAAAAGACCAAATAACGCATGGATATGAGCTCTGTAGCAGAAGTTATGACTGATATAAAGTATATAATGCAAAACTGAACATGCAATGACACATGGCGCACTTCTGATTGGCTGAAGGATTCAACTAACTATTCATTTAGTTATCTTTTCATGCCACATGTCATGCATTTGGTTCATGCAAGGATTTGGCACCTGGTTGGTATGCTTTGATACATTACGTGTGATACATTCAATCGGGTAACAGGTTACCATGTGGCACAATGACTTAGTGCAGGAGAATGCACTTAAGATGCATGATAAAGGGGCATGAGAAAGTAGAAGATGAGAGTGAGAAAAAGGGTTGAATGTGGAAATGGAAGACAAGGTGCATACCTGAAAAAGGATAAGTATGAAGTGGGGGGGCACGACATTCAATTGAGGAATGCGAGGTAAATTACTAAAAGAGAGGGAACATGGAGGTATAATGCACAATGAAAGAATGTGAAAGGAAGAATAGTGCGTGCAATGAAGTGGGCATCGGGAAGAGGAAGCAGTTTATGAAGAACAAGGGACTTAGCCAAAATTGGAAGGCAAGTTAGAGGGTGCATGCATGTAGTGTGCAATGACTGGGGTAAAGAAGCAGGGTGTCAAATAGGGTGCATGCAAGGGAAAATTGAATAAGATAAAAGAATGAAGGGGAAGTGGAAGCATGGAAGATGCGTAGGAGGAAGGGAAGGGAAGGAAGTGAGGAAGAGGTAAGAAGGCGTGCAGACGGTGCATGAAATAACTACAAGCCAAGCAAATTGTGCCAAGGAGGACAACCAAGAGTGCATACAACCTACAATATTTGAACTTTAGAGCCAGAATGGGGATGTAAGTTGTCACAATAACTAGGGGAGTTATTTTAGACAATAGTTTGGTGACTTTTAGGGCCATCTTCCTACTAGATGAAGGAGATCAGTAGCCTTGAAGTTTCCATTGGGCATGGAGTCAGCCTGAAAACATGAAGTTCTAATCTGTAACTTGAAGAACTACCCCTGAAGTCACTATAAAGCACTATCTGAACTCTGAAAAATTTCCACCCTTATGTAAGATATTCTTATTTGAATTTTATGATGGTGGAAAACTGCTGAAAAATATGGGACATCTAAACTGAACTTTTAAACTGAAATCTTGGAAGCAACAAAAGAGCATGTGCAAGGAGTGCGAGAGGAAATAACTATGTACAAACAAACAATGTGTGTAGAGTGCACTTGGAGGAATTGAAACTATTCTAATATATACAATGATGTAGAAGACTTAATGGAAGTGTTTGAGATAGATCCCATTGACTGGGATTGATAGAACATTTCCATCAAGATGAGATAACTCAAAAGAGTTAGCCTCTTTGCAAGAACTGATGATGTATGGGCCACTCCAAAGTGCATCAAACTTTGAATGGCACCATGGTTTGGCTTTGTCAAGCATCCCATTTTAAGACCAGATCACCAAATTTGAAAGCTTGAGGCCTATCCTTTATATCAAACCATTTCTTGGTTGATTGTTGATGCTATTCTAACTTGATCATGGCAGAGTTTCTTAATTCTTCAAGTTTAACCAACTCAACCATTCTAATTTCTTTCTGGTCCATGCCCTCAAATTCCAACTTGTTGAGAAAGCTCTAATGAAGGCAATTCAAGAGATAAAGGAAGCCTATCCTCCTTACCATAAACAATATTATAAGGTGAAGTGCCTATTTCCTTCTTCACCATGATTTTGTCTTCCCAGAGCACACATGAGACCTTTGTGTGCCACTATTTTCTGTTGATATTCATTGTTCACTTCATGATTCTGATCAAGTTCTTGTTAGTTGACTCTGCCAAGCCATTACCTTGAGGGTAGTAGTTGGAAGAAATCTTCAAATATATTCCAAGACTAAGATCCCAATAAAAAATTATTGTACCAAGGAAGGCTTTGCATTATCAGAGATAATGGTATGAGGAATGCCAAACCTTTGTTACAATTCCCTTAAGAAATTCAAGAATGAATGACTCAGTTGATTCCTTGAGTGAGATAGCTTCTATCATTTGGTGAAGTAATCTGTAGTTGTCAACACCCACTTGTTCCCATCACTTGAAGGAGGATTAATCATGCCTATGAAGTCAAGACCCCATTGCGTGAAAGGATGATTCACTTGGATTGGTTGGAGGGGAAGTGCTGCCAATTTATTCTTTTCCTACAAAGAAAGTACATTATTTGCATTTTATGACCCACTATGCATCTGTGAAAAAGGTAGGCCAAAAGTATCCTACCTTGATGATCTTCATCATTGTTGCTTTGGTAGAGAAGTTTCCACCAGAGAATCCATCATGAAATTCTGCTAACACTTTGTTCAACCTTGTGCCATTGATACATCTCAGTAGCACACCATCAAGATTTATTTTGAAGAGAATGCCATCAATCAACGCATATGGAATAGATTATAGCCTCATATGTTGTCTCTTTTGCTTTGTTCAAACTAGGAGGGTATGCACCAGAGGAGAAAGGAATGTGACCATGTTCCTTCCATCTAGCTACATGTGCATAGGATTTTCATTTTCTCAAGTTTAGCATGCGGGAGGTTCTTCATCTAAAAACAATGAAGTATCCTGATCATTTTGTGCATCCTCTAACAATCTTCTTACAAAGTGTGCTGCCTCTAACTAACTTAGTGGCTTTAATAGTCACATCATACTCCATGATTTTGGTCACCCATCTTGCTCTTTTCTCATGTATTTTTGCTCCCATGATGAAGTCTCTCACACCAGAGTGTGAAACTAACACCTTAACATGATTTTTGGTGAGCATACTTTTGAATTTATTTAGTGCATGCATGATGGCATAGACCTTTTTCTCCATGTGACTATGTATTTTAACTCATAATCCTTCTAGTATTTGATTGAAGAAAGCCACTGGCTGCTCCAGTCCTTGTTCATTTTCTTGATTCAAGATAACAACAACACTCACATTATCCATAAGCATAAAGGATGAAATCCTTAGAGTAATCCAGATTGATGAGTGTTGTCACACAAGTAATTTCTTGCTTGATTTTGTTGAAGCTCTCTTTTCCTTCTACTATCCATTTGAAGACTATGTCTTTCTTGAGCATGAGGGTGATGGGCCTAACCAGTCCTGCAAAGTTAGAAATGAATCTCCTAAAAAATTTGATTTTTCCTAGGAATGACTGCAAGGCATTTCTTGTGCACTGGCATGGAGAGAGCAAGGATGGTGAAACATTGCTCAGGATCAATGGACAATGCCATCCTTTGAAGACTACATGGCCCAAAATCTTGCCTTGTACCACAACAAAAAATTATACTTTTTTGGGGTTAAGAGACACCCAAAATTCTCTGCATCTCTCAAATACTTTTTCTAGATACACCATATGATCCACATCTACTTTGAGAAGATAGTTATGTCATCCAAGTAAACTAGGATGAACTCATTGATATATCCTTTGAAGGTAATGTCCATATATCTCTGGAATGTTGCACACCTACATTTGAAAACCAAAAGGCATCTTCATGATATGCATATGTTCCCCATTTGGTTGTAAATGTTGTTTTGAATTGATCCTCTTCCTTGACCATGATCTGATTGAAGCCAGAATACCCATCCAGCATGGAAAATATTTACGTGCACCAGCCACAGTCTGTAGAATCTACTTCCATAGAAGGCAAAGGATAATGATCCTTCAAAGATGCCTTATTCAAATCTCTGAAATCAATGCAGAGTCTAATTTCACCATTCTTCTTGCATACTAGAACAAGATTCATGACCCAAGTAGAGTATTTGATTGGAAAAATTATTTTTTCCTCAATGAGTTTGGATAACTCCTTCCTCATAAGGGGCTCTATCTTTGGATTGAAGGGCCTTTGATTTTGTCTGATGGGCTTGATACTAGGATCAAGGTTAATGGAGTGTTGAGAAACACTTGGATCAAATCCTTTTAGGTATTCATACTCCCATGAGAAGATATCACTGTATTTCCAACATAGAGAGATGAAGGCTTGCTATTCATCAACTGTGCACAAACTCTTTGTCATGTGTAATAGTGACTAAAGTGCAGTCTTCTTACACTGTGCACATATTCTTTTCTTCACCCTTGAACTCATCATCAGGGCTGAAAATTTTCTCTAAGGTGACCATCCCTTTAGGAAAATTATTTTTTTAGCTGAATCACTTGGTCACCATAGCTGTCATGTAAGTTAGCTTGCATGTTTGAAGAGAACTCAGCTTCATTTTGAATGAACTGGACAATTTGCACGTCATTGTCAAACACTTTCCAACTAGCTTTCATTTTCTAGAATGGATGGTCTGATTCACCATTCTTGATGTGTTGTGCATTTCCTTTGAAAAAATCCTTAGTAGGTGGAGAATTGTGAACTCAAGCGTGGCCATTTGATCTACTTCTTTATTTCATCTTTCTTGGCATCACCTATAGATTTAGAGCTATAAAATATCTCCAAGAGGTCCCAAACTCTATGTTTATAAGATTTAAAAGCTTTGTTCTTTACTACGCACTTATTTGTGACTTGGTGGATGACTAATTTTGTGTCCCCAAAAATCTACAGTGCCTTAATCATATTTCTTTTCAGCAATTAGAAGACCATGCACCAATGCTTCATACTCTGAATACATTATTAGAGCATGCAAACTAAAATCTGTGCATGAAAAAAAACTTCTCATCCTTGGGAGAAATGAGAACAACACCCATGCTTGTGCCATTTCTAGCTTCTGGAGCCATCAAAGTATAAATTCCAAAGTCTAGAATTTTCTTCACTTTGTTTGAGCAGTGCACTAGGTAGCATAACTTCTTCTTCAAGGATACAATAAGTACCAAGGCTTTTTCAAGGATTAAAGAGCTGCATCATAAGGATCAAATTCATAGCACCTCTTGTCCCATTCATCTAGCAATAGATCAGGTATCAAAGGAGGAATATGTTTCTCTTCTGAAAACTGAATCTTGTTCTTGGCCTTCTTGGATTAGGAAATTAGCTTGGAGAGGGGATGGGTCATATGATCATACATGATAGGAAAATATAGGTTCAACTTGTATGGTAAACTTGGTACCATACCTTGTTCTTAGTAACATATGAGACCAATCTGGAAGACAAGTAACCACCCACTTTTGGTAGTAAAATCTCTTGACAGACAAAGGGAAAAAAAGGAGGTAAGTTAATGATTTACACATCTTGAGTTATTGTTAGACTTGGACATTCATGTAGGGTTAACTCAATATCCTTGATGACTCCTAAAGTAGTGACAGATTACAACCATCAAGTTGTAAAAATCCTTTAGACATGGGGCTATACTTAAGACCTAGGACATCAACAATTTTCTTAGGCATGATAGAAGTACTAGCCCCTGAATCAATCATATAATTATGCACAAGGTGTTTTCCTATTATCAAGGACATATAAAAGGGTGGGGTTTTGACAATTTTACTTACTTGTTTCTCCTTCTTGAAAAATGTTGATTATAACTTGAGGTTTTGAATACATGGATCAGTGAATGAGTGTTGTGCCAGAGATTCATGCAATAAGTCACATTGAGATGGAATGGCTAGGGCATTCCACATTGTGACATTTATATTTGTCTTCTTCATTTGGTCCACAATTTTGAATGGAAGGCCCACAGACTTTTTCATTTGAGGCAAAACAACATCTTTTTTGATTTCTCAGGTGCAAAAACATGGGCCGTAGCTTTCGCAGAGGCTTAACCTACCAAAGGAGTGGTACACACTATGCTTGTTAGAGTGTTTTGTACAGAACCTCATGTGTAGAATCTTGAGCGCTAAGACTATTGGGTGCATTAACATCCTTTGATGCTTGAAGGTAAGTTACAACTCTTTGATTTTGAGGATCATCCTATGTGGTAGGAGTGGAAGGCTACACGAAAAACTTAAGTATTCTTTTCTTGTATCTCATGTATTATCAACAACATGTATGCAACACCCATTTAAGCTATCCATATCTTGGTTTATTGCAGAGAAGTATTCTGAACCAAAGAACATAAGGTTAGTATATGGAACAAATTCTAGTGCTTTTTCATTTTTTGGCTTCTTGCGTGCTGGTAGAAAGGTCTCATAACTTGTAATATTCTAAATCATGTAGGCTTGCGCTCATAAGGAATTTGTACAATTATATTGGCTATGAGGAAAATAACAAGGGAAGCACTAATCAGTCTCTTGGACCACGTTGTTCTGAATTAGAACTAGTGCTTGGTTTGCATTGGGCACTGGAAGTGGTTGTACGGGAGGAATTATCTAAAGTGAGAGATGTGTATTAACATGCCATCTATCATTCTGTTGGTTTTTCCATATCTCTGATTTGGATATTGATTTCTAAAGGGATGATGGATTTGATTAATTCCTTGATTAGAGTTATTTCTGAAGGCTTGCACCTACTATTTTTTCTAAGGATATAACTTTATCAGAAAAATTTCTAATCAAGGCATTCATTTCTTCATCCTCCTTTTGCTGCATGAGAGAATAGGATGTGGAGGCAGTGGGCTGGGAATTCTACTAAAGAATAGGAGAAATAGAAGATTGAGGTGCTTGAGGGATTTCTGGGAACAAGGGCATGGGCAGTCTTAGAGCTAACTTCCGTGCTTGAATAAGACTATTTTAAGCCCTAATTGCAATGTTCTAAGAAGTTGGAAATGTTCTTCCCCCCCATAGATTGAATCTTGATTAAAATATCACTATTTAAAGCCCTTAGATAGTAAAGTAATGTATGTTTGGCTGTAGGTCTTACCACCTGAGGGATTCTATCCCATATCCTTTAAAATCTAGTATTAAAATTAGTCATCTTCTCATTAGGTTCTCTCTTTGTTATTGTCAATTGCTAAGGACAAGTAATATGACTTATCTTCAAAATAGTTACAAAGAGATTTGCAAAGATCATCCCAATTGATAATGAATGCAGGTATCAAAATTCTATACCATTGAATAAATTTACCTTTAAGTGAAGACGCTAGCAGCCTAACAACTACATCATCTTATGTAACTAGATAAACATAACATACATTTGTGAGATCTTGAATGTGCTTAGTAGGGGTAACTTGATTATCACCAATGAAGTAAGAAATAATTTTGAGTGCAACAACTAGCATGTCATGTTGTACATTAAGAGTTAGGGGGCTTCTACCAGTGAATTTAACAAATGGTAGATTCCTTTGTGGTGCTGCCATGACTTGGATGGAACACATGGAAGGTCTACCGAGAGGAGGAGTGGAAAATTTGTGACTTGATGGAGATGGGGACGTGCGCACAGTTATTTTGCTGCATCTTCTTCTTGGATATAACTGGAGATATTTGAAAGACTCTTTAGCTATTGCGCTTTGTTTGGTATGTATTTTTCTCTTGAAAAAGGCACAAAAACTGCTAAAATTAATAGATATGGATGTTGGGAGTCATTAGATGTGTTAAATCAAGCCTCTAAAGGCTGAAAATCACTAAGTCACACAACAAACCTAACAATGATGAAATTTAAGATTTAAATACTTGTCCCACTAGGCGTGCCAAAAAATTTTGCAGCTCAAAATTACACCCATCCCAGATTAGGATGAACTAGTATTTTGAGGCAACACAGGATTGTATCCAAGTTATGGGACCTTGCGCGCTTGAGATAGACCTCCGAAGAAGGCCAAATCTCTACCTATTTCTAATACTAAAATTTTTCCTAGGAAGGGAAATGTAACTACCTATCATTACTCTATGATTCCAAGGGAACAACGTGAGAAAGAGATGCATGAAAAGGGAAACCTAAACTAAATTAGGTGATAACACCAGAAAGAATGGGATGAAAAAACTTGGATTTGAGTGAAAAATGAAGAAAAATGCACATAGGGAGGGAAAAAAAAAACATGCCACAGTCTGAAACACACTCTCACATCCATTTTAATGGAGCACAAGCATAAAAGGAACCTACAAGGGAGGTAGAGATGCACAACAATCCAAAAATGTAAAAGAGAGACAAGAAGATGCAAGCTAAGGTAGAGAATAGCAACAAAAAAAGATTTTATTACTTCCAGATAATACACAGTCAATTACAATAAAGAAGGAGGAAAGTATCCACGTGAAGAGAGATTAATGTAAAGGCTTTGAACTCAAAATAAAAAAATAAAAGAACTGAACTATACCCTTAGCAAACCAAAAGAATCTATCCTTTTACAATGAGTTTTCCTTTACTATTTATAGAAAATAAGGAGAGGAGAGGAGGAGAAGAGGAGGAAAACTCAAATTCAAAGGATTTTCCACAAAAACCAAGTAATAAATGCTTGAAAATCCACCTACAAGGATGTCAAACCCGCCTCCCCATGTATTCTTTTCTTGTAGAAGAAGGAAGGAGGCCAAATTGGATCAAATCTGGGTGTTTGAGTTGATTGGACATGTGCATTGATGGATGAAATGCATTTCCCTACTTTCCCGCCTACCAAATCCCACCAAAATATGATTTTAGACAACCTAGTGTGTAGCCCATGTTATTATATTTCCAACAAGACCAAGAGCACATGGATCTGAGCTCTATAGCAAATGTTATGAAAATATGAAGTCTACAGTGTAAACTGAACACACAAGGAGATGTGGTGCGCTCTGATTAGCTGAAGGATTCAAATGACTGTTCATTAATTATATTTTCTGCTACATGTTGCGCATTGGTTTTTTCATAAGGATTTGGCATTTGGTTGGTGTGCTTTAATAGGTTTCATGTGACATACTCAATCTAATAAGTTTCCACCTAAAATAGTGACTTAGCATAGGAGAATGCACTTGGAGTGCAAGAAAGTATAAGACAAGCGCATAAAAAAGGGTGCACTTGGAAGTGGAACAAAAAATTTCATACCTAAAAAAGAATAAGTATGCAAGCGGGGGTGCGATATTCAATTGAGGAATGCATGGTGATAAGAAAGGAAAGGGTGCACAAAGGTATAATGTGAAAAGAAATAATGTAGAAGGAAGATGAGTGCGCGTGAAGAAGTGCACGAGAGTCAGGAAGAGGGAGCATGTGCATGAAGAACATGCCAGGGACCTATCCAAATTGAAAGGAAAGTTAGAGGGTGCGCGCAAGAAGTGCACAATGACCAGGGAAAGAAAGTGGGCACACAAGAAAGGAAGGGGCGCGAGAAGCAAGGTTCAAAGGAGATAGAAGATATAGAGGGAAGCAAGAGCACATGGAAGCCGTGCAGGAGGAAGGGAAGGAAAGGAAAGGAAAGAGGGACAAACAAGAAGGGTGCGAGAAGGTGCATAAAAGAAATATAGCCAAAAAAATTGTGCCAAGGGGACAACTAGAGTGCACACAACCTACAATGTTTGAACTTCAAAGCTAGAATGGGGATCTAAGTTGTCACAATAACTAAGGGGTTATTTTAGACAACGGTACCTATAACAAATAATTTATATGACGGTATTATATCTAAAATAAGAATCAAATTGCATAAAATTTCACAATGCTTCTCTAGTGAGATCAAAGAACTCTTTAAAAGGGATGAAATTCTTGAGGCCATGGGAGTAGTCAATCCTATATTTTGGAATCCTACAATAGGTAAGAAAGCTATAAGTGATTTAGATAAAAGACACATGGGTACTCTCATTAAGAATTTTGGAAAATTAGTGGAATGTAACAAATTTTAAATTAAGTGTCCTTTTTAAAAGGAATTACTTTCATATCAATCAACTCATTTATGCATCACAATGGTCTAGCAATATGACTTACGAAGTGAACCAACAAATAATGGTGCAATTACACAATTATGGAAAAAGATGTATCCTAGTAGCATCCTACATGAAAACATTAGTGAATATTTCTGATTGTATGAATTGTGTAAAACAATGATATTGGGATCAATTGAAGATGAAAGGGTTTTTAGCGTATTAACATTTGTTAAATCAAAATATCAAAACATAATAGATAAAAAAATCTTGAGACTTGTTTGAGATTGTATGTTTCACAATATGATGTGGACACATTTACTTATGAAAGATTAATGACAGTACGAAATTCTCTTACAGAAAAGAGAGGAGTTTGTAATTCTAATTCAAGGGCTAACAACAACAAAGAAGACATAAACATCAAAACTGTGACTAAAAATAATAACGAAAGATTATATAACAATTTGAGTTTTGAATGCCTAAATAGTCAAGAATTGTTTGAGCTACATGATATTGACTATAGATGTATGTATGGACATATTATTTCTCGAAATCAAATTTATATCATATTATAAGTATGTAAGTTGTTATTTGTTTTATATGCATATTATTTATTGAATAATATTTTTATGTTGTAATTTGTTGTTTAGGGTTTTTATTCGAGAAATGTGATACTTATTTTTTCTTTTGTCTTTTAAATTAGAATAATATCCTAGCATATTATTGCGTTAAAAAATATATCCAACTTCAGTTGAAAAAAAGTGTTTGAAAATGATAGTAATCAATAATGTATTATGTAATACCAAACATAATTGAATATTCCAATCACATTATGATTTTATTTGGAGAACTTACACATGAATAATGTATGTGTATTAAAGAAGCTAAGATAATTAAATGAAACTAACACCTAGTAGTTCCAATTGCAAGTCCAATCTAACATAAACATCATGATAAATTTTGAAAGAGAAAGCTAATCTAAATGCATCCAACATGAAAACATTAAATGCTAAGCAATCCCTTTGAAACTTGGATGTGCTTTGTATGCGTGATTGCTCTTTAATATGAACCTATCTTGATCATGAGAAATCAAATGAATGATATCTGCAAAAAGAGGAAATAATCTCACTAAAATGGCTGAATGGCCATGTTTGGATATTCCTTTACTACTCTTTGCAAGTAGAATTGATGCTAGATCGATGAGTTATTCCAAGTAGAAATGCCCTTATCATGTGTATATAATATCACTAGAAAAAGTGTGGTGTAAGGTGTGAAGGAAGGAGGCATGTCCTTTATATGGATTTCCAATTTGGGAGAAGCTAGAAACCTAGTGAATGTGGGATAAAAGATAAAGTATAATTAGAAGGGATAAATATGATTAGAAAGAATTAAGTAGAATCTGCAACTCATGGGAGTTAGAGATGATTTAATTAATCAATTGAGATTAATTACTAGGCCACGATAAACTTAGAAAGCTATTTGGAGGTGATTTAGAGGAAAATAAGTAGGATTGAGATGATTTAAAAGGGAGATTTAATTACTAATAAGATTTATTAATTAAATACAAGGTTATAAAGGCTTAATTAACTAATAATAGTTAATTAATTGATTATAAGAGGATTATAACTAATGAAGTGTCGTTAATTGACATCTAGAAGGGGGAAACACTAGTTAATTAACGAAGTGTCGTTAATTTACTAAAATGGAGGGGATTGTTAACTAATTAGAGGGAAATCACTAATTATAATGAAAATGACAGGAAAGAGGACAATTAATACAATTTTAGTTTTAAAATTGCATAGGTGGATTTTAGGTGTCTAGAAATATAATACAAGTACTAAAACAAATAGATTGAAACTCTCAATATTTTTATATAATGAAAATATTAAAACTACTAGAAAATGCAAATGTATAGATATTTATATTCTAAATATTAAACTATTTTACAACCAAATTTTCAAATGAGAAATGTGATGATTTCATATTGTAGCTTTATCCTTAAGAAGCAGAATCCTCGTTTGCGTTACCGTATCCTTTACACAAAAATTTTCTTTTAAAACACCCCGAATGAACAAGATATTTCGTGGCTGTATTGATATTCAAAATTATTTCACATTCTGGATTTTGTGCATCACCAAAAACCAATAACGTTGGATCCTCTCCTGTTTTTTATTCAACAATATTTCAGGATCCATTCCATGCTCCTTTATGATCATTCTTAAGGTATTATTCTACTTGTTTAAAGTAACAAGATTTTGGTTCAAATCAAATGCTACAATTAAACTTTTCCTTACACTTTTTAAATACAAATCAAACACTATTACCTCATTCTTCAAATTTTGGTACCTTAAATATATTTTAAAAATATGAAAATAATTAATAATAGAAAAAGAATCCATAGGTGCTTGTGGAATGCTAATAGGCACATGCCTAATGTTTAGAAAACAAAATTAATAATAAGAGTCATTTGGTCCACTGGTGAAGTTGTTTGGCTCACATATAGCCCACTAGGGATCAATCATTATTGAGTGCAAAGCCCCTTGATGCCTCAATATGGAGAGTAAAATAGTTGAAATTTGTAATTTTATATGTTTACTTTGAAATGTGGATGCCAAAATTCTATATTTAAATTAATTCCTAAGGTAATGTGTTCAATTTAACTTGTACTATTTCTTGTGATAATGGGACTTGTAAGATATAAATTTGAATGATGAATGTACTATTATAGATGAATATATTTCACAAACCAGACATATGTCAAAACAATAGATTCACACACTAGTAATAATAAACAATATCCTATATGGAGTATATTTTACAAACTGAGCTTTTATCAAAAGAACAATTTTAAAAACTCTTAATAGTGGTTCCCCCCTCAATTATCGACTTAATTGTCTACTTTTATTGATTTTATCACCCACTCTTAGTATTCTTATTCTCATTATTAGATTTTTTTTTTTAGATATGGAGAGTGAACCTATAATTGGTAGGCATATAAATAATATTTGCTAGATATATTTGGTGAATATTCATGGTAGACCTCATTCATGTTACATATTGTTAGTCTGCTGAGAGTAATTAACAACACCTTGGTATTAGTATTGGTCACAAATAAATAAGTCTCCTCCTCCACTAAAAATCCACAAGTAAATGCGAGACATGATGTATGTTTCCCTGCCTTTACCAAAACACTCTACTATAATATGGTCCACTTGTCATTACATGGAAAATGCATGGGTAGTTTAGAGAGACCCAACGGTGTGGAATCATCCTCTAGAATTCACTCCAAAGGATTTATTTGAAATAAATATAAAGGTAAACAACATAAACATAAGAGGGAATGAATTTGAAATAATTTTGTTCGAGGAAGGTAGAAGATACACTGTATTTACTCTAAACACAAAAAACTAGAGGCAGGTGTCTGTGATGGATCACAATACCTAACCATGAGATACTCCCATGCACTATATCCCACAGGTCGTGTGGGGTATTATTCTGCGTAGGAATTATTGAAATGATCGGAATAGTTTAAAAACTACACAAATTTCAAATTGTTAAAAGAGAAACTTTTATTCCTCAAGTCTCAAACTATAATTAAATGTATCACTTCGCTGGCCAAAATGGTGCTATCGAATGTGATATAAATGAAGCATCGTATTGCGGAGGTCCACACATGACTCGGAGTGGCTCTAGAAAAAGGACATTTTCATCAAAGACTTTGTAGTGGGAAAAATTTGCCTCGTTTAAGAAGATCTTTTCCTATCGGATTCATCTTTTGAACCATGTCTATCGGATCACGCATTTTGATCCGATAGCTTCGTCAGTTGGATTTGTGAGAACTGTGTCGTGCCGAGCAGATTTCCATGACGGATCGAGGAAGTCACCGCATTCCCCCACGGAGTCTAGCCTTTCAAACATGTGACCGGAGGGCCATAACATTTCAAAAATGCTAGAGCGTGATTCTCTGATTTTCTTATTTGTGCTGTGAGAATGATCCATGAAACCGTTTTTAGTAACGGGGTCTGAGGTTCCAGTGTCGTTCATATACCTCGCTATTTTGAAATGATCCATCGACTTCGACAAAGTAGAATCTGTAGGGAGCGTTAGCACCATCGATCTACAATCTGTTATGACATGAACTTTTATTTCATAGTTGCGTCAGATCCCAATAGAGAGCTGCAAATTTGGAGCACTTTTTGACATATCTTCTTCTGAGTAAGGGAAGAGAATATTACTATATGTGGGTTATGTGTGCGCTGCAGGACTCGACATTTTTTCAGTGTTAGGGATTCTAATTGGCACCCTCTTTGCACCATATTCAACCAATTTTTCTCTTAAAACTTGCAATAATTGAATGATCTATTGGCGGATGAAATCCCAAACCTGTTAGTGTTGAGAGTATCGTTGGAACTGCTGGTTCTCCCTGTTAACGAAGGAAGGTTTGGTGGATGTCCATATCGAAAATTTTACCTCTCTTTAGCTACACTGAAATTATCTGTGTGTTTTATGATGCTTTCAATTTCAAAAAAAGGGAAATATCAAGAGGAAACATGCAATAGTCAATTTATTCTATTTGAGAAACAAAAAGTTATATAAAGCATTTTATAGGATTAGTTATTTTTCTTTGATATACATCTAGTATGTCTAAGTATATTAAGATAATATTGAATGCATACCTTGAGAAGACTCTGCAACAATCACATGAATGACCTCTGGTTCCATATGTCTCGAGATGGGATTTGTAATCAGATTGAACCGCGTATCCTTTGGAGCACTTTTTAAACTTCCATTGCTTCTCAATACTGTGTTTTCTATGGAAGTATTTCTTGATGCCAACTAGGTCTCCAAGAGCATGGAAGGGATAATTTTTTAGGAGCGTTGGGTCAGGGTACATGTACACTTGCTTACGCACTTCCATGGTAGGCCTCTTCAGAATCTTCCAAGGAACTTTGTGCCCACGTCCGTGCATATGAAGATTATGATCCCTCTGGAAACCCTGGTTGCATATCTTGCACACATATCTATTGGATTCCATTAATGTATTGGGTGACAATGCCACCACCTCAGTGTCAATATCCACACATTATAACATGATTATGCTCAATCAATTCCAGGATATAATACACACATACATTAACTATTTGGCCATAAAAAACAATTGAGATCATATAGAATAGGCGAAACCATACTAGACATGTCTGTAGGATGACATTTTCATGTGTTATTATTGTTATGGGAAAGAGAAATAGGAGAAGATCAATTAAATCTTGCAATGGGTTGAATATGAAGAGATCCAGAAGTGCCTCAAGAAGCAAAATTGCATATATGTACAACTAAATAGTAAAATTTTGAGGAGATCGTTATAAAGAAAGTTAACTTTAGGAAGGCCTATCGGCTAAAAATATGAAATTGGTGAATAAAGAATGTGTAGGAAAACACTCAACGATGAACCATTTTCTTTCTTTTAACACGACTGTTTCACCAGATTATTAGTAGATTAATGAAACAGATAAGGGTAGAACGACAAGGAGGAATACCTGTTGTAATATCGGTTGAAGGTCAAATGCGCACGTATATGACTTATGGATTAGAACGGATGTGAGAGATCCCTTTTGGCTAGGAGGAACTACCTGTAGATATAAAACAATACCACCAAATAGAGTTAAATAAAACAATGAGTGGACTACCTAGCGGAATCTAGATCCAGAAAGGGTGATACTTCCTGAATAGGATGTCAATCCACTTCTATATAACAATATTAATGATATATAAATTATAGATGAAGTAAAGATCCTATTGGAATTGAAATGATTTAGGTATCTCATACAAAACAGTAAAAAAGGTTGTGCAAAAGGTTGTTCAAGGTCAAAACGAGAGGGTTGATTGGGTTGGTGTTGAGTTATAGGTCTGGTACAGGCTCTGTGTAAGGTTTGGTAAGGATTAGAAATGGTTCTGGGCTATTAGGAAATGGGTATTAGCTCGTTGGTCTCAACTATATTTCTAGACACAGTAACCGATGTCGGTTAAGAAGAGTGACCGACGTCGGTTGGCTAACCGATGTTGTTAGGGGGAATTATCAGAAAGTTCTTAGAATTTTTTTTTCAAACTCCCTGTGATTGCAAAAAGGTTGGATATGGTGAGAGTGGGGTCACAAAATGGTTTTGAAGACTCAAAGATGATTAGGAGAAAGTGAAAATGGGTGAAAAGTCTGGGTATGATCAGGTGATGGGTTGATGGAAGGAAGGAAGTATATGGGTGTGGAGAGAAATAGACTATAGAGATGAATATATAAATCTACACAAGGAAACTAGAGATTGAGTGTAGAGATGTTAAATACTTACTAGGAAGTAGATTGGAGAACATAGATGAAGAAGATGGTGACAATAGAGATCCAGAGAGAATATCCATTGTATTCATGCCTCAACAGTTCATATATATGTGCCTCTCTGTTGTGAATATGTGATTGTGAAGAGGATGATGAATGGTGACCAATGTTGGTCGTGCTCAAGTGTGTCTTCTTTTTCCTGAGTGCTAAAGAAATTTGAGTGCTCTAAGTATCTAGAAGAAATGAGATCTTAAATCGAATGATTAACCCGGGCCAAAGATTTTGGAAACGTATTTAACCTGACCGATCACGGTTAGGTGACCGACATCGGTTGAGATATAATCGATGTCAGTAAAGGCAAGAATATATAGGTTGGCCAAAAATAGCCAAATTGTTGCTATTTTCGGCATGATCTCAAACATTCTACCGAGTCTTGAGTGATAGATCATGACAAGATAAGTAGGAGTCCTTTTAGGTTTGTTAATATGAGTTAAGTCTAGGTTTAGACTAAGTCCTAGTTAGTTAGGATAGGTTTAGACTCGGTCTTAGGTCATTAATGAGGTCTGAGTAGGTCATGAGTGAGGTGGCTAGGTGAGGTGGTTAAGTGAGGATATTAATTAATTCAATTAAGATAATTAATTTAATTAACATGTGCACTAGGGGATATGAATAACTAGGATATGGTTAATTTAATTTACAGGGTTTAAGGGGAGTATGACCCAATTTTGGTGTCTATAATGACATCGACTTAACACCAGTGAATATATCGATAGATATTGTGACACATATTTGGATTAATAGATTTTGTGACACCTCGAGCATATTTGTAATGGTTGCTTGGCTGAAAGAATCATTGTACATATATTTTTTCCATGGGAAGCAATTTTTTGGAGTAAAATTAGGGCTACTTCTGCTGAATTAAATATGAGGCACAATATTGTAGCTAGTGCATTGGATTGTCAGTTGATTTGTTGTACACAATTACTCCATCTGTTGATTTCTTTGTTCATCATAAACAATGTAATTAGGGCTACAAATCTTCACAACTTCATTTCCATAACAGAGTCACCGCATTCCTCGTAGACATGGGAAACTGTATGCTAAAAGTATATTACTAACTGGTAGTTATGCTTTTTGGTCCCCTACTGTGCATATTTCAAATTACTAATTAGTAGTTAAGCATGGCCACTGGTTGATCAAATCTTGTTGTCACCGACTTCTATAGTTTGGTAAAAGCTGAAAACTGTGTAATTTGGATACATTATTGTAAACAAAATCTCAAACAAAAGAACCGATAAACAAAAAAATTCAAACGAAAGAATAAATAAAAATTAGTTTTGAAGTAATTACTGTAAACAAATTAATAGTTTAATAGTTTTAATCCATTGTGCACACATTTGTTAGTGCATGGTGCAATTGCATTGGTGACCACATTAGTTAATAATTATCCGACATTACATTTTCAATGCATTGACAATAGATAATTTATAATAGGACAAAATTAAAATCGAAAGGATTATATTAAATTTATCATTATATTATAGATTCATATAATTTTTTTGTGAAAATAGGAGAAAGATGATAATCAAATGTTAGCATTTGACGGTAGAAGCCGCAGGACAAGCCCACATTACAAGACAAATTTTCATATACTCTCCTCTTTCTTCATTTGGAGATGGCAACAAGTTCTGTTGTTATTTCTCCCTTTTATTATCCTTGTGATCACAGGTCATTATAATTAGATGCTTGAGCCCATGAATAAGATTCATTATTCGAGGACTCAATTTCTTGTTTCCGAACAATTGGCCAAGTACAAGAAGGCGCGTGGGCATGCAGGACCTATTTGAAGAAGGGAACGCAGGTTGAAGGCACTGCAGGGAAGGGTTATAGTAGGGTTTTTTAGAACACATGACATTGTGCATGTGCAAGGCAAGATAGGTTTTGGACTTAGCCATATTCGACATCCTAGGAAGCACACAAGAAAAGCGTGACCCTTCTAGCATGTGGAGTGGATAAGGTGCCAGCCTAGTGACTGTAGGATCAAAAAGGGAATATTCCATGCATGCGATGGAAGGTTCCAGAAGAACATCATTACACAGAGTGGAGAGCTCAGATCAAAGGAGGCATGCTCCATTAGAGGACCACTTGGACACTTGGCAGCCGATCTGTTACCTCAGAAGGCATGGCGGTGGAGGTAGGAAATATATATATATATAGGTAGCAAGAATATATATATATGATTCAGGTGCACGGATGGTAGAAATGAAATGGGTATGTGTGCTGAGGAAATATAGAGAATGATTAGTGTGGTAGACTAGTGGAAGAGAGGTGAAGCTCTATAGAAATATAATGGAGAATTCTATGGGCTGGGATTAGAGAAAATATAGGAGTGATGGCACATTTAGAGGGATGGGTCTGCATTCTTCTTTGTAATGTGATGAACATAGTGTAGCTCTGATGCATGACTTAGCTCTGCATTGTTATATGAGGGTCTGTTATGACTCCAAGGGATGTAATGTGGATTATTGAACATGTTAATATAAATGGAAGGCTCTGTTTTAAGGCATATATGTGTTCATGAGTATAATCTTTATGCATTTCCTTTGTATGAATCATTTCCATATGCTGTTGTTATTTCTCTTTTCTGGATGCAATGAGATGAGAAATCATGTCCTAGGTTCTCAGAATGATGCATGGTTTTTTTCTATTCACTTACACTTGAATACCTATCATAAGATGATGCATTATCACAAGACTCACATAAAGGAGAGACTCGGCACGCCTGCGCATGCCTTAGGTGAGTGCCCAGCACCCACTGGGTGATAGGCCAATGGGCATGGGATTAGACTATTGGTCTAAGGGTATAAAATGACTACATCTTGGTTCCATTGCCAAGACCTCTTTTCAAAGTTGTTTGTGAGAAATGGCATGCATCTTTGTCCCTGTGATGTGTGATGATAAAACATATGACCTTGGAAAGTGTTAAAACATGGTTCAAGAACACGGAGGATGAGTTTTCTCAAAGATTCAACACTAGACCTGAGTTCAATGTGTAGATGGGTAGAAGAGAACCTATACCATGAGTTGTATGAGAAATTATTTTGCTATTTTCTAGTAGAACTATATGAATGGATTTCATCATATGCATCTAGATCAAGATGGTACTATAGATTGTGCGTATGGACCCAAGATGATTATCAGAGGCTGCAGGATGCAGATCTGACTTGGATGCGTAATGTTGATCACTGGTGGAAGAGAGTGCTAACTGGTTATACTCTTGAATATGCCATTTCTACGTATTCTTGCCCAGAAGTTGCTGAGTTCAAGTTTCTGAGGGAGCCTAGAGGATCATTTTTTGTGCTATTCCTTTGGCTATGAAGATCTTGGTCATTACCTTAAGTTTAGAGGCATTTCCCATGGCTGCTAAGCTTCTTTGAGTGCTGGGAGAGGAAGCTAGGGTGGAGGAAGATGGCAGACATTGCGGCTGAAAAGGAAAGGGAGGAGAGATGACTCAAGTATAACGAAGCTCATGAAAGGGAGATGACTAGACAACGTGAGGTTGCAAGTGTGATGGATCTATGGAGGTAGATGTTGCGGGAAGGAGTTGAGGTTCACGCAGAGGATGTGGAACCTGAGCAGTCTATGCTACCCCATCTTGGCAAGTGTGGGAGAGAATCCCCTTCAGCTTCTGATGAGAGTTCGTCACATGGAGAAAGGAGAGCCATTGTGTGCATCTGAACCCACCTGACAACCAACCCCTGGTGCTTGGTTTTCCAGATCAAGGGAGAAGTATTGCTAACCCAGTTTGACATTGGTGGGAGTAACTGATCTACACCCAGGAGATATAATTTCTCATTTGGAACATCCATGGCTATGCAAACCATTCCGGTATTTGGAGGAATTTTTGGACAAGGTGCAAGTATGCAAGGTTTGGGTATCACATTTGGGAGTGGTGCGGGACATGCAACTGGTAGTGGGATGATATCACAAACCATTGGCGTGTAATTCAGTGGGACATTGGGAACACTTGGCGTGACCACTTCAGGCCATTTTTTAACTACAGGAGGTGGATCTGGTGGATCAGTGGAGGAACAAGAAATGGTGGATCTAATGGATCTGGTGGAGGAGGAAATCGAGGAAACCAAGGCTCTGGATCAGGAGGACAAGGGCCTCAACCACCTCCACAAGTATTATTTGAGATGTATTTACACTTACTAGACTATAAGGGTATTGAGGATGCTACAAAGCATGTGCACAAGTGTGAATTACTATGGCACGTGAAAGGGATCACTACCCCAGAGTGGAAGGCAAGTCAGTTTGTAACAATGTTGCAAGGGTGCACACATAGTTGGTATAGGAAGTATGACCCCCATTAGATGGTGGTAGACTACACTGCATTGAAGAATGCCTTCCTAGCAGAGTTCCATATCCCTGAGTTTGAGCATAAGAACATCAACACTCTGAAGGAGATCCAATAGGGAATGACAGAGAGTGTGTGGGAGTATGACACACATTTCAAGACTCTCTTGTCTAAAACTATCCTATGAAATTCATCCTTCTCAACATGCTCAATGGTTTGTTTGGAGGATTGATAACACCATTTAGAAGGGCTCTGTCACACAAAACTTTCACAGACCACGTGCGAGGGATTGGAAGCTGCCCTACATACTGAGGTTGTTGGGAGCATTGATACTGGTGTTAGTCCTTTCCTGGAGGCTCAAATTGCTGCAATGGCCAAGTAGTTGGAGAAGCTATCTGCAAACTCAACACATGAGGTTCGTAGTGGGATTTGGTGTAAATACTGTGAAGTAGAAGGACATGCAAAGGATAATTTCCCTCGAAAGTTGGTATGCGCCATAGCGGTAGACTGTGAGATCTACCATGGGGATCATGATGCAAGTAGATGCCCTCTACTACAATGCGTAATCCGCAAGAATGTTTCTTGCTATTACAAGATTTGTACCTCTATGACCCATGATACCAAGGATTATAGACTGATTGATTAGATCCATGATGCTATTGATCTTGGTGTGAGCTAGACTAGCCTTGCAAGAAGTTCCAAGGATGATGACTATCATTATGAAGGGCACGCAGATGGAGGAGAGTGTGGAAGAGGTTTTCACAAGAGGATTTTGTGGTCACAGTAACTGTGGCAGAGGAAAAAGTGAGTTCTTGTGAGGAACCTGTTATAATTGTGGATCTAAAGAGCATTACAAACGTGAGTGTCCTGATATGTTACAATGCTCCTGGTGTGGAAAGAAACATAAGTATGAAGAGTGTCCAGAGCATTTATGAGCATATGAACTATTAGCACCGAAAAGACAAAGGTGCTGGGATGGTGAGCATCAAGAAGACCAATTCATAGTGGATGCCATGAGTGGTGTGTGAGTCGGGGATAGAACCTATACTGGTGATGACGCGAGCAGAGGCCACATGTTCCAAGGAGATGCCAAGACAAAGGACACTAGTTTCAAGAGAGGAAGTGGTACATGGAAAGTATCTAGACCCTGCTCATCAGAAGGAGGTGTATCAAGAGACTATGGATGTGATTCAAAGTTTGCAAGGGGAGATCCAATGTCTAAAGGAGCAATCAAAGTAGTTGGAGAAAAGGAAGAATACCAAGGCTCCAAAGGGTGACCTGGATGAAGTCAAGGAAGTATGTAGGATGTTAAGGCAAGAGAATATTATTCCATTGCTAGGAGAATGGATGAGGGAGAAGGTACCACACATCAGAGTAGAGTCACGAAAGGTAAGTTTTGCATGCAAACCTTCCTCCTCATAACCTTGACTATGATAAGGAGATTACTTTGAATGCGGTTGTTGATGGATGGATTCTAAGTAATATCCTCATCGACACAGGAGTAGAGGTCAATGTTCTTACCTTAGATGCCTGACATCAAATGGGAAGACCCACATTACAACCATCTTTGAATGTGTTGTATATGGAAAACAAGACTAAGGAAATGCCCATTGGAGTCCTTGAAGGATGTAGTTATCACCATTCAAGGGGCCAAGTTCACTAGAGACTTTGAAGTCTTGGCGCTCACCAAGGCAATAAACTTTCTAGCATTTACTTGGGCACCCTTGGTGTTACAAGAACAATGCTGACCTATGGTTTAACAAAGGGTATATCAGATTTGAGAACAAGGAAGAAAGGGTGATCATCCTTTAATAGATGGGAAGTCAGTAACCTATACTGAGCCCTTAGGAGAAGAATTCCTTGACAAAATCTATGTGCACTCCATCAGAGATCCTGAGATAATTCATCCCACGGAGGGAGTTATCTAATTTGAAGATGCTCAGTCCTTGAGTGATACCACTAGCATGACATGCGAAAATTGGGTGCATGGGACTTATGAGTTGATTGGGTGACAGTTGAGAGGATCTGTAACAAGGGTAACAAAGGCATCTCACTCAGTCAAGCACCTAGGAGGGAAGAAGTTGCCAAGTTACTCTAGAGGAGCATACCCTGAAATTTTCTTGCAAGAAATGGAGGCTCAGTGGAAGGATGAGGATGAGAGAAGGGGAATGCTCAATTATAACCATCCTGGAAAACATGTGCACTGGTGGGATACACATCAGGAGAGCCTCCTAGAATGGTGAGGTAAGGATCACATTTTCTGTAAGGTTCTCTAGGAGCAATGCGCCCACAGTCATACAAGACTACCATGGTAAAGAGACCACCTCATTTCATATCCAAGCATGTGAGAAGGCCTGGATGGGAAGTGCATAAGTGTTACCACCTTCATTATGGGTGCATAAGTTGTATTCCACCTTACAAGGTTATGCATGTGCATGGTATATTCATTCAGAGATGCACCGTCAAACAAGTAATTGGCAGGAGTTGGTGGCTGATCTCATTCAAGCTTTCGAGTATAGGAGTACCAAGCCATCAAGTAGATAAGGCATTGCAAGTAATCAAAGTGCCTTACGATGGGAGATAGTGCTATGGTAGAGGATAGGCTACTAGAGTTGTTGGGTGAGCCTTATTTGGAGATGTGCCTCAATGAAGAAGAATCAGAGGAAGTACAACTTGAGCGTGCGTGCATGGAAAAAGAAAAAGGAAAAATGGTCTATGTAGTAGATGGAGAAGAAATGGAAACTTTGGATGTTAGCCATTCTGAAGGTATGCGTGAAGTCATAGACAACGCTGATGATGAGCATGTGCCTACCATGAGCCCTTAAAAAACAAAGAAGGTTAACATTGGGATGGAGACAGAACCTAAGGAAGCTATCATTGGGGACTATTGGTCAGAAAAATAAGTTTCAAAGGTCATTGATATGTTGCATGAGTTCCAGGATTTATTCCCTCGTGGGTATCATGAACTCAAAGGCATCCACCATTCCTTAGGGGAGATGAAGATCAAGTTGAAGGAAGGTGCACACCTGATTCAGAAGAGGCCTTATCAGATGAATCCAAATTTGTGCGTACGGGTCAAGGAAGAAATAGACAAGATGATAGCATCTGGTATCATTGAGGCAGTGGAAGAATCAGAATGGATAAGCCCAATGGTCATCAGTATCAAGAAGGATGGGAGGATAAGAATCTGTGTTGACTACATAGGATCTGAATGCAGTATGTGTCATCGATCCTTTCCCAACCCCCTTTACTGAAGAAATTTTGGAGGGAGTAGCTGGGTGCGAAGTCTACTCTTTCATGGATGGGTTCTCAGGGTATCACCAAGTCAGGATTGCAAAGGAAGACCAGAGAAAGAAAACTTTTACCACTGAATGGGGAAGTTTTTCCTACATGGTTATGCCTTTTGGATTGAAGAATGCACCTGTTGTGTTCTCGTGCATCGTGGTACAAGCATTTCAGGACTTCATCCATAAGTTTCTTCAAGTTTACCTGGATGACTGGACTATGTATGGGTTGGTGAAAGACCATTGTGACAATTTGAGGCTGATGTTTGAAAGATGTTGACAATTGAGGATATCCCTCAACATTAAGAAATGTGTCTTTGCTACTCCATTTGGAACCCTATTAGGACACATTATATGCAAAGAAGGCTTACTAGTAGATCCTGCCAAAGTTACAGTTATTGTGGGATTAGGGGAGCCTACTAGTCAAAGCACAGTGCATGGATTCCTTGGGCATACGGGGTATTACAGGAAATTCATCAAGGGGTATGCCAA
The DNA here is from genome assembly GCA_019776745.2 of Taxus chinensis. Lineage (NCBI taxonomy): Eukaryota > Viridiplantae > Streptophyta > Pinopsida > Cupressales > Taxaceae > Taxus > Taxus chinensis. The sequence continues at coordinate 853,147,512 of CM034146.1, forward strand.
GATCACCATGCCTTTGGAGGAATTGCTAAAACACAAGAGTGCCTTTCATTGGGGAGAGGTGCAACAAAAGGCATTTGACACTTTGAAGGATAGGCTTGTCACGACACCCATATTACATTTTCCTTCTTGGGATAAGCCTTTCCATGTGCATGTTGATGCCTCAGGATAACTATGGGAGTAGTACTAGCACAACCTAGTGAGGGAATTGTTGATCATCCCTTGTGCTTTGCAAGTAGAAAGTTGACACCAAGCAGAATAAAATTACACAACTACTAAGTGCAAAGCATTATCTATGATCTACGCACTGCATAAGTTTAGCAGTATCTGTTGGCAACACCATTTATTTTCTACACAGACCACATGGCATTGAAATACTTAGTCAACAAGCCCGTTCTACAAGGGCACATATGTCATTGGGTCCTATTATTCCAAGAGTTTGAGTTCACAGTGGTTGTAAAACCAGGAAAAAGCAATTCAGGACCTGACCACTTATCAAGGATTAACTCAGGGGAGGACGCGTAAAGCATTGAGGATACCATGCCAGATGCACAACTATTTAGGTTGTGGTGCACACCCTTAGACTTGGAAGATATCGTAGTGTTCTTAAAAATAGGTGTGGCACCAGAAGGGATGAAGGCTCTGGAGAGAAAGCAGTTAGCTATACGCGTCACACCCTACATGTTGATTAGTGGAGACCTGTATAAGTTAGGTCATGATGAGGTTCTGCACCGATGTGTATTGGAACATGAGCGTGTGGAAATTATGGAGGAAGCGCATGGTGGGATTGCAGGAGGACACTATATGCAGGAAATGCTACAGTGCGGAAGATTTTATTAGCAGGGCTTTGGTGGGAAACCATCTACCAGGATTGTATTGAGTTTTGCAAGGCCTGTGACCATTGCCAGCACCTTGGAAAACTTGGAAAGAGGGATGAAATGCCCTTGCGACCAATAGCCAGCGCTGAACCATTTGAAAAATGGGTAATCAACTTTGTAGGGCCAATTTCACCAGTTACACGAAGGACTGGTTCACTGGTATATCATTACTTGCACTGATTACTTGACACGGTGGGTAGAGGTAACACCTACAAAGGATTGCACCTGCAACGACAACTGCTAGATTTTTATGGGAGAACATAATCAATAGGTATGGTTGTCCTTTAAGTTTAACAAGTGATAGAGGTACACACTTTCTCAATGAAATGGTCAGGATTCTGTTAGCAGAATTTATGGTGGCCCATCACAAGACTACCCCCTATCACCCTCAAGAAAATGGAACTGCTGAGGCATTTAACAAAATACTAAGTCACACGTTGACTAAGATATGTGACATTGGAAGACAAGATTGGGATGACAAAGTATCATCCATTCTATGGGCATACAGGACAACCTACAAGAGGTTGAACAAGGCCACACCATTTCAATTGGTGTTTGGTGTGGAGGCTATTTTTCCAGTTGAATTCATGTTACCATCGCTGCGTATAACACACACAGGAGGGTTAGCTGATGAGAAAGTGCTGGAAGAAAGGATTGATAAGTTGATGCAGTTAGATGAAAGGTGATCACTTGCTAGATGGAGTCAGAAGATAGAAAAAACAAGACAAAAGGCATGACATGATCGTCATATCAAGAACAAGAAGTTTGAGGTTGGGAAGATGGTGTTGTTGTATGATTCCAAGTATCTGTGCCATCCTGGGAAGTTGAAATTCCATTGGTTGGGACCCTACATCATCTCGTACATTCTTGATTCAGGTGCTTTCCAGTTACAAGCGCTAGATGGGATGAGATTACTAGGTCATTTCAATGGGAGTAGGCTGAAGCCCTACTATAAATAAGTCTTCATGGTGTTTGTAATAAGGCAGTGTTGCCAGTTAGCTTAGAATTTCCCTTTATGATTTTCTTTCTTGTGTTTCCCTTTCTCGTTGCTTGTTCCCTTCTTTTTGTTTCATTTTATGCCTTGTGCACCGGTAACCACATTATTTTTCCAAGGTTGTGTATGCGTAGAGGACCACACATCTATTTTAGTGTGGGGTGGAGTAATGCAAAGCAAATTATAGGCCTGCAATACAAGTTGAGTGGCCCAGTAGAAGGAAGTGCGTAAGGTTGCGAAAAGCAGTGTGAGGAAATGGTGGATAATGAATTATGGTGTCAAGAAGGCTGTAACAAAGACCACATACAAAGGATGAAGAGCACAAGAACAACATGAGGTAGGTGAGGGTAAAAATTAGGTAAAGGATAGAAGAAGTGCCTTCGCACTGTAGACACGTGCGTAAGAGTCTTCGGTCAGATTGGATTTTTGCATGCCAAAAGGTTGTAAAGGGATTTTTCACACAGGATTGGGCACGTGGGTAAGGGCACTTAAAGTCAGCTTAGTAGAAAAATATGCATTTAATGTTAAAGTATGTTGGTAGGTGGCATAACATTTATTGCTGGAGGGAAGAAAAAACTATAAATACAAGGTCGGGAAAGTCATTATTCTATCTTGCTATTATGAAGTTGAAGCGCTCTTGCAAACTAGGGCATCTAGAGAGAAATTTGTGCAAAGGAAGAAGAATCTGAGGAATTTAAGAGTGTGACTAGAGTGGATCTGCAAACTAGGAGGAAGGAGTACATGGGCCATGAGAGAAGGTTGTTTGTGGTGCGCCATCTTGTGGAAGGTTTTCCTAGTTAGGGTTTGGCAGCTAGGGCATGTAAGATAGAAGGATTTATTCCAGGAGTTGAGCTTTGGAGTTGAGTTTGGAGTGTAAGCAGAGTAGCAGAGAAAAGTAAGGAGTTCGTAGTTTATCCTGACAGAAAGCATGCACCCAAGAAAGCAACCATTTCACCAAAGAAACTGAAGGGAAAGGGAAAAGGAAAGAAAACCGTTACCGTCACGAGCTCCAATGAAGAATGGTATGCAGAAATGCAATACCCAGATGGAGTATTGCTAGGAAAGGAATGGGTATCACATCTAAGACAAATGACTGTGAGTGATTATAACCATCACACGAGCACAACTGAGAAGGAAATGGTGCTAGAGTTGGTCCGACCAGCTAACAAAAGGACACCAGATGGGATGCCCATATACAGTGACGAAGTGAAGGTTAAATTGGAGAAGGTAGGATTATTGCAACTATATGAGTTGCCTTACTTTGGTAAGCCTGAGCACCTTTATCAATGGTTGATGTCATGCACGTGCATGAGGATCACTTTTATTTTGTAGGGTGTAAGATGTGCATAACACCACAACTGATATCCAAGTTCACAGGTCTTATTTGTGAAGGAGAAAGTATAGATGATGATCTGAGCGACAAGGAGGCTATCAAGGAAACTGTAGCAGCGTATGACTACAAGAAGGGTTCGCGATACTTTGACATCACAGAGATACCAGACCCTATTATGAGGATGGCACGTGCACTTGGTGACCAAGCTCAATGATCAGGAATGATGGACACAAGTGAACAAGGCATGGCTAAATGTATGCAAAAGATATCAGAGGGAACCATCTATAACTTGTCTCTTTCATCATTGGATGAGATCATAAGCAATGCACAGGAGGGAGAAAAGATATTATTCGGTAACGTCCTCCTCACCATTGTCTTTTTAGAAATTGGAGTGCTAGATGGGCTAGAAAATTTTGTTTGGGAGTATCCAGATGAGGATCCCTTGCCCGTAAAGAGATTTGAAAAATACACTTGTGAAACCATGACGGCTGCTCACAAGGAATGCCTGGAAAAGTGGTATAAATGAATGCGTGATGCATTTGGGGCAGAGTGGAGGATCCTAGAGTATTTTCCCATGCTCATGGATGGAGAAGAAGAATTTTTAGTTGTACCAACATTTCTGCATTGGCAGATTTACTTTAACAAATGGGACTAAGAGTCCATGGTGCAAGCTGCCCTTCTCCTTCACCACAATACTTCCAGGTAGGGGTCAACAGGTTCAAAGAAGCCAAAAGACTAAGGTTTGACCTTAGTGAAGTGGACCAAGACCACCGCGAGCTGCACAGAAAGCTCTTGTACCCTAAAAAGCATGCATACGTGGAGAAGTATGTCTCCCACAAGGTTCAAATGATGAAACCAATAACGCTGCCAATCGCTGGAAGGGTTGCAGTAAGGATATACCTTCGCATAAGGCCAAAGTTGAGAAAGGTGCATACCTAGAGAATGATGTCTCCATCCTAGAAGACCCCATAGGAAGAAAGAAGGCCGTGCCAAAGAAGAGAGAGAGAGAAGAGGGGTAGGAGAAGAAAGCACCAAGTGTGTAGACTGCACAATCGGTGGGTGCGCCTGAAGCAGTTGCAAAGCCTAGCACTTACGCATGGAGAAAGAAGTCTCCTACCAAGGAAAAGACCCCAGAAGAAGAGGCATCGAAGCATGAAGAGCACCTCACCCATGAAGAGTCACTGACAAAGAGGTTTCCTATCAAGGAGAAGGAAAAAGAAGAATCTCATGTACTGGAATCTCCAGTAAGAAAGAAGCAGAAGGTGGCAGATGGGGTAGACTTGAGAAGAGACAGAAGAGTCTAGATGCCTACATGGTGAACAAGGATGATGATGAGCCTGAAGGAGGTGAAGACCATCCAGTCTATGATGTACATGATTCTGAGGAAGAAGGAGATGAAAGAGGAGTATAACAAGAAAGATGAGGAGAAGAATGATGAGGAAGAAGCTGAGGCTCAAGGAAAGGGGGTGAGCGAAGAAGTAAGCACCAAGAACCAAAGAACCCCAAAGCCTCACCAAGGAGCAAGTAGAGACAACCATGAGAGAGAAGTGATAGGAATCATGAAGAAGTTGGTAGAACAAGAGTTGGAGAGAAGCGCAGATGAGATTATAAAAGAGATGGAAGAAGAGAGCATTGGGAAGGAGTATGGCAGTATGGGTGGGATCCCAAATTGGTAGTGAGCTTCCCAAAAGCTACGTGGATAGGTGGGAAAGGTGTAGTAGTGGCACAAGGGCATGGAATGGGATACATTGATGATCCTAACAAGGTGCTACGTGTGTGCACTTCCAGAGCACCGTACCAATAGAGAAACTCCTAGCTATGTCATCATTTGATGAAGAAGGCGCGTACCCATGGACAAGAAAGATGCTATCTTGGGCATTTGAGTCCCATGTGGATGAACCAGAATTTGAGGTAAGTCAGAGAGCATTAATGAAGGTGCTAGAAACCAAAGGAATAAATCCATTGGTGAATGCTCAACAACTATCAGATGAACAGGTCTGTAATGTGCTTAACAAGGTTTCAGTCAAAATTGAGGCCAGACTGTTTGGGAGAAATGATAGAGTGAGATTCCTGGAGGAGGAACTGGAGAATAAAAAGAAGGAGCTCGTGGAGAAGAGAAAAGACCTAAAGCAAGAGGAGCTGATCACTTGCTTAGTTGAGGCGTGAGATGAAGGAAGAAAAATCTAAGGTGCGAAGTCTCCAAGAAGGTGGAGATGATTACAGATGTAATTATCCTGAAGCACCCCAATTTAGTGCCGCCCGATCAGAAGTATGAATCAACCTTGTAATTTCTAGAGGATCTGAACTCACATTCTCACAATGGAGAGGTGACCACTTGCTTTAGAATCCATAGAGGAGGCACAAGTGTGCCAAGAGAAAGAAAACAAGATGAAGGTTGTTGAGATTGTGGCTTGATACACTAAGCTTCTTGCATAGAAGTAAAGGTCACCGCTCAAGTCACTGAAGCTGTGTATGACAACTGCACTGATAGGGATAAAGTGGCAAGCATCTTGGTTTCCACCCATGAAATGGAACTCAAGGAGTTTCCAAGAGAAAAATAAGGGGAATAGAGTGGAAAGAGACAAGATCCTGGCTGAGGTGGAAAAGAAATCAGAAGCAATTGAGACCCTGATGAGGCTCGATCAAAATCCAGCTGAAGGAACTATATCCCCAGATCACCCGCAGGATGGATGTGCTTAAGGACTTGGGAAAACAATTGGAGGGTATTTTCGACACCATGAGAGCCAAAGGGGAGGAGCTGAGTTTTGAGGAAGTGTGTGCCCTGGTGGGTGACCTCTGTCAGCAAGCTTAGAACGAGGTCGATGCTTGGGGGAAGTTAGAGGTAGAAATAGGAAAGGATTTCCCTCTCCTCCTCCAGAAATAAACAAGTTCCCCATTCTTTCATTCTTTCTCCCAATTCTTCATTCCTTTATTCTTTCTTTCTAACCATTATAAGATCCACCATTCTTTATTCTATTGAAGAGTGTTTCCAAGGATGGAGAACAGACGTAGTGTGGGGTGATGTTGGGCCCCAGAATATTGGCCAAGTACAAGAAGGCATGTGGGCACGTGAGACCTATTTGAAGAAGGGCACGTGAGGTTGAAGGTACACAGGGAAGGGTTCTAGCAGGGTTTTGTAGACACACATGGCGCACATGTGCAAGGCAAGACAGGTTTTGGACTTAGCCATATTTGGCATCCCAGGAAGCACACGAGAAAAGCGTGACCCTTCTAGCATGTGGAGTGGATAAGGTGCCGACCTGGCAACTGTAGGATTAAAAAGGGAATATTCCATGCATGCGATGGAAGGTTCCAAAAGAGCATCATTACACAAAGTGGAGAGCTTAGATCAAAGGAGGCATGCTCCATTGGAGGACCACTTGGACACTTGGCAGCCGATCTATTACCTCATAAGGCATGGCAGTGGAGGTAGAAAAGCTATATATTGAGGTGCAAGGATGGTAGAAAGGGAAATGGGTATGTGTGTTGAGGCAAGATAGAGAGTGATTAGTGTGGTAGACTGGTGGAAGAGAGGTGAAGCTCTGTAGAAATATAATGGAGAATTCTATGGGTTGGGATTAGAGAAAATATAGGAGTGATGACATATTTTTAGGGATGGGTCTCCATTCTTATTTGTAATGTGATGAACATAGTGTAGCTCTGATGCATGACTTAGCTTTGCATTGTTATATGAGGGTCTGTTATGACTCCAAGGGGTGTAATGTGGATTATTGAACATGTTAATAGAAATGGAAGGCTCTGTTTTAAGGCATATATGTGTTCATGAGTATAATCTTTATGCATTTCCTTTGTGTATGAATCATTTCCATATGTTGTTGTTATTTCTCTTTTCTGGATGCAATGAGATGACAACTCGTTCTAGGTTCTTAGAATGATGCATGGTTCTTTTCTATTCACTTGCACTTGAATACCTGTCATAAGATGATGCATTCTCACAAGACTCACATAAAGGAGAGACTTGGTGCCCGCGCATGCCTTGGGTGAGCACCCAGTGCCCATTGGGTGATAGGCCGACACACATGGGATTAGAATTTTGGTCTAAGGGTATAAAAATAACTACATAGAGTACTAGATATAACATCATTCAACAAAATATCAAGCTTTACTAGTTCTTTTTGAACCAAAGAATACAACAAATGTCTTTGGGAGTGGTTGTTAAATTGGGAATTTATTTATTTAATTAAAACGTGAGCCATAAACTCCAAAAATCTTAATTGTCCAATATCGATTATTAAAATATCATTAACAGTGGCTATAAAACTGGTGTTTGGGTATGGTGTAATAGGTAATAAGTGTTTTGGAAATAGGTTCATCGGGTAAGAGGTATGTTGGGAATGGGAAAGTCCTGACAATGTTTTGTTTGAATGCTGCAGGCTAGAGACCAGCTTCGGATGTGGGAAAAAGTACCACTGTTATTGGGATGGATGCGATCCAGTGTGACCACAAAGGAGTGGGAGTATATGACTGAGGTCAGGCTTATCGGGGTCTGATGCTATAGGTGGATAGTTTGTGATCATAGTATGATGGTTTCTCTCATAAAAAAATGGTATTCAGTGACCAATACCTTCCACCGTCTGATAGGCTAGATGACCATCACCTTAGAGGACATGTACTGGATCTTGAGGCTTCCTATTGTAGGGGAGCCAATTTATTCCATTTCATCAGAGGCATTAGTGGAGCCGATAGTGGCTGTATTTGGGGAGGTAATGGGAAAACTAAGGTACCATAACACGAGCCTTAGTTATGGAGACATGTATGTAACCTTCCCTCAGGAGATGAGGCTAGTTATGTTGATGATGGAGGTAGTAGGTTACTTTGCTTTACTAGATTCTGAGGGTGGGAGATTCCCACAAGCACTGATGGGAGTGATTTGGGATATGATGGAGGAGTGGATCTACTTTACTTGGGCCTTGGCATTCCTAGTCTAGTTGTATAGGGAGCTATGGGCATATGGGAGATTGCAGAGGTTCATGATGTGTTGCACATTTTTACTACATTGTTGGGTATATAAGCACATTGTGTGTTTATACCCAGTGGGTCTACCGTGACAGGATTGATTTAGGGGTGGCTGGTTCTCAGTTGGATACAGATGCTGGGTACCTGTTGGTGGTCAACCGAGGGTGGCGAGAGCCACATATGATGTTATCTACTATAGGTGGTTACTGATGGGGCTTTCTAGAGTTGATATTGTATGGAGGCCATATGTTGACTATCCCTCGTATAAGGAAATGATGGAGGAGTTAGAGGAGCTTCAACTATTGAGGTGGATACAAGGGTGACATGCTGGTGAGCATGAGATAATACCTGTAGACAGGGTTAAAAAACGTTTGGGCTGCCACAGGATGTGCCTCCATATTTCCCATAGTACCAGAGAGATGACATGGAGAGACCTATGTCTCCACCACGACTGAGTGTGCCAATAGGGGAGGTTGAGTAAGTGGTGGATAGGTGGATAGATGACATTAGAATCACTAATGGACATATGTAGTGATGTGTGACATAGTGATGGGCAACACCACCGAGGCCAGGGTAGCTAGATCTTGCTACGGTCATGGTTCAGAGAGATGCATTATAGGGGCAGGTGGCCACCTTACAGATGTAGATCATAGGTTTGCAGGGTCAGTTGACAAGATATCATGCATAGATGGACACCCTGTAGGCTTAGGTGATGACCTTATAGGCCCAGTTGGCATAGGTACATGTGCCCACACAGGGCGGTGATGGTGATGGAGTATAGGTGGCTGCATTATAGGCACATGTGGCTAGTTTACAGGGCCAGTTGGTCTCTTCATAGGCACAAGTAACAGCCTTATAGGCCCATCTTGCATCACAGGTACCTCATCAGGCCCAGGGACAGGGTCCCATACTACATGCAACAATAGTGAGACATGGTCCCGCAATACAGGGAGGAGGATAGGGATCCTAGATATAGGGACTGAGACCAGTATTAGTAGGACATGGAACACACATGGCATTAAGACCTATGGAACCACCTCAAACGGTGACTATGGTGAGGTTCAGGGATTCCTTGAATGAGGCACATTATTATCAAGATTATCTAAAAAACTATTGGGATAGATGTTCCCTTGTATGCTGAGTATAGAGCCCAACAGGCAAGAAGTGAGAGGATAAGATCCCACACTCATAGTTTAGAGATCATAGGGGGCCAAAAATCCCAAAGACAGGGTCATGATGAGGCTTATAGCTTGCGTAGGCCAAGCCCAACCGAGGGCCAAGTGGAGATTAGACCGAGACCTATGGAGGATGGAGAGATGTTGGCAGGGTGGTAGAAAGGGCGAGAGGAGGAGACATATGAGACTATCCCAGAGGATATGAGGTGGGGTGACGATTAGTCACTTGGTATGATTATTCTTTTTGAGGTTTATATATATATATCGGCATGCGTTCCTAAGATAGTGAGGTTGTATATGAGAGTTTTGTGATTTTTTTTTTTATACCGGCCTATGTGCCAAAGATAGTGAGGCTCTATCTGAGTGATTTGAGATACTTGTAGGTATTTTTATCTGTGTATATGTGTATTAATACACAGACTTTTCTATTTATATAGTTGATGATATTTATTGGATGGATGATGTACTTGTTTAAATTTCCATTATTATTGTGTATTGATGGAAACTAGGTGAATTAGGCATGATGGAGTCAAGTATAGGCATGGCGGAGTGTAGGTGAGTTTAGGCATGATGGATTCAGGTATAGGCATGGTGGAGTCTAGGTGAGTTAGGCATGATTTGGTCATGTTTTTGGGTTTTGATTTATTTTCCAAGTTATTGGTAGTATGGAAAATAAATGATGATGTATATGGATGTTGTGGTGTAAATTTCCAAATATTTGATATCGTTGAAATATGAAATGATTGATTGGATTCTTCGATGATTTGATAAAATGGTAGGTATGTATGTTTTTTGAGTGTTTAATTTCCCAGTTTTGTGTAAAATGGAAAACTAAGGTGATATGTGCATAAAAAAAGAGGGAAAATGGGTTAGGGTAAAGATTGGTCGAGCTAACCTCCAAGGGCTACATATCCTCAAAAAAAAGGGGCCTCAGGCTGATGTAGTTCTCCCGTAAGCTAGGGAAGAATATGATGAGGTAGAGGGGATGTTTTGGTAGGTTTTAGGCTATGATTTAGTCTAGGTTAGTTAGGCATGGTTGAGTTTAGGTCATTTTAGGCATGGTTGCATTTAGGCCAGTTAGGCATGGTGATGTTGGTGAAAGAGAAATTGTTAAAATGTAGGGTGTCGATGGTATAGTCATGCATAGGATAATCGACAAGTAATGAAGAAGGTGAAGGGTAAGAGGTGACCAAAAGAGCTGCCTAATTGGCAAGAACCATAACAAGTCTACCATACCAAAGATGGGCTTATGAACATAAGACCCTAAAGGCATTGCCTGATTGACTATTCGAAGGGGTGAAGAAATTCACATGATCACGAAATGTCACATTTACGACACGTCCCTTGAGTGGGAAAAAATTTAGGGTGAAAAGGAAATGAGGTGAAAGCAGGTTGGTTTTAGCATAACCTAGTATGAGACATCATGCCTATTTGGCAAGATACCCAAGATCAAAATAGGCAAGTCCATGAAAAAAATGTTAATCTTTTTCTTTTTGCTCTTGCTTTTGTTTTTGTTTTGATAGAATGATCGATCCACAACGTCTATGTAGGATGAGTAGATTTTCTCCTCGAGGTCTTCATGAAGCTGATCGATGCAAGAAGCTTATGAATATTTGATTTTATTATTTGTAAGAATAGTCTTCTTGTTATGATAGACTATGTAAAGTATGGCTAGCTTGGTATAGCTATCCTTCGAGGGAGAAGTTTATTTATAACAACGAGATAGAAAGAGTAGATGTCCTTTTTGAGGGAGTCTTCATTTTGCTAGAAGTTTGACTCAAGGAGATGAATCCCATTTTTTTTTTCTTTTGGACTTTTAAGTCGTTGAAAAGACTATAAAGACCAATAGGCTCTTGTGTTGTAGACAAAATCAAAGCACACAGAGGCTAACTCTGAAAGAAAGGGTTTAAGTGATGAATGACCATGGGATTCCATCTTGAAAAAGGTGAAAAATATCCATGAGAATCATGCCATGAGTAGAGCTTGTGGTACTCACATTAAAGATATGGCTTAAAAGGTGACAAGTAATCATATGATTCGTGTTTGGTCGTTGATCCTTAAAATAGGTAAGAAGAAGGTGAATGGTGCTCAAGGGACAAACATTTAATTGATAGAAGGTGATATAGGACTTGATTAAACAATAGAATGGTAAAAAGATACAAATCATTGAGGGGATCAAGTTCAGGTTTACCTTCGAGTGAAGACAAACGATAAGCACCTGATCCATAGGTATGAGTGATAATGTAAGGTCCAAGCCAATTAGGAGAAAATTTACCCCGTTTAATTTTCTCCTCTTTTGTTACATGTTGATTTTCCTTCAGGATGAGGTCATTGACTTCGAAGGTTCGTTCATGGGCACGTTTATCATAGGCATGTTTGATACATTTTTGGTATATCTGGAGATGGTCGAGAGCATTGAGACGATGCTCGTCTAATAACTCAAGTTATGCAAAACAGTCTTGGCAAAATTCATCTTTATTGAGCATCTCTTTGAGTGAGATAAAAAGAGACAAAATATGGACTTCAAGAAGCAGAATAACCTCTATACCTTAGACCATAGAGAAATGTGTTGCAGTAGTTGAGGTACGAATCCTAGTGCGATAAGCCCATAAGGCAAAAGGAATGTGCGTATGTCAGTCCTTTCCACTATCGTCAACTACTTTCATAATAATTTTATTTAAGGTTTTGTAGGTTGATTCTGCTTGGCTATTTTTTTGAGGGTAATAATGTGAAGAAAAAATGAGTTGAATTCCGAAGGCATCACCAAGTTTTCGTAGGGTTTTATTTTTGAACTATTTTCCATTATCAGTGATGAGGCAGTGAGGAACACCAAAGTGACAAATGATGTGATGGTTTACGAATTCACATATTTTCTTTGATTTTGTAGAAATAATAGGTATGAAATCTACCCATTTAGTGTAGTATTCAATAGCAATGATAATCCATTGATGACGTTGGGAAGAATGAGGATTAATCTCTCTAATAAGAGCTAAACCCCATTGAGAGAAAGGAAAAAGGCCTTGTGTGACTTGTAAGGCATGAATAAGGGTGTGATGAAGATTAGTGTGTTACTGACACTTCACACAATGTTTGACATAATCACAACAATCACAGTTTAAGGTAGGCCAATAATAGCCTAGGCAGAGAATGTGTTTAGTGACAACTGAACCATTGAATTGACCTCCACAAATTCTATCGTACACTTCCTTGATGGTGTAAGGAATTTTAGAAATTGTAAGGCATCGTAAGAGGATGCCATCAAAGCTTCTTTTATAAAGAAGACCACCCATGATGACATAGTGAGAGACACTTTTGAGAAAGGCTCGTTATCGATTGTGAGTAAGATCTAGAGGTAGAATTGAAAGGGAAAGGTAGTCCATAAAATACTTATACCAAAGCTCACATGGGTCAAGTTCAATGGTTTTGATGAGGTTTAAGTCTCAAAATAAATAAGAAGGTGATTGCAACCTTTGTATTGTGATAAAGATTTATGAGTCAGATGATGAAGCGGGCATCTGAGATGGAAGACAGGACATGGTGTCCACAAATTTTTTAGTGGAACGCGAAGTGGTTTGAAGTTCAAAATGATCAAAGGTAGTCAAAAGTATATCTACATGATGTTTATAATTTTGAGTATTTAATTACGACACTGGTATATACCATTAACTTGATTTACAACCAGTTGAGAGTCACCAAGGATATTAATCATTTTAACGTCTAAGGTGATGGTGACTTGAAGACCTAATAGAAGTTCTTCATATTAAGTGATATTGTTAGTACAATCAAAATCTAGCTTGAAAGATAATGGCATAGGTTCAATTTTTAGAGTAATGAGGATAACTCCGACACCACCCCCATGCTGACATTTGGAACCATCAAAGAGTAAGGTCATCTTGTAAACGGTGTCATCCAAAGAGAGGGTAGAGATGGATTCATCAGGGAAATCAAAGTTAGAGGATTGATTTCTGGAGAGAGGTGCGTCTACAAGTTAGTCAATGATGATTTTTCCTTTGATATATTTTTAATGAGTGAATTCAAGGTCTAGGTCTGCAAGCGGCATGAGCCAACGTGCAACATGTTGATGTTGGTAGGGTTTAGCGCACATGTAATGTAAAGGGTTAGTATTGGTGATAACAAAGGTTTTGTGGTTGAATAGGTAATGGTGAAGTTTAGTGGTGACAAAAAGTAAGGCTAAGTAGAGTTTTTGGCATGGGTGTATCTAGTTTCATAGTCCAAAATCATACGACTTATATAATAAACCACTTGGTCCCTATGTTACTCATTGTGATGAGTGAGCATGACACCCAAGGAATGATCAGTATCAGAAATGTAAAGGTAAAATGGTTGGTCATCCTCAAGGGGAATGAGCACAGGTGGTTGGAGGTATTGTTTTAAGGTGTCAAAGGATTTGTGGCATTCATCATCCCATTTGAAGGAAACATCCTTTTTGAGGAGACGATGAAATGTATGACAACACTTGGAAAGTTGAGAAATAAATCAATGAATAGATTACAACTTGCCTTACAAACTATGAATTTGAAAAAGGTTAGTAGGTGGAGGAATTTCAAGAATAGCCTTGCTTTTATCGAGGTCAACTTCTATGCCACGCAAAGAAACAATAAAACCCAGAAGCTTGCTGGAGAGAACAACGAAGACACACTTCTTAGGTTCAAGGCGAACACAATACCTGATGAGATGGGCAAAGATGAACTTAAGGACTATAAGGTGTTCGACCCGATGTTTATATTTGGAAATGATATTTTCAATGTAATCTTCCAATATGTGATGCATGATGTCATAAAAGATATAAGTCATATCCCGTTGATATGTAGCACAAGTGTTTTTAAGGCCAAAGGGTATGAATTGATAGTATAAGGTCCCCCAAGGAGTGATGAAGGAGGTTTTGTTTTGATCTTCTGGGGTGAGTAATATTTGGTTATAACCCAAGAAACCATCTATGAGTGATAGCATCTCATGTCCAGTAATAAGATCAACTAGTTGGTGAATACTAGGTAGTGGAAAGTTGTCTTTAGGGCAAGCCAAGTTAAGGTGATGGAAATCCATGCAAATGTGGAGTCCCCCTATCGCTTGTGTCACAGGGACCATGTTATAGATCCATTGAGGATAATCAATGGATAAGATGAACAAAACCAAAAGAAGGCATTGGAGTTCTTCTTTGAAAAGAAGGGTAATGTGAGGATGCATTTTCCATAGCTTCTGCTTTACAGGTTTGGCTTCAGGAATAGTTACGATATTGTGGACCACAATGTTTGGGTCAATACCAGGTATATTAGTGTAGGAACAAGACAAAGTGTTGCTATGATCCTGGAGGAAAGTAGAAAAATATTCCTGCTCAGCAGCATCTAAAGATTGACCTATCTTTAAAATGTGCTGGTCATCATAAGTGTGGATATTGATTTCAATGGTCGATTCATTTAACATGGTTTTTGTCTTAGAAGGAAACAACCGATGAATATAGGAATCTTCCACACCAAGGTAGGTGAGAATAAAATCATCATCCTGACATTGAACGATGTTAATAAAAGGTGTATCGTCATCGATCATGTCAGGATATAGGTACAGACACCAAATTTGTGTCTTACGACCCCCTGTGCCCCGCATCTCATTTTGCAACCTAACCTCATCACCTAAACCTTACACAATTATTTATTAATTACCTTATAATTAATAAATCCACATCTCTAAACCTGCCACCTCATTTCGCCACCTCATCATGACTTAGTCCTAACCCTAAACTAACCTAATTAAGACCTATAACTTGGTCTACATCCACACCCATGACTAATTACTCCTCACCCGCACCCAAAACCAACCTCATAATGACTTGACCAAGCCCACAACTAATCCCTCGGGAGAAAAGGAGGGAAAGTTGGCTATTTTACTAAAAATAGCCCACTTTGACTGAACCGATACTGGTTCCTACTCGACCGCCGTCGGTTACGTAACCATCATCGGTTCCCTGTAAATGACCTCCCCCAACCAAAAACAAGGGGTGGGATTTCGATTGATCAGAATATCAGAAGTCATTGGGAGAATCAGGAATTTACTTGGCCGAGCAGAGACAAGTGAAGGAAAGAGAGGAGTTTGTAGAGAAGGACATCAAGCCCAAGACTGCAACTGAATAACCAGAGCCCAGTGACACTCATCCAAGCATCAGGAGAGGAGGTAGCTCATCTCGGATTGTCAGACCATCCTACCTGAACCCTGCCTTCATCATAACAGTCCTTGGACCTGTATCTTCATCAGGAACTAGTAAGTACTGTCTTGTACGTTCTTTTAATAATATTTCTTGGACTTCTGAATCACAGTAATTACAAGTCTACTCCCAGATCCACTACCCGGTAACACTCTCCATCTAACTTACATTCCTCTACCCCTACATTGCCCCAAGAACAGCCCCCATACTCTCTGAGTCTTCTCCATCACCTCATTACCTATCCCCAATCATTTTACCAGCCTTATAAACACCATAGCTATCATATAGCCATCTTATAGCCAACCTTCACCAAACCCCCTAAATCACTACCCCTACCGATATCGGTTATCATCAACCGGTACCGGTGACACTGACCGGCATCGGTCACTGTGATTCAAAACCAAGACCAGCCTTTTCTCTATTGTTCTAACAAGGTAAATAAATTGTAATTGGACAATAGCTTATTTGTTAGAATTTGTGTTAATTCATATTAGCAGGGGAACTGACCACCTTCGAAAGGAAGTCTCATATTTCTTGGGCCCAAGGCAGTTCCCTCACTTATTATCTAATTAGAATCTGGTGGTCTTGTATTCTTACTTGCAGGTAGTCCTTCCCAGACAAAAAGGAGTTCTTTGCAATCGATCTGATCTCTCTCTACGGTACGCGCACACCCTCTCAACATTCAACAGGTATTCCTCCTAGCCCTAACCCTTATCTGTTTCTCAAAGGAATGAAAGGATAGAAGTAACTCTAATCCAGGAACGGAACCATTTCTGTGTGAAACATTTTGGCACACCCCGGTGGGACTCATTTCGGGTTTCTTTCTTTCTTGCTTGCTTTCATATAGGGAGCACACTTGCTATTTTCTTCTTCTAAAATATTCACAAGATATTTTTTTATATTTGGTAAAAGAATTTGTCTTGCTTTCCTAGCTTTGCATTAGTGAAAGTCATCTTCTTTGCTTCATCGAATATCATTTTCGATTTGGGTTTAAAACACGTGCATCCCATTCTTGCTTGCTGTTTTCAATTCTAGTGAACGTAGATTAAGTAATAGGTCGTACACGTGGGGGTGATTTCCACGGTATTGACAAGAAATTAATCTTACTTTCACTACACAACACATACCGAATCACTTCATAATTAACACAACAGCTCAAAACATCCCCCCTTTTCCGCGGTATTCCTCCGCCTGATTGAGGTAACCTTATAAGCCAAAACAAACTTGACATTTCCCCTAAGTCTTTTGTTTAGGATTGACATCATCTTGCGTCTAAGGCATAAGCCCAAATTGATTAAAACTAATCCTAGGGTTAGTCTGTTAATTTGCTTGTGCATCTTGCTTGTTTTTAGTTCTGTTTCTCTGTCATACACTGTTTTCTGTGATCACTTCAGAACAGTTTGGTAGGCATACTAAGCACTGTTAACCCCAAATCAGCAACTTCCTACAGCTTCTTACACCAGTCCTATTCTACCGACAGCGGTTAACTTACTGACACCGGCTACAGACTAACCAACATCGGTTACCTGACCGATATCGGTTACTATCTTTCACAGTTCCCAAAACCAGCAACCTACCAATTCCAACATTTCGTGGCTACTTCTGTTCCTGATAGATTGCATCCTTACTGTGTACCCTTGTCCATGGTTGTTATCACTCAGAAACAAGCTGCAGCCATGGTTTCACATGCTTGCTCCGTGCCTTTTCCTGAATCACCCCCTTCACATCCTGCGGGGAATCCTACCGACACCAGCGAGGTTCCCAAAATCCCTGTAGGAGATAAGGAATTTGTGAAATTTTTGGACGCTAATCCTAGCGCTGTACAATACTATTTGTCTCATGCCCCCGACCGTACACCCGATGGTCAACTCCTTGTTGGCATGCCTATTAGTATAGCTGCTCATTTAGCTCCTTCTCCGCCTAATAATTCTGCCTTGCCTTCTTCATCCTTAGTCCCGTCTCCTAACTCAGCGGCTTCAGGAGTTCATACGGCACAGATTGGCTTTCCTTTGGTTAATCTTGGGCCCCACATATCATTACCGCTGACTGCTCCTACCTCGTCTCTCTTGCAGACTGCTCCTTTCATGACTTGCTCTCTGCCACCTATCCACACAAGCTTCCCCTCTCAAGCTCCGCCTACCTTTTCATTTCCACACACGTACCCGGTGACTTCAACATCTTATATAGGACATCCCTATTCGGTCGCCTCAACATATTCATCCTCAATACCTTATCAACATTCAACCCCACCATTGTCTAATGGTGGCCCTTGGCCCAATCTACCTCCGTTTACCACAACCGCACCATCATCTCATCCAACTACTGATTTAATCAAACAAATGATGGACAAAATGCAAAATCTGGAGGCTTCTGTTTCAGGAAGTCATAGCACCCTGACATACGAGCAAGTTTGTCGGGAGCCTATCCACCCTTCTGTCCCCCTTCATTCATATCCTCCTCAATGGGAATTACCAAAATTTACTCGTTTTAATAGTAAGGAGGATCCTCAACAACACTTGCGATCATTTAGACATGCCTGCTATTTGATTGCTCATGACGATGCCTTACTACTCCGCACCTTTCCCATGTCCTTATCAGGACCCGCTTTGGAGTGGTACAGTGCTTTAACCCAGCACTCAATCTTCTCTTTTAACCAATTAGCCCAATCTTTCTTGGATCATTTCTCCATTAACATTGCCAAGAAAGTATCTATCACCGACCTCTATGCCATCCGACAATTTGAAGACGAATCTATCGCATATTTCGTTGGACGATGGCGGGGCCTTATCAACCAACTTACGTATGCCTTGCCTCAGGATGAACTTATCGAACTCTTTACGCGGGCCTGCGCTAAGCACATTTCTCCTACCCTCCAAATTCAAACTTTCCACACATTTGACGAGGCCTTTACTATGGCTCGAAAACTAGAGATTCGAGCCTTAGAGGAAGAGAAATTGCGGTTGCGCAACAAAAACCCCAATTTCTGAACCCAAGACTCCACCAACAAACCTAACACCACCAATCCTCATGCATCGACTGCTTCGAAATCAAAAGGAGCTGTCCACGCGGTGATGGTCAAATCCCAACCACCGTCTAATACCCTGCCGAAAACCACCTATAAGTATAAGGCTGAGCCCATCAATTACACTCCCTTGGGAGAAACTTATGGTGTGATATTGGAAAAATTGCTCAAAGTAGGAGCTATTACCTTACCTCCTGTTAAACCCCACTCCGGGTTTGATTCCACCCGCGCTATACCTTCTTGGTACAAAGAAAATGACTTCTGTAACTTCCACCGCGTGAAGGGACACAGTCATGAAAACTGCAAGATGTTGAAAAACATAGTGCAGGAAATGGTTGATGCAGGGGATATAGCCCTCGATAATCCTAACGCCCCTGCTAACCGAAATTTGAAAATCTTCAACAAACCATTCCCAAACCACTCATCTAACAGTAACATAAACCAAGATATCTTAGCCGAGGAGAGTGTTCATGAAATCCATGCAGTCTTCGACTCCCAGCCAAAAGCCTCTATCAAGAAAATTCTGAATCAAGCCTCTTCACTAACACAGGAACCCGAACCCCCTTCACCACCATTAAGACAAGACAAAATCCTTGCCGTTCCTTTACCCATGAAGGAATTAACCGCCCAGAGTTCTCTTCTCACAGATGAGCCTTCTTACACCACATCCTTGCAAGACTGTGAGCGGATGTTATCTAACTTATCTATTTCCCAAACATCTCCTTCTACCACTCTTGCTGTACAAGAGGAAGGCTCGCCACTTCTTTTGTCATCCTTAGACAAGAAACCCCTTGAACCGACATCACCAAATTCTTTAATCATGACGGATCCTCTCAAACATGCCCTCCTACCTATTAGTTCTTCATCACCTAAATCTTTTCAGCGACCGGTTGACCTCTTAACGCCCATTGATACAGTGCCTCATTTACCCCCTGTATTACACCCACAGTGGACCGGAATCACAACCCACCTTTCTTCCATACAAAAGTTCCTATTCACATGTGAGGATTGTCATCCCTCAGAAGATAGACGAGTCCTATGGGAACGTTTGAGTACACCATATTCTACTCAAATGCAGATGATTGATCCAGACGCCTCTACCATATACCCGAAGTGTTTACAGAAGCTTAAAATGCCTATGTCCTCATCTTCACCCCCCTCATCTCTACCAAATACCTCATCCACCTCTATTGACCTAACCAAACCTTCCCCTATGCTTGGGACCTCACCAATACCTAGTCTAACACACCCACCTAAATGGTTAGATTTATCCAAAAGTAAAGCCGTCCATCCACCTAAGAGACAAACTCGATCCCCTAAAGCCCAAGTCCAATCTATGTCTCTGTCACAAGTAAAACCCTTGCCATCACACCTACCTTCTATATTGGGACCTCATCCCTCCACCTTGCATCAATACATCATACCTCCTGCGTTTTCTTTAAAACAACCTACACCTTCTGCACCCGTACAAAGATCCAAGGGTATATCAACACCGTCACCCCACGTATCCTGTCCACCTATCAACCCTAAACAAATTCCATCATCAAAGGATTTGTTTGCTGTCACTCCTCTTTCTCCGTGGTTGTTCTCTGATACCACATCATCTGTGGCCTCATCATCTAACCAGCTAAACATAACTTCTGTGCCGAAGAAGCCACGTTTAGTTAAATCCCATTATCAAAACCCCTTGGCTAAACCGCCACCCATACAAATCAACCATACCCCGTCATTACCAAAAACTACCCAGTCAATAGCCTCATCTTCCTCTGACTTTGACCCGCTCAAAGGGTCTTACGCCAAAATCCTTGATATGTTGGTGGAGAATGCGACCATTTCCCTACCCCCACTTAGACCCTATGATCCATCTAAACCTCGACCTATAGGTTATGATGAGTCTAAAATTTGTGCTTACCACCGCACACCAGGACATGATGTAGAGGGATGCAAAGCTTTGAAAGCCATTCTTCGCCAGTCACCTCTCTCAGATAGAAAGGTTAAGAAAGAAAACTTACGAAGGGAGAGACCTTTAGCTTCAATCCCCTCTCCTATACCACCTATCCCCGCCTCACCAAGATCTATCATTATTACAACCCCACCTCTCGAAGACCATGACTTATCCCTACCATCTTCCTCCTCTCGTGTTCACGAAATTAACATGATTAGTGTTGCTACTCGAGGGCAGAAAAACAATGGGAAAACTAAAGAAAGCACACCTGCGGCCTCTCTTTCTCCGTCCACCATCTTGATCGCACCACCACCTAAAGTGGTTATTCATGGACCCGCCTACCCCGTCTCTAATGGAGTTGCCCACCGAACCATGATCAAACAGCTTCACCAATCACCTGTAAAAATGACACTGTATGATCTCATTCAGACCTCTGAATCTCATCGACAAGCTCTTGTTGAAATCCTTCAAGGGATAGAGGTCTTACCTAACGAAACCTTTCCCGTTGCCTCCATTTTAACACCCAATCACGTTGCTTCACTCACCAAACAACCTATCTCCCCAACCACTTCTGTCTCTGTACAGCAAGCCACTGCTATCAGTTTCTCCGAAGACGAAATTGTCGACTTTGGTGCAGAAGATCCTGACCCTACTCTTTTCATCTCCACTTATGTCCGAGACATTTGGGTGCATCATGTTATGATTGACGGGGGTGCTAGCCTAAACATCATCTCTTCCAAAGCCTTCCAACAAATGAATATCCCTTCTAGCTGCATGTGTGCCAACCCCATCATGTTGCGGTCATTTAACGATGCTATTACTTCTACCTTAGGCACCATGATCCTTAATATTCGTGTAGGGCCACGTACTTTACCTGAACTCTTCTATGTCCTTGAGGGTGAATTCCAATACAATATGTTGTTAGGTCGCCCTTGGATTCGGGCTATGGGATGCGTTCCCTCCACCTTACATAGATGCATAAAATTTGAGTACGAGGGGAAGTCCTACACCGTAAAAGCTGATCCTCCCCCCTTCAAAACCTGTAATATGTTATATCGCCCTAATGATGTGCTTGTACCAGTCAAGACACCCATTCATCCAACCCAACCATCCACTTCAACTACACCTCTACCATCCACCTCAACCACACCTACACCTTCAACCAATGAAACCGCCGTCACAAATACCACTTCCTTTCCCGCAGACAACATCCCAACCTCAGACCCCTTAGTAGATGTTTTTCAATGCCTTACGCTAGGGGAGTATCACCTATATAACGTTAGCTCTTTCCATACCCCACAGGAGTACGGACAGTTACATGCGCATCCTACCTACGACCGTCGTGTGGGGGAGATAATCTCCTACGGACCACCTAATTGCCACACCAACCTAACGTATGGGGGTGTCGACGCATCCTCTGTTACCCCTGAACCTCCCCTTGGTGTGGTTCCCTTTCAATCTGATTTTCAATACCTGACAAATCATCGTTTCGCCCTCACCTTCTTGACTCGCTGTGCTTGGAAAGGTTTTGGTTTTGGTCTTTATGAACAAGGCCGACATACAATCATTCCCGTAACTACACGCAAACACAATGATCGTAGTGGTCTCCAATTTCCTGAAACACTTACACCGAAGAAACCTCGTGTCAGTTGTATCCTGGAAGATAACGACGTCACCCCTACCAAACCATCATCACCCATTTTTCCATCGTCACCCACAGAGTCGATAGACCCTGAATCTATCCCTCCTAATTTTTTTTTTTCATAAATGCTATCTTCCTGGGTCCTCTCACTTATCAACGCGATAATGAGGACCCATCTTCTCTTCCCCTTCTGTATCCAGACATGATCGAAGAGGATTCACCTTCAATTAATGTTGTTGAGTGCCAGGATGACGACTCCATCCTCACTTACCTTGGTGCGGACGACTCTTATATTCAACGCACCTTACCATCTGAAACTCAAACCATGTTGAATGAGTCGACTATAGAAATCAAAATCCACACAGAGGATGATCCTCACATTGTGAAGATCAGACAATCTCTTAACGCATCAGAACAAACCGCCTTTACTACCTTTCTCTGTGCCCACAACCAAGCTTTCGCTTGGTCCTATGCTGACATGCCAGGAATTGATCCTGACATTGTTGTCCATAACATTACCCTGAAACCTGATTCCAAACTAGTTAAATAGAAACTAAGAAAAATACATCCACGCATTGCCCTCTTAGTCAAAGAAGAGCTTCAACGACTCCTTTCCGTTTTCTTCATCTTGCCTATTGACTATCCTCAATGGATTTCTAACATCGTACCTGTCACTAAAGCGACGGGGGGGACTTCGGATATGCACGGATTTCTGAGACCTTAACCTCGCTTGCCCCAAGGATGATTTCCCCCTCCCGAGTATTGATCAACTTGTTGATCTCACTGCGGGCCATGAGATGCTTTCTCTCATGGATGGCTTCTCGGGATACAATCAAATTTTGGTAGCCCCGGCCGATCAACATAAAACTACCTTCATAACTCCTTGGGGAACCTTCTGTTATCGTGTCATGCCATTTGGCCTTAAGAATGCTAGTGTGACCTACCAGCGGGCTATGACTTACATATTTCATGACATTATGCACACTATCCTTGAGGATTATGTGGATGATCTTCTTGGAAAATCTAAACATCGCAGTGAACATCTCGATGTTTTAACCATTATTTTCGATCGCCTGTTACAATATTGTGTTCGTCTTCAACCAAAGAAATGTGTCTTTGGTGTCCTTTCGGGAAAACTTCTTGGTTTTATCATCTCTTTGCGTGGCATCGAGGTCGATCCATCTAAAGTCGAAGCTATCCTAGAAATGCTCCCACCTACTAACCTCAAACAATTGCGTAGTTTGCAAGGTAAACTCCAATCTATCCGGCGTTTCATCTCCCAACTCTCGGATAGATGTCAACCTTTCCATCACCTTCTTAAAAAGGACATTGCCTTTCAATGGAGCGAAGAGTGCCACCAAGCCTTTGAGGCTCTCAAAGCCTATCTCTTGCAGCCACCTGTGCTTATCCCACCTCAGGATGATCGCCCTTTCTACCTTTACCTTTCTGCCACCAACCATGCTATAGGAGCCATGCTCGCACATCGTGACTCCGAGCATCGAGAACAAGCCATTTATTACATAAGTCATACTCTCATGGATTACAAGACTAGGTATACACATGTAGAAAAGTTGTGCCTAGCCCTTTCTTTCGTGGCCACCAAACTCCGACACTACCTCCTGAATCACAAAACTTTTGTCATCACCAACGCGGACCCCATTCATTATATGTACGCCAAACCACATCTAAACCAACACATCGCTCGATGGCTTATGCTCCTTGCTGACCTCGATCTTGAATTTATACACCAGAAATCACTAAAAGGACAAACTATTGCAGACCAACTCGCGGAAGCCCCTTTACCTGGGGAACAATTTACCAATTTTAATTTCCCCGATGAACTCATCACCACTCTTTCACTCAGTGAGGAGTCGTATCTAATGACCCTCTTCTTCGATGGATCCAAATGCCAGCGTGGCGGAGGAGCTGGCGTTGTTCTCATTCCTCTTGATGCTGAGCCTATGCCTCTTTCCTTCTGGCTCGATTTCCCCTGCACTAATAATACAGTGGAATACGAGGCCCTTGTTTTGGGTCTCCAGGTTGCATTACACTTAGGTGTCAAATCTATCAATATTTTTGGTGACTCTCAATTGGTAGTCAATCAAGTTATGGGCATCTACCAATGTAAAAATGAGGAACTTCAAAAGTACAAACATTACGTGGATTCACTTTTAACCTTATTTACTCATTATTCTATCCAGACTATTCCCCGCTCCACTAACAAATTTGCGGATACTATGGCTTGCTTAGCCTCGCAAATTCCTGCCTCACCAACTGACTCTGACATTTTCATCTTGGTCCAACAACTCTTTGCCCCATCTTACTCAGCCCTCGGTTGTTTGTATGATAAATAATGTGTCTGCTAATTCGCAGGATACCTGGTATCACCAATTTCATGACTATCTTACAACCTCTGTTCTCCCACCTGACCTTACTAGTAACGACAAACGCACTTTTCTTAAAATTGTGTCTCGTTATGTCATCATGGGGGGACTCCTTTATAAGCATGGCTTTGATGGCATCCTCCTTCGATGTCTAACCGGCGCGGAGGTCACCTATACCATCCAACAAGTCCACGACGGTATTTGTGGTGGACATTTTAGTGGCCTTGCCGTGGCCAAATGAATCCTTCACCTAGGTTATTATTGGCCTACTCTTAATAACGACTGCTACGAATATGTTAAGCGTTGTGTTATGTGTCAACAACATGCCAACCTTCAACATACTCCTAGCCATTTGCTACAGGAGCACGAGATCTTTGGCCTTTCTCTCAATGGGGTTTAGACCTTATTGGTGAGATTCACCCACCCTCTTCACAACGTCACCGTTGGATAATCACAGCAACCGAATATTACACTAAATGGGTGGAAGCAATCCCACTCATTTCAACCAAAAAATAAAAAATGTAGAATTCATTAACCATCACATTATTTGTCGTTTTGGTGTTCCTCATCGCCTGATAACAGATAATGGTAAATCTTTCAAAAATAAGTTGTTACAAGACCTTTGTGACAACTTTGGTATCAAACTTAGCTTCTCATCACCTTACTATCCACAAGCCAATGGTCAAGCCGAATCTTCTAATAAAACCCTAACCAAAATCCTCATGAAAGTTGTTAACGATTCTGGAAGTAATTGGCCTGATCACATCCCCTTTGCCCTTTGGGCTTATCGGACTAGCATTCGTACCTCCACTAATGCCACACCATTTTTGTTGGTATATGGTACCGAGGCTTGTCTTGCCTCTCGAAATACAAATACCCTCCCTAAGAATATCTCTTCAGGATATTCTCACCAATGATGACTTCTGCCAAGAGCGGTTAGCCCAATTGGAGCTTCTTGACGAGCGTCGTCTTACAGCTCTTGACCACCTTCAAATCTATCAAAAACGCATCAAGAGTGCTTATGATAAGTGACTTCATGAGCGTACCTTTAAGGTTGGTGATCTTGTTCTCAAAGAGAATCAACATGCAACCAAACTAGAAAAGAGCAAACGTGGAAAATTTGCTCCTAATTGGATTGGGCCCTACATTATCACTCATACTTACGGATCTGGAACTTATCATTTAGCTTCGGTTAATGGTAAACCCGAGCCTAAACCTCTTAATTCCTTGCATATCCGACCATTCTACTATTGAATTTAGTGTTATATCACTTCTTATCTACCTTGCGCTCGTCCCTTGAGCTCATTTACCACCTCACACACTTTGTTTCATGCATCTCAAAATAAAATCAAGCTCACACGGTTTGGTCATAAACTCCTCTTAAAAAGATGCCTTCCCCTTTTTAGTCAGGTCCATGACTTAAAAGTATAAAAATAACATGTTCTCAATTGTACACTTATGGGATATTCTTGAGTCAAACTTCCTACAAAACTAGATGCTTCCTACCAAACGGACATCTAGACCTCTAAGTTATACATAGACTACTCCCTCGAAGGACAGCTATGCACAAAAATCACATCTACTACTATAAATAGACTGCTCCCTTGAAGGACAGCTGTATAAATTCAGCCTTTATCAGAAGCTTCTCACATTGATCCGCTTCGTGAAGACCTCAAGAACAACAAAATGCATATCCCATGTAGACTTCCCGCATCGATCAGTCTATATCCAAAAAAAGTAAAAAGCAGTATTCAAAAAGCACTTTTGAGTCATGGACTTGTCTATTTAAGTTTGGTTCTCTTTCATCAGAATAATCACCTTATAACAAGTTCTCAGCACCCCCGCCCATATCAACCACCTCACCTCACCATTTGTCAAAGAAACAAAACTCAAGGGACGTAACGTATATCCGATATATTGTGATTATACAACTCTTTTCACCTATTGACTTCTTGCCTATGCAAGGTACCCTAGGGATTCAAGCTCATCCTATGTTAATATGTGGTTTGTTTAGCTCTTCTCAACTACGGGACAATTTTGCCTCTTTTACTCGACTCTAGGATTGTGTGTTGACCTTAATTAGGACACGATTCCCTACTACTTGGGTAAGCTAACTTTCATTTCACCTATACCTACACCAACATCGCCAGTCCCTTACCAACACCAACAACGTTCCCCTGCCAATATAAATATTTTTACCAGCCAATCAATTGCCTAACTATAACCACGTTGCCAGAATTCACCTCTCCCTGGTCCTAAGGGAGAACTACATCGGTCTGAGGCCCCTCCTTGCTTTGTGCAATGGGCTGTGTAGGCAGCACTTCGGAGACATGGGGTCTCCCAAGGTTAGCTCGACCATCCCCTACCATAACCTATCGTGTGTTGTAAATATAAATATTTTTGTGTATTTCTATTTTGACATCCTTTTTTCAAAACAACATAAAGCATTCAAAACAAAACCATTCTTATTATTATCATAACTCGAATCAACATACATATTTAGTTTTATTTAGATGTTAAACAAATACATCTTCTCTATCATCGACGCGCAGGTCAACATCCTTATTTATTCTTATACTCTTATGAAATTCACTTAGACCCTTGCGCCTCCTCCCGAATTAGGTGGTGATCGTGATTGTCAATGCCACTCACTTGGCCTCTCCATCCTCAAAGGTGCCACTGCTATTGGTTCCTCCCACTGATCCGCCAACATCTCCTGTAACATACGAATACGTCCTCTTGTGTGGAGGAATCTTGCCTCTAGTCTCTCCACTCGTGACTCTGCAACCGCTAACAATCTCATTGTCTCATTCACCCGCATTTGGAGCTGACGAACTAAACCCTACAGATGATCTCTCTCTGCTGTAATCACAGCTATGTTAGGATGATCACGTACACCTCGCAGCTCTGCTACCCACCATAATCTATAAGCCTATGTCGCTCCTGCATCCATTACCCTGCGATCGGTTGCTATCTCCTCTGGCCCTTCTGGAGGTGTTGGCCGGGGAGGTGAGAATGCTGCCTCTGTGTCGATCCTCATGTATGGTCTATAAGCCATAGGTATATCCTGAACAAATCCAAGTTATCGCCGCACGTGATCTAGAGGAATCCTCTCATACTCACCTGGCCTATGCCCTATGATCCACCTCAATCGCTCTACACCCCTCAACTCCTCAGCTATGTGCTCCGTCACCATATAGTTCTTGTAAGGTCTCCAACAAATATCTGCAATCGTCACCATCTCCCATACCTGCCTATAATACTCGATGTCATCTATCATAGCCTGGGATCTCGCCTCTTGTTCTATCTGGACCCATCGTCTGAATCCCAACCTCTACACACCTGTCTCTCCCGACTAGATGGGTCGGCCTATCGGTCGCACACAAACAATGTGCTCATAGGCCCAACAATGTAATAGGTATGAACAATCCAGTGTTGTCCTGTGTTTTTACCTACAGGCCGATAAACCCCTGTATAACTCCGCCAGATATGCAGGTGCCCATGCGAAAGTCACGCTCCTTTCTATCATTTCCCAAATAACACTCATCAATGCTTTTAGAAATCTTCCCCCCTCCGCCCTCGGTAATGCATAATACCCCACCGCTATCATTAATACCAATGCCAACCTTGTTTCCTCAGGGTGTGTTGCATACATTGTACCATAAGTGAATGTTAAACCTCGCTGTGTCAAATCTCGTGTAGCTGAACCAAATACCGCTGTTATCACTCTCCGCCCCGTGCTAGGCAATGCCTGATACACTAGTCTTCCTATAATTGGGAGCCTCAAAATTCTAAACACATCTTCCAACGTCACTGTCATCTCCCTTGTTGGTAGATAGAAGGTATTCTTTTCCGGATTCCACCTCTCAACCAATGCCTGCAACATAGCATGATTACGTGCGATTCGTGAATAATAGTGAATTCCACTTAACCCCACATGGCTTATCAATTCCCATTCAGCTGGTGTTACATCCGCTCGGATTCATGACAACAAGGCTAGCACACTATCATTCATCCTTAACCCTGCCTTCACCTGCATACATCAAAATGACACACAACCATTCAATAAATCAAATTCCCAAGGGTTTTTTTTTTCTCACATTCTGGAAATTCCTACAGTAACCGGTATCGGTTATAGATAACCGATACCGGTTCACTAACCGATATCGGTTATCTTTAAACGATACTAGTCACTGTCAAACATATACATCCTGCTTAAAACATCCACCTACGATAATTATTTTGCTCGTTTACTCCTCTCTATACCTATAAACATACATGAACACCATGCTTACCTACCCCATAACATTCACTCTATCCCAAACCCTTACCTATTACCTTTTCTTTCTCATCTCCACCATCTTACTTTCTCTCATCCTATTCATCAAAACATGCAAGAATTACAATACAACCAAACAGTTTACCTCTCGGGATGCAGCAGCTTGGGGTGGAACTTGTCTTCCCTCTCGTCCCTACCTGCTGGATGCTTCTCCTCATTCAGCCATGTTCACCACCCTCTTCCAATATAATTTTCCTTTCTAACTTCTTAATCTCATCCCACACTCAATTCACCTGTCTCTTTCCTCCTTACCACTCAATTCTTTCATGCAATTACCTGTATCAGTCGTCAAACAGCGTCGCATTCACGTATTTAACTTGTTGCATGACTCTAAAAATAGGAACTCTAAAAATAAGAACTTCAGTTGCCACCCAAGCTTTTCTATTTTTAGAAAAGCTCGTTTTGGAATAACTGGTATCGGTTGCATAACTGATATCGGTCAACATGCAACCGACGTCGGTTAGATAACCGATATGGGTCACATGCCTCCTTGTTCTTAAATCTGGGTCTTTTCTTTATTTTTTGCAATTTTTTTTGTTGTTGCGCCCACTTTTTTTGCCTACATAACTACACCATTATCACTGTTTGTCATCATAATCACATCAACACGTATATATATCATCACAATTTCATCAACATCATCTATCTATAATAAAACAACCATCAACAAAATACATCCAACCCATCAATATATACACCATTTGGGTCAAACTCATCATCTACATACATTCAATTTCAAAAACCATCGACAAAATACATAAAAAATTTTATACACAACATATGGATCAAAATCATCATCTCTATATATATCAATGTTTCAAATATACAACTTGCCCTGCATAGGCACCTTTGTGATCGCAAAAATAATACAAAGCCGGCACGCAGACCGCAATAACTGTCAAAATCTTGACTCAGCTCGCAGGTCGGTCTCTCATATCAAAAATATACTCGGCTCGCAGGCCGGTATCAACTATACATCCTGTACTCAGCTTGCAGGCCGGTATATACAACAAGATGAATAAATGAATGAATCATATGTGGGCACGCAGGCCTCTATATAAATAACTGGTTCGCAGACCAGTGCCTATATCCAATATACAAACAAAACATCCATCTTTGCTCCAAGGATGTCTCAGCTCTCCCCACTGCCCTCAGCTCCTCTCCCTGCTGGTCCTTGTGCTGGCTCCCGCCTCCTCCCTGTCATCGACCCACCGGCTGTGGCGGCGCCCCCCTGGGATCTCTGGCTCTTAGAGGTCTCATCTCAGTGCGCCGCATATGGCTGATAGTCAGCCCCGATGCCATCAAGGACATCCTGATAATACCGGGCCTCTGCTCTCGCCTCCATATAACGGGCCCGTGCCACCATGGCTGCTGGGGCTGGTCCCCCGACTCCTAATAATAATGGCCCCTGTCCTACCGGTACACCCTGTGCTAGTACCTGTGGCGGTGCCTGTACCTATGGCTATGCCTGTACCTGTACCTGTTCCTGTACCTGTGGCTATGCCTATACCTGTACCTGTTCCTGCACCTACACCTGGGCTAACTGCCCCTGTAATACCTCGATCTGTGCCTGTGCAGTAGCAAGCTACCCCTGTAATAACTGCACCTGTCCCAAGAGCTGGTCCCTCTCTGCTATAACAGCCGCTAAATCTGGCTGTGCGGGCTGTGCTCTCCTAGCTGCTCTCTACCCCACCCACCACACCAAAAATGCACCTGTACACCCAGTGTCATCCACTGTATTGTCGGCCAGCCTCTCTGCTACCCAATCTGGGTCAACGGGCTGCGGAGCCGGCAGTGGGGCCTCTACATCATCCCTCCGGTACTGTGGGAAGGGAGGTGGCTCATCCTGTCGCAGCCCCAACTGCCATTGTACCCTCTCTAAGGATATCCGCTCATACTCTCCCGGCCTCCGTCCTGCTATCCAGAAAGTATACTGGATCCAGCGCATCTATGCTTGGGCTCCTCCTCGGGGCTGATGGCCTCTATAAGGCCTCCATACAATATCCAATACGGTCAAGCCCTCTAGCATATGACGGTAGTAAGCTACATCCCGTCCTGCGAGCACCGCTCGTGGCTGGCCACGACCCCCAACCACCTCTGAAATCCATGCCTGTATATAACCTATGGCTCTGGCTGCTGGGGCAGCCCTACTGGTCGAATACATATGATGTGCTCATATGCCTAGCAGTGTAACAAAAATGTGGAACAAATCCCAAATCGCCTCATCCGGCGATAACCCCATAGCTCTCTGTATAGCTGCACCAGGTATACTGGTGCCCAGGCATAGCACGTATGCTCCTCCACCATCTCGTGTAGCACCCCCATCATCATCAGCACGGTAAGCCGTGTCTCATGTCTGTGGGCGCGATACATGTCCCCATAGGCAATGCTCGTGCTGTGATAAGTCAATAACGGGGCTGCATCCCCAAATACCTGCAGAATGCTGTCCATAGCCGTCTTTGCATCTACCTGGAATACTGCCTCCCCTACGATCGGTAGTCTCAGGATGCGATACACATCCTCCAGGGTAATAGTCATCTCTCCAGTCAGGATATGGAAAACATTGGTTGCCGGATCCCATCTCTCGATGAGGGCAACCATAAGGCTGTGGTCCCTCTCCACAACCCTATACCACTAGACTCCATCAAGTCCCACCTTGTGCATAATGGCCCAATGCGTTGTGGACACATGTGGCCGCATCAGTCTCAATAACGAAGGCATCCAATCCCGCATAGTCAGCTGCTAACGTGCCTGCACAAATAGCCCACTTCATTAGACCTACCGTTTATAACAACAACTGCTTTAACTCTTTATAACCCCTTCTACCCACCTGACCACACCCCGACTCTATAACACACACCTACACCCACCTATTTTACCCTAAAACATCTATGATATCCCCTTTCCTTATTTCGCACCCTACCAATCACCCAGATCTACTCTCGCCATTTACCTATGCCCCTACCAATTTAACACCTCCTCATTCATACCCAACACCTAATCTATCATAACCGCACCAACCACACAACCGCCCCATTCCCCCCCCCACCAATCACCTTTCCTATCAACCTCTACCCCCTCCCTCTTCACCCCCAAAACACAAAACCCAACAATAAACACAACACCCAACAATAAACACAACACAAAACACAAAACCGAAACCACAAATAACAAAACAACCCAAACAACAACCAAAAACCCAAAACAACAACAAAACCAAACCAAAAAAGTAAATAATCCTAACTAATGACCGGTACTGGTCACCCATGACCGCCACCGGTCCCCTCCATCACATGATATACACCGGCGCCGGTCGACATATGACCGACGCCGGTCCGCCCACAACTCAGATTCCCTAAAAATTAGTGACCGAGGCTAGTCACCTAGTGACTGACATCGGTCACTGTCCACGGCCGGAGCCGAACCCGATGCGGCCCCCCAAACCCATTTTTTTCCTATTACTCCCCTTTTACCCATTGAAAAACCCTAAAAACCTACCCACCATACCGTTTTAGCCTAACTAACCCACCTACCCTCTCCATTTTTCAAACAACTTCAATTTATTAATTATTTTATTAAAAACTTGGATTCCTACCCAAAACCCAAATCTAGCTTAACAACATTAAATTCACATAATGAGAGGTTTCAAACCTATCGGTACGACGATACGTCATCGTGGTGGGATCAGTGGTGGCGGTCCAACTGGTCCAGCACCTCCTGCTCCTCCTGGCTGTGCCATGGCTCTAAATCTCCTCTGCTGGGTCCTCCACCAATCAAATACTGCCTCCTACTCGCTGGGGCATACCAACCACTCACTTCTCCACTCAAATAATGCCACCTTAGCCGAAAAATTCAACAATCTCACTCAAACACCTCAGACAACTAAAATTGGTTTTCAAATTGATAATGTGACAATGACAGGCCGTATTTTTCTTTTTATAGGTTTTTGACCTATAACCGATATCGGTTATATTATGCCCTAACAAACCGGTATCGGTCATTTAACCGATACCGGTCATAGAGAATCAATATCAGTTTAATCCAGGGTTCATTTTAAGAGACCTCCTGGAAATCTGAGGTGGAGAATACCTGGCGAATATCCCCGGAACCGGTTTCACGGGAAGGCGAATTTTTTGGGGGTTGTATGAAAAAAATTCGCCTGATTATCAAGCACTGCGACAGAAGGCTGTAGACGCGCGACGGGAGATTTTGCTGTCGCGCTTCAAAAAAAATGCAGTGACGCGCGTCAATAGGTCTATTGACGCGTGTCACTAAGGTCTTTTGACGCGCGTCACTGCATTTTTTTTGACGCGCGACAGCAAAATCTCCTGTCGCGCGTCTGCAGCCTCCGACCTCTACTTTTTCATTAAAAAATCTCCGTGTCACGCATCAACAAACTCTTTATCGTGCGTCTACTATGTGTCAATATCTATTGTACCTCCTTGTCACGTGTCACTAAGGCCTGTTGACGCACGTCAATAGGCCTTAGTGACGCGCGTCACTAAGGTCTATTGACACGCGTCACTAAGGTCTATTGACACGTGTCACTAAGGCCTTACTGACGCGCGTCAATAGACCTTAGTGACGCGCGTCACTAAGGCCTATTGACGCGCGTCAGTAAGCCCTTAGTGCCGCGCGTCAGTAAGCCCTTAGTGACGCGCGTCAATAGGCCTTAGTGACGCGCGTCACTAAGGTCTATTGACGCGCGTCACTAAGGGCTTACTAATGCACGGCAATAGGCCTTAGTGACGCGCATTACTAAGGTCTATTGACGCGCGTCACTAAGGCCTATTGACGCGCATCACTAAGGCCTGTTGACACGCATCTACAACCTCAGCCCTCTTCTTGCTCATAAAAAAAAACTCCATGTCACTCGTCAACCAAATCTTTGTCATGCATCTACTATGCGTCAATATCTACAGTATCTCCTTGTCTGCAAACCCTCCTTGTCGCGCGTCAATAACTTACCCCCTTGTCGCGCGTCTATAATATGGGATATATCATATTGTTGAAAAATGTGAAGTAGAAGTGTTCTACCTGGCGAATAATCTAGGTTTATATAGGGGATATTTTTCAAGGGTAGGCGAAGCCGACCCCTAAAAAAAATTAAAGTGTAATTTTTAGGTGAACAGGTCACTGTCCCGTGCCAAAAAATTCATCTTTTCAAAATTTTCAAAAATAGAATATTCGCCATTTTACGAATATTCACCACTAAAATTTTCCCTAGTTTAATCCCTATTTTACCTCAATTTCTGCCCTTATTCACTAGTCTCCCTTTTTCACCACATCGCCTATACCCTCCTTTGCTAAATAGCCTTTTTTGACTTCATTGGCCCGACCCAAGGCCGCAACCAACCATTTGGCCCGACCCAAGGCCGTACCTAACCAATTTGGCTCGACCCAAGGCTGCACCCAACCAATTTGGCCCGACCCAAGGCTGCCCCAACCAATTTGGCCCAACCCAAGGCCGCAACCAACCAATCAGGCCCGACCCAAGGCCGCAACCAACCAATCAGGCCCGACCCAAGGCCACAACTAACCATTTGGCCCGACCCAAGGCTGCACCCAACCAATTTGGCCCGACCCAAGGCCACACCCAACCAATTTGGCTTGACCCAAGGCCACACCCAACCAATTTGGCCTGACCCAAGGCCGCCCCAACCAATTTGGCCTGACCCAAGGCCGCAACCAACCATTTGGCTCGACCCAAGGCCGCAACCAACCAATCAGGCCAGACCCATGGCCCTCACTAATCAATCGGCCCAACCCAAGGCTGCACCAATTAAATACCTCACCCAAAACCAACAAATTACAATTTTATCCACCCATCATGTAGCCTTTTGTTCAATCGAGCTCACCTGTTCGTGTTTTAGCATGATTAGGGTACTTGACTTGATCAGTCGACCAAATTTTCCTAGACCAAGACCGTGACGTTTATCTCAACCAAACCAACCATTTGGTACTGTCGAACATGTGTAAACGTTCCTATACCTTACCCATTATATCCCCTAGAGTTACTTCCTATGCCTTGGATACCAGGATTATATCACCCTTGTTTGGATAAACTATCGACCTTTGCCTATGAATTGCTTGTTTGCTCTTCAAATCATGTACAATGATCACACTACTGCATTTCAACGTGCATCTGCTTCCTTGGACCTACCCCACCATCTTACCACCATCTCAACACCAGTTACCATTTATCAAGCCTATCCCTGATTTCACGCTACCTCAATCTGTGATAGATTTGAGGGGGATTACCTATACCCTTAACAGGAGTAACCACTTCTTATTATTGTCAGTGCAGCTTTACAAGACAAGCTACACGACAACAAGGGGCTAATGTAGACACCAAATTTGTGTCTTATGACCCCCTGTGCCCCGCATCTCATTTCGTAACCTAACCTCATCACCTAAACCTTACACAATTATTTATTAATTACCTTATAGTTAATAAATCCACATCTCTAAACCTGCCACCTCATTTTACCACCTCATCATGACTTAGTCCTAACCCTAAACTAACCTAATTAAGACCTATAACTTGGTCTACATCCACACCCATGACTAATTACTCCTCACTCGCACCAAAACCAACCTAATAATGACTTGACCAAGCCCACAACTAATCCCTCAGGAGAAAAGGAGGGAAAGTTGGCTATTTTACTAAAAATAGCCCACTTTGACTGAACCGATACCGGTTCCTACTCGACTGCCGTCAGTTACCTAACCGTCATCGGTTCCCTATAAATGACCTCCCCCAACCAAAAACAAAAGGTGGGATTTCGATTGATCAGAATATTAGAAGTCATTGGGAGAATCTGGAATTTACTTGGCTGAGCAGAGACAAG
This sequence comes from Taxus chinensis, assembly GCA_019776745.2. NCBI lineage: Eukaryota > Viridiplantae > Streptophyta > Pinopsida > Cupressales > Taxaceae > Taxus > Taxus chinensis. Next base: position 853,183,266 of record CM034146.1, read on the forward strand.
TGAAGGAAAGAAAGGAGTTTGTAGAGAAGGACATCAAGCCCAAGACTACAACTAAATAACCAGAGCCTAGTGACACTCATCCAAGCATCAAGAGAGGAGGTAGCTCATCTCGGATTGTCAGACCATCCTACCTGAACCCTGCCTTCATCATAACAGTCCTTGGACCTGTATCTTCATCAGGAACTAGTAAGTACTGTCTTGTACGTTCTTTTAATAATATTTCTTGGACTTCTGAATCAAAATAACTACAAAGTCTACTCCCAGATCACTACCCGGTAACACTCTCCATCTAACTTACATTCCTCTACCCCTACATTACCCCAAGAACAGCCCCCATACTATCTGAGTCTTCTCCATCACCTCATTACCTATCCCCAATCATTTTACCAGCCTTATAAACACCATAGCTATCATATAGCCATCTTATAGCCAACCTTCACCAAACCCCCTAAATCACTACCCCTACCGATATCGGTTATCATCAATCGGTACCGGTGATACTGACCGGCATCGGTCACTGTGATTCAAAACCAAGACCAGCCTTTTCTCTATTGTTCTAACAAGGTAAATAAATTGTAATTGGACAATAGCTTATTTGTTAGAATTTGTGTTAATTCATATTAGTAGGGGAGCTGACTACCTTTGAAAGGAAGTCTCATATTTCCTGGGCCCAAGGCAGTTCCCTCACTTATTATCTAATTAGAATCTGGTGGTCTTGTATTCTTACTTGCAGGTAGTCCTTCCCAGACAAAAAAGAGTTCTTTGTAATCGATCTGATCTCTCTCTACAGTACGCACACATCCTCTCAACATTTAACAGGTAATCCTCCTAGCCCTAACCCTTATCTATTTCTCAAATGAATGAAAGGATAGAAGTAACTCTAATCTAGGAACGGAGCCATTTCTGTGCGAAACAATAGGAAAGGAAGGGAAGAGGGAGCCTCGCCATCTCATTGATAAGTTAGAGGTCCCAAAGAAGTGGTGTTCATGAAAAAAAAGTTAGGAGGAATGGATTCTGGATCCATAGACTCCGTAGGTGAAGGTGGTGAAGTTGGTAGATGGGGTAAAAGAAGATTGTCCTCCTCAACGAGTTTGACGTGGGATTTATTAGGAGATGGTTTGGAAAAGCCAATACCACTGTAGTCTTTCTGTTTATGGGTGGTGCACAGGATGAAAATATGTCAGCCTTGTTCATAGAAACCAAAGCCAAAACCATTCCATGCACAAAGCTGAAGGAAGGTGTGGGTGAAGCAGTGGTTGGTGAGAGATTGAAGGTAAGATGAAAATGGTCATGTTTGAAGTATCAAGACCCCCATATGTTAAGTTGTTATGGAGGTGGGGAGGACTGTAAGGAAAAACCTCACCTATGCGGTGATCATAGCGGGGATGTTGACACAAGTTACCATACTCTTAAGGAGTAGGGAATGTGTCGATGTTATACAGGTGGTACTCCCCCACAGTGAGATGATGAAAAACACCTTCTAAGGGACCAGTAGTTAGTATGTGCGTAGTGGGAATGGATGATTCATTGGAAGAATAAGTATTGGTTGGTTGAGAAGTAGATGGGTTAGTGGATAGTTGTAAAGGCTACAAAGGTAGTGGGAATAGAGGAGTTAGGTGTGGGCGAGGTAGCGATAATGTTGGTGGAAGGGGTTGTGGGTGAAGGAGAGGTGGCAGTGGTGGAGGATGCCTTAACTCCTACGCAAAAATCATTAGATCTATGCAACATGTTACAAGTTTTGAATGGTGAAGGGTCAGCTGGAATGGTATAGTTATGTCCTTCATGGTCAAATTTTACATGATAATTTGAAGTTGAAGGAACACAACCCATGACATGGATTCAAGGTCAGCAAAACAACAAATTGTACTAGAATTCACCCTCTAAGATGTAGAATAATTATAGAATGATACGGGGGCCCATGCAAATGTGGATAATGATGGTGCCAAGGGTCAAAGTTATGACATCATTGAATGACTGAAATATAACTGGCTTATTATGCATATAATTAGTGGGGATGCACATTTGGTTGTACGCATGGTGAGGATGCACATTTGGTTATATGCATGGGAAGATATAATGTTGATGCTGGCACTACCATTGATCATAATGCATCGAACATGTATATTATCAATGTAGATGAAGATGAATAGGGCGGGATCAAGATCATTTGATTGGAGAGGTACAATCTCATCGTCAGAGAAACTAAGAGTGGCTACTTGATGGGTGGTAGCACTTGCAGTGGAAGGTGATGAAGTGGTGAGAGATGCCACATGTTGAGGAGTGATCATATATGCCACAAGGGTTGGGTCATTAGGTAAAACCTTAATAGATTGCAGAACCTCCATGAGTGCCTGTCAATGAGACTCAGAGGTTTGGACAAGTTCGTACAATGACATTTTGAGAGGAGATTGGTGCTTGTTTGATCATTGTACAATGGGTGACCCCATCATAAATAGGGTATGTGGGTCCCTGAATGGTAATTCTTGGTGCGGGTGTAGATGGTATATTGGGCACAAAATTGGCGGATGGGCTAGTTGCTTTCTCCTTTCCTTTGTATTTCTGGGTGTGAGTGGAAATTCTAACCATATTAATATAGGGTGAGGGAGCAGCTAAGTCATGATAAGTGTAGCGACAAGATGGGAAATAGAATCATGAGGGCATATACTGTTATCGTGAAAAGAAAATAACTTATATGCATTTAGGTAGAGGTTTAGATAACTCTATTATGCAAACCATGTTGATCACAAATTTTGGAGGAGGATAGATGGGTTGTGGAGGTGGAGATGAAGGTTTCTGAATAGGTAAGGGATGAGGGTGTGTGGTGATAGGTGAAGGGGGAACAAGGTCCTCGTTTAAAAAATCATCATCATCAATTTTTTCTTTAGGAGGACATAATTGGAGTAGAACGTTATTTAGAGCCTTACAGTTTTCTACATCATGCCCTGACACATGATGATAGGTGACAAATTTTTATATCATTAAATCCTAATGGTTTAGGTTTGAGTGGGTCATAAGGTCTAAGTGGTGGAAATTTGATGACAATGGTCTCTAAAGGTTTGTTAAGATGTTGGCGTAAGACCCTGCCAATGGATCACAATGGGAGGTAAGTGTGGGTTGAGATAGAGGTGTGTGTGTGATTTTGGTAGGAGAGGTGTCATGGGAGGTGGAATTGGATGTGAAATGGGTTTGACCACTAGTTTGGTAGGTGGTACTATTTTATATTTGGGTTTTACCTTCTTGGGTAAAGGAATAGTAGATGAACTAGCGATAGAAGGTGTTGTAGGATTAACTACCTCTTTGAAGGGTAGTGTGTTTTTCAATTTTGGTTGCACCTTCCTAGATAATGTTGAGGAAGGAGTACGTGATGTGGAAGGGAAGGCAGATGGTGGAAGAGGATGAGTTAGCCAAGGTGATAAAGGAGGTGTGGTGAAGGTTGTTGGTAGAGGCAAGGTGGAAGGTATGGGTTGAAGAGAAGGAAATCTCACAGGTACTGATGAGGTTACTATAGGTGGTGGGGTTATAGGTGGTAAGAAATATGAGGGTAATGACATGAATGTGTGCATTGTATAGGTAAGTTGGATGTGATAAAAGATAGTGATGAAGAGACGAGATGATGTGATTTTGGTTTTCCTTGGATAGGAGGTTAATTGGACAAGGTTGACGGGTGAGGCCCTAGGATGGAGGGAAGTGGTGAAGGTGACAGAGGAGTAGTGGACAAAACTAGTTTTTATAGACTAGAAGGTAGGGTCTTCCTTTTAGATGGGGGAATAGTTTTTGCACGATCTTGAGAAGATGTGGCTAAGTCCAATTTGATAGGAGGATGGACTAGGCTTGATGTCGGCATGACTTCCAATGTGGTGATGGTTCTAGCTGCGAGGGAAAATGTAGGTACAAGTATGTTCTTAGGCATAGGATCAGGTTTGATTATTGGTAAAGGTTTAGGTGTAGGTGAGGGTGATGAAGAAGAGGCTGTTATGAAGGGTATGGGCATGGTTGGTTCGATTGTCTAAAATACATTTGGATAAATCTTATAGGTATATACAAATGACATTTGCATTTGGGTTGAAAAAGGTAGCTGGATACATCCCCAAAACATGGAATTATCAACATAATCCAAGCGGTATGCAAGAAATGAAAACAAAATTTTTGTAAGAAGAGATGATGTTGATTTAGTAGTAATCCTTGTAAACTATGTCTGTGAGATAGGGAACTGGTTGGCTTCAGAATCTTTGGGTAAGAGAGCCGAAAGAAAATCAATTGTATCCTAGAAGGCTAATGGGGAATTGTCACCAATAGGAAATGACACCTCTAAAGGATCCTCTATTGGTAGGGGAGATGACAGGTGGGATGAGGTAGGTTCCTCTTTCGGTGGAGAGGGAGGTGAGCATGAATCTCTCGTGGGTATTAGAGTTAACATCGCAGATTGTTCATTAGGTTGCGAGGGGAGTGATGAAATGGCATCAACAGATATTGTGGTCTCCTCCGTGGGTGAAGGGGGAGATAAAGGGGACTCCTCTATGGGCGAAGGAGTAGATGAAATAGGCTCCTCCGTGGGTAAAGGATCTTGTGCTAGAATCTCCTTGATGGAGGGGATTGGAGGAAATTACGGAAGGGCTAGTACGACTTCGAAAAAACATGAACTTCATAGACATTACTGTCATTAGTCACAGGTTCGCCAATTTGGTTAGATGACAGGGTGTGATTAGGAAATTTCTTTTGAAGAAATGTAAGTTCTAATTAGCCGGTGCATTTGGGTTGTCTAAGACAAGATCTCCGTTGTCTAACATTTCCTAGACATTTTTTTTGAAGGTTATACAATTACCATTGCTATGAACTTTAACACAATGGTAGTTGCAGTAATCATGTTTCTTGTACCATGTAGTTATAGGACAAGCACGGTCAAAAATATATGTGGTTTGATGGGTGGAAGAGTAATTCTTCTGTCTTTTAGAATTTTTTCTAAAAATGATGAATAGGGCTCTCCTATGGGAGTGTACTTTCATTGCTCTCCGCCTGAACTAGAAATTTTGAATGGGAGAAAGGTTGGAAGAAGGTTTTGATTGATTATATGGGTGAGATGGGCCAAATTTTAAAACTACCACGTTGGTAGATCATTTGGCTTTGGAGTAATTATTTTGGGGTTTGGAAGAGGAAGAGGCCTCATTTGACTTGAATGCAACATTTTTGTTACGCAATTGAATTTTCTTCTCTTCTATGGCACAAATTTCAAGTTTTCTAGCCATGATGAACACTTCATCAAAGGTATGAAAGGTTTGGACTTGGAGAGTTGGCGAGATGTGCCTGACACACGCTCTAGTGAACAACTCTAGAAGCTCAATTTGAGGTAGCTGGAATGTAAGTTGGTTAATGAGGTTCTGCCAACAAGCAAAAAAATCTGCAATAGACTTGTCATCGTATTGTCGTGTTGAGTACAAGTTGGCCATGGTTACTTTCTTGACAATATTGAGTAAAAAATGGTCTAGGAAGGCTTGAGCCACTTGGTTAAATGAGTAAATGGAATATCGAGGTAAACCACTATACCAATCCAATGTAGGTCCTAATAAGGACATTGGGAATGCCCGCAAGAGTAAAGCATTGTCATGAGCGATTAAATAACACCCATGTTTGAAAGACCAAAAATATTTCTACGGGTCCTCTTTGTTGTTAAATTGGTTGAATTTGGACATTTCCCAATGTGTAGGGTATGGAAGAATGGGAATAGACAGATGAATCAGATAGTTGTAGATTTCATTGTATGTCAAAGAGTTGAGAGATATAGAAACCGATGCTTCCAATCTTTGCATCTTCTCCATCATCATTTTAATAAGGTCGTTGGCAGGTTGTGATGACTAGGCACCCCTTGTAGTATAAGGGGGTAGATGGTGAATGTAGGATGAGGACATAATCCTAGTTTATGGTGGTACCAAGTACGAGAACTATGAGGGGGGGAATAAATGCAGGTGGTAAATATCCTGAATAGGTGATAGACAAGATAGTTGTTTGTTGGTGATATGTGTAAGTAGGTGGGGTGGATATAGCGATTTCTTGTAGTGATTAGAGATAAATACTGTTGGATGGAGAGGACTATGTTTTAGAATGGAGTATGAGTTTTCGACACCATGGGTAGCTGTGCAATACAATAGGTATATAAGAGGTGGTGGGTGTAGATGGGGCTATGCTTAAGGTGGCTGATGAAGGAATGGTTGACATCATAGGATCAAGTGACGTCAAAATTGCAACTGATGCTGTAGGTGCCATAAATATTAATGATGTGGGGTCAAGTTAGGATACTACGGGTGGTAAGGTGGAAGAAGGTAAGGCCGAGTTAGTACTAGCTGATGCATGGAAGTAGGGGCAAGGGTAGGGGGATGGACACAAGCATTCCATATACAAGTTATCCTAATGAATCCTGAGTAGATGAATGGGAAAGATAATGTTGTAAGACAACAAGGTTGTTGTCAAGGAGTCTTATGAACTCCTCATCACCAGTACTTATGATAATGGGTTGAGTAGGATCCATAGGTGGTAGGATGGAAGGTGGCGATGGGCTAGGCCGGAGTAGCTAAAGGCTTGCGTTGGAATAAAAGTGCGTTGGCTTGACTATGAGTCAAAACCATGTGAGTTGGCGTAGGCTTGACAATTTTCTCTTTGTAAATGACACAGAAAAATAGAAGAAATGGAAGAAAAGAGTTCTGACAGGTGAAAAATGATGCTATTTTAATTAAAAAAATTAAAACACAGGAATTGATGGTGGTTGGGTTAACCAATGACGGTGAGAGGATGACCAATGATGGTTAAGGTGACCGATACCAGTTACTATGGAAAATCAAAAGCTTTGCAAATGAGGAAATAACTAATGAAAAATGAAGTAAAACCTGGATTTTACGGTGATTTTAAAAAGATCTAGAGGTATGATGATGTATCTGAGAAGTCCTAGAAAGAACAAAAAATTGATGAGTGTTTTTTTTGGTAAAATAACCCAAAAAAGTAGGAAACCAACAATGGTTAGGTAAACTGATGATGGTCAGATGTAATCTAGTGATGGTCGCTAGACCAGCGCTAGTCATTGTGAAATTTGAAAAGATGAGAAAAATGGGATTTTGTGACTTAGATCAGATAAAATACCAACCCAGAAACCTAAGTATGGTAATGATGAATCTTGACACACTAAAAAATAGTTAGAATACACCAACTATGATTATGGAGCGTGAAAGGAAGAGATAAAATGTAGAAAACGACCTCAAACTCAAAACACAATTCAGGCCAAAACTATGAAACACGAAATCCTATGGGTGAATTTTATGTTTTAGCTTATGTTATTTTAGACTGATTTATGAATAGAATAGAGTTTTTGGTTCGATAGAAGGTTTCCTATGAAATCCAAGATCTAGGGATGGTTTCAGGTAAAGTTTTGATGGGGGTGGTCCTTTCTATGAGATAATGACTAGATAGAGAAATCAGATGGGCATCCACTATCAATCCTCTGATCGTGTGATTGTTGAAAGCTTCTTCCAGGTAGGAAAATGTTTAAGAAGATGTGTAAATTATTTAAGTGGTTTGGTATAGAGAGAGTGTGCAAGTGAACTATGATTAAATTAGCGAAGCATCAGCTAGGCATGACTTCCAGTGTATAGGTTTCCCTCAAATTAATGTGAGCTATAATGCAACAAAACTAGAATGAAATGCAAATGTTTTAAGCCCAAATCCACAATTACATTTGATGTAGCAAATAGAGAAAAGGAAAAGGAATGCTCTTTCACTAATGCAAATGTAGTAGAAAATAAGACATGTTATTTTTAAAGCACCAAAAGTATGATTTATTTGAGTCAATAGAAAGAAGAAGAAGATTCCAAAGAAGAAAATTAATGTGAATACTTTTCAAAGAGAAATAAACACAAATTTTTTTCCTAGGAATGAACAAATGCAAAGGAAAAGGAAATGGAGAAAAGGAATAGGAATGCTCTTTCACTAATGCAAATGTAGTAGAAAATAAGACATGTTATTTTTAAAGCACCAAAAGTATGATTTATTTGAGTCAATAGAAAGAAGAAGAAGATTCCAAAGAAGAAAATTAATGTGAATACTTTTCAAAGAGAAATAAACACAAATTTTTTTCCTAGGAATGAACAAATGCAAAGGAACCCCTGATGGGTCCCACCGGGTGTGCCAAAATGTTTCACCGGATTCTTATTAGATTAATGAAACATATAAGGGTAGAAGGCCAATGAGGAATACTTGTTGTAAGATCGGTTGAAGGTAAAATGTGTGGGTAGATGAATTCTAGATCAGAACAGATGTGAGAGCTCCCTTTTGGATAGAGGAACTACTTGTAGATATAAAACAATACCACAAAATAGAGTTAAACAAAACAATGAGTAGACTGCCTAGCGAAAGCTAGATCCAGGAAGCGTGATACATCATGAACATGATGTCAATCCACTTATATATAACAATATTAATGCTAGTTAAATCATACATGAAGTAAAGATCCTATTGGAATTGAAATGATTTAGGTATCTCGTATAAAAATATAAGAAAGGTTGTGCAAAAGGTTTTTCAAGGTCAAAATGGGAGGGTTGATTGGGATGGTGTTGAGTTGCAGGTTTGGTACAAGCTCTGGGTAATATCTGGTAAGGATTAGAAATGGTTCTGGGATATTGGGAAGTGGGTCTTATCTTGCTGGTTTGAGCTATATTTCTAGACATAGTACCTAGTGCCGGCTGACTAACCGATGATGGTTAAGAAGAGTGAATGACATCAGTTAGATAACCGACATCGGTAGGGGAAATTAGCAGAAAGTTGTTAGACTTGGTTTTTTAGACTCCCTTTGATTGCACAAAGGTTGGAAATGGTGAGAGTGGGGTTGTAAAATGGTTCTGAAGACTCATAGATGATTAGGAGAGGGTGAAAATGGGTGAAAAGTCTAGGTATAATTAGGTGATGGGTTGATGGAAGGAAGTATATGAGTGTGGAGAGAAATATACTACAAAGATGAATAAATAAATCTACACAAGGAAACTAGAGATTTGGTGTAGAGATGTTAAATACTTACTGGGAAGTAGATTAGAGAACATAGATGATGAAGATGGTGAAAATAGAGATCCAGAGAGAAGAGTCATTGTATTCATGCCATGACAGTTCAGACCTCCATGCTTCTCTGTTGTGAATGTGTGATCGTGAAGAGGATGATGAATTGTGACCGATGTTGGTAGTGCTCCTGTGTGTCTTCTTTTTCTTGAGTGCTAAAGAAATTTGAGTGCTCCAAGTCTCTAGAAGAAATGAGATCCTGAATCGAATGAACAACCCAAGCCAAGGCTTTTGGAAATGTATTTAACCTAATCGACCACGGTTAGGTGACTGGCATCAGTTGAAATATAATCGGTGTTGGTCTAGGCAGGAATATCTGGGTAGGCCAAAAATATCTAGATTTTTACTTTTTTTCGGTGTGATCTCCAACTATTAAGAAGATAGAGTATGACACTAAGGAGAAGGCACACAACAGATTCACGCGTAGGAATAAGGTGCATTTGAAGGCGCGGAAGGATAGGGAAGGAAACGCACGCCAGGACAAGATTATTTGAGACTTAGCTATTTTTCATGGTTATAGACTATTTTTGGTGATAGCGTGCAGAGCACACATCAGGATGGAGACTTGCACAACACATAACTGCTATTTTGGGATGAACATTTGATGAGTTCCATGAACAAGTTGAAGATACTAATAAGATTACTACTGCCAGTTAACTGTAGAAGATCTATTATTAGTGCACTTGCATGTGTGTCTATTATTGTAAAGGCGCATGGCTATTTTTAGCATGTGACTTATTTTGGGAGGTGTGTAAGTGATGAAGGGAAAGTCTCCACTCCTATAAGTATGTATTAGTCGGTGTAGTTAGAGAGAGACAACGTGTATGAGATATTGTGGAGTTATGCTACCAGATCTGATGCACACATAAGCTTATGATGCTATTTATTGTAAGAAGCTTTTGTATTTATTGTGTTTAATATAATGGAGTACATTAGCTAGATAATGGTGTTAAAAATATTTGTAACTAATTCTTGTATGGTTAATCCTATCATTGCTATTATTTAATTCATGATTCTTTAAGATCTAGATCTAGTTATATTATGTGGAATGTTTATGCTATTTATGGATCTGAATGCATTATATATTCATCACATCAACATCATGTACAAGAAAATCTAAGGAGGAGCCTGGTACCTTTGCATGCTTTGGGTGAGCCCTCAACTCAGGTTAGGTGATGTACCAACGCACCTAGGTTATTCATGTAAAATTCTAGGCTGCATCGTTGGTTCCATTTGTGTGACTTCTTTTTTAGTTTTTTTCAGGATGGTTCACGATGTAGATGTACCGGTTGACCTTAGCAAGTGTTGAGGAGTGGGTAAAAAATCTAGAAGAAGAGTACGCATTGAGGTTCAACACTGGATCTGAGTTTGATGCACATGCATGGGTGGAAAAGAATCTGTATGACTGTTTGTATGAGAGCTTCTTTACTATTTTCCTGGTAGAACTGTACAAGTGGTTGGTTGTTTATGTGTCTAAACAAAATTAGAGGTATCACACACTTATCTGGATGTAGGAAGAATTTTAGGCCTTGTATGATGCTGATTTGATTTGGACACGTGCTATAGATACTTGGTTCTGTGGTGTTTTGAACAACTATATTATGGAGTACTCAATTTCCACTTATTCTTGCCTAGAGGTAGATGAGTTCCAATTTGTATGGTATCCTAAGGGAACTTACTTGCAAGGTATTCCAATGATGATCAAGATCTTGATGGTGACCCTGAACTTGGAAGAAAAACCTATGGCTAGTTAAACCACACCACACATGGGGTGCAGGAGTAGGTTTGGTGAAATATGACAGACCTAGCGGTAGAAAGGTAAATAGAAGAAAGGAGAAAGGGAGATGGAAGGCATTGAGCAGAGAGGTGGATCATGAAGGATTTGGATCTCAAACAGAAGGCGTGGAGCTAGAGCATTTGGAACTTCCCCATTTGGGAAAGCATGATAGGGAACCCTCCTTGGCCTCACACAGGAGCGCGCCAGTAGAGAAGACCTAGGAAATGGGTGTGCATCTGAATCTACCTAGAAACCTAGCCCTTACACTTGGTTTTCCAATAGCTAGTTGTTGACCAGAGAACACTTGATATAACTCACACAAGAAGTCTGCGTGGAAAAACATGCCAGGTTTAAGGGTGCGAATGGAAAAGAAGAACCTACAAGTAGAGGGCAAGTTCAACATTCAAGACTTAGCCAATTTTGAGCATAAAGACCTATTTTTAGAAGATGGCATGCAAAACACACCAATGATGCAGAGACGTGTGTGCCACGCATTGTCTATCTTTAGAGGATTAGATCGAAGTGTTTTGTATGGAGACGAGGTAAGAATAAGATTGTCACTTTAGTTAACTGTAAGAGGTCTATAGATAACACACTTGCATGTGTGGATATGCTTATAAATAGCATGTGGCTATTAATAGCATGTGACTTATTTTTGGAATAGATAAGCGGTGAAGAGAAAGTCCCCACCCTATATATATGATGTGAATTGCATAGTAAGATATTTAGATATACAGAGATAGAGAAGAGAGATATATAGGTATATGTAGAGCATAAGAGGTAAACATAGAGAGATATGTGCATATGACTAGATTAATGTATCAAATCCATGTGCGCATTGATATAGAATGCCATTATTGTAAGGAAATTCTGTGGTTATTAATAGATAGAAGTTATTGGCTGAATCTAAGTGTCATTCTTGTGTGTAATTGAGTAGTGCATGTTCTTGATTCAATCATGATTATCGTTTAAGCTTATTATTTCTTAGATCTAAATATGGCATGCCTTGTAGAATGAGGGATTAGTTATGGATTTATATGTTTCTTCCTTCATCATGCTAACATCTTGCTACAACAACCCTAAAGAGGGACCTGGTACCTTTGTGCACTTCGGGTGAGCGCTCAGTCTAGGTTGAGTGATGTGCCAACACATCTAGGGTGTTATCTAGTAAATTCTAGGCTGCATCATTGGTTATGTTACTGGGACCTCTTTTTTTAGTTGTTTTCAGGATGGTTTGTGATGAAGACGCACCAATTAACTCAAGCAAGTATTGAGGAGTGGATACACGATCTGGAGGAAGAATATGCATGACGGTTCAGCAGTGGATCCGAGTTTAACACACACACTTGGGTAGAACATAATCTGTATGACAACTTATATGAGGGATTTTTCACCATCTTTCCAGTAGAATTATATGAGGGGCTGATTACGTATGCATCTAAGTGGAATTGGAGATATTGTGCACTTTTTCTGGACACAGGAAGAATTTCAGGTCCTGTATGACGCTGATATGATCTGGAATCACACTGTGGATACGTGGTTTCATGGTGTTCTAAATAATTATACTCTAGAATATTCAATTTCGATGTATTCTTACTCAGAGGTAGCTAAATTCTAGTTTTTACAGTATCCTAGGGGAGCATATTTGCAAGACATTCCATTGGCGATCAAGATCATGATGGTAACTTTGAACCTAGAGAGTAAACTGATGGCTAACTAAACCTCACCATGCGCAAGGGTAGGAACAGGTTTGGTGAAAGATGATAGACCTAACAACAAAAAGGTAGAGAGAGGAAAGGCATATTAAGTATAATGAGGCATGCGAGAAGGAGATAGAGAAGGAACATACTATTGCAGAAAGTATGGCATTGAGGAGAGAGATGGCTCATGAAGAATTTGAAGGTCATGTAGAAGACATGGAGCCAGTGCATAAGGAACTCCCCCATCTTAGAAAGCATGAAAAATATCCCCCTTGGATTGACAAAAAAGTGTGCTAGAAAATACTACTTGGGCCGCGGGCGCGCATCTTAATCCACCTGGTGACCTATCCCTTATGATTGGTTTTTCCATATTTAGTACGACAAGTAACTAGTAAGATAAATTGAGAAGTAGGAGAGTAGGAGTAAGTCAGGGAGAAAGTACATCAATGGTAGGACAGATGGCTTCAATGTTATTTGGAGGAACATTTTTAAGTGCATCATCCACATAGAATGTTGGATTCACCTCTGGAAGTGGAACTACCTCACAGACTATAGGGGTTCAATGTAGTACTATTGTCGGAGCACAGGGCAATACATCTACAAGTCCTAATCCAGCTACAGGTGGAGGATCAAGAGGTATAGGTGGTTCTAGTTTTGGTGGATTTGGTGGTTCTAGAGGTAGAGGAAACACAAGAGGTTCTGGATTAGGTGGTCAAGGCCCGCAACAACCACATAATATCTATATGGATATGTCTCTTCATCTCCTAGAATATAGAGGTATAGAGGATGCTATTGAACATGTGCATATGTGTGAAATATTATGGCGGGTGAAAGGGATCATGACCTCTAAGCGTAAGGCAAGTCAATTTTCTACTACATTACAAAGACATACACACATCCAGTATAGGACGTTTGACCCTGATCAAAATTCCTTGGATTATGTAGCACTGAAGGATGCGTTCTTGAAAGAGTTCCATATCCTTGAATTTGATTAGAAGAGTATAAGTGTGCTCAAGGATATTAAGCAAGGCACTATTGAGAGTGTACGTGAGTATGATGCCCGCTTGAAGACACTTCTATATAAGTTATCTTATGATATTCATGCTAGCTAGCATGCACAATGATTTTTTGGAGGATTGATTACACCATTTAGAAGAGCATTACTACATAAGACATACACTGATCTGTGTGAAGCACTACAAGAAACTTTACATTCTAAGGTAGTTGCGAGCATTGACATTGGTGTTAGTCCATTCTTATAGACACATATTATAGCTATGGAAAAACAACTAGAAAAATTATCAGAAAATTCAACTTAGGAAACGCGCTTAGAGATTTGGTGTATAGATTGTGAAGTGGAAGGTCACACCAAGGATAGTTGTCCTCACAAAACAGTACACTCATTACTATTAGAATGTGATATCTGTCATTTGAATCATGATGTTAGTCACTATCCTTTGTTACAGTGCGCGATAAGGAAGAATATATCTTGTTACTATAAAATTTTTAGGTCCACAACCCATGATACTGAAGATTGTTGGTTGATTGGTCATATCTAGGATGCTATAGACATTGGGGTATGAAAAAAAAGTGTAATAGATAACTCTAAGAACAAGAATGACCACTAGGATTGGGATCATAATCAAATGCACTATGACAGGAATGAGGGGTGTTTTGAAGGAGGTCATGGAAGAGGATGTGGATATCACAGTGGATATGGAGGATGAGGCCGTAGTGGAGGAAGAGATGAGCTTCCTTGTGGAACATGTTATACATGCGGATCTCCTGACCAATATAGGTGCAAATGTCCTCAAAATATTGCATGTTCTTTCTACGGAAAGAACCATAGCTATGAAGATTTCCTAGACTTATATGAGAATCTGAGTAAGCAACATAAGCAAGAAAAAAAGATGCTAGGATGGTTAGAATCCAGGGTCCAGTAGAAGATCAGTGGATGCCCAAGATAGTAGAAGGACCTGAGGCATTAATAGTGAAGATTACTACATGAGCTGAAGTGGCACCCACAAGAGAGGCATCACACCGGAAGCCTACGATCACCAAGGAGGAGGTTTTGCATGCAAGGTACCCAGATCCTTCTCATCAGAAGGAATTTTACCAGGATACCATGGAAGTGCTAAGGAATCTTCAAGGTGAGATACAATACTTAAAGGAGCAGAAGAAAGCATCAGAGACAGTCCAAACTGATATCGATGAACTAAGAGAAGTGTGCAAAATGTTACGCCAGGAGAACATCATTCCACTATTAGGAAGTTGGTTAAAAGGGAACACTGTACGCGTAAGTATGTGGACTGGATAGTAGATCCTGCATGCGAATCTTCCCCCTGATAGCATTGACTATGATAAAGAGATCACTCTGAATGTTGTTATAGATGGATGGCTGTTGAGCAATATTTTGATTGACACAGGTGTGGAAGTGATTTTTCTTACATTAGATGCATGGGTACAAATGGGGAGGCCTCCATTGCAAACATCATCTAATGTGTTGTTTATGGCAAACCAAACTAAGGCCACTCCCATAGGAGTTTTGAAGGATGCATCTATAACCATACAAGGGGCCAAATTCATTAGGGATTTTGAGGTATTAGCACTTACAGAAATAGATAGTTTTCTAGCCCTACTTGGACGCCCTTGGTGTTATGTGAATAATGCTGATTTGAGATTCAATAAGGGGTATATCAGCTTTGAGAACAAAGAGGAAAGGGTTGTGATACTTTTGAAAGATGGGAAGTCTACACCATATGTTGAGCCTCTAACTGAGGAGGACTTAAATAGAATCTATGTACATGCTATTCAGGACCCATATGTCAAAGAGACATCAAAGGAAGGCATCCTACAGTGGGAGGATTATCAC
Organism: Taxus chinensis; assembly: GCA_019776745.2. Taxonomy (NCBI): domain Eukaryota; kingdom Viridiplantae; phylum Streptophyta; class Pinopsida; order Cupressales; family Taxaceae; genus Taxus; species Taxus chinensis. Next base: position 853,198,702 of record CM034146.1, read on the forward strand.
TCTATTAGTGATACTATAAGTATATCTTGTGACAATTGGGCTCATGGTACATATGAACTAGTAGGATGTGAGGTAAAAATCACGGTTTCTCACAAGAATTGACTTCAATATATTCGATGGATAAGTAGCGTAGTACCTTGGTATAGAGGAGAAGAAGATCTTCCTGTATTCTTACAGGCCATGGAGGCATAATGGATAGACTAGGTCAGGAGAAGAGACATGTTAGCATATGTCTTAAGTGGGACAACAACACATTGGTGGGTAGTTCATAAATATAATATTACGGAGTGGAATGAGGTTAGAGTTTCCCTATCTACTAGGTATGTAAGGAGCAATGCACCTAAGTAAATCTATACTTATAATGGTGATCAACCTGGTCAGTGTCACATTCAACAGTGTGAGAGACTCTGGACAGTAGGACATGAAGCATTATCACCTTCACTCTAGGTGCATAGATTGTACTCTACTCTAAAAGGATGCACATGCACCTGGTATGTATACGTTGAACTACATCAAGAGATTGGGAATAAAAAAAATTTGACTGTAAGAATGATCCAGACCTTTGACTACTTTTCTTCCCAACCTCCAATAGAAGAGGCATTAAAATTTGTTAAGTGGTTAACTGTGGGAGATAGTGCAAAGGCAGAGGAACCCATACATGAATTATTTGGCGAGACAAAATTAGGCACACATTTTTAAGAAGACGGAGAAGACTTCATATTGTTTGAATGATCCTATCTTGAGAAAGAAAAAGGAAAGATGGTTTACATTGTGGACGATGAGGAAGTTGAGAAATTGGATATTGAACATTCACAAGGGGTACGCGAGGTCTTGGATAGTCTAGATAAGGATACACACGCCTATGAATTATTTGGCGGAAAGATGGTTTACATTGTGGACGATGAGGAAGTTGAGAAATTGGATATTGAACATTCACAAGGGGTACGCGAGGTCTTGGATAGTCTAGATAAGGATACACACGCCTATCACGAACCCATGAAGACAAAGAAGGTAAATATAGGATTAGAGGCTGAGCCTAAGGAGGCCATAATTAGAGACTACTGGTTAGACTCAGAGGTGGAAAAGATTATTGAGTTACTATGGGATTACCAGGACTTATTCCCCTCAAGGGTATCATAAACTTAAAGGTGTGCGTGAATCACTTGGGGAAATGAAGATAAAAATTAAGGAAGGTGCATGTCTAGTGAGAAAGAGAACTTACAGAATGAATCCTAATTTGCATGAAAAGGTAAAAGAAGAAATTGATCAAATGTTGAAATCTAGAATTATGAAGCCCCTTTATGAGTCAGAATGGGTTAGTCCAATGGTGATCAGTATAAAAAAGGATGGTAGAATTCAAATATGTTTGGACTATAGGGAGCTAAATTTTGCATGTGTAATAGACCCATTCCCTATGCCATTTACTGAGGAAATACTAGGAGGAGTTGTAGGGCATGAAATATATTCATTAACAGATGGGTTTTCTGGGTATCATCAGGTTCAAATTTCTGAGGAGGATCAAGAAAAAACAACTTTTACTACTGAATGGGGCAGTTTTTTCCTATACTATGATGCCTTTTGGATTGAAAAACATGCCTACTGTATTCTCATAGATAGTTATTTAGGCATTCAAATATTTTATTCATAACTTATTACAGTTCTACCTTGATGATTGGACAATATATGAGCTTGTTAAGGATCGCTATGAAAATATGCACTTAATGTTTGACTGGTGCAGACAATTGAGTATCTTTTTAAACATCAAGAAGTGCATATTTTCTACACCTTTTGGAATACTGTTAGGAAACATAATCTGCAAAGAGGGATTGTTTGTTGATCTAACTAAGGTTGTAATCATTTTAGGGTTCGAAGCACCCTACTAGTTAGAGTGAGGTACATATATTTTTAGGTCACACAGGGATATTATAGAAAATTCATCAAGGGATATGCAAAAATTGCCGCACCTCTGGAGGAGTTATTGAAAGGAAGAGGTACATTCTATTGGGGAGAATCATAACAACATGCGTTCGAAAACATTGAAAGAGAAACTTACTACCACGCACCTATCCTATGTTTTCCTTCATGGGATAAACCATTTCATGTACATCGCGGACGCCTGTGACATGGCCATTGGCACTGTGTTAGCTCAACCTAGAGAAGGTATTTCTGATCATTCTATTTTCTTTGCTAGTAGAAAGCTGACTCCTGCTGAATAGAATTATACAACTAAAGAGCGTGAAGCTTTTACCATGATCTATGCATTGCATAAGTTTTGATAGTATTTTTCTAGCTACACCATTTGTATTCTATACAGATCACATGGCATTGAAGTATTTGGTGAACAAACCCATCTTACAAGGGCACATCTGTAGATGGTTCCTCCTATTTCAAGAGTTTTATTTCATAGTTGTGGTGAAGCCAGGGAAAAGTAACTCTAGACTAGATCACTTGTCTAGAATTAACTCAGGAGAGGAAGCATAGAAAATTGAAGAAACCATGCCAGATGCATAGTTATATAGGTTACAATGCGTGCCATTAGAATTAGAAGACATTGTTGTCTTTCTACAAAATGGTGTGGCACTAGAAGGAATGAAGGCATTAGAAAAAGAAACAACTTGCTATATGCATGACATCGTTTATGTTGATCAATGGTAACCTATAAAAGTTAGGAAGAGATGAAGTATTACGCCGTTGTGTATTAGAGCATGAGCGCAAGGATATTATGGAAGAATCCCATGGTGGTATTGTAGGAGGCCATTATGTAGGTGATGTGACTACCTGAAAGATCCTACTCACTGGATTATGGTGGGAGACATGTATAAAGCTGCAAATAATATTGTAAGGCGTGTGACCATTATGAGTGCCTAGGAAAACTAGGATAAAGAGATGAAATTCCACTAAGACCTATTATCAGTGCCGAACCATTTGAGAAATGGGCCATCGACTTTGTAGGACCTATTTTGCCATCTGGGCGTAGGAATGGATCATGCTATATTATTACTTGCATAGATTATCTCACACAGAGGGCCGAAGTAGCACCTACGAAGGACTATACAGCAGCTACAACAACTAGGTTTCTATGGGAGAATGTTCTTACAAGATATAGATGTCCTTTAAATTTGAAAAGTGATATGGGTACACATTTTTTAAATGAAACCATTAGGATCCTATTAGATGAGTTTATGGTTGCCCACTATAAGACTACACCTTACCCCCCTCAGGAAAATGGAACTGCTGAGGCTTTCAACAAGATTTTGAGCCAGACATTGACAATAATTTATGATGTTGGAAGAAAGGATTGGGATGATAAAGTGTCAGCTGTTCTTTGGGCATATAGAACAACTTCTAAGAGATTGAATAAAGCCACACTATTTTAGTTGGTGATTAGAGCAAAAGCCATTCTCCCTATATAATTTATGTTACCTTCTTTGTGCATTGCATGTACTAGAGGTCTAGATAATGAGCAGGATTTAGAAGAGCATATTGAGAAGATTATTTAACTGGATGAGTGACGATCCATAACACGATGGATTTAGAAGTAGGAAAAGGCTAGGTAGAAAGCATGGCATGACAGAAACATAAGGGATAAGAAGTTTGAGATTGGACAAATGGTACTTCTCTATGACTCTAAGGTCTTGCACCATCCAGGCAAACTTAAAGTACATTGGTTGGGGCTGTATACCATCACTTACATACTTGAATTAGGTGCTTTCCCATTAGAAGCACTTGATAGAACACAACTACCTAGTTACTTTAACGGGAGTAGGATGAATCCCTACTATAATTAAGTCTTCTTGGTGTTTGTAATAAGGCAATATTTCCATTTAGATTAGGTTTCCATTCTGTATTTCCTTATTGTATTTCCTTCATTATCACTATGCTTTGTCAATTTAGTTGTTGTTATTATGTAATAAGTGTGTATGCATGCATGAAGCTAATTACTATGTGAAGAATGTTTATGCGCAGAGGACTGCACATACTTTTAGTGTGGGGTGGCTATAGTTATCCAAAAACAAGACTATGGGAATTGAAAGGTGAAAGGAATAAGCTGCTACAGGTGTGATTTAATTCAAAAGAATATTGCTTCTCAAAAGTGAACAAGGATGGAGATGAATGAAAGGAAAGTATAACGCAAGGTAAGTAGAGGCCATGACAACTACCAGGAGAAGGTATGGTGATGAGGTACTCAAGTGCAAGGGCGCGTGCTGAAGAGAAGTATGTGACCATAGGGTAGGAAGGTGCGCTAGAAGGTTATAGTTGGGGCGTGAATATGTACCGTGTGGAACAAATGAATTTGGTCAATGAATGAGAGGATATTTTGTAAATGAAGGAGTAATAAATGCATCAAAATTTAAAAATTATATAAGGATGGGATGTGAATTAATTTTTACCGTTGCGACTAAGAGTATTTGAGGAAAGAGTTAAGTGTGAAGAGCCGCATGATCAGGTTAAAGTGTGAAGGGTGTGAAACCAAGCATGACAAATAGATCTATGTGAAAAGAAGCTTGTGTCCCTAGTGGTGAAGGGTTTGAGTGAAGTAAGGTGACAGAGAGGAGTTAGGGCACAAATTTTCCACCTAGGGCACGATTGAATCGAGCTAGGGTTTGACTTACAAATTGCAGAGTTAAAGGGGAGACGATTGGAAGGTAAAAATGGCACCCAAGAAGGCAGCTACAGTAGGAGAAAAAGGAAAGAAGAAGGTGGTTGTTGAGGAGGAAGAGATGGCACCTGAAAGAAATTTTACAGAAATGTAATATCTAGAAGGATTCAACCTTTTTGTGACGGGAACAACTTTTTTGGATTCAACTCTTCATCATGAACTCGTGCTCCAATTTTCATCATGATTCGCTTTCCAGAAATCTCAGAAATGAAAAATGAAAATTTATGTCTGGTAAGAGCTTCAAGTATGGATCTACCAAGGAATAATACTGATAAAAAATCAGTCCTTCATATCTCAAGAAACTTGAAACTTCATCGTGCAAAAACTAGTTTGAGAGAAAATAGATTTTTTAGAGACCTTTCCCTCTGAATTTCAGATGATTTCACCCACCAGATCTTTGGGAGTTTGAAATTTTCTTTGAAAAGGGTAGAATACTGATTAAAAAAACATCCATCCATATCCCTAAAAAATATGGAATTCATGACAAAAAACTATTTCACATGAAACTATATTTTTCAACGATCATTCCCTCCAATTTTCATGCAATTTAGCCCTTTAGAAACCTGAGAAGTGGAGAGGTAGCTTGTTTATTTTTTCCACTATTGTGTCATCCCGGCCATTAATGGAAATTAAAATTATCAGGTCTAGTTTTTTTCTCCATTTTTGACGAAATCAATTTCATTGCAATAGGTTTTTGCTTCTTGTCTCACTGGTGAAATTTCTCTTCGATCTGATTGTCGGTTTGACGGGAATTTGAGCTTTGTTCTTCGTTGAATCGGAAGTAAAATTTATTTGTTATGAGTATTCCTTTCTGAAAATGGGAGGTTTGAATATGATTTTTTAGTGGCCTTCAAGAGAGAAGAACTTAGCAACATATGGTTTGTCAATCCGTGAACCGGTTTGTAAGATCTATTCGATTTTCGGTTTCATGGAAATGAATTTTTTCAAACTTCTGGGTTGTTCATTCTTCATTTTATCAATATTTATTATGGAACCTATATATTTTCATGGATTAAAGAATTTATTTTCTTTTGTGAAGCTGGTTTGAACTTTTGAAATGGTGGAGTGGTGGTGATAAGTTGCAAAGAAAGTTATAGAGCAAGTTGTGTATGGAGGAGTTAGATGTTATAAGCTAGAAGCACGAGGAATTTTTAAAATTTTAAAATTAAGCACAGATGGGAGATGGGAAATTTTTTGAAGGTTTTATTTCCCTGACATGTGAGGGACATGAGGGAAATCAAATTGCATGGCGATCCTAGAGATGACACGTGGCAGATATCCGAAGGTTGCGAATTTGAGCTCCAAATTACACTTGGGGGTTGAACTAACAATCCTGATGGTTGCATGGGGTTCCTGAGGTCACATGGGGGTTAGGTGAATTTTTCCAAGGTTGATTTCCTTGACCTTGAGGGATGTTAGGGACACAAAATCCTGCTAGGATCTTGGAGTTGACACGTGTCCTCACAAAATTTGGCTAACTCTTGAACTTGCTCCAAGAGGACAACTTGCAATGATAATAACTTGAGCTCCCGATGGACTTGTTTAGAAAAATTTTATATGATCCTGATTGGAAATTTACTTTTAAATCCAATGGTAGGTTTCTCATATGTATATTCTTCCATTTGATCTATGAAAAATTGGATTTTTTATTTGGTACTCCACATGTGCCTAAGAAAAACTATCTGCGGACCTAATACACTAAAGTGTTGTGAAGAAACTAATTTCACCATCTTGTAGGGATTGGAATTATATTTATATATATATTGTTTTTCTCATAACTCCATCTGGAGCTCCCAGAATCACCTTCTGAAGCTCAACAGTTGTTTTGGCCTATGCACTGACTAGGCCTATAAAACCCTAATTTTGGTGAAACTACCCCAACGTCTTCGAGCCATTCTAGAATATTCCTAAATCACTTCCATGATTTCCCAAGACCTTTGTATCACCTCCATGTCTATTTTTTCTTTTCTACTCCACTCCATGGGGTTTCTCCCACCCTAGGAAGGCCAGTGATAGCCCTTCCTACGACTGCCTATAGCTTGCAACTTTTAATGAACTCCTAAAATCACCTAGGGGGAATGAATGGAATTTCCTAAATCACCTAGGGGGATGAGATAACATTAATCGAGAGGCCACTTGGACTGATTGGAGAGTTTCAGGGTGTCTTCGAATGATAGGACTTGAAAACATTGACACAGGGGTATAGTTGTCATGCTTGGAAATTGTTAATTTCCTTGTTGCACATTTGCATGACAACACATCTTTTAGAGAGTGTCCCAAGCACCATTCTCTTGGTTTTATCACCCCCTTAGTGTAGAATTTCCATTTTTTATGCATTTTTTCTTCTCTTTGGTCCCTTGGAATCATATGATAGGATTATATAGTTGTATCTCTAGCATTAGGAGTAGTTTTAACATTAGTTTAGGTAGAGGAAGCCATCCTTCTCCGGAGGTCCATCTCAAGTATGCAAGTCCCAAAACTATAAAGATGGTCCTATGTTAGCAAAAAGCGGGGATATGTCATTAGATAATCCTAGGGTGATATTTTTTTGTGATAAAATTTTTGGCATCCCTGATGGGATAGGTTTGAAGAACCTTACCACTTCACTAAATCATGTTTTATGTACACTTGGTGAAGATTTTATGCTTTAGAAGATCTACAACAACACGAAGGTGATATTAAAGAAACAAAGGCTCAAAATCATGTAAGGTAAAAGGGAGAAACCCATATATGTGACTTGCGCTTGCTGAAAAGTAAAAAATAACTTAAATTCCAAGAAAAACAAATCCCAAAATCCACAAAGCTGAGGAGTTGCCCGAGGATGTGACCCGACATTAATGCAAAGAAAAGCGCACTCACATGTGTAAGAAAATCATTTTCATCCCAAAAACCCATGAAGAAGGTGAAGTAATGTGGGGATTCGACCCCTGCTGACTACAAATTAAGTGGGTTTGTAAACCCACAAGTCAAGCAAACTAAAAGGCCCGCAAAATAAATGAAGCAAAGTAGTCCTAAAACTCCACAAAGAGGTATTTTCAAGCACATATGGTGACTCCACTGATCTAACTCACCAATTTTCTAAGTTACATACATTTCCCCTTTTCTTTTCTATCCATTTCCATATCTTCCATTTTTCTCCATTCATGAATTTGTGCAATCATGACTTCATTTCCTTCCTAGAATTCCCATTTACAGTAGTAGAAGTGCCATTCAAATCCATCTCCAATCTATTTTAACACATATCCAAATCATTACTATGATCAAAATTAGTTTCAACATGCATACCCCTATGAGCCAAGTGCAAATCAGTTTGGTCATTCACCAAGCTATGGATTTGTTCAAGAGTAGGAGTATGCATATTTTTGAGGGCATTATACACCTACAGATGAAGATTTTGAAGGTTAAATTCAAAGGATGGAGTAAATATTTCAATTTTTCAAGTGAAAAATACAAATATTACATGCTAGATAACCTGGTTTTAGGAAACCATGTCCATGGAGAGATCTTATACCTAGTTGTCTTAGCCCATAACAAAATCTTAAGGTAATGAGCGATTCTCTCATTCAAATGGTTGGTTTCATTTTTTCATTTAAAGCATTAGAGGCTAATGGACATAATGTTGAAGAACCCTATCAACGGGATGTTCCTAAACCTTTGTCATGTTAGTATCCAATTTCTATGGATTATCAACCACCCAAGCCTAAGGTCAAAATCCCTAGCTTTCTACCTGCTACCCCCATTATGGATTCCCTTTCTCCATATTCTTCCCTTACATATCACCTTTAATTCTCAACCCTATTTCCTTTTAAACCACCCCCCCCCTCTATAGAAAGAATAAATTAAACCTCCCCTTCCACCTAAAAAATTGCAAAATCATGTTGTAACCCATCTCACCCCTCCTCTTGCATTATTGAATTCATTTTGGGAAGAAAAGAAGAAAATAATTCAAGGAGGACAATGATTTGAAGAACCCAATAGAGAAGAGCTTGCTAAAAATTTGAAGGAATGGGCTGAAATATTTGAGTTCAAGAAGATGTCATAGTTGTTCTAGAATTAAAAATAGGTTGGGATTGAAGAACATAATGTGGAACATGTTTTCGTTGATGAGAAATCACATCAAGAAGATGATCAACAATCCTTGTATTCTGAGTGTAATGTACATGATGGCACTGTATTCATGGAGGCTACTGTTTTATCTCCACAAAATTCAGTAAAGGAGGTGGAGAAATCATATTTAGAATTATTGGATGAATAAGAGATCATAGGGATATTTTTTCTTTATTTTGTTCATAAAACTTCAAATCACACTTCCACTTCATTCTTGCAAGAATCTGATTGTGTGGATAAGTTTGATTTATCAAAAATTTTCCTTGAGGAGGAGAACTTTGAGGAAGATCTTACTGAAATTTTTCCTCATCAAGACAATGAAGAAGATTTTGATCTTTCAAACTTTGTGCTTGAGTAGGACAACAATGATGACACCATTGCAAAATCAAAAGTCATCATGGAGAAGGTAGTTTTGAAGGAGGCAAAGCAAGGAACAAATCAGCTTGTAAGCAACCACCTTTAGGAAGAAAATCTACATGAAGATCCCAATTGTGGGATTGAGCTTCAAAGGAATGGGAAAATTTAGAGGATAAAACCATGTCCAATAAAATATCTGGATTCTTTAGAACTAAGGAAGGAGTCATAACCAGTCATGCTCACATCAGAGCATGAAGATGAGCTTCAAAGTACCAAGGATCAGCTGCAACACTCTCAAATCTAAATATAGAGCCAAAAGAGGCATTCATTTTATTTCCAGTTGATACTTTGATAAATTAGGTGGAGAATTAGTTCCATGTCTATTTTTCACTCTTCCACATGACCATGTTCAGTGCCAAATCAGTTGTATGGTCTCAATTTGTGAGGAAGGGAAGCTACTTTGCCTTGCCAATTACAGGATTTGTTTGATTTTCCCATTTCTATGGTTAGATTAGATTAGGTAGGTGTAGAAAAAAAATCATACACTTTGAGTCATTATTTAGTCCTGATATCATACTGCTATTTATATGGTTCTCAAGCGAAAAGAATAATATTCAACCTATGTCTTTGGCCATTTTTAGATTTATTTCTATCATTATTTTTGATCTCACACCCGTACTTTCCTAGTTTGTAACTTCATACTATGTTTTCCCTATTTTTGATTGGGGCACCTAGCTAGGAATGAGGCACCCTAGGTGCCCCAGTCTTATTTTTACTTTCCTCTCACTTTTTGGGCGCTTTCTAGTCATTTGAGCTTCTTATATTTTTAGTGATCAGAATTTTGAGGTTAATTACAAAATTAATGGAGATAACCATATAAATATAAATTTATGTGACCATAATAAGGGACCAGGCACTAAGCACAAGCTATCTCCACCTAAGGTTACATCCCTCAAAGGCATATCTAAATTTTTTTCCATCCATCTAGCTCCACCACAAAGCATACAAGGCTCGTTCATCTGCATCAAAATCTTCACACATACACACCTAGAACTACATTAGGTCTAATATGTAATGCAATGCTAAATGATAAGTCCATAAATTTGGCAGTCGAAGATAGTTTGAACCCTTCATATGAATCTATATATTTTTAGGGTTTTGATGATTTGTCTGGGGTTTTGTAAGTGATTCTTCATCACAGGTTTATGGGGACATCTAGAAAAGTGCACCGATATTCATGTGATAGGAAGCAAAAATAGCTGAACATCCAGTGAAAATCCACATGAGGTTTTTTGTCCATTTGCGCCGACCAAAGCACCTAGATCTTAGACCACGCCATCCACGGGTGCCCATATCCCTCTCTAGGCACCCCAGTCTAGCCAGACATTCCAAATCTACACTTTTTCAGGATCTTTTGTGAAGGTTTCCTCCTCATGTTCACCTGGTCTACACTGCAACATAGTCCCAAGACATTTATGAATAAGTTAAGGCTTTCCTAACCTTCTTTTCACATTAGGGTTTGTTGGGGTTAGCACACCATTTGTACATATAATATATCATATCTACGCATAAATTCAAATAAAAGAGGACATTCTATAAGAAGAAATATACAAAACAAGAGATATAAATCAACACCATATTTAACGTGTTCACCCAGTGTGGTCTACGTCCACCAAGAAACAAGTAAATCTATTATCCAAAGATTTCACAAGATATATAATGAATATTTACAATCTTCCACACCTCTGGGATGTACAATACTTCCTTTCTCTCAAGATTTTGATTCTTCACCAAGAATTCTCTTTCTCACAATTATTCTCACAATATTCATCAAATTTTACAAGTTCTTCTTAATTCTTACTTCTAAACCCTAGATTTCATGCTTATATAGGAATATAAAAACTTAGGGAACTTATCCATGCAATTAAAATCAATAGATCTGCTTTTATTAAAAAATTAGATCTAATTCCCATGAGTTAATTAAAACACCCACACACAGGTAACCGACACCAGTTATCCCTAACTGATGTTAGTTCCTCCTTTCCTCATCAATGCTGGTCATAGGTGACCGATGCTGGTCCCTCCATAACCGATGTCGATTACTGTGTTTTCCATTAAGTTTCATATTGCATGCTAATCTAAAGTAATTGAGCTCCACAACTCAACAATCTCCCACGTGGAGATTAATTACTACACCATACCTGTACAACATCATTCTTAGATCCTTAGCTTTGTTTCTTCCTCTTCAAGTCTCAAACTCGAAGACCAACATAAGTGGAGTGTAGCTCCAACTTATCCTTTGATAATTGTTTTAGTTAGCATATCCGCAGGGTTCTCACTCGTATGAATATTTTCTAGATTCAACTGCCCATCCTCCAATACCTGCCATATGAAGTGATACCTCAAATGTGTTTCATTCTTGAATGAAACGTTGAGTTCTTTTCCAAATGAATTACACTCTAAATGTCACTAAAAAATTTGTAATCATCTTACTCCTTTACCAACTCTTCCATGAGCCTACTCATCCATGTCATCTCCTTGTTAGCCTCTGTAGCTATAACATACTCTACCTGTTATGTTTACGGAGCCTATTTTCATGTTGGAGTATGGTACACATTCTATATGTTACACTCAGGTATTTTTAGGTAGTCAGGGGGGTTCGAGGGCAAAGCCCCTGAAGAAAATTTTCATGTGTGGTTTATTAACCCATGGGTAATGGGTAACCTTTATGGGATATGTTTGGGCCCATGGTTTTTTGGTACCCATTGTTTTGTAAAACTACCTCTTCAGCTACCCATAGGTTTATGGGACGGTTTTGTTTTTGCCCATTGTTTGATACCCATGGTTTTGTAAAACTACTTAAGCAGTTGTCTATTTATATGGTATTATGCATATGATAGAAATACAAGCAAATGTATTGTATATGTGTTTTGAATTTGGGTGTGAATTCTGTAGAGTTTGTTGAGCATAGCTCCAAACGGATCTGGGTATTGTATTGAGAGAGTGGAGGCTTGTAATAAAATCTGAGCAAGTGATTCTTAGTGGACGTAGCCCAAATTGGGTGAACCACGTTAAATCTTGTCTCTCTATGTTGTGTTATTTATTCTACACTTTTATTTGAGATCTGTAATATTTTCTGCATATTAGTTTCTACTGTTGCGATTCTGTAAGGGATTATTCTGCATATTTTATCTCTTATTTCCTAACAATTGGTATCAGAGCCTGGTTTGGTTTGCTGAAGTGTTGAATCGCAGGGAAATTTTTATCTTGAGTGGGAGCTATGGCAGATGATGGAAGATCTAGGGTTGACAAATTCAACGGGTAGAATTTTAGTCTTTGGAAGATGCAGATGGAATATTACCTTTATCAGAAGGATCTTTATACTCCGTTGTCTAAGAAGGTGAAAAAACCCTCGAGTATGATAGATGTGGAATGGGATTTGTTAGATCAAAAGGCACTTGGAATGATCCGGTTGTGTCTTGCATCTTTGGTATTATTTAATGTTTCAAAGGAAAAGACTACAAAATATCTAATGGATGCATTAGGGAAGTTGTATGAAAAACCCTCTACCTCTAACAAGATATTTTTAATGAAAAAGTTGTTTAATATGAAGATGTCTGAGAATAGTTCAGTAGCAGATCATTTAAATGATTTCAATACGGTTGTGAATATGCTAGCTTTGGTTACAATAAAATTTGATGAAGAAGTTAGGGATTTATTAATTTTGTGCTCTTTACCTGAAAATTGGAATAGCTTGGTAATGGCGGTAAGCAACTCGGTTCCAGCTAATTCAAAGTTGAAGTTTGAGGATGTTGTAGGGGTGATTCTAAGTGAGGAAATGTGAAGAAAAAGCTCTGGGGAATCTTCTACTTCAGGGAATACTTTGCCAGTGGAAACTAGAGGGATACTGAAGAATAGAGGAAACCATGGAAAATTGAAAGCTCGGGCAAGGTCAAAATCCAAGAGCAAGATTGTATGTTGGAACTGTGGAAAGTCTAGGCATGCAAAGAAGGATTGTTGGGAGCTTCGGGACAAGAAGAAACAACAGGAAGAAAACAAAGAGGCAAACGTGGCATCGGGTAATGTATGTCAAGATGCTTTGATTCTTTCTTTGCATAATATTACTTAATATTGGGTTTTGGATTCAGGGGCTTCTTTTCATGCTACTCCACATAGGCATTATTTTGTTAATTATGTTTAAGGGGATTTTGGGTATGTTTTTCTTGGTGATGATGAGCCTTGCAGTAAAGTTGGAAAAGGTTCTGTTCAGGTTAAGATGCAGAATGGGAATACATGGCTATTGAAGGATGTCAGACATGTGCCTATATTAAAGATAAATTTGATATCAGTGGGGCAATTGGGAAGTGATGGTTGTACTGTGATATTTACAGCTAACTCTTGGAAGGTTACCAAGGGTGCTCTTATGGTGGTAAGAGGTAAGAAGGTTGGAACCTTGTATTTAACCACTGATAGTACTAATGATTGTAATCTTGTGGCTTTAGATGTAGATACAACATTATGGCACTATAGGCTCGGTCATATGAGCCATAAGGGCATGAACATCATAAAGAAGAATTTTCCTAGATATACAGAAACAAGTTTGGATTTATGTGAGAACTACATATATGGGAAACAAAAGTGAGTAAGGTTTCTCAAGGTTGGACCTATGAAGAAAGAGAGTAAGTTAGAGCTGATACATTCTGATGTGTGGGCGCCGGCTCAGGTATCATCTCTTGGGGGTTCAAGTTATTATGTTACTTTTATTGATGATGCAACAAGAAAAGTTTGGGTTTATTGTATTAGAAACAAATATGATGTATTTGACACTTTTGTTAAATGGAAAGCCTTGGTAGAGAATGAAATAGGTCTTAAGCTAAAATGTCTCAAGTCAGATAATGGAGGGGAGTATTGCAGTAATGAATTTAATAATTACTGTTCTAATAATGGAATCCGTAGGAAAAAGATGGTTCCAGGAACTCCACAGCAGAATGGGGTATCAGAAAGGATGAACATAACAATAATGGAACGTGCTAGGAGCATGAGGTTACATGCAGGATTGCCTCTTTCTTTTTGGGCAGAAGTGGTAAGCACAACTATGTACTTGATAAATAGAGGACCCTCAAGTGCCTTGGATAGAGGCATACCTGAGGAGGCATGGTATGGTAAGAAAGTTGATTATTCATTTCTTAGAGTCTTTGGATGTGAGGTGTTTTTTCATATAGACAAGGATGATAGGACCAAGCTAGAAGCTAAATCAGAAAAATGTACTTTCCTTGGTTATGGTGGTGATGACTTTGGGTTTAAATGTTGGAGTATTAAGGACAAGAAAATCATTCGGTCTAGGGATGTGGTCTTTAATGAGAAAGTCATGTATAAGCAACAGTTGTAGGAAAACATGGAAGAATCCAAGAAAGAATTTGCAGTGGTAGAGGATCTTCCGGACGGGAAAGTGACCCATGAATCAGTTTAGGAACCTACTCAACAGGAACCCCAAACTCCTACAGTGAGGAGGTCTTCTAGGGTAAGAAAAGAACCTAAACATTTTTCTCCTTCTCTTTATTATTTATTACTCACTGATAGTGGAGAGCCAGAGAGCTTTGATGAAGCAATGCACGTAGATGCCAGTAAGAAGTGGGAGCAAGCCATGGATGAGGAGCATAAGTCTCTCATGGAGAACCAGACTTGGGATTTAGTGAAGCTACCGGAAGGCAAAAGAGCATTCCAGAACAAGTGGGTGTATAGAGTTAAAGATGAAGAAGGAGGAAAGAAAAGATATAAGGCCCAGTTGGTGGTAAAGGGTTTTACACATAAACAAGGTATAGATTTTGATGAGATATTTTCTCCTGTAGTAAAAATGACTTCTATTAGAACTGTTTTTGGAATAGTGGCAGCAGAAGACTTGCACTTAGAACAGTTAGATGTAAAGACTGCATTTCTCCATGGTGATTTGGAGGAGGAACTATATATGTAGCAACCAGAGGGCTATGAGGTCAAAGGTAAAGAGGAGATGGTGTGTAAACTGAAGAAGAGCTTGTATGGCTTGAAACAAGCTCCACGTCAATGGTATAAGAAGTTTGATAGCTTCATGATGGAGCAAGGTTATATTAGATGTCATTCTGACCATTATGTGTATACAAAGAAATTTGAGGATGGAAGTTATATTATCCTGTGTTTGTATGTTGATGACATGTTGGTTGCAGATAAAAACATGTAGGAAATAAAAGTACTCAAGAAATAGCTAAGTGAATCCTTTGATATGAAGGATTTGGGGGCAGCCAGAAAAATCCTTGGTATGAGGATAACTTGGGATAGGAAGGAATGGAAGTTGACTTTATCTCAGGAAGAGTACATTAAGAAGGTATTGGACAAGTTTAACATGCAAGATGCTAAACCGGTTGGGACTCCTTTGGCAGGCCATTTTAAGTTATCAAAGGAGCAGTGTCCCAAGATAGAGCAGGAAAGAAACCAGATGTCCAAGGTACCTTACTCATTAGCAGTTGGCAGTTTGATGTATGCTATGGTGTGCACTAGGCCTGATATTACGCATGCACTGGGAGCTATGAGTAGATTTATGAGTGATCCAGGTAAAGAGCATTGGCAAGCAGTAAAGTGGATCCTTCGGTATTTGAGAGGAACCATGGGGACAATTTTGTGCTACGGTGGATCAGACACCACTTTACATGGTAATGTAGATTCAGACATGGATGGATATGTAGACAATAGGAGGAGCATGACAGGTTATATTTATACTGTAGGTGGGACAGCAGTGAGCTAGATTTCATGACTACAAAAGCTGGTGGCTTTGTCAACTGCGGAGGTTAAGTATGTTGCTGCCACAGAGGCAAGAAAAGAGATGATTTGGTTACAACAATTTCTTGAGGAGTTGGGGCATAAGTAGGAGGAATGTAAGTTGCATAGTGATAGTCAGAGTGCTATACACCTAGCTAAGAACTCTACTTTTCACTCCAGGATGAAGCATATACAGCTGAGATATCACTTCATCAGGACAACTTTGGAGGAAGATAAGTTGAAGTTGGAGAAGATTCATACCAGTCAGAATCTAGCAAACATGATGACCAAGGTGGTCACAAAGGATAAAATAAAGCTATGTTCAGCTTTGGTTGGCCTTTTTGGATGACAGTGAAGGGTTGAGAAGCTTGCTCAGTGGAAATCAGTCTCTAAGTGGGAGATTGTTATGTTTGTGGAGCCTATATTCATGTTAGAGTGTGGTACACATTCTATGTGTTACAATTGGGTATTTTTACGGTGGTCCTGCTTGCCGGTGAGCGGGTCAAGGGGGTTCGGGGGTGAAGCCCCCGAAGCAAATTTTCATGGGTGGTTTATTAACCCATGGGTAATGGGTAACTGTTATGGGCTATTTTTGGGCCCATGGTTTTTTGGTACCCATTGTTTTGTAAAACTGCCTCTTTGGCTACCCATAGGTTTATGGGACGGTTTTGTTTTTGCCCATTGTTTGATACCATGGTTTTGTAAAACTAATTAAACATTTTTCTATTTATATGGTCTTATGCATATGATAGATATACAAGCAAATGTATTGCAGATGTGTTTTAAATTCGGGTGTGAATTCTGTAGAGTTTATTGAGCATAGCTCCAAATGGATCTGAGTATTGTATTGAGAGAGTGGAGGCTTGTAATAAAATCTGAGCAAGTGATTCTTGGTGGACGTAGCCCAAATTGGGTGAACCACGTTAAATCTTGTCTCTCTATGTTGTGTTATTTATTCTACACTTTTATTTGAGATCTGTAATATTTTTTGCATATTAGTTTCTACTGTTGCGATTCTGTAAGGGATTATTCCGAATATTTTATCTCTTATTTCCTAACACTACCTCTGTAGTAGACAAAGCCACAACCTTTTGTAATCTTGAAATCTAGCTAACTTTCATCCCACCTACTGTGAAAATATATCCAGTAGTGCTCTTCCTACCATCTAGATCTCCAGCCATATCCGAATCAACATAGCCATATAATGAAATATCCAAATGTACATAGCATAACTACATGGTAGATGTCCCTTTCAAATACCTAAGTATCCATTGGACTATTTTCCAATGCTCTTTACCTAGATTGGCCATATATCTACTCACAAGTCCCATTGCCTGTGTAATGTCTGGTCTGGTACAAACCATAGCATACATGAGACTCCCAACTGCCGAATCATATGGCACTCGTGTCATGTATTTGACCTTATGTGATGATGGACACTGATCTTTTCTCAATTTGAAGTGTCTAACCATAGGTGTACTAACAGGTTTTTTATTCTACATCTTGAACCTTTCTAACACCCTCTTAGATATAATCCTTCTGAGACAAATATAATTTCTTGTTCTTCCTGTCTCTGTGTATTTTCATGCCAAGGATGATTTTTTCAGCTCCTAAATCCTTCATATAAAATGTGCGAGCAAGCTTTCCCTTAAGCTCACCAATGTCCTGCATACTAGATCCTATAATAAGCATATCATCCACATACAGTAACAAAATAACATAGTTCCCATTTTCAAGCTTCTTGGAATAAAAACAATGGTTAGATTCACATCTCAAGTAACCATGCTCATGCATAAAACTATAAAACCTCATGTACCATTGGCTTGGAGCTTTCTTAAGCCCATATAAGCTCTTTTTCAACCTGGACACTAATTTCTCCTTACCCTTGATTTCATACCCCAGCAGTTGCTGCATACAAATCTCTTCATCCAAATCATGATGAATGAAATCCATCTTCACATCTAGTTGCTATAAATGCAAATCATTTATTGAAACTAAACTCAATACAATACAAATAAAAGTCATCTTAACAATCCCTTTTGTTATCCCGAATTCACCCCTCAAGGAAATTTAGATAACTTGCATGATTTCTTCAGGCTTGAGCAAGTATAATTGGTTAGAGGCCCAAAAATCAGGTTTTGGGGGTCCCTTTGGCTCTTCTCTAACTTCCCTATCTAAGGAAAAATTTCAGGGAGTTAAAAAAAATGAAAAAAATTGAAAAAGGGGCTTCATTCAATTTATTGTGGTTTTTTTGGAAAAATTTGTCTCATATCGCATAGGTTCAATCGAGATAGTTAGGACGTGAAAAAGTGAAATGGCTGATTTGCAAAGGAATTAGTTAAGTTGGAAAATTTTGTACCAAGCGGTCCGCAAGACAAAGGGACAGTCTGGACCCATATAGACGAAATCACCATAGAAAAAAGGGGTCATAAAATGTATAATTTTTTTCCCCACATGGTTCGCTAGACAGTTGAGACATCGATACGTGTGAGATGCGAAAAGGTGAAATAGCCGATCACAAAGAAATGCAGGTGGAGTGGAAGCCAACAGCCTTCACGGCCTGGTCAATGGCGGGACAACTGGGACATCCAAACCTGAAATCCCCACACCAAGAAGGAATCAGGTGACATGGAGAAAATCATCCCAAGCTGCATAGGTACATGCAGGACAATTGGAACCCGAAAACCCACCATATCTACATTGCAAGAATATCTCAACCCCGAGCTTCAGACCATCATAACTTTTGACCCAGAGCTCCGATTCTCATGAAATTTGATTTATTACTTTTAATGAGGGTAGGTATATGAAAATAAAGAAAACATATCTAGTTCTATTAAATTAAATGGCTAGTCCCGTTAGATGATAGAAATGCCTAGCAGACCCTAAATAGTTACCTACACTCAGATTGTCATATCTTTTGCATTTCTAAATGAAAATGCACAAAATTGGTACTGTTGGAATCATGGTTCTGAGCTCAATTCACAAAAATCAAGAAAGTAGGAATTTGATGAAGAATCTATGGTGATTTTGAAGAAAAATTTCCCAGCTTAGAACAATGATTTTATTGGTGGTTGGGAGAACATTTAATGAAGCATGGGTAGACATTTCTCACTGCTGCAAGTAATGGGACAATATGGGGTGCCTTTTGAAAAAAAAAACTTCATTTCAGTTCATTTACTACCTCTTGCAAGTGGTTGAAAGATGGATTTCAGGATTTTCATTTCCCTCTCTCTCTCTCTCTCTCCTCTCAAAATTCTATAAATTGGAGTGTTGAGCTCATTATAAAGAAAGATAGTTTTTAAGTAGCAAAACTCTATCAATTTTTTTGTGTGAAGTTAATGTGCTATAGGCCCTTGTAGTTGACTCCTTACATGGTGATCCAAGCCATTATTTTGTAATAGATTGAAATTTACATATCAATGAAGCAATAAATATGAGTTTTTGGATGCCTCTTCCCTTGTTGTGTTTGTTTTCATTCTCTTTTCCCCTCCAATCTCATTACATATATATTGTGTGTATTTATGCTCTTCAAAGGATTCATTATCATTATTTATGTTTGAAACATTGTTGTGAATGCATTTCCTAGACCATGGAGAATTATTATCACCCCTAGTAGTATGCACTTTACTTCTATTTTTCAAACATTGGAAGACTATTCTCACACCCTCCTTTTCTAGTGTATCACCACTTTAATGTAGCATTTTTTTTCACGCACTCTCTGTCCCTAGTCCCTTAGAAATTTAGATTAGGACATGATAGTTTTTCCTACATTAGAGTAGATTGTGGCAGGTAGTTTAGGAGAAAGAACCAACTTTCTCTAGAGGTCTATCTCAAGTAACAAGTCCCAAAACTTGGGGATAGCACCCATGTTATCCATTCACACCATGAGCTCAAGCACATGCACTTGTACAAATCATAGGGTGTTGTGATTTGGAAATAACACCTTTACTATAAGCCTTGCCTTGTACCTTTTCTATCCACCCTCTTCTTCCTCGATCCTGTAAACCCACTTGTTATGTAATTCCCTCTTACCTACTGATAACTTAATCAAATCCCAAGTTTGGCTCTATTCCAATAATTCTATCTTCTCATCCATGCCATGCTCCCATTGGAGTCAATAATAAATAAAATAGAGAATTTTTAAATCTTTCTGGAGGTTTACTCACCCTTTGTGATCTTTTCACATGAGTTTAGGGTACCGGAGGTGCATTCTGGACCTCCTGGACATTTGTATACAAATATAACAGTGACTGGCATTGGTCAACTTTAACTAACATCAGTTCTTTTAACCGATGTTGGTTTGAATCTTATGTAACCGATACTAGTTCAGCTTATCGATGTCGGTCATGGGTCAACTAACAATGATTACTGTGTAACCCTGTCAGTATGATTTATAAATCTGAGAGTTCATTTTCATTCACAAACTTCTCAATATGTTTGTTCTTGTGTACAAAAATTTTATCCCTGAACATTCTCTTTTCATTCCATTCAATATCATGACTCCTAATAATTTTAGAATTGTCTAAATCCCAAAAATGGAATCTAAAATCACCAGATCCATAACCAATGAAATTGCATCTTTTAGATTTTACATCCAATTTTTTCCTATTTTCCTTATCAATATGCATAAAAGCTTTTGAACTAAAAACATTAAGAAAATATATATCTACCTATTTTCCAGTCCAAGATTCCTATGGTTTTCCTCCATCTAGTGAACTTTAAGGCCCACGGTTAATCAAATAAACTCTTGTATCAACTACTTCTACCCAAAATTGCAAGGGCAATCCATAATGTATCCTCATACTTCTAGCATGTTCTATGATTTTCTTGTTCATTCCTTTTGTAACACCATTCTCATGTGGTGTTCTTGGAACCATTATTTCTCTATATATCTCATTCACTAAACAATAATCATTGATTTCCTTGCTACAATATTCACCACCATTTTCATATCTAAGGAACTTTAACTTTGAATTTGATTCATTCTCAACAAGGGATTTCCATATTTTAAAAGTCTCAAAAACATCAAATTTACGTTTAATACAACAAAACCATAGCTTTCTTGTAGCATCATCAATTAAAGTAACATAATATTGGGATCCTCCATGAGAATCTATCTAAGTTGGTCCCCACACATCTGAATGCACAAGCTCCAATTTATTCTCCTTCATAGTTGCCCCAACTTTGACAAATATCACTCTCTTTTGCTTTTCAAAAACAAAATTCTCACATAAATCTAAATCTAAATCTTTCAAATCTAATAACTTACCCTTAGCCTTTAATATTTGATTTCCTTTTTGACTCATATGCCCCAACCGATTATTCCACATACATACATCTGAATCTGAAGTAAATAATGTAGAAAAGGAATCAATAACACGGGTAGATAAATATAAAATTCCTACCTTCTTACCTCTTGCCACAAAAAAATTACCGTTGGTGACTTTCCAAGAGTCTCCTATAACTATAACCATGTAACCAACTTTACTTAGTTTACCTAAAAAAATAAGATTCCTCTTGACGCTTGGCATATGCCTCACATCGTTCAATACCCATGTATTTCCATTCTGTAATTTTATATGAACTTACCCTTTACTAGTAATATTGCAAGGTTCGTCATCACCCAAATAAACATGCCCAAAATTGCTCTGAACATAATATTTTAAATAATTGAAAGAAGATTCTGAATCTAAAACCCATGATTCAATTCTATTATGTAAACAAAGAATAAGAGCATCTTGCATTACCTCTGTTGTAGTAATATTTTCTTCTTTACCTTTTTTGGTTGTTAGTTCTCTTTATCCTTTGACCAACGATCTTTCTTTCCATGTCATTTCTTTCCAATTTTTCTACAAGTAATTACCTTACCTCTGGATTTAGATATGCTATCCTTTGACTTTGATTTCCCATTATTCTTACTCTTGGATCTCTCCTTTTGCATGCCCCTGCTTTCTACATTCAAAGCATTCCTAAATGACAATTTCTCTATACTCTTCCTATGAATTTATTCATTCAAGATTATACCAACCACATCATCAAACTTCAAAATATTATTAGTAGATGTTTTATTACTAACGACCATTACCAAGTTATCCTAACTATTAGGTAAAGAACATAAGAATAAAAGTGCTTTCAGTTCATCATCAAATGGTATATCAACTGATTTTAAGTGATTTACAATAGATCTGAAATTGTTCAAATGACTAGATAAAGATCCACCTTTATGAATCTTAGAACTAAATAGTTTCTTTGTCAAATAAACTTTATTTGAAGCACTAGTTTTTTAATATAAATTAGCAAGAGATTTCATTAACCCTATTGTAGTAGTCGCTTCTATAATATTGGAAGCCACTGATGCTGTCAGGCTCAATCTTATAGATCTCAAATCCTTTTTGTCAAGAATCTTCCATTCTTCATTAGTCATCTTCATAGGTCTAGACTTCTCATCTAATGATAAATAAAATATCTTTGATACAAATAATCCTTAATCTGCATTTTCCATAATTAATGATTTCAACTGTCAAACTTATCTACCTTGTATTCTTTTCTTCTGCCATTATTATAGCTCCCATTCAATAAAAAAACCCTCAATGAGTAAATATATCAACACACAAAACCCTCAAAAAATGCTCTGATACCAATTGTTGGAGTTATCACACCGGTTGTATAGATAATATATCAAATCTAAGCATACATGCAAATAAAAGTGGATATTCTACCATAAGAAATATACAAAATAAGAGATATAAATCAACACCAGATTTAACGTGGTTCACCTAGTGTGGACTATGTCCACCAAGAAACAAGCCAATCTATTATCCAAAGATTTCATAAGATATACAATGAAGATTTACAATCTTCCACACCTCTGGGATTTACATTACTTTCTTTCTCTCAAGCTTTTGCTTCTTCACCAAGAATTATCTTTCTCACAATTATTCTCATAATAATCATCAAATTTTACAATTTCTTCTTAATTCTTACTTCCAAACCCTAGATTTCATGCTTATATAGGCATATACAAACTTAGGGAACTTAGGCATGTAATTACAATCAATAGATCTGCTTGTATTCTAAAATTGGATATAATTCCCATGAGTTAATTAAAACACCCAGACATAGGTAAATGATGGCGGTTAGCCCTAACCGATGTTATTTCCTCCTTACCTGACCAATTTCATTCATAGGTAACCGATGTCAGTCCCTCCATAACCAATGTCAGTTATTGTGTTTTCCAGCAAGTTTCATATTGCATGCTAATCTGAAGTAATTGAGCTCCACAACTCAACATGGTTTACATTTTATTACTTAGTTTCTTGGGTATTATTTCAGTAGTTTAGTATTAATTTATTTACCAAAAACTTGCATTAGATTAGACTATTATATCTCATTTTATTTTAATTAGTTGGTTTTATTTTAGCGGTAGAAGTTCTTGTGCACAATGCATATTTTCACTTGGAACATGTATGAGCTTCCCTTATATATATATTTTTTGTGGTGTTTTTTTTCTCTTACACAGTCTAGTTCATTGGAGGCAGTGTTCATGGGGAAATCATATTTTTAAGGTAATTCCAAGTGCATTTGATTCAAAATTTTGCAATGCTTCATTTGTCAAGAAATCATTTGTTCAGTTCTACATACTTGGAAAAAATCATATTTTGGGACAATTTTTAGCAAGTACTCTTCATCCCATCAGATCACTTGGAGAGTAAAGAGATGAATTTTAGATTCAAAACAATTTTCCACTCACATAAAACATTTTTTAGAAGATTTTTATGATGTGATGGTGAATTTGGAAATAACATATCAGCTCCAAGTTCAAGCAGTGCTTTAAGCAGTTCCGGGGTTGTTCTTCAAGTTTTAGATCAGTTTTCATGTTTATCAAGATGACTCCATGCACAATAGATGATTTAAGGACACTGATCAACTCATCTATTAGGTAGATGTCCCCGTGAGTTGCCAAATTGTTATCCATTTTTACCCCCGTGGAAAAAATGGAAAACTTTAGAAAATTGGACTTGGGCAAGTGATGGAGCTTCAATAAAGAATCTAGAGATTTTAGGTAAATTTCATGTTTTTTAGGAACTTGAAATAATTTGAAGGCTTGCTTCAGTTCAACACTTAGCCAAAAAATTGTAAAAATTGTTAAAATTGGGAAGTTGGAACATTTATATAGTTTCTCTATTGCTAAAAGTAACCAAGTAAAGTTACCTCGTAAATTCAACTCATAGCTTCATTTATTTGCACAAAATCGATGTCTTTCTACTTCTCAAAGCAATCAAGTAAAGTTGTAGAGAAATCCTACAAAAAAGGGAAGAAAGAAAGGAGTATTATGGGGATCCAATGTCACTTTACTTCTAAAGTAAAGTGTGCAAAGAAATTTGAAAAACATGAGCAATATAGTTGTGGAAACCTGTGGTAAAGGCCAGAAAAGGAGAGTGTTACGCGAAAGTGACCCCTGCCGACTGAGAAGTAATGGAAGTCCAAAATCCCGTAAGTTAAGCAGCCCAAAAATCACAAAAAAAAAATAAAGGAGAGTGTTGTGGGTTTTGAGCTCGATAGAGCTTAAGTAATGTGGACTTGGTTCCACAAAGTAAAACAACCCATGAAGCTCACATTTCCATAACTCACCCCCCAATGCACCAAATCCAACAAAATTATACTTTTTGGAATCATAATTTAGAGCACTACATCATGAAATCATAAAATAATAGAAGTATGTGAGTAGGTAAAGAAATGTAAAGAAATGTCTCTGATTCAAAATACAACATCCCAGGTAATTGCAAACACATTAATGGAGGCATGGGGGAAAATTTATTCTCCAACAAGAAAAAGTACATGAAGGGATGGGTTTGTAGGGTTCTCCATGATGTTTGCAGGCCATTTAATGATTTTTTTTAGTTGGATACAAAACTCCAGTTTCCCTCCTCTCTTTATTTTTCTAACTTCTATAAATTATAAAAAGAAACTCATTTTTGGGTTATTGGATATTTCTCTATCTTCTCCTCCATTCTTCTACAAGTTATTGCATGTGTATGTGGGCTTTAAACCTTCATTTTGAGCATTTTTCAAGATATTCATGCCTCTCTTTCTCATTGTAATGAATTATGTAATCATATGTAGCAATAAAAGCAAGATTTGTGGCCATTCTTCAACACTAGCTTGTATTTTATTGCATTCTCTTTCCTCTACATTACATTTAAAGGTTTTGTGTATTTTTTGGTTTCTTGCAAGCTTTAAATGGTTGTTTTTAATGGAAATGGTGTTGTGAATGGTTGTTTTTAAACTTTGGTGTTACACATACCCTCTCTATCTCCATTTCTTCCCACTTGCATCTATTGGAAAGTATCCCAACCACCCTTCTCTTGGTGTTATCACCGCCTTAGTGTATGATTTCCATTTTTCATGCCTTTTTCCTTCTCCTTGGTCCCTTGGAATAAAAGGATATGTCTAGATAGTTGTATTTCTAGCATTAGGAGTAGTTTTAACATTAGTTAAGGTGGAGGAATCTGACCTTCTTCGAAGGTCCATCTCAAGTTTTCAAGTAGCGTGACTTGAGAGATGGTCCCATGTTAGAAAAAAGTAGGGATCTATCATTTGAAAATCCTAGGGTGCTACCTTTTTGTGATAACACTATCATCATGCTCAGAAGAATTAGCTTTGACTTCCGGGGGATGGGAACCTTACGATCGAATGTCGATGTCTTATTTTTCCATATTTTTATGTAGTTTTGGAAGAGGATCTAGTATGCCTTGCTCATCAATACCACATCTATATCCTTGATATCCCATAGCATACATCATCTTATTGGGGACAACATACTTAGGATATTGATAGCAAGAAGCCATCTCTTTATCAAGAAATTAGGATATAGGAGTTTCAAGTAGTTTATCATCTTCCAACAGGCCATGAGGAAGAAAAGTGTCAATTTTATAATGTTCCTGAGACCATTGAGGTTGATAGTTAGGCCTACCCTGTTTTTTGTGTGGTAAGGGTAGATTAGAGAAAAGGAGGGCCTATTGGAGGTTGTATTCTCTATAACCCATAGGGAGGACCTTCATGTCCCATGTAGTTAAAGGGGAAAGAAACGTGGAAGCACCATATTTCTGTGGGAAAAGTGTATCAGGATAAATGTAGGAGGTAAGATCCTAGGAATGAGCCTGTAAAGTTATCTTTGTGGAAGGACACATATATATAGAGAGGAAATAACTAGATAATGCCCTATAATGTATAAAGGGTTGTGGGTCCCCAAGATAAGTGTCTATCCTTCATAATATAATTTTATACATTGATGGTAGGTAGAAGGCACAACCTATAGGGCATGAATCCATGGGAGACTAAGAAGTAGATGGTATGGTAGTTCCAAGTCCAAGAAAAGGAACCTAGTATTGTTAATAGTAATAATTGACAATATTTTTGTGCCACATGTTCCAGATTAGTGAAAACTAAATGTGAAATCAAGAAACCTCGAAATATGGGAGGGTTTAGGGAACCTATTGATGTGGGATAGGATGATATGGGTATGGGCACACAGTAAATGATCCTCCTCACATCTAGTCTCCCAACATACACAACAAAAAAAGAATAAACATGAAAAGGGATTAATAAAATATATGGTGGGATGCCCAATAAGAGTTGGCTTCCAAGAAGTGCAAACTTCCTTGAGAAGATGTCAACCCACATGATGATAACAAAGAGTTATAATATGATAACAAAAAGGGAAATAATGATAACAAAATTTGAAAAAATATCTGATAAGATAATCTAACTGATATGATGACCAAGGATGAAAATGATAGAAAATGAGAACAAACCAGAAAGCATTGACAATGACCCGAGAGTATCACAGACAATCAACGACAACTTGAGAGCAGACCAGAGAGTTGATGAACAATCTAGATAAAATTGTGGCAGAATAATGACAAAATGTGGAGTCTATGATGCTATAACAGATTAACTAGATGTTGCCAGAGGGGTGGAATGTCACAGGGATGGATTGGATGTAAGATATATCATATAGGATTGCTTGAAAAATGGATAGGGTGGGTTATGGATAGGATGTAGTAAAATACAGGCTATGGGTCAATGGCGACTGGGTGTGATCGGCAAGCAACAAGACCAGAGATGAAGTGCCAACAAGTAAATGGGATAAGCTGTTGGATTTGGGGATGATTGAAGCTAATTGGAGGTTGATACAGTGCTTGATGAACACTTACAAGTACCTACAAAATATAACAAGTGCATGCACGAACCAAAACTCCATGATATTCTTTAACTCTAAGCTCTTAATGTAAAAGGAAACACCAAGGTATCTCAACTGATTGGAAAGATTCAAAAATTAATCAGAAGGCACAATATGTTTGCAAAAGCATACAAGATTCAAGATTTTCCATCCATTTGAGAAGAGGGGGTAGGGGTAATTAAGTAACCCAGGGTAGGGTCGACGGTGACCCGGGTCATCCGCCGACAACTAGGGCAAGTAGAATGTCATTTGGACATTTAGAATGATAATGAAGTGTGAAAATAGGATTTCAAACGGGTGATGGGACTATTTTTAAGACTGTGCGTGTGTAAGAGGGTTAAATTGGTGTAAGGTAGGTGGAAGGAATCTTAGGAAGGGATAAGGTGAGTGGAGGGAATCGTAGGGAAGGATTAATGAAGGGGTAGTAATGAAGAGGGGTGGGAATCCAATGGGGGGGTGATTAGGGTAGACTTAGGATAATGAAATCATTTAGGATGTATTTAGGGTTTATTTAAATTAATATAGGATTAATGGGATTAGTGGGGATTTAAAAGAGGGAATATGTGAATTAAGTTAGATAAGGGGGGGATAATGATAATATAGGATGAGGGGGAAAATAGAATAATTTAGAAGGGAAAGAGTGAAATTTAAAAATAAGAGGGAAACAAACGCACTAAGCGAGGGGTGGAAAGTGAATGTGAGGGTGAAGGCACATAGAGGCACCAAAACAATAGGTGTCTACAATTCTACCCCTTTTTGTTGAGGGGTTCATGATAGCAAAGCTGCGAGACAAAAACATGAAGTGGTTGATATGTAGGATGATGGGGGATGTTGGTAAAGCGACCCCCCTCAAACTAGGGATTAATGAAAAGAGAAAGAGCGGAATCGGTCATGAGTTTGAAAGAGATGGATGAGAAGGTGTGGGCAGGGAAGGAATGGTAAAAAGGCATGATGCCCCAAGGAAAAAAGGTTCTCACAATAACAATAATTAAAGTAATGATGATGATTTTATGAGTCACGTTGGTAGGGAACAAATGGTATAATCTTTAGGGAGATGATGGAAATCTCCTACAAGATAGTGAGTCGGTGAAAATCACTACAAAATGGAGGGGAATCCAATGGAAAACCCACTCAAATAGATGCATTTTGCAGGTACCAACGGATCATAGGCACACATCAAAATTATGCACAACCAAATGTGAATAAAATGCAAGATCCTTCACATAAACAAGGAATCAATTGAAAGGTATGCATCTTTAAATAAGACAAGGATGATGATGCCCTAATGAAGGGCATAATGTGTGGCATGGATGTTTTATCAACAAAGGAAGAGGGGAGAGTTTGCTAAACGACACAGATGGTGGAGTGTGGGGAAAGGGACAAAGCGGGTTGACGATGCCTAAAGTGGGTTGACGAAGGCCTATATAAATCAATGGTGACTCTATTAGGGGCGAAGATGACCAACGGGGAGCATATATAAGCCCATGGATCAACCTAGTAGCGGTCATTTTCATGTTTGACAATGATGATTGAGAGTTTTGGTGAATAAAAGGAGGTTGAGAGTTTGAGCTAAATGGAGGTTGGAGGAGTGGAAAGGAAGAGACAGAGGACACACTAGATGTTGAGTAGTAAAAACCCATGGCTTTGTTTAGGATTTATTTAATGTTTTTATTTTTTTATTTTATTTTTGCATTTTTCAAATTTTTTGATGGGGCGCTAGGGGGCGATTGCCGTTGACTCACCTAAAAAGGCAAGGGCTTGGTTGTGGAGGCATCGACTAGCTATGAGAAAAGTAGGTTTATGATAGATGTTTATTTTTAATGAGGGTGTGATGAAAGTAATGATGGAGAAACTAATATTTGAATGGTTTGTTTGTGATTGCAGGCTCGAGAGATGCTCTATTTGAGAGATAGAGTCCCCACCTTTTATGATCAGATCAAAGGAGATATAGCTGAAACTGAGTGGGATTACTTACCGGAAGTGGGGTTGGGTGGTTTTAGACATTATCAGATGATCCAATGAGATGTGGCTTTGATGATTGCACTAGTGGAGAGGTGGCATGTGCGCACATGCACATTCTGGTTCAAGAAGGGTGACATGACCATCACCCTGGAGGATGTATACTCACATCCTCAGGTTGCCATTATAGAGGGATCAAGATAGTTCCCATTACATTGGATACTAGATTGGCAGTGTTGATGCAATTGTTTGGATCCAATGCCACACATATTACATTCACTTTAGGGACATTTGGATATGAGACGAGATATGACCATAGAGTGTTGTAGAGTAGATTGATTTGTTTATTGATGAACACAATATCTTGCTATGCACTTCTAGATTTAAGGGGTGTGAGGTTTCCTCATGGATGCTAGTAGGGGTTATGGCATGATATAGTGGATCGTTAGACCGTGTTTTAATTTGGGACAACATTGTTGGCACATGTTTATTTTGAGCTATTGATCTACATCTAGTAAGGAGGACGGGATTAGATGTAGGGTACAAACTCCACTACTGGGCTTATGAGCACATAGTAGCTATTAAGCCACCAGGGATACCATGGGTCATGAGGGATCACATCAAGCTGTTTATGGGGTTTCTGAAATGGAGATCAAACAATACCTATGGGGATAGAGGATGTCAAGATACAGGCTGGTATGCTAATAGGTTCATAGAGTTAGATGTTTATCATATTAGATGGAGGCTATATCGAGACTTCCACACATGAGTAGGTGTAGACATTGATTCAATGGATTTGAGGAGGATCAGGTGGGTACAGGGTGACAAGTCAGAGATGATTGAGGCTTGATCCATAGTGATTCAAAATGAATCTAATTTATCAAAATAGTTAGCACAAAGAAGGAAAAATGAAACATAGAGGTTCTGTCTTCTTAGTAACAGGACCACAACTTTGTGGAGAGAGGCAATTATAGAACCACCGCCCAACCAGGGTGGTGGTCTTGGGACCTCCGGTCTACATTAGATGGTGGTCCTAGCTCTTTCATACAGAAAATGAAAATATTAAATGAACAGCCCAAAATTTGGATAGTTATTCGTATCTCTTCTCCTCCATGACCTTTCCCATTCTCGAGTGCACGGGAGGACATAGGAGAGGCTATAAATACATGTTTGTAGAAGAGAATAGGATCATCAAAGCATGAAAGCAAGTGAGCAAGAAGTTCTTAGTGCTGGAATTGTGTTTTGTAGGAGAAAGGAGTGTTGAGACAAAGTAAACAAGTATTTGAGAGGAAGTTCGAGATATTATCTACTTCTCTCTCATACTTATTGTAACTTTTGTACTTATTATTTTGAATTAGCCAATAAAAGTGGGAAGAAAGAGCAATTTCCTTTCCCGACTAGTTTTTCCTCCTCTGGAGGTTTCCAGGATAAAATTTGTTGGTGTTTATAAGCTTAACTTCTTTTCTTTCCTACAATTGTGGATTCTAAGCATAAGCATAATTCATTCACTAGCTATCTATGTCATTTTCTAATAGAAAGTAGAACATCAGTGTTTATTTGTGTTTCTATGGATAATTCCAAAGTTGAAGAGTTTATAGATCATTTTGGTATCAGAGCTAACAATTAACTAGGACTGTGGTATTCGTTCTTAGATTTGTATGACAGTGATGAGATCTAAAGGTGAAGAGGATTTTCCTTGCGATCCAGAAATTTCTACAAAGAAGTAGAAATAGAGAATTTGAGGACAAATGGAGGAAGAGAACTTGGTTTGTATAATCGAGATGTTGGAGACCATGATGGATAGGATGTTTAGAAGGCAAGAAGAGCTTGCTCATTTACAAAAGATAGCTTATGTCAAACAAGACTCCATAGACTCAGTGGTTTGAGGCTTAGCTAAAAAGTTTGGCATAGAAAGGAGCCACCATGAGGAAAGTTATGGGGAAGAGTATGAAGAAGAGACTTCAAACACAAGAGAAAAGGTAAAATCCGATCATACTCCTTTTAAAGTTGAGATGAAAGTTGATATTAAAAGAGTTGAAGGAAAAGTAGATGTAGAGTTGCTTGATAAATGGTCAAAACAGTTAGAAGTCTACTTTAGCATCCATAATGTCACTAAGGCACAAAGGATCACCTTTGTATGTCTCAAAATGGAGGGAAACACTCTGGTTTGGTGGGAAACCCATCTAACCACTTGTGAAAAGAAGAAGCATCCTATAGTGAAATCTTGGCAAGAATTTAAAGAATTACTTAGAGCTAACTTCTATCCTATTGGCCACAAGACTGACCAAATGATTAAATGGCAGTATTTTAGACAAGGAAGTGGTCAAAGTGTGTAAGACTATACTACAGAGTTTCAAAGGTAGGCCATGTTGCTAAAAATGGAATTGGAGGATAAGGATATTCTGAATAAGTACTTGGGAGGACTTCACACTCACCTTCAAAGAAAATTCATCTCCACCAAGCCCAAAGATCTCAATGAGGCATGTGTATAAGCATACTACATAGATGATGAAAAGAAGCAAGGCGAAGTAGAGCCAAGGGAAAGGCATTCAAAAAATTAGTAGAAGAAAGAATGTGGGAAAACAAGTAACAAGGGTAAGTGGAAAGGGAAAGGTAAACAAGCTGCCACCACTTTAAATACTTGTAAAGATCCCAATAATTTTTCCAATAATTGTGATATTAATGGTCATATTGACACTACATGTTGGAAGATGCATCCAGAGTTGCATCTAAAGAACCAAACCAAGGACTCAAAGAAGTCCATGATAGATATAATAACAAAGGGGGAGGTGGAAATTGAAGATGACTCTGATGTATATGAAAGGCTTGGATGCACGGCCACCAACATGGACAACCAGGAAGAGGAGACGAGTAGACTATTCTAGATCAAGAGAACTAAGGTAAATGCTTTGGTTAATACCGGTTCTCAATCTAAATTTATTTCTGAAGTAGTTGTAAAGAAGATTGGTCTTGATTCTTACAAGCATCCTCACCATTATCCTTTAGGTTAGGTGAAGAAGGGTGTTGAAATTCAGGTAACAAGAAGATATAAGGTCAAGTTTGGGATAAATTCCCAGTATATTGATGTTTTGGAAGTTGACGTTATTCCAATTAATGCTTTTGATGATGTATTCAGGAGTCCTTACTTGTATATCAAGGATGCTATATTTATGAGAAGGGAAAAATGGTACCAATGGGTCAAGTACGGGATCAACTACAACATCCAGGCACACCAACGTAAGACAAGGGTTACTATGGTGAGTGCTGACCAAGAAAAATGACTTATTTAGGAAAATCATAATAACTTTTTTTTACTTTTGTTAAAGGATAAACAAGATGGGGTAGAATTTTTGGATATTTTCAACTAGGGAAAACATGATTTGGATATTATTATTCAGTCCTTTCAGGAAGTTTTTCAGCCTCCCAGTGGGTTACCATCAAAATGAGAAGTAGAGCATGAGATTCAACTATTGCTAGAGTCCCCTCTACTGAACATCGGGGTGTATAAGTAATGCTTTCTTGAAAGTATTAAAGTAAAGAAACAACTCCAACAACTACTAGACCAAGGGGTGATACGTTTGAGCACCTCACCATGTGGTTCACCTATTGTTATGGTGCTAAAGAAGGATGGTTCTTGGAGAATGTGCATCGACTACCACACTTTGAACAAGATCACCATAAAGAATAGATATCCACTTCCCCGCATAGATGATCTCTTGGACCAGCTTCAGCATGCCAAATTCTTCACAAAGTTGGATCTCAAGTCTAGTTATCACCAAATTAGAATGAAGGAGGAGGATATATGGAAGACTACCTTCAAAACAAAACAAGGTTTGTATGAATGGTTAGTACTTCCTTTTGGGTTATGAAATACACCCGCTACATTTATGAGATTGATAAATGATGTATTGTGGGATTTCATATATTCATGTGTCATTGTATATCTAGATGATATTATGATTTTTAGTGCCACATGGGAATAACATCTAACTCATTTACATCAAGTCTTGCAAGTTCTCGGGGAGAAACAACTACTTTGTAATATAAAGAAATGGGAGTTTTCTAAAAAATCACTTGTCTATCTTGGGCACATGGTTGGAGGAGGAGAGATATGAGTGGATCCAAAGAAGTTGGAAGCCATCACCAACTGGCCAACACCTATAGGAGCCATAGAGACTAGGAGTTTTTTGGGAGCATTACAGTACATGTGAAAGTTCATTATGAGTTTCTCCATAATTACAGCACCTCTACACATAGTGGCTGTAAAGAGTAAGGGTTTTGATTGGGGTAAGGAACAAGACAAATCCTTTGAGTTATTGAAATACAAGATTAGTCATGCTCCAGTAATTGCTCTTCCTAATTTGTAACAACCTTTTGAAGTAGAGATAGATGCCAGTGATTATGCCATGGCCACAATGTTGATTTAAGAAGGTAAACCCGTATGTTATCATTCTAAAACTTTCACTTCAATAGTTAAAGGATGTTCAGTATATGATAAGGAAATGTATGCACTAGTTCAAGAAATTAAAAATTAGAAGCATTATTTGTTGGGTAAATAAACTATTATGCATAGTGACCACAAAAATCTCCCGTATTTGCAAGCACAGTCTACATTTCAGTAGGTAAGGCACTACAAGTGGATGGGGTTCCTTCAGCAGTTCCATCTGGTGATCAAATACAAGAAGGGTAGTACAAACTTGGTGACAGACATGTTGTCTAGGCCACCCACATAGGATAATTTTTCTTGTTTGGTCACTATCTCTCAGATCGAGCCCTTAACGAAGGAAGCTTACAGGGAGTCATATGCCCATGACAAAGACTTCAGGGTGACATTTAAACAGATGCAGTCCCAAGGGGCTGAAAGGATAGGGATTGAAGATTTTTATCTCAAATACAAGCTGCTCTACCGATGGGGGAAGCTTTGCATGCCAAAAGAAGAAATAATTCTATTGATGAGGGAAGCACATACCTCGAAAGTAGCGGGACATTTTGATGTTGGTAAGACACTAGCCCACTTGCAAAGGTACATGTATTAGCCTAATATACAAGAAGAAGTGTCAAAATTTATACGGGGATGTAAACTTTGTTGTACTAGCAAGCCTAAGACTAGGAGGGAGGGTTTGTATATACCTTTTCCAGTACCTACTCGTCTGTGGGAGGATATTTCTATGGATTTTGTAGGAGGATTACCTATGTCTAAACCTGGCCATGACTATTTATATGTTGTTGTTGATAGATTCAGTAAGATGTGTATTCTTATGGCATGTAAAAAGACAATAAAAGCACATGAGGTAGAAAATATTTTCTTTACTAATGTATGGGCACATTTTGGTTTGCCAAACTCTATTTTTTCTGATAGGGATCCCAGGTTCTTAGGGAATTTTCGGACTACTTTGTGGGAGAAGATGGATACCAGGTTATAGAGGAGCACAACTTTCCATCCATAGATAGATGGATGGATAGAGGTGGTAAACAGGACTTTGGTACAACTAATCAGAGGGTATAATAGAAAATATCCAAGGACTTGGGATGAGTCCTTAGCATAAATTCAGCATTCCTATAACTAGGTAGTACACACATCCACTATGAAGTCACCGTTTGAAGCATGATTGGTATATCTACCTACAAATCCACTGGACATAGTAGTTGGATAGTTTGATGAGGAGGAGACACGAGACACAGAGGTGAATAGATCAAACAAATTCATTGAGAGGATCCGGTAAATCAATCTCAAAGTCAAAGAATAGCTAGAGAAATATCAAGCCAAGTACAATGCTAGGCATGATCAACATAGGAGATAACATAAACTACATGTTAGAGATAGAGTTTGGCTTTACTTGAGCAAGGAGAGATTACAAGTTCAAGCACAGAAACTCAAGCCACTACGATATGGGCTCTTCACCATATTGGAGTAGGTTGGAGAAAATTCTTTTTGGCTTGACTTGCTAGCATTTATGAGGATGTAATCTGTAGTAAACTATGATAACTTGCACCTCTATGAGCTATCCATGCTAGATGAATATGAAGGTCTATAGTTTCTAACTTCCATTGAGGATTGCATCGTGGACTTATGAGGAAAATATGAGGAGGATGTAGTGCTATAGAAGAAGGTCAGAGACACAAGGAGAAGTCCCTAGGAGTCTTGGTAGATTGGATTGAAAGGAAACACACCAGGATTGATTGATTGGATTGATTGGATTGGTAGCGGTAAGCACATAGTTGTGTCCGACACTGGAAGTAGGATTCAATGTTCTGATAAAATCAATCCCCCATTGGCGAAAAGGTTCTTCAATCACTACAGGTTTCAGAGGAAGAGCTGCTAGCTTGGGACGACCAACGAAATGTTGACAAGCTTCACATTTAGACACCCATTCTGCTGAGTCCCGGAAAAGAGTAGGCCAATAATACCTAGCCCGTAAGATCTTATACACTGTTACAGAGGACGAAAAATGTCCTCCGCATGCTAGGCTATGAAAGGATTCTAATAACTTTTCCTGTTGTGATTTATCAACACAACGCAAGAAAACACCATCTATACCTTTCTTGTATATTGCATTGTTCCACAAAAGGTATCTCGCAGATCTCAGCTTGACGGTCCTCTTCTCCTTCTGATTTAAATGCGGAGGGCATTCACCATAAGTTAGGAAGAAAGCAATGTCCGTATACCATTCATCGGTCGTACTTACAAAAAGCACCATGGGCAGCTCTGAAGAGGAGTCTTGAGTCTTTTCATACTCTGCTTCGGCATGATTTTCTGCAATTAATTGGCACAGGCCCCTTCCTCGTACCAACTTGGTAGGCCTGATGTCTAAATCGTACTCCTGAACTTTAGCTATCCAAGTACCTCGTTGGCTTCCCAACTCTTGTTGAGTCAGAATGGATTTAACAGCAGTATCAGGAACGAGAACGAGAGTATGGGAATTCAGCACATAGTACCTGAAATGTTTTACTACTCGTACCACTGCGTAAGCATGTTTTTCAATCTGTGACATCTTCAACTCATGTTCCTTCAACGGGAAACTCATGAACGCGATAGGAGCTTCGATGCCTTCTTCATTTTCTTGCATCAGGATAGCTGACACTGTGTGAGCAGAAGCATAACTATACATGATGAAATCTTTCTTGAAGTCTGGACATACTAAGGTAGGAGCGCAAGCAACTGCCCTTTTGATTTCTTCAAATGAAAGTTTCCCTTCTGTACTCCATCTGAATGGGACTTTTCCTTTCATCATTCCAAGGATATCCTTGGTTTTGTCAGCGAAGTCAGGTACAAATCTTCTCAAGAAATTAACTTTTCCGAAGAAAGAATGAACTCCGGTTTTACTTGTTGGTAAAGTAAGACTCTGAATGGCCTTTACCCTCTCTGGGTCAATTTTAGTTCCTTCTTTCATCACAATATGACCCAGCAGCTTTCCTTCTATTACCCCGAACATAGACTTCTTGGGATTTAATGAAATCCCATGACGCCTACACCTCAAAAGTACTTGTTCTAAATGACCATAATGATCACTCCGTTTTTTAGAGAAAACGGTTAAGTCATCCAAATACACAACTATGACCTTGCCCATCAGATCTCTGAATGCCAAGTCCATAGATCTTTGAAAAGTAGCTCCTGCATTGATCAAGCCGAATGGCATCCTCCTGTAAGCAAAGGTACCCCATGGGGTCGTGAAAGCTGTCTTGTGTTGATCTTCTGTGGTTACCTCGACTTGATTATATCCCGAAAACCCGTCGAGCATGGATAACATTTCTGATCCAGTAACAGTTTGTAGTACCTGGTCCATGATAGGAAAGGGATAGTTATCCTTCAATGAGGACTGATTCAAGTTCTGAAAGTCAACACAAATCCGGATCTCGCCATTCTTCTTTCTGACAGGAACAATGTTTGCAATCCAAGTGGAGTGATGGATTGGGAAAATAATTCTGGCATCTAACATCTTCTGAATTTCTGCCAGAATAGTTCCTGAGATCTTGGGATTGTAATGCCTTTGCTTTTGTCTATACGGCTTCACATCAGGCTTCAGAGGAATACTGTGCTGAACATATTTGGGCTTAAAAGATTTCAAATCTGCATAAGACCAGGCCAACACATCGATGTATTTCTTCAAAAGCAAAGTGAATCTCACCTTCTCTTCAGGAGAACAACATTTACCGATATTCACCATCCGAGGTTGATCAGATGAACCTAGATTGATTTGATCTACTTCAGAGGAAGAAGCTCCTTCGACTTGCCTTTTGTTTTGGATAAAGCGATCATGCTTATCAAACAAGCCCTCCAAAGAAACCAAACCTTTGGGTATCTTGTTGCCTTTCAGCTGGATATATTCACCATCAACCTCCTGATATGGATCTGAAATAGTTTCACGGAAGGCTGATTCTGAACCTTCAAAATATAACTCATTGAAATTGTCAGCCTTTTCTAGAAAAGCCAACACCTGTCGATCATCATTGAACACTTGCCAATGAGTTGCGTTATCGGGGATACTAGGACGATATACAATCTCAATAGAGTATGTATCTTGCTTGAACTGAGGATGAGGAAGAAGAAGAGATGCAGATACGGCCAAAGAATCAGCCTTGTCATTATAATCTCTTAAAACTGCCTTAATAGAAAATGCATCAAAGCATTCTATACTATCCCACACTTTATTACGGTAATGTTTCAACCGATCATTTTTTACCTGATATATACCCCTGACCTGATTAACAATCAGCTCCGCATCCCCCTGAACCTTGATATTCCTGATTCCCTTTTGTCTGGTCAATTCTAATCCTAATAACAAGGCTTCATATTCGGCCGTGTTATTAGTATTATCAAATTACAACTTGTAAGCTGATGGGAAAATCTCGGAGCTAGGAGATATGAGAACAACACCAGCGCCTGATCCAGAGGTTGAGCAGCTACCATCAAATTCGAGCATCCAAATAGCATTGGGATCTTCCTCTTCAACATCTACAATTGGTATCTCGGAAGTCATGAAATAATTCCCGAAGCTAGCATCTTCGAAAAGAATCTGAGCCTTAGGATCATCTAATTTGGTCACCAAATACTTTGCCTACGGTTCAGGATGAAGAACCTATTGAACCCCATTGACTGGGATCTTGGCTTTGGTCCAATCCATATTAATTTCTCCTCCGACGTCTTTACAAAATCCTCTACCCAAGAGGATACCGTAAGCTGCAGGAATGTCGGCAACCAGAATAGTCATTTTCACTCTCTTCTCAGGAAAAGCAACAAATGCAAATTGTGCATCCTTGATTTGACCAATCAGAGGGACTTGTTTAGTTTCCATGGAATAGCACCGTCCATATGACTTAGTCAAAGTAAGCCCAAGGGCATGGGCCACTTTTGCGGGCATAACATTATCAGAGGCTCCTGAGTCAATGATGCAATTGCTGAGTTTAAACCCATTTATAAGTAGAGACAAATAAAATGG
Organism: Taxus chinensis; assembly: GCA_019776745.2. Classification (NCBI taxonomy): domain Eukaryota; kingdom Viridiplantae; phylum Streptophyta; class Pinopsida; order Cupressales; family Taxaceae; genus Taxus; species Taxus chinensis. Next base: position 853,237,253 of record CM034146.1, read on the forward strand.
TTCAATCTTTCCTGAGGAAGAAGCAGAGGTCAGATTATTCTGAGGTGTGGGTTGAGTAGGATTTGGAAGGAGACCTTTTGAAGGTGATGGAATAGCCACTTTACTTCTGATAAACTTGGCCAGCTTTTCAAACTGTTCAGGATTTGACTGAAGGTATTCTGCTTTTGACATTTGAATTTTGGTTCTCTTTGCATGATCAACAATATCAAAAGCAGTATAAGAAGGAATGATGGTAGGTTCAGTTCTATTTAAATGAGCTTGTGCTGGGGCACTGATCTTAGGAGAAGGAGAATAAGGAGCAGCTACCTTTCTGGTAACCTCTCTTTCAGTTTGTGCCGAAATAGGGGTACCCCTCTTAACTATGGATATGGGAGGATCCTTATTCTTCTCCTTTGTGCTTTCAAGAGGTTTTCTGGGGTTCTGAGATTGGGACTGAGTGAAGACAACAAATGACTGACCATCTGGCGCACATTCATCTTCATCATATTCCAAATACCCAATGCTGGAGTCGCCAGCTGACTCATTAGCATATCCTGAAGCTTTGAAAGCCTCATGGGATTCTTGTTCTTCTGGTTCATCTTCTTCATCAAGTATTTCCACTGCTGCATTGACTGGAGGAGCTTCAATTGCTAGTCTCGGTTGAGCAGGAGTTAACCGTGGCCTATCTCTGACAGGTGCACCATTGTTATTATTGAAATTCCGCCTAGGTATATCCCGATATGGAACATTGTTCACCTGCTGGGACATTTGCTTCTTTAAAGCAATCAAATCATTAGCCATTTTTTGAAACATAGGATCTGTGTTACCTTGAGAAGAACCTTGATTTTTGAGTTTGGGTGTGTCTTTCTTGATCCTTCCGGCCAAGATGAGATCATCCTCTATTTCAGTAGCTGTTGATTGAGCAGTAGCCAAATCTGGGATAACCGACCTTCTTAATAAAAAGCTTATATTAGGAGGTTGGGCATTGATGAAGAAGAATTTTTGATTCTCCAGAGTAGGTACAGCTATTTCTGGAATCTTCCAGATCAGCTTGTTGAACTTTGCTACGAATTCCTGCATAGGTTCATGTGATTCCTTCTTCATATGCGTGAGCTGAGCTAACAAAGCATGGGAATCTTCAGCTGGTTTGAAACGTGCTTCGAACTTAGTCCGCATGGTAGCCCAGTTTGGGATGCATGCATTTGGAAGGTGATAGAACCATTCAGCTGCTGCTCCCTACAACGTTTCAACGAAGAGTCGAACGGAGACATCTTCGTGGGCCACTCCGAGGACACCGCATGCAAAAAAGAAAGATGCAATATGCTCATCAAGATGCTGCTTCCCATCTCCATTGAACTTGGGAATATTTTTACGAGATCCACGTGGTAACTCATTCAATGGAGGAGTCAAGGAAAGAGGACCAATAACTGCACCCCAAGGCACAGGTTGAACCGCCATCCTTCTGAAAAGAGTGCGTACATGGATCCGAGTATCAGACAAGAGTAGTGCACAACAAGTTGTAGATGCTTCCCATTCTTCAGGGATCCGGTTTCTCCGAACAGGCGAAGAACTTCTGGTTCGGTTAGAAACAACGCTGTTGGGAGAAAGGCTGAAATTGTGCTGTTGCAGTAACTCGAAGAGTGGATCAATTTCACCTTGAGCTCGGCGAGACCGAGTGAAGATCTTCCTGGCCAGCTTGAACTGAAAGGAGATCTTATTAAAAATAAGGCAGATATGGAGTCGCCAGACACCGAGAGGATAAGCTTTATACTATTGATCCGTAATCCCCAGCGGAGTTGCCAAAAACTGTTGGTTAGATATTTTGTCAAACCAAAATATGAGGTTCAACCACAGTACATGGGATTAAATCCCTCCTCAAAGACAGGTGAGGCTACCTGTTTATTGCTAATCTAAAACACAGTAAATAATATATACAATATTCACACTAATCTAACCATTGGGGGTTGGGATGAAATCCCGAAATCCACATTCACACGAGTCAAGGATATTACTTTCTTGAATGAACTAGGTTAGAAACTGTTACAGTGAAAGAAGCACGGTAGAAAAGAAATGGGAGAAACGTATTTTCTTTCGAGTAAAAACAGAGCACGAAATAATCATACCAGTTTTAGATCACAGATATAATGTCTGAGATAATTAGAAACACTGAGATTCTATGCAAAGAATAGCTTTAAGATCATGAACATAAGAACACTGTCTTAAATAAGATATATTTCACAACACAAAGTCTGTAAAACAATATCATCTTCTATTCTTCAAAATGATTGAAAGAAAACACAAAGTTTTTCTCCTTTCCAATAGCCCCTCAATATTCCAAAAATTCTCGACCCTTTAGAATGCACAGGCATCCCTTATTTATAACAAAAGGAACTAGAGATAAAACATGACAGATCCTAAAAAGTAGCACTTTAACTGGAGTTCAATTTTGCATGACTCTCACGCAGGAGATCAAGTCAAAGTATGAATTAAAAATATGACAAAACGGAAATAAAAAAGACATGTCAATCTAAAAATAGAAGTGACATGGGACGTTGGGACTTAATCCGAATCATCATCCTTTGCTTCTTCTTCTTTCTCTTCCTTCAGCTGAGACTGTTTGTTCCGAAACTCCTGGAATTTCTGAATAATGCCTTGCATTTCATTTTCATCAGGTGCAGTGGAATGATCATTCCACATTTCGCAGGTCTCATGAACATCGCTGGCAGTGCCGGGAAGTTTCTTCAATCCTTTGCTGAGCTTTCTTAAGGCCTCCAAAGTATGCTCTATCCTTACAAACTGACTAATGACTTCAAGGTCAAATCCGTGTACAGGTTCATGCTGAACAGATTCTTGGACTTGTTTGAAGAGATCATCTGCTGATAGGATACCTGAGTTCCCAACTGACACCTTTGGACAAATCTTCAGCAATTCTTCTTCCAGATCACTTTTCCCATCGATCAATTTATCCCTTGATTCTCTCAACTTGCTGCAGGCTTCGTTGAGAATCTTTACTCTGAACTTGATGGCCTTGGTCAGCTGGAAGTGTTTATCTGTATGTGGAAGAACGCCTTCTTCTACCAAGAGATGTGCTGGTATTTGCTTTAGCACTTGGAGAGCTTCACAAGTCAAATCAAGCTGTCCAATTTCTTCAGTGAATTCCTCATCCATCTTCTCTCCTTCCTTCTGAATCTCTCCCAAAGACTTATGAACCTTCACCACGTCTTGAATTAATTCCTCCCCCTGTTGGAGCAACTTTTGGATCCATTCATCAACCGCCCTTCCTTTTTTAGCAATCTTCTGAATCGTAGGCACCGATGAGAAATTGAATCCGGCAGATACAGAAGAAGATGGTATGGATTCCAGGGGTGTTGAGAGTTTAATCAAAACCTCTGTCAACTGCTCCACTTTTTCCTTAAGCTCATTTCTGATGTCCTTTGTTTCTTTCAACTTTTGGCACAACACGTCTATGGAAGCCCGTGCATCTTGTTGCACTCCTTTTGCTGTCACTTTCCCTAGAGCCACCTTGGTTATCTGATAATCAGCAGTAGTTATATCATCTCTAGTTTTGTCAACTGAGGGAGTGGCAATTTCTGCGAACTTATCTCCTGAAGCATCTACCAAAACCCTTGAAACTGTTTTGGGTTTCTTGGCTGATTTCACAGTAGAAGCCTTGAGTGAGCTGAAATCAAAGGCTGGTAGGGGTACAATTACTTTCCTCTTCCTCGGAGTTTGCTCGAGTAGCCATTGTGGCGTATCAGAGGAAATTTCCAATGTTGTAATAACTGGTATTCTACTCTCAAGGGGAGAAGATTCTACTATTGGAGGGGGAACAACAGCCAACGTGGTAGTAGATGCAACAAAGAGAGGTACAGGTTGGGGCATGCTGGTGATCACTTGGGTTCCAGTAGAGAGGGGTGAGAGTCTAGAGAAAATACTGGCCATGGATGCAGAAATGGATGGAGAATGAGGAGGTAAAAGTGGCTGTGAGGGAGAAGGTGCAGATTCAGACTCCAAAGCCTTGAATGCAAGAGATAGGGTCTCTCCAGTTGAGAAATCAGCAAATGGTGAAGACAGAAGCTGGCTTCCTCCTTCTTCCAAATTAATTTCTCCTATTTCTGGTGGTGTTGGTGATTCTGGCACAACCACTGTTTCAGCTGAAGAAATAATTGAAGAGATTTGTCTTTCTTTCCTCTTCTTGGGAATCCTGATTTTTATAGGCCCCTCAGAAGATTCTTTGTCCTTTTTCTTTTTGGAGGGCCCCACCTCCGAAGCAGCCAACTTTGGAAACTTGTCATCTTTAAAATTCATCCCCCAACAGGAGAGCCATTTTTTGGTGTGAGCAAGAATGAGAGCCGACCTATCTGTAATAGAGGCTTTTTCGCTGGCTGACAAATCAATAGGTGGGAAAACATATTGATCCTCCTTTAGTCCATCATAAGAAAGATCCAACACACTTTCATTGTCAGTCGTGCCATCTGGCAAATCAGAAAGCTCTAGCGTCTGAATCTCATTAATAGTCAACCTACTATTATCTTTTCTGCGAACCGTAACTTCGTTACGCAGATCAACCCATATATCCTCAATGTCAGGCCTGTGCAGATGTTGGGCTCCGTAGGCTCTAAGCACTCCTCGGATGTCAAAACCATCCCGAGATTTCATATGCTTTTTCAATTTTTCCTGAAGTTCGCATTCAACATTTTTGACCTTTGCTACTGTCGAGCAAGCATATCTACCGATAGAAATTGGGAAGGATACAGCTACCTTATGCTTGCTTTGTTGGAATTTGTGAAAATCCAACAGCTGTCTGACCAACTCTATCAATATCAATCTATCTCCTGGATAGCGAGGCAGGCGGAAAGGCTCTCCCGAGTACATGACTGTTCGAAGATATGTAAACTTCTTGAATTGCAAGAAGATACACCCCCATTTGGATACTTCAGTCCAAGCCTCGTCTGAGACTCTTGTCTTTCTTAGCCCTGGGTTCAGCCGGTAGATATTCTTGTAGAAGAAGGCATCATTTACCCTTCTAAAATGTTCTTCGGACCCCTTCTTTGTTATTTGAGGGAAATATTTATAAACTGGGTTTGTCGTTCTGCTTCCCTTAATATCCAGCCCGGGATAGTTCCTCATCCCGGCTGCTGCATAAGCCACATATGAAAACATATAAAACTTTCCAGTTGATAAAACCGTAGTCATCTGAGAATCAATTTCATTGCTGATAAGGGTCCCCCAGTCAATCCCTTGCTGATTCTTCTTGATGGTGACCATAAACTGATACATCCATCCGTGAAATACATTTGATTCAGGCAAGCCAAAAACCCGGCTCAGCAGGGTGATAATATCATTGATTTCTTGTATGAAATCACATCTGGGGATAGTCCTTGGAAATCTAGATACTGCTGGTTTAGCCTTAATCAGGAACTTTTTGTTGACATCCTTAATGCAATTTTCCTGGTTACTGTCCCAGGCCTTTTGAGCCGACTTGATGTTTAGGTCCCCATACTCTTCGAAATTAGGTAGTTTCAGGAGATCATCAAAATAAGCTCCATCTAGTTTGATGACTACCTCACCAGCCTGATTCCTCACGGAACGAGAAGCCTAGTCGTAACTAGATGCACAAGCCAAAACCAATTCTGGACATTGGGCGGATATGGGAAAGCCTGCTGCAAGGGGCAAGCCACTGTTAGCTAAAGCTGTCATCCATGGGGTCTGAGAAGAACTCTTCACCCTATTCCAGAAGTCATCCATATCTATATTGCCAAGTTCAGTATCCCTGATATCATAATTGCAATCAATATATGATGGGGATTCTGGCTTCTTAAATTTGTACTTCATTCTGCTAGACTTCTCGGCCTTCTCGTGAGATGGACCAGGGTCCGACATGAAGAATGTTGGAGGGAGAAAGGCTTGAAACTCAGGAGATGCTGTCCACACTGAAAATCCCGATTGACTGAATACGCCGGAAGAATAGGAAAGTATGACACGCTTAGGAGGATATCGAAAAACCCTAAGAACCCGACGAGTTTGATATGTCAGAACTTTGGCAAAGCCCGACACTTGCTTTTGATGACGGAAACTCGGAGATACCCGGCACTCACTGTCAATGGCGGAAACGGGAGGAAACCCGACACCCACTTTTGACGTCAAAACTTTGAGGAACCCCGACACTTGCTTCCAATATACTTTGGACCTTTGACTCTGCAAAACAATCTTCAAAATTCGAGAAGCAAAAACAAAGTCTTTCTTGAATTCCAAATATACAACTTCCTTTTTCTTTTTTGTTACCCATGCATCATGCATATAATTAGAATTTGGAAGAAACAACACCAATTGATAGTTCAGAAGAGAAAAACCCTAAAAACCTAAAACCCTTTCCAAAGCAACTCAGAAAGAAGAAGGAAAGAAAACCTTCAACACCCGGAAAGAAATTGGGAGGAAAATACGCGCAATTGATCGATAAAAACCCATAATAAAGAAGGGAAAGAACAATACCTTCAATTCGAGAAATGTAAGATAAAAAACAGACGATCCAATCGAGCAAGATGAGTTTTCGGGTTTTGAAAATGGAAGAGCACGCGCGAATAATCCACGAATAAAAAATATGAATGGTAAGAATGACGTGGAAATCCGCGTATTTATAAGAAAATGGCAATTAATACACTTCAGCTCGGCACGTGCCAACTCACCGACCACTCGGCATGAGTGCTATGTCAGCATGTTGGAGGGGTCTGAAAACCCGACACGAGGAGATTTAGTGTAATTCGGGTTTCAGGTTTCGGAAAACATGATGCATAAAGCATGAGGTGCTTAGATGCTACATAACCCCGAAAACCCGAATACAAAGGATTGAGCGGACTTCGGGAATCGGAAAGCATGGAGCATAAAACATGTTTTGGATCATGGATGTTCTGATGCTTTGGGGTTCCGAAAACCCGAATACAAAGGATTTTCTCAATACAAGGCGGGTCTCGGGTTTCGGAAGTCAGACGACACAAAGTAGGTTTTAACTTAGGTATGTTCCGATGCGTTGGATGTCCGAAAACCTGATTTTCACAATATGAGGTAGGTTTCGGGTTTCGGAAGATACAAGACATAAAGCATGTTAAAACTTATGTCAAACTGTTGGTAACACCCGAAAACCCGATTCTCTTTAAAAGAGGCCATAATGCAAAATCACTTCAAAAATTTCGTAGGGGTTATCCGATCGTTTTGTCGTGAACTCAAAACGGGGATAACATTTTTGTAGAAGAAAGGAGTGTTGAGATAGAGAAAACAAGTATTTAAGAGGAAGTGTGAGATATTATCTACTTATCTCTCATAATTATTCTAAGTTTTTTACTTGTTATTTTGAATTGGCCAATAAAAGTGGGAAGAAAGAGAAATTTCCCTTCCTGACTGGTTTTTCCTACTCTGGAGGTTTCCAGGATAAAATTTGTTGGTGTTTATGAGCTTAACTTCTTTCCTTTTCTAGAATTATGGATTCTAAGCATAAGCATAATTCATTCACTAGCTATCTCTGTCATTTTCTAATAGAAAGTAGAACAACAGTGTTTATTTTTGTTTCTGTGGATAATTCCAAAGTTGAAGAGTTTATAGATCAAGGCTATGAATTTTGATAGGATCTGATGACATTTTTGTGTCATCTAGACCATGTCTAGGGAGACTATTATGTATAGCCAAGAGGAGGGGGATAGGTATCTATTAATTCCTATTATGATGGATCCATTAGAGGATTCTCCAGCTCCTTGGGATGATGATGATGACATAGGAGTTGGAATTAGGTTTTAGGATTGGATGATTACTACGTGGGAGGCTAGGGTAGCTAGAGAGGGAGGAGAGAGAGATTACAATGATGTGGTAGATATGGAGGTATAAGATGAGGTAGCTCCTGTAGGTGGTGGGTATGGTGATGGAGGTAAGACTAAAGAGGTGTCATAGTTACACACAGAGTTGGCTCGAGTGAGGATAACACGGGATACCAATTAGCAGGAGGTGTAGAGCCTTCGAGAGGAGAGAGATGTAGTGACATAGGAGAGGGAATGAGTCATTCAAGATAGGGACCAATATCAAAGATAAAGGGATGCATACAGGGTCTGATTATGAGATCTTGCTACTATAATGGCAATAAAGTCAGCTAGTGGTGTATCAGTGGTACTGTAGGGAGCAAGACATATGACACCTCTTGATATGATATTGATGGATCGATATAGAGCCTTGGTGATAGATTCTAAGTACTATGAGAAAATACTGATAAATAAATTACCAAAAATGTTGATATACTAGGAGCACCTATAATTGTAATTGGTAACCAAAGCAAGGCCACCTAGGAGTGTGGCGAGCGTGGTACAACTAAATCGAGACTTGGGCCATGGTGGAAGAGACGAGGCTTATAGAGAGACAGAGGGACTTTCTTTAGAAGGGAAATACTTTAGGCATTTTGATGTTAACTTCACTGGTTTTGATGACATCTCTTCTTTGAGAGAGAACCCTTAGAGGTCAATGATGTATCGAGGAACTTTATTTAAACGATATATGATATATATACATGATTTTTTCATGGATTAGCATGTGTCTATTATATGTGATAACACCCTAAAAATCTTGTAATATGACTAACTAGTAAAGGCTAACACCATTATATCCTAAAGCCAAACTCAAGCTTAAGAATTAAAAATCAAGATCAGAGCTTAAAAGCTTGCATTAATGGAAACTAAGTGAATTTAAACATTCAATCTACAAGCATCCTTACTATATGAAATAATTACTTAACAAAAACCTAATTAGATTTAATTGAAATCAAACTATGTTTGTTGCTACTACACAAATGGTGGGAGAATCTCTCTAACAATAGCTACAAGGCCATATTAGATATCCCTCCACTAACTAATATGAAGATTAGATGCAAATATTTAGGAAGCTAATCGAAGAATGAAGTAATACTCTTAATCATATTTGTTATATGATTTACTAATCAAAGTATGGTGTAAAGTATGAAGGTAGGTGCTTAGTCCTTTTTATAGTTTTCTATTTGAGGAAAATTTGCATCTTGGTGTATGTGGGACTAAAAAGCACAAAGTAGATTAAGGTTTTATAATCATGATTAGTGAATTGACAAGAGATTAGCATTTTAGGAGCCTTAATTAACCACTTAGGGTCAGTTAAGAGAATAGGATAATCTTTTGAAGCCTTTTGATATGTCTTGGAGGGAAATGGGGTGATTTTTAATGGTTGGAAGAGTGGTTTGAGCCAATAATAGGGTTTATTGATCAAAACAAGGGTAAATAGGCTTAATAACTAATAATAGGGTAATTATTTATTCGGAAGAGGATTTTGACTTACGATGTGTCCTGAACTACAATCCTGAATGTGAAAGAGGTTAGGTAATCAATAAATCATTGTTAATTAACCACAATAGAGGGAACATTAGTTAATTAGCGGAAATCACTAATTATAATGGAAATGGTAAGAATGAGAGTAATTAGTGTGCTTTGAATAATAAGATTGTAAAAGTGGAATTTAGGTGTCTACATTTTCCCTTGTTTGAGGTAAAGTAAGTGACGTCATTTCAAACATAGTAGACAAGCATAAACAAGTAAATTTTTAAAGAAAAAATAGTAGAGTGAAGGATGTCTCCTTGAGTATCGATGGGGTGATAGAAGAAGTCAATCGACGATCGAAAATATGATTGAAATAAATAGAAGAAATAGGATAGGGATAAAAAGGATTTTTATTGGCCTAGGTGTTTTGGAAGAAAAATGAATAATGATAAGACACCATAGTGAAGAAAATAAGAATATCTCTTGCATCCAATCTTTTAATAAGAAACTTTGTTTCATCATGTTTCCCCTATGATCTAAATCATCGGCATTTATTTAAATAAACAAAAGTGTAAAATAACACGAAGCTATATTACTAAAATTTGTTCATTGTTGAACATGTGCAACTCTATACAACATACATAATGCAAAGCAGTATGAGAAACTAAACCAGCTAACCTAATAGAGAAACAAGCATAATCACACATACTCAAACAAACAACATTCAATATAGTTACACCAATGTTTTTTTATCAAGCTTCAGTTCCTGAATGTTCATGTTGTAACGACAAGGGTTAAAAATGGTGCCCCAAGCAAGGATACATGTGAGGGGAATATGGAGGAAAAACGTAGTCCCATGAAAAAATTCATGCATTATGACACAGTCTCTGGCAACTCATTTTTGCACGGGAGTATTGACATAGTAAGAAAGCTAGCTTTATTAATGGAGGTAGATCAAAATGATCCGCAAGTAATTTGAGACAAGAATAAGAAATAACCTAAGAAATATGTTGTTGTAGGAAAAATTGCAATGTTCGAGGATAATGCATTTGATACAGGATTCAGATGCGTGTATGCCATTTATCAATTTTTGAAAGAAAACTGAATTTTTACAATTTTTTGGATTTTTAATAATTTTACCGATTTTTTTTATTTTTTGAAAATTTTATACTTTTTTGAATTTTTGAATTTTGGGGAAGAAAATATTGTAGGAGAAATGAAAAAGTAATGGGACATCACCAAAAGACACTGGAAGGAAAAAATATGCCCCAGGTAGAGAAAGGGTCGCCAGGAAGTAAAAACATGCCCTAGTGTAGCAAAAACAGGTGAAAAATAATTATTTATTAAAAATAATCATCACGGCTAGTGTTAGAAGAATTTAGAAGAATCACAACAGTCTCATGGCACTTTGGCGGTGAGAGACATGACACAGGGTGTAAAATGGGTATATAAACCACACCATAGGGGGTAAAAACCATCACGGTGAGTTTATTTACCATGTACACTTACCCTTTTTGCTGTTGACCAAACTCTAACTTATGAGATAAAATGATGAGGGTGCAGAACCAGAAACCCCGTGCAGAGTATGTTTAAGACTATTTATGCCTTCCTAGGGATGGTTTGTAGGTACACAAAGCCAAAATTTTCATGTTGCTTGCATTTATTAGCTTTTAATAGTTTTTATTAGATTGGAAACCCACACAAAAACACTAGCACAGCCCTTGGGGCATGTAGGCATTCTTTGGGGCACACTGGCGTGACCCCACGTAGGCATGGCTACACTAGTGTGAAAAATATAGAGAAATATAGGTGCAAAGATTAACGCACCAACGTCATCATGGATGCACTGGTGTTGAAATAGGGTTGGGTGGGGAATGGGGCGTGCTTGCATGAAAACGTAGGTGCCTGCGTGGAAATGGGAGCACCGACGTTTGGGTGTTCCAAATGATAGCACCCTAAAACTCTTGTAATATGACTAACTAGAAAAGGCTAACACCACAATATCCTAGAGCTAAACTCAAGCTTAAGAATGAAACATCAAGGTCAAAACTTAAAATCATGCATTAATGGAAACTAAATGAATTTAAACATTCAATCTACAAGCATCCTTACTATGTGAAATGATTAATTAACATAGACCTAATTAGATCTAAGGAAAATCAAACTATGTTTATTGATACTCCAAAAATGGTGAGAGCATCTCTCTAACAATGGATACAAGGCCATATTAGATATCCCTCTACTAACCAATATGAAGATTGGATGCAAAGATTTATCAAGTTAACCCAAGAAGGAAGTAAGACTCTTAATCATATTTGTTATATGATATACTAATCAAAGTATGGTGTAAATTATTAAGGTAGGTGCTTATTCCTTTTTATAGTTTTCTATTTGATGAAAACTTTCATCTTGGTGCATGTGGTACTAAAAATCAAAAATTAGATTAAGGTTTTCTAATCATGATTAGTGAATTGACAAGAGATTAGCATGTGAGGAGCCTTAATCAACTGCTTAAAGTCAATTAAGAGAATAGGATAATATTTTGAAGCTTTCTGAGATGTCTTGGAGGGAAATGAGGTGATTTTGAATGGTTGGAAGAGGGGTTTGAGCCAATAATAGAGTTTATTGATCAAAACAAGGGAAAATAGGCTTAATTAGCTAATAATAGGGTAATTTTTTGTTTGGAAGAGGGTTATGACTTACGATGTGTCGTAAACTACAATCCTGAATGTGAAAGAGGTTAGGTAATCAACAAAGTGTCATTAATTAACCAAAATAAAGGGAAATGTTATTTAATTAGAGGAAATCACTAATTATAATGGAAATAGTATGAATGAGAGTAATTAGTATGCTTTAAGCAATAAGATTGCAAAAGTGGAATTTAGGTGTTTAAAGAATGATGTGATGATTTGATTTATTTTTATGTTTATGTGGATGTGGATGATGGTAATGTGTTTAATTTTATTTGTTTGGTGATGATGATGATGAGAATGTATAGATGTGATTGGATATTATTTACATAATATATGATTATTGGAAAATGTTGCTTAAAAATTAATGTGATGGATAATCGATGATGTTTAAAACATGTGAAATATTGATAGATAGCTTATAGATGATAGATGTGATAAATTAGAATAAAAATGTGACTTGATGATTTGTGGCCTATGGGTAAGAATGACACTATGTCATATCAAGGAACGTATGGGGAAATGATGCCTCCAACTGCAGTGGAGGTAAATGAGAAGGGGATCCACGTAATGTAATGCACATGCAACCACAACAAGTGTTAACACACAACGAATAATAGCTAGTTATATTAAGGATCAAGGGAAAAAATGGATGAAATAACTTATGCACCTAAATTTGACATATCCAAGGGGGTTTAGGATGTAACTTATACAAAGGAAAATGGTTCTCTATAGGTGGATTTCCCTAAATCTATGCCCCAAATTTGTGTAGGGGAAAGAGAGAAAACTGATCGATGCAGGAAGTTTCTTATATGTGGAAAGGTTGATTGATGCAGGAAGCTTTCTTAGGATTTTTTCTTATGAATTTTTATAAAATATAAGTATGATCAATGCGGCAAGCCTTCGCTACAATGATATAGGTGTTTCACCATTTTCTTTACGTTTTTGAATGATGAAATAGATAGGGTTATAGGCTAGGAGGAATACCTGTCAAATGGGTTGGTTGATGGTTGTTGCACGTGTTCTGACTTCTCAATCCAGTGCTGATTGTGAGAGCTTCCTTTTGGCTAGGAGGAACTACCTATAATAGAAAACAAGACCACAAAATAGAAGTTAAATGATATATGAATGTGAACTGCCTAGCGTATGCTAGTTTCGGGAAGTGTAATACTTCCTAGATGGCTGTCAATCTACTATTTAAAACAAATTAATGTGAGAAATAAATAAATTCCTATGATAGTTGATATGATTTAGGTATCTCATTCAAGTACAATAAGAAAATCCAATCACAATAGGCTAGGTTATAGTTGGATCTAAAGGGGGAGGTAACTATCAAGGTACTGGGTTTGGTCAGGGTCTGATTCTAGGTTGTTTCGCTTAATTTGTAAGAGGTTGTATGGATCTATTTTTGGGAAAGGTATAAAACACAGAGACCTGTGTTGGTTTTATATGACCAACGACGGTTTCGTAATAACCGATGATGGTTACTACATATTTTCAATAACTCAGTATTTCATAGTTTAGGGATTTGTCGAAGACTGACTTAGGGATGATGATGAGTGGGTGTAAGTTTGGGGAGGAGTTGGAAATACTTAGAGATGTCTTAAGGTTAGGTATGGGTGATTTTATGGTGTGGGTGAAGGAATGATCAAACTTTTATGGAGATAAATGGTGGGGAAGCAAGAGTTCAAGTAGAAACCAATAACAGAGGTAATAGAGCCTACTAGAATGAAAATAGAAGAATGTTGGTTAAAAATATACTTACTATGATGAAAATTTGATGGTTGGATGTAGGTGATGGTTTATCAGAGGAATAGGTGTTTGGTGCATGACAGTGCTTCCTGGAATGCTACCATGGGTGCAATGCTCCTAGATCTTTTTGGATGATGGTTCTAGATGTCTGGATGCACGAAAAGATGTTGGTTATGCTTGGATGCAGATATGGTCTTGTTCTCCTTTGGTCTCAAATGTGCCCACCTAAAAACAAGGTTGCTAAGGTGAATAAATGGTAACCAACGACGGTTCCTAGTTGACCAACATCGGTTTAGGGATGATCGGCGTCAGTTAAGGTGGGATTCCCTAGACTTACTAAAAATGGCATATCTTTCCAATTTCTTGGGCTTACGTTGGCTTTTTTTGCGGATCAGAACGAAAAATTCCCTTCTAATGAATGAGAATGTGGTTAGAGAAATCTTAGGCATGTGATTTTAGGGTTAGACCAAATTTTAGCTCATTAAGGCAAGTAAGATTAGATCTTAGTTAGTTATGGAAATATGCCAAGAATAGGTCTAGGGTGAGGTGGCTAGATGAGGTGGAAATTAGCTTAATTAAAATAATTAAGTAATGAATATTGTGAGGATGGGTACTAATTATATTATATTAATTAAATTAATATTAATGTGGGGTATAAGGGTCATGGTTAGGTGAATGTGTGTAAACTGGTTATTTGAAAGGGGACCAGGGGGAGTGTGACCCAATTTTGGCATCTACATTTTTCCCCTTGTTGTTGCATAGCTTGTATTGGTAAGTGATGTTGACAAAAACAAGATGTGGTTGCCCCATGTGTGGGTGAAGTTGATGTTTCCCCAAGCATGGGGGAAGGTGACCCCCCTCAAACTAGGAATCGATGAGGTGATAGAAGGAAGTGGTGAGTGGTTTGATAAAATGAGGAGGTGGGTGGTTTGAGAAAATGGGGTTAGATGTGAAGAAGGTGATGGTCGAGGGTATGGTGATTGGAAGAGGTATGGTGGGTGATTAGCTAGAGAATTCAAACATACACACACATTTTGAAATTCCATGAGATACCATGGTTGCTTAAACATAACAAATGTACATTAGTTAGGGTCGTAAAGGTCTTCCAAACAAGGGTTATTGAGTTCCAGTATTCAGGGTAAAGGATACGGTCTGGGAACTCAACGAGGTAAGATACAGGAACATTTAGGTGTGGTTCTGGTACATCCAAAAGGTCAAAAGGTTAAAAGTTGTTTGGATAAGAGTCACAGCCATAGGCAAGGTAAGGCTATTAGGTTGAGCAAAAAAGGTACCATCATCACAAGATGCAACGGGTGAAGACATGGGAATATCAACTTAATCAATGGTGAGGTAGGTAGGTGTGGGTCGGGTAGGTGGAGGTAAAAAATGGGGAAATGGGGTAAAGTTAAAAGGTAGTGATAGTTGAACGTACACACATGTATAAACTGTGGCACAATACTAGGTTGAAGAGCATGTAAACTCTACATTGTCTAAGGTCGATATATTTATCCAAACAAGGTTGAAGTGATTATGGTATCTAAGGCATAGGATATGGTGTAAAAACACAATGGAGTTTAGGTGCAGGAATGTTTAGGTATGTTCCAGTACACCAAAGGTTGGGTCAGGATAAACAACACGACAATAGGCAAGGTAAGGTCATTAGGTCAAACAAAACAGGTAACAATGTCACAAGGTATAGCGAGCACATGATTTTTCAGGTCACTAACAGTGTTCTAGGTCCAGGTAGCTAGGTCACGGCATGGGTAGGGCCAAGGTATGGGTAAATAACAAGTCCCTAAATGTAATTAAGGACATGGATATATAATGTAGGCTTGGAGGAGTCAGGTCTGTTTAGGCATGGTGGAGTCAGGTCTGTTTAGGCATGGTGGATTCAGGTTGATGTAGGCATGGTTGAGTTAGGTCGAGTTAGAAATGATGGAATCTAGTCGGTTTAGGCATGATGGAGTCAGGTTGATGTAGGCATGGTTGAGTTAGGTCGAGTTAGGCATGATGGAGGTAGGTTGATGTAGGCATGGTTGAGTTAGTTCATTTTAATGTCTAAGTTGTTGGTAATATGAGAGACAAATGTTGACATATATAGTGGGTATGGTTTTTAATTTCTAAATTTGTGCCTTAATGGAAATGGGAAAATGATAAATGGATAATTTGATGATGTAATAAAATGTGTATGAGTTGATGTTTATCAGGTTTAATTTCTAGCCATTGATATAAAATGGAAACTAAATAGGGTAGAGTGTGAATAAAAAAGGGAAAGGGGTGAATTGGTTAGGCCAAAGAGTGTCTAAGCTAATTGCCAAGGGCCTCATGCCCTCAAAGTGCTACCTACATAGTCTTAGTGAAAAGGGACTTCAGTTCGATGTATTTCTCCCATAAGCTAGGGAAGATTATGATGAAACAGAAGAATGGGTTGGAAAGGGTTAGACATTGTTAAATGTAGGTCATAGGCATGGTTGAGTGGTTGTTAAATATAAGTATTGTTGAGTTGGTCCTGTATAGGATAAGCAATAAGAAATGAGGAAGGTGAATAGTAAGAGGTGGTAAAAGAGCCGCTTAATTGATAAGAACCCTAGTGAGTCGATCATAACTAAGAGGGGCTCATGAAAAAAAATACCCTAAAGGCATTTCATAATGAACTATTCTAAAGGTGAAGAAAGTCACATTATCAAAAAATGTCACATTTGCGGAAAGTCTTTTGAGTAAAGAGGAAATTAGGCAAAAAGACAAGGAGGTGAGAATGGGTGATTGATCATAACTTAGTGTACGACAGCATGTCTTTCAGAACAAAATACCTAGGATCAACAATAAGAAATTTCGTGAAGAAAATTTCATCATTTTCTTCATTCTTTGTTTATAATAGACTTATCATTGTGGGAATTCTATACAGGATGAGTATATTATCTCCGTGAGGTCTTCGTGAAGCTGATTGATGTGGGGAGCTTTCTGGATATTTATTACATTTTTGTAATGACTTTATATAGCTGACCTTCAAGGGAGCAATCTATTTATAGTGGTGGAATTAGAGTGAAGAGATGTCCTTTTTTAGGGAGTCATCTTTTGCCAGAAGTTTGACTCAAGGAGTTGTATCCTATTTTGTTTTTGGAAATATAAGTCATGGACAAGGACTATAGAGGAAGATTAGGTTCTTGTTTAGAAGACAAGACCGTAGCACACAAATATTAACTATGAAAGAGGTAGTTTCTAGTGATGAATGACCATGGGATTTGATATTGAAGAAGACAAAAAGTATCCATGAAAATCATACTATGAGTAGAGTTATGGTACTCATATTGAAGACAAGACTAAAATGGTGGCAGGTAATCACATGATTCTTGTTTAGTCATGGATCCTCAAAATGGGTAATATGGAAGGTGAATAGTGCTTAAGGGATGAGTGATCAACTGATAGAAAGTGATATAGGACTTGATATCAACAATAAAATGGGTCGAAGATGCAAGGCATTAAGGGGCTCAGGTTCAGGATTACCTTTAAGTGGAGACAAACGATAAGCACCTGATCCATAGGCATGGGTAACGATATAGAGTCCAAGCCAATTAGGAGCAAATTTTTTCCCATTTACTTTTCTCTTCTTTAGTTATATGTTGATTTTCTTTCAGGATGAGGTCACCAACCTGGAAAGTTTTTTCATGAACATGTTTGTCATATGCAAGTTTTGATAAGATTTTGGTAAATTTGGAGATGGTCAAGAGCATTGAGATGATGTTCATCTAATAACTCAAGTTATGCCAAACGATCTTGGAGAAATTCATCTTCGTTGAGCGTTTCTTGTAGTGAGATGCAGAGAGATGGAATCTAGACTTCAAGAGGTAAGACAACCTCAGTATTATAGACCAGAGAAAAGGGGTGTGGTAGCCGTCATAGTGGGAATAATAACATGATAAGCCCACAAGGTGAAAGGGATGTGCGTATGCCAATCTTTCCCAGTATCATTGACGACCTTCATAAGATTTTTTTTCAAGATTTTATTAGTTGATTCAGCTTGACCATTGGTTTGCTGGTAATAAGGTGATGAGAAACTGAGTTAGATGCCAAAAGCATCACATATTTTGCAAAGGGTTTTGTTTTTGAATTGATTTTCGTTATCACCGATAAGGCGATGAGGAACACCAAAATGAAAAATGATGTGATGGTTGATGAATTCACATATCTTCTCAGACTTTTAAGGAAATAAGGGGAATGGATTCTACATATGTAGTGTAATATTTGGTAGTGGTTATGATCCATTGGTGGGCATTATGAAGAATGGGGGTTGATCTCACCAAAAATATCCAAACCCCATTGAGAGAAAGACCAAAGGTCTCGTGTGACCTGTAAGGCAAGACTAGGTGTGTGATGGAGATTCGCATGTTATTGGCATTTCACGTAATGTTTTAACGTAATCAAAATAGTCGTGGTTTAGGTTTGGCCAATAATAGCCTAGGAAAAGGATTCATTTTGTGATGGTTAAACCACTAAAGTGACCTCCACAAATTCCATCGTGGACCTCCTTAATGGTGTAGGGAATTTCAAAACTTGTAAAGACATCATATGAGAATGTTGTCGAAGCTTACACTTGTAAAGAAGACCACCCATGATGACATAACGGGAGAAACTTTTAAGAAAATCTCGTTTTCCATTACGAGTGAGATCAGTGGGTAAAATGGAAAGGGAAAGATAGTTTGCATATTGCTTATACCAAAGGTCAGGTGGGTCAAAGGCAATGGTTCCAATGCAGTATACTGCACGAGGTAAATAAGAGGGTTATTGTAGCCTTTGTATGTGCCAAATATTTTAGAGTCAGCGGGAAAAGCAGGTATCTGAGAAGCCAAACATGCCATGGTATCAACAAATTTATTGGTAGAAAGTGGGGTGGTTTGAAGGGTGTAACAGTCAAATGTGGTCAAAAGCATATCTACGTAATGCTTATACTTTTTAAGGATCCCATTATGACATTGGTATATACCATTGACTTGGTTTATGACCAACTGAGAATCACCAAAGATATTGGTTGTCTTAATATCTAAGGCATAAGCGGCCTGGAGACCCAATATGAGTGCTTTCATATTCCGTAATATTGTTAGTACAATCAAAATCAAGTTTGAAAGACAAAGGCATAAGTTCACCTTCAAGAGGAATGAGGATAACACTAGCCCCACCCCCATGCCGACACTTTGAGCCATCGAAGAAGAGTGTCACTTGGTAAGCAGGTTCGTCCAGGGAAAGGGTAGCTATAGACTCATTTAGGAAGTCGAAGTTAGATGGTTGAACCTTGGAAATAGGTGCATCGGCTAGTTGGTCAATAATATCTTGGCCCTTAATGGAATTTTGATGAATGAGTTTGAGGTCAAGGCCAGCCAGAAGCATAAGACAACGTGTAACACATTGATGTTGATAGGGTCTGGCATACATATAGTGTAATGGGCTCAGCATTAGTAATGATGAAGGTTTTGTGGTTGAGTAGGTAATGGTGGAGTTTGGTGGCGACGAAAACTAAGGCTAGGAAGATTTTTTTGGCATGAGTATATCTAGTTTCGTAGTCCAGAAGGGTATGGATTATGTAATAAACCTCTTTCTCTCGATGTTGGTCATTGCAAAGAGCAAGCATAACACCTAAAGAATGGTCAGTTGCATAAATATAAAGGTAAAAGGGTTGGTCATCTTTAGAAGGAATGAGTACTCATGGTTGAAGAAGGTATTATTTTAAGGCCTCAAATGCTTTATGGAATTCATCATCCCATTTGAATGAAATGTCTTTCTTGAGAAGATGATGAAATGGTTAATAATGGTGGCAAAGCTGTAAGATAAAATGATGAATGGATTGCAGCTTACCTTTTAGGCTTCAAAGTTGATGGAGATTAGTAGGTGGAGGCATTTCTAGAATGGGCTTGACTTTAGCCAGATCGACTTCTATGTTACGCAAAGAAACAATGAAACCCAAGATTTTTGTGGAAAGTACTACAAAGATACACTTCCTTGGTTGAAGACAAACGCAATACTTGATGAGGTAGTCAAAGATGACTATAAGGATGAGCAGGTGTTCTGTCTGATGTTTGGAGTTGGAAAGTAGATCATCTACATAATCTTCCAATATGTGATGCATGATGTCATGGAAAATGTAATTCATGGAGCATTGGTATGTAGCGCCGATGTTTTTATGGCAAAAAGGCATGACTCGATAGCAGAAGGTCCCCTAAGTGGTGATGAAGGTAGTCTTGTGTTGATCTTCTGAATCTAGTAATATTTGATTATAACCTGAGAAACTGTCCATAAGCAATAGCATTTCATGGTCAGTGGTGAGATCAATTGGTTGGTCAATTCATGGTAGGGGAAATTCATCTTTAGGACATGCTAGGTTGAGGTCACGAAAGTCCATACAGATGTGGATTCCCCCTGTTTCCTGTGACATGAACGATGTTAGATATCCATTGGGGATAATCAATGGGTAGAATGAAGGAAACAGAGAGAAGGCGTTGAAGCTATTCTTTGACCAGAAGAGCAATGTGAGGATGCATTTTCCATAACTTTTGTTTGATGGGTTTGGCATTAGGAATGGTTACGTTATTGTGGACCATGATTTTTTGGTCGATATCAGGCATATCGGCATAGGACCAGGAAAAAGCATTGCTAAGGTCTTGAAGGAAAGATGTGAATGCTTCATGTTCAGTAGCATTTAAGGATTGATGAATCTTTAAAATGTGTAGGTCATCCTAAGTGTTAATGTTGATTTCAATGGTCGATTCATTAAATATGGTTTATGTCTCAGAGGGTAATGACTGAAGAATATAAGAGTCTTCCACACCAAGGTAGGTCAGGATGGACTCATCGTCCTGACATTGAACAATGTTAATAGAAGGCATATCATCATCGATCATGTCAGGATATAGGATGGGAGAGAAGAGGGAGCCTTGCCATCATGTTGATAAGTCAGCAGTCCTAGGGAAATGGTGTTTACGAAAAAAAGTTAGGAGGAATAGATTTGGGATCTATGGACTCCGTGGGTGAAGATGGTAATGTGGGTGAATGAGATGTGGAAGGTTTCTCATCCTAGATAAGGTTGACGTAAACCTTCTTGGAGGGTGGAGCATGAAAAAAAATTCCACTATGGTCATTGTGTTTACGAGAGGTATAAGAAATGATATTATGGCGGCCTTGTTCAAAAAATATGAAGCCAAATCCTTTCCACACGCACTGGTGGAGGAAAGTGTGAGCAAAGTGGCAGTTAGTGAGGGAGTGTAGGTGAGACAAAAATGGTTGAGCTTGGGATGGAGGTTCGGGTTTATAGGTGGCAATATAAGGTCCCCCATATGTTAGATTGGTGTTAAGGTGGGGAGGGCCATAAGGAAAAACATCACCGATGCGGATGTCATAGCTGGGGTGTTGATGTAGATTCCCATACTCTTGTGGGGTGATGAAGGGTGTCGATATTGTATAAGTTGTATTCCCCTAGAGTGAGGTGTTGAAAAACACCTTCTAAGGGATCAATATTCGGTATGTGGGTAGTGGGGATAGATGGCTCGTTAGATGATGGGGAAATAGGTGCATCACTGGTAGAGGCTACAACTATAGTGGGGATAGCAAGGTTAGATGTAATAGAGGTAGTGGTAGTTTTGGTGGATGGGCTTATGGGTGAAGGTGAAGTAGTGATAGTGGTAGATGTCTTGACCAGTACAAACACATCATTAGGCTGATATAACATGTTACAGGGCTTGAAAGGTGATGGGTCGGTAGGGATGGTGTAATTATGTCCCTCATGTTCAAATTTGAGGTAGTGATATAAAGTCAAAGGGACACAACCCATGACACAGATCTAGGGTCGGCCAAGTAACAAGTTATACTAGAAATCCCCTTCTAGGACATAAAAAAGTTTTAGAATAGTGTGGGGACCCACATAGATATGGAGAACAATGGTACCCAAGGTAGAGGTCATGGCGTCATTGAAGGAGCGCAATATAACCGGGTTACCATGGATGTAATTAGCAAGTATCTACATTTTTTCATATGCATGGGAGGAGATGATGTTAATGCTAGCACCACCATCGATCATAACATGTCGTATGTGTATATTAATCGATAAAGACAAAGATGAAAAGAGTAGGGTCGGGGTCATTAGATCTAGAATGGAGCGATCTCTTCATCTAAAAAGATGACGGTGGCAACTTGGCAAGTAAGTGGAGGTGTAGAGGAAGGTGATGATCTAGTGAGAGAGGCTATGTGGTGAGGGGTAATGATGGAGGCTACAGGTGTGGGGTCATTTGGTAAGACTTTAATAGATTAAAGAATCTCCATGAGGGCTTGACGATGTGACTTCGAGGTTTGGATGAGGTCATATAATGACATTTTGAGGGGGGGATTGGTGTAGTTGTTTTAGCATTGTGTGATCTGTTACCCCATCAGAAATAGGATATGCAGGACCTCGAATGGTGAATTTGGGTATGGGTGCAGATGGTATGTTGGGTATAAGGTTAGTTGATGGGCTAGTTGCTTTTTCCTTGCCCTTGTCTTTTTGAGCATGGGCGGTAATGTTGATCATGATAATATGAGGGAAAGTGGATTAAGAGGGTGTGTCATGGAAGGTATAGTGGCGATGAGGGACAAAACCCTAGTGGGTGACACTATCCTTGTGAAATGAGTAGGGTGCATTGGCATCTTGGTGATGGTTTTTCCAACTCTCTAATATAAACCATGTTAATCTCGAATCTCTGAGGGTGGATCAAAGAGTTTTGGGGGTGGAGATTTTGGTCACTTTGTAGGTAATGGGAGAAGATCTATGGAAATTAGTGAAGGCAAAATGGGGTCCTCATCAAGAAGATCATCATCGTCAAAATTTTCTTTAAGAGGACACAATTGGATAAGAGTGATTTTTAAATCCTTACAGTTCTCTACATCGTTTCTCGGCACATGATGGTAGGTGCAATTTTTTGTTTCGTCAAACCCTTTTGGTTTGGGTTTGAGTGGGTCGTAAGGTCTAAGAGGCAGTAATGTGATGACAGAAGTTTCGAGGAGATTGGTTAATATTTTGGCATAGGATCCTGTTAGTGGATCACAATGGGAGGTGAATGAGGGTTTGGGTGTACGTAAAATTGATTGTGGAGGAAGAGGATTTATAGGAGGGAGGTGGTTTGGTTTACTAGTTTGGTGTGTGAAGTGGTCTTAGGTCTTGGTTGCATCTGCTTGGGTACGGGCATGGTAGAAGAGCTAGTGTCAGAAGGTTTGGTTGGTTTAACTACCTTATTGGAGGGTAGAGGATTTTTAGCTTTAGGTTGTTTATTTTTTTGCAATGATTACATAGGTGTATGAGATATGGAGGGAAAATCCAATGGTGGAAGAGGATGGATTACCCATGGGGTTAACTGAGATGATGTGGAGGTGGGGTGGTGTAGGTTGGTCAGGAGGTGTGAGTGAAAGAAAAGAAAGTGTCATGGGTAGTGAAGAATTTATTGACAATAGTGGAGGTATGGGTGATAAGAAGGTTATGGGTGAGTGCGGAAGTTGTGTGGGTCACTTGGGTATATTAGAGGCCTATGATGAGGAAATGGGTTATCAAGTTCTTGTTTTACCGGTGGACGGGGGTTGCTTGGCCAGGGTCAAGGGGTGAGGTCCTAGGATGGACAGAAGGGGTGAGGGTGATAATGGCGTGGTAGGCAAGGTAGGTGTATGTGGCCTAGGAGATTGGATCTTCTTTTTATGGGTTAGGGTAAGTTTAGTGTTAGTTTTGGAAGATGTGGCTAAATCTAATTTGATGGGTTAGTGAGTAAGGCTAGTTGTTGGTATGACCCCAAGGTAGGGATAGGTTTAGGTAAGGGAGATGATATAGGTGAAGGTACGTGTTTGGGTGTAGGTGTATTTTGGGTTATGGGTAGAGGTGTGAGTTGGGCCATGGGTGGTTATATGGAAAGTGTTACAATAGTCGTGGTTGTGTTTGGTTTGATCACTTGAAACACTTTTAGATAGATATTTGAGGTGTCAGTGAGGGACAACCTACATTTGTGTTGAAATAAGAAGTAGAAGGTGTCCCCAAGGTAAGGCTCTATCAACATAGTCCAGGTGATCAGCCAAGCATGAAAATGGTGTTGTTGTAAGCAAGTGCTGACATGGATCAAGTTGCAATTCCCATAAAATATGTTTGAGACACATGGAAACGGCTAGACTTGGACTCTGTGAGATAATAGAGCCAAAAGAAGATTTGCGGGATCTTGAAGGTCCAATGGTTAAGATTTCATCTATGGAAGGAACATGAGACAATTGGAAAGTAGTTGGTATGTCATCGAAAATAGTGTGGACCTTGTGGACATTGCTATCATTGTTTTAAGTGTCACAAACTTGGTTAGAATATGGGGCATGATTAGGAAATGGCTTCTTGAATATATCTAGGTTTTCGTTAGAGGGTGCATTTAGGCTATCCAAGAATAGATCCCCATTATCTAACATTTCTTGGATGATATTCTTGAAGGTGATGCAATTATTTTCACTATGACCTTTGAAATGATGATAGTTGCAAAATTCATGTTCCTTAGACCATGCAGGCATGGGTCACTCAGGGTCAAAACCAATATGTGGTTTTATAGGTGGAAGGGTAATGACACCAGCCTTAAAAATATTTTCAAAAACAAAAGAGTAAGATTCTCCTATCGAAGTGTAATTTCCTTATTCTCATCTGAACT
This sequence comes from Taxus chinensis, assembly GCA_019776745.2. Lineage (NCBI taxonomy): Eukaryota > Viridiplantae > Streptophyta > Pinopsida > Cupressales > Taxaceae > Taxus > Taxus chinensis. Next base: position 853,261,670 of record CM034146.1, read on the forward strand.
GGAAATCTTGGACAGGAGAGAGATTAGAAGGATGTTTTCTTTGGTTTGATTAATGAGGGGTACTAGCTTGGAGAACTACAACATTGGAAGATCCTATAGGTTTTGAATAGTTTTTTTGGGGTTTCGAAGATTAAGAATCATCATTTTATTTGAACGCGATTTTTTTTGTTACAAAGTTAAATTTTCTTCTCTTTGATAACATGAATTTCCAGTTTCCATGCCATGGTGAATGCCTCGTTAAAAGTGTGAAAGGTCTACACCAACAGAGTCAGTGAGATGTGTCTGTCATAAGCCCGAGTAAACAACTCCATGAGTTGAGTCTAAGGTAATTGAAATGTGAGCTAATTAATAAGTTTGTGCCATCGAGTGACAAAGTCAGTGATAGACTCATCATCGTACTCTCATGTGGAATAAAGATCAATCATGGTAACCTTCTTAACAATGTTGATGGAGAAGTGATCTAAGGCTTGGGCTACTTGATTAAATGAGTAGATGGAGTGTCTTGGCAGCCCACTATACTAGTCCAAGGCAGGTCCTATCAGGGACATCGAGAAGGTTCGTAGGAGTAAAGCGTCATCATGGGTGATCAGGTGGCACCCATGTTTGAAAGACCGCAAATGCTGCTGCGAGGTCTTCTTTACTATTGAAACAGTTAAATTTTGGCATTTCCCAATGTACATGGTATGGGCGAATAGGGATGGATGGATGAATGGCCTCATTACAAATTTCATCATAGGTGAGATAATTATGTGAGCCCAAAACTAATGCTTCTAGTGTCTGCATCCTTTCCATCATTGATTTGATGAGGTCATTGGTAGGTTGTGGTGGAGGGGTTCCTCCTATGGCATAAGGGGGCTGGTATTAAACTTGTGACATCAGAGACATTCCATTGTATGGTGATGCTGAATAGGGAGGTTGAGAATAGGGGAACAATACAGAGGGTATGTATCTAGAATGGGTGACATATGAGATATGGGGTTGTTGATAGTATGCGTATGTAGGTGGGATGGTCGTAGTGACTCTAGTAGTGATTGGGGGTAATGTTTTTGGGATGGAGAGGACAAGATTATAGAATGGAGTAGGGGTCACTGACACCACGGGTGATTGTGTTGCAATAGGTATTTTTGAGAAAATTGGGGTAGATGAGGTTATGGTTTGGGTGATCATTAAGGGGACAATAGATATTATGGGTGCAACTGATACAGTTGACGCAACAATCATAGCGGCTATGGGTCCTAGCTATGAAACCACTGGGGGTGAAGTGGGTGAAGGTAATGCCACATTATTAGGGGTTGATGAAAAAGAAAGAATAAGGTCAGGATAGATGGATATAGGCATGCCATATATCAACTTCCCTAAAGACTCCCAGGTGGAAGAGTGGGAAAGGTAGAACTATAAGGCCGTGGGATTCTAGTCAAGGAGTCATGTAAATTCCTCGTCACCTTCGGCAATGGTGGTAGGTAGGGTTAGATCCATGGGTGACATGACAGAGGGTGGTGAAGGACTAGGCAAGAGTGGTTGACGACTTGCGTGAAATGTAAGGGCGTTAGTTTGATTGTGAGTCAACACCATGTGAATGAGTATATATCATTTGATTCTGTATCCTACAGATGACACAAGAAGTAGTAGGAATGGAGAAAATAGGTGTTTATAGGTAGATTTGGGTAATATATCAGTTAATTTTCAATATAGGGTAACCGACACTGGTTAAGGTTGACCGATGCCAGTTAAGGGGTAACTGAGGTCAGTTACTGTGAGACATGAACAATTTTATCAAATGAGGAAAAGACTAGTGACGGTCAGATGAACAAGTAGAATGATGAATGTTTATCAAAGTAGAGAGAGTACAAAGACTCACAAGAACTCTGACAACAAAGAAAATGAAATAAGGTTTCTTTTAGGCAATTTGACCCAAAATAATAGAAAATCGAGGCTGGTTAAGAAAAACTAATGCCGATCAAGGGTAACCAATGCTGGTTACTGTGAAAATTGGAAAGATGTCGAAAAATGGATTGTTATGCATTTTAGTGAGATAAATATTCAACTCAGAGGTCTGGAGATGATGCAATGAAGTCCTGACACACTTAGAAGAAGTCAGAATACTCCAACTGTGATTGTGGAGTGTGTAAGGCAACATAATTAAAAAATGGATAAGTGTATCCTCACACCTCAAAACGCATGCCAATCAAACACTAAAAAGATGTACCTAGTAAGTGATTTTTAATGTTTTGAGCTTATGTTATTTATAAGACTGACTCATGAATTCTAGAATAGAGTTTTGGTGAGGAAGGCTTCCTATGAAGAAGAATATCTAAAAGAATAGGTTTTAGGTATGTTAGGGCGGGGGCGGGCCATCCTCTGAGATAATGACTCGACAAAGGTAATGAGCTGGGGAGTACCTGCCAATCAGATCATCTGATCACTGACAGGTGTTCCCACGTAAGATTTTGTTTAAGAAATATGTGTATATTTTAATTTTGTCTAAGTTTGGTAAGACACAGAGAGAGAGAGAGAGAATGTGCTTTCTATGATTCTGTGTCAACCATCAACTAGGCATGACTTTCAACATATAGGTTTCCCTCATTTTAATGTGAGATAAATGTATCAAACTATAATGTAATGCAACTAATTTTAATCCCAAATCAAAAAGATTACGTTTGATGAAGAAAATGATGAATAGGAGAGGGTATGATCTTTCGCTAAATGCAGAAAGTAAGAAAGAAGAATGATTCCTTTTAAATGCACCAAGAGAAATGTTTATTTTAGAGCAATTAGAAAGAATAGAGGATTATAAGGGAAGAAAATTATTGTGTAATATTTTTAAATGGGAAACAAACACAACTTTCACCTAGAAATGAATAAAATGCAATAGAACCCCTAATGGGTCCCACCAGTCGTACCAAAATGTTTCATCAATTTCTTTACATTTTCAAATGATGAAATAGATAGGGTTATGGGCCAGGAGGAATACTTGTCAAATGGGTTGGTTGATGGTTGTTGCATGCGTTATGACTTATCGATCTAGTACCAATTGTGAGAGATTCCTTTTGGTTATGATGAACTACCTGTAATAGAAAACAAGACCACAAAAGAGAAGTTAAATGATATATGACTATGGAATGCCTAGCGTATGCTAGTTCTGAGAAGTTTGATACTTCCTAGATGGCTATCAATCCACTGTTTAACACAAATTAATGTGAGAAATAAAAAAAGTCCTATTGTAGTTGATATGATTTAGGTATCTCATTCAAGTACAATAAGCAAATCCAATCACAACAGGCTAGGTTATAGTTGGATCTAAAGGGGGAGGTAACTATCAAGGTACTAGGTCTGGTCAGGGTCTGATTTTGGGTTTTTTAGCTCAATTGGTAGGAGGTTCTCTAGCTCTGTTTTTAGGCAAGGTATAAAATGCAGAGACCGGCATCAGTCTTATATGACCAACATCAATTTAGTAATAATTGACGATGGTTACTACAAATTTTCAATAATTCAGTATTTCATGGTTTATGGATTTGTCTAAGACTAACGTGGGGATGGTGAGGAGTGGGTGTAAGTCTGGGGAGGTGTTGTAAATACTCAGAGATGTCTGATGGTTAAGGGTGATTTTATGGTGTGGGTGTAGGAATGATCAAACTTTTATGGAGTTAAATGGTGGGGAAGCGAGAGTTCAAGTAGAAACCAATAACAGAGGTAATAGAGCCTACTAGAATAAAAATAGAAGAATTTTGGTTAAAAAGATACTTACTGTGAGGTAGATTCAATGGCTAGATGGAGGTGATGGTTGATAAGAGGAATGGGTTTTTGGTGCTTTGAAATTGCTTCTTGGAATGCTACCATGGGTGCAATGCTCCTATATATGTTTGGATGATGGTTCTGGATGCCTAGATGCGTGAAAATACGTTAGTTCTTCTTACATGCAACTCTAATCTCATTATCCTCTAGTATTGAATGTGCCCACCTAAAAAAAGGTTTCTAAGGTGAATAAATGGTAATAAAAAATGGTTCCTGGTTGACCAACATCAATTTAGGGATGATTGGCGTTGGTTAAGGCAAGATTCCCTAGGTTTACTAAAAATGGCATATATTTCCAATTTCTTGGGCTTATGTTGGCTTTCTTTTGCAGATCAGAATGGAAACTTCCCTTCTAATGAACGAGAATGTGGTTAGAGAAATATTAGGCATGTGATTTTAGGGTTAGACCAAATTTTAGCTCATCAAGGTAAGTAAGATTAGGTCTTAGTTAGTAATGGAAACATGCCAAGAATAGGTCTAGGGTGAGGTGGCTAGATGAGGTGGAAATTAGCTTAATTAAAATAATTAAGTAATGAATATTGTGGGGATGGGTATTAAATTAATTAAATTAATATTAATGTGGGGTATAAGGGTCATGGTTAGGTGAATGTGTGTAAGTTGGTTATTCGAAAGGGGACCAAGGGGAGTGTGGTCCAATTTTGGTGTCTACAACAGGGGAGTAGCCATCCTTCGAGGGTATGGTCTAATTTATAAAGAAAAAAAATTACATGATGGAAGGACTGATATACATGATAATTGTCCTTCAAGGGATTGATCTATTTATTTGACTTGATTTTGATTTTTTTTACATGAACAGATGTCCTTCAAGAGAGCATTCTATTTTTGATAACCTTGACTTTAATAGGAGCATCCATGAATTTGACTATTATACGGGGAAGAGCTAGGAATAGCTAGGTAGACCACTTAGGAGGGGATAATGGATGTATAAGAAACACCTTTAGGACCCTTAGCATGGTTCTAATAGGTCCATAAGGGTATGATGGATTTAATTATTGTAGATTTGTCACCAAAGAAGGAGAACCTATCCATAAAAAAATGCTATGGACAGAGTCGTGGTGCCCACATTTTAGGTCATATATAGGAAAGTGATGGTAGAATACATAATTACAAATCATTACAGTGATGGATGTAAGAGGATAATGATGAAAGGATGATCAAAGGGTATGAATAAGCATATATTGGTAGGTATGCTAACAATAGAATGGTTACAAGTGTGAAGTGTTAAGAGACTTTGTTTCTGATTTACCACCAAGAGAGGCCAAATGATAGGCTCTCAATCCATATTTATGCATAATGATGTATGGTCCAATCCAATTGGAGAAAATATTTCCACGTTTTCTCCTCTCTAGATTAGTGACATTATGGTTTTCTTTAAGGACGAGGTCACCAATTTTGAAGTTACGAGGCTGAAGGTGCTTGTTATAAGTATGGATAATTTGATCTTGGTACATTTGATGATGTTGAAGGGTGATAAGGTGACATTTTTCTAAAAAATCAAGTTGTTATAGACGTTTGTGATGATATTCCTTGTCATAAATAAAGTCACAGAGGGAAACACACAAGGAAGGAATATGAACTTTGAGAGGAAGGACAATTTTAGAATCATAGATGAGAGAGAAATGTGTAGCGCCTGTAGGGGTGTGGATGTTAGTCCGGTAGGCCCAAAGAGCGAAGAGAAGCTAAAGATGCTAATTACGACCTTCTTTATCAATATTTTTAGCAAGGATATTATGCAATGTATTATTAAAAGCCTCGTTTTGGCCATTGGCTTGAGGATAGTAAGGAGAAGAGAATCTAAGATTGATGTTAAACGTGGTGCTAAGATTTTTAAGGTTTGTTTTTGAAGGATTTTCCATTTTCTATAACAATCTTATGAGGGATGCCAAAATGGAAGATAATGTGTTGATAGATGAAGTTAATGATCAAATTAGCTTTAGTTGAGGTGATTGGAATTAATTCTACGCAATTGGTGAAATATTTAGTCGCAGTGATGATATAATGATTTTGATGTGAAGAACAAGGATTGATGGTACCAATGAAATTAAGGCCCCATTATGAGAAGGGCCAAAGGTCCTGAGTTGGTTATAAGGCCTGGCTAGGAATGTGGATAATGTTGGAATTTTGCTAACACTTTTCACATTTCTTAACATACTCACAAAAATCTTGGTTAAGAGAAGGCCAATAATAGCCTAGGAAAAGAACACACTTAGGGACAACTAAGCCACTAAAGTGTCCACCATAGATTCCAGCATGGACTTCTTGGATAACGTGAGAATCCTCATGGGATTTAAGGCATCAAAGAAGAATACCATTAAATCCATGCTTATAAAGGATGCCACCAATAATGACATAGCAGTTAGCACGTTGGAGAAATGCCCTTCTACTGTTTTTAGAAAGATCGGAGGGGATCTTAGATTAGGATTGGTAGTCAAATATCTAATTATACTAAAGGTAAAAAGAATTAGTATTAATGTGGTTGACATGAGGAATCTCATGGGTATGGGATGGTTGATCGAGACAATGAACAAAAACAAATAGGTTAGATTCTTTTGTTGTTCAGTGGATAAGAGAGGCAAGGGAAGCCATAGTATCTGCAAAATGATTAGATGATCAAGGAATATCCTAGATAGAATAAGATTCGAAATATTAAAGCAGTAGGAATATTTACTTGTACTTCTATAGGGTATCATTTTTGCATTGATATTCACCTGTAACTTGTATGATGATAAGCTCATAATCCCTATAGATGTCAAGAAACGGAACATCTAAAATGGCATCAGTTTTAAGACCTAGGATAAGGGCTTCATTCTCTAAGACATTGTTTGTGCATTCAAAATTAAGCTTGTTTGCGATAGGGATAGGAATTCCCTAAGGAGAAATGATGATGATGCTAGCACCTCCCTCTTGTTGACCCCCTTGTTGATAGTTGGATCCATCAAAGTATATGTTTGTCTTAAGGGTGTTGTACTCATGATGGAAGTGATTGTTGGATTTATCTAGAAATTTTTTGTGAGGAAGATGTGCACTAGGAAGAGAGGCTTCTAGTAATTAGTTTACAATAGCTTAGATGTTAATGGATTTCTAGGAGATAAACTCAAGGTCAAAATTTGTCATAGGAATGAGCCAATGAATGATGTTATCACTATGGTAAGGCTTTGAATGCATGGTTTTAAGGATGTCGAAGATGGTAACGATGAAGGTTTTATGATTAAGTAGATAATGATGAAGCTTGGAAGTGATAAAGTAGAGGGAAAAACACATATTCTCAGCTTTGGTATAATGGGTTTTGTAATCAATAAGGTTACTGGTGATATAATGCATATCATATTCTCTACCTTGCTCATTGCATTGTGCCAACATGACACCTAGAGCATGATTGGAGGCAGAGATGTAGATGTAGAAAGTCTCCCCCTTGCATGGAGGTGTGAGAACAGGTGGAGAAATAAGATATTGGTTGAGATATTTGAATGCCTTCTGACATGCGGCATCCCAGTTAAAATGGTTGTCTTTTCAAATAAGGTGATGAAAGGGTTGGTAGCAGTCAAAAGTTATTCAATGAAATCGATGATTGACTGGAGACAACCTTAGAGACTACGAAGTTGAGTTAGATTAGAAGGGGAGGAATTTTGAGAATGGCCTTGATTTTTTGGGGGTCAACCTCAATGCCCTTGATAAAAATGATGAATCTAAGGATTTTTCCAGTTAGAACTCTGAATACACACTTGCTTGGGTTGACACAAAGAAGGAATCAGATAAGACACTCAAAAAGGATTTTAAGGACTAAAATATCATTGCATCAGTGTTTGGATTTACCCAAGATGGCATCGACATAGTCTTCCAATATTTTATGGATAAGATCATGAAAGATATAGGTCATCGCACACTGGTAAGTGGATCCATTGTCTTTCAAGCCAAAATTTATGACATGATAACAAAAACTCCCCAAGGGGTAATGAAGGAATTCTTGTGTTGTTCTTCTGGAGAGATGAGGATTTGATTATAACCTAAAAAACCATCTATAAGATAGAGTATTTCATGTTCAGCCATGAGCTTGATGAGTTGATCAATGTTGGGAAGAGGAAAGTCATCCTTGGGACATGCGAGATTTAAATATTGGAATTCGGTATAGATGTAGAGATTTAGCAATGGGTATGATATTTGAGACCTATTGCAGATAGTCAATAGGTAGAATAAAGTTAGCAGATAGAATTCATTGTAGTCCCTCTTTCAAAATAAGGGAAACACGGGGCTATATGCAATGTAACTTTTATCTTATAGGTTTGGCATTGGGGATAATAATGATGTTATGAATGAAAATGGAGGCGTCAAGTCTCAGCATGTCAGAGTACGACCATGCAAAGGCATGGCTATGTTTGGATAAGGAGTTGAATGATTCAAGCTCTTGAGGATCAAGATATTGGCCAACCTTAAGGATGTGGGGCTCTTGAGGGGTACTCATATTAATGTCAACAATGGATTTATTTAGAAGAGATGAAGTGTCAAGAGGAAGGGAATTTTGGATACGATAATCCTCAGCCCCCATGTAAGATAGAATAGAGTCATCATCACTACATTAGAGGACATCGATGGTACAAGAATCTTCCCTTATCATTTCAGGATGCTTAAGAGGAAAGTATTGGGCTTCATTTTCAACCTAATAAGTGACCAATCCAAGGGAAATGGTGGAGACTAAAAAACGTGATAAGGGATAGATACGGTATCATTTGGATCTATGAGATAGTCAGATGGAGAGAAGGGAGGTGAATCAACATTGATGGGAGAGGGTGTAGAAGTTCTTGAAGGGGGGATGGAGGGATCTTTGTATCCCAATCCAAATTTTTCATGTGGTTCATGGGGTTGTGTAAAGGGGAGGTCATGACCACCCTGCTCATAACATCCTAGGACATAGCCCTTCCGAACATTATTATAGAGGTATGTATAGGAAAATGATGGTTTTATGAGGAATTCAAAACCACCGATATATGGTTTGGTGTGAGGGAAATCTTTAGCGTGAGAGAAAGGTTGATTGAGGCCATCATTAACTAGATTGGTTTTGAGAAAAGAAGGGCCAAATGAGATGATGTCCCTAACATTATATTGATACATATGGGCCTTATCAGGGAAGCCGAGGTGGTTGAGAGAAGGAAGAGAATTAAGATCCAAAGAGTTGGTACTCCCCCAAGGTGAGCTACTAAATCACCTCATCGAAAGATCTGTCACAGGGTAATTTGGATGCAGGTACAGAAGAACTGGTAGATGTTTAAGAAGAAGGTTTTATTTAGGTACAATCATGTTATTTCATTGATAAGTCATAGGACATGCCTTGAAAGGAGGGGAATCAACAGGGAGAGTTTGAATCTTCCTTGCATATTCATACTTAATGTAGCGGTGAAGGTTAGATGCAACACAATGCATGACATGAATCAAAGGGTGCCCAAGAAAAACATTATACTAAAATTACCTTTCTATAATGTACAAGATCTCATGAAGGAGCCTATGTCCATGGGAAGGATAATTGTACCCAATATGGGGGCAATAGCATCATTGAAGGCGCGAAGGATGATAGGGGATTTAATGACAATGGTGTGAGGTAGCATGAGTTGATTGAAGGTGTGGGAGTAAATTATGTTGATGCTAGCACCATTTTCAATCATAGTGCATTAGATGAATTTTTCATTGATATGAACTGTGATGAAGAGAGGAATCTCATGGTCTTTCAAAAGAATGTCAGGGATTTCAAAATCCTCAAAAGATATGGTGACAAATGATGTGATAGCATCAGCTAGAGCCGTGAAGGGTTGAGGCTCATTGAATGATACAGGGATGTGTTATAGGGCTTCAATAAGATCCTATTTATGGTTAAGATATATTTGGATAAGCTCATATAGGGACATCTTGACAAGATCTTGATGTAATTTTTTTACGATGGTTTGTTCAATAGAAGCAAGACTAGAAGTGGCCAAGATAAACACCTTAGCTTTGGAGGAAGGAGGAAGAAATGATAGGGGATGAGTGATGGTTTTTTGGGAGGAGCATTGATGATGACCTTGGGTTTGGATGAAGTGGATGGTTGGTTCCGGTAAGGGTGAGACCTAGTGGTAACATAAACAATGTATATGTAAATATGGGGCCTTTCTTTGTTAAAATGAGAATCTGGAGGTGTAATAATGGTAAAGGTAGACTTAAAATTTTTGGATTTGATGGGAAGGTTGGATTTGGATGAAGATGGGATAGGGAATGGAAGGGTGTCCTCCTCTTTGACAAGGAGGTCATCATCTTCTGTAAGGCTATCGATAAGGGTGCAAAGGATCTTACAATGCTTGATAGTGTGGTTAGGAACATAATGATAGGAACAAATAAAATTAGGATCAAACTAAGTGGGCTTGGGCTTACACACATGAAATGGTGTCATGGGATGAAGAGTAACCACATATACATGAAGAAGACACTGAAATACCTCAGTATAAGATTCAATGGATGGTTTGGAGGTTGAAGTTTTAGAATGAGCAGATGTGTTTGATTTAAAGGAAGTGGATGTAGGTTGAGGAGAGGTCTTATCCTTAGGATTTTTGACCACTAATTCTGATGTGGAAGGGATGGTGGTTTTTGATTAAGGTAGTGTAGGATTGGTGGTAGATGATTTATATTTTAAAGGTTAAGTTTTATTATTTCATGGTTTAAATGTCTTAGCTTTCATCTTTGTGATGTCTAATGATTTAGAAGAATGATTGGATTTTAAAGAAGTGATGGATGGTTTTGATGTGGATTGATTTATTGATTGTGATGTCTTGGAAAAGGGGGTTGGTTTTAGGAGAGACAGATTTGGTCCTAAGATAGATGATGTGAAATTATTTGATTTTATCTTTGGCATAGGAATATATATCTTCTTATGAGGACGTGTAAGGGAATTTTGAGGAAATAAACCAAGGGTCTTAGATTTTGATTGTGAATAAGCGCCCATGGGAGGGATTACAATGATTTCAAGTGGAGGATATGAAGATTGTTTTTTCATGGTTGATGTTGGTGGTGGGAGTAAATTTTCTTTAAGGATGTCTAAAGAGGATGTGGATTGAGTTAATGTTGGTATGCATAATTTTTTTGATGAGATAGGGGCATTAGTTGAAGTTATGGAGAAATGAAGTGCTTTCAAAAATGTTGGGCCATAAATTGACTAAGTTCCAAGATAGAAGAGGTGCACATACGCAAGGTAAGTAAGTAGGAAGGAACTCAGGGAAAGATGCTTGGGAGAAGAGATGGGAAATAGAAGCACAAGTAGGTTTGGGGACTTAGCCACATTTTAAAGATGGTGTCAAGAAATACACATGAAGGCCCAAGTAGGCATGAAAAATGAATAAGGTGTTATCCTGGAGCCTTGGAGGTCAAGAAAAAAATATCCCACGTAGGGAATATTCTGAGAAGGATCATTATAGTTAGTGGAGGCCTTTGCAAGCTGGCATAGACACTTGATCGATCATAGAGGACCACATTTCCACTTGACATGCAATCTGCTCATGGGTGAAGCTATGGTGATGAACCCAGATTCTATTTAAAAGAGTTCTTGGGTTCAAAATGAATAGAGAGTAGAAGGGTAATGATGTGCTGTAAGAATGCTATTACTAAGCATAGATGTATTTTCCCAGGTTTAAAAAAGGGTTGTAATGGGAGAGCATAGCTAGGATCTTTGTTCAGAGTATTTTTGTAGGGTTGGAATACTATTTCATGATGTTTATGGTCTAAGATGACCCTGTTTGATGTAATATGTCTACTGTAAATGGATTTAATCAATATATGGATCTCTATTTTGTATATTTGTGTCTATAGACTAAATCCTAGTGTGCTTTCATGTTATTCATGGTTTATATTTGTTTACATATGTTGTTGTGATGTTTATGCTTATCTCATTGAGCATTTATTATTAGAACTAGATCTATTACCTTTGTATTAGATTAGATGTTTATGTTCTTGTTTTGCAAACCTTTCCTCCATTAATAGCAAAAAATTCTCACAAGCCTCACATAAAGGAGGGGCTTGGCACACACGTGCACCTTGGGTGAGTGCCCAACACTTGAGTGATAGGACAACATGCTTGGGGTTAAGAGAAAGATCAAAGGATAGAGGTAAAAGATGACTACATCTTCGTTCCATTATCGGGACCTCTTTTGAAGCTGTTGTAAGAATGATGTGTGATGACAAAGCATCTGACCTTAGAAAACATCAAGACTTGGCTTAAAAACATGGAGGATGTGTTTTCTTAGAGGTTCAGGGACGGATATGAGTTTGATGCATGAAAAATGGGTGGAGAAGAACATGTATCACAATCTCTATAAGAAATTTTTATGTTGTTTCCCAGTAGAGTTGTATGAATGTCTCTCATCATATGCATCAAGGAAGAGTTAGTACTATAAACCTCATGTTTGGACCCAAGAGGAATATCAGTTGTTGCAGGATGTTGATCTGACCTAGATTCGTGTTGTTGATCAATAGTGGAAATGTGTGTTGACTAGTTACACATTTTAGTACACGATCTTAACTTATTCTTCTTTGGAGGTTGCTGAGTTTGAGTTCTTGTGAGAACCCAAAGGATATTTCTTATGTGTTTTTTCATTATCCATCAAGATCCTAATTATTACTTTTATTTTGGAAGCATTTCCTATGGCTAGCTAAACTCTTGCTAGGCATGGGACGTGAAAGATGGTGTACCTTATGGTGGAGGTAGAGAGAGAGGAGAGGTTTCTCAAGTATAATGAAGCTTGAGAAAGGTAATTGGTGAGACAATGTGAAGTTTTTGGTGTGATGGACTTATAGAGACATATGTTATGAGAAGAATTTGAGGTTAGTGTGGAGGGCATGGGACCTGAGCAGTATGTGCTACCCCATCTTGGTAAGCATGGGAGAGAAACCCCCTTGGATTCTAGTGAGAGCTCCTCATATGGAGAAAGGAGAGCCACATGCATGGATCTTAGCCCACCTAGAAACTAAATCATGGCATTTAGTTTTCTAGTATTTAAGTCAAGTACTTCTAGTTCAGTTGGTGTTAGTGAGCAGATAGCTTCACGTAGATATCATTCTACACTACACCCATCTATGGTTGCTCAGAAATTTCCAGTGTTTGGAGGTATTTTGTCTTGCACATTGTTTGGGAAAGGTGTGTGCTCATGAATTTTGGGTATCACATCTAGAAGTGGCATGGGAAACACATCAGGGAGTGGTTTGGTATCACAGACTGTCAATGCGTAGTTTAGCATGATGGTGGGAATGTAGAGCACAACTATGTTGGGATCCTTACCTATGATAGGAGGAGGATCTAGAGGATCCGAAGGGATAGGAGCTAGTGGATCTAGTGGTGGTGGTGGTGGAGGAAATTTAGGAGGTAAAGGTTCTAGATCTAGTGGGAAAGGTCCACAACACCATCAGTAGGTGTTTTATAAGATGTCACTCCACTTACCTGATTACAAGGGTGTGGAAGACACTGCAGAGCATGTAGAAAAGTTCAAGTTTCTATGGCATGTGAAGGGGATCACTACCTCAGAAAGGAAGGAAATTCATTTTATAACTACATTGTAGGGTCACGTGCATAGTTGGTACCAGAAGTATGACCCCCATCAGACGATGGTGGACTATACCACGTTGTGTGATGAATTCTTTAAAGATTTTCACATTCCTAAGTTCAAACAAAATAACATAAGTGCATTGAAGGATATGCAACAAGGTATGGAGGAGAGTGTGCTGGAGCATGACGCACATTTCAAGACTCTCATGTCAAAGTTATCATATGATATCCATCCATCACAACATGCTCAGTGCTTCATCAGATGATTGATCACCCATTCAGGAGGACACTTTCACATAAGACCTTAACAGATCCACATAAGGCCTTGGAGGATTCCTTGTGCACTGCAATAGTGGAAAGATTTGATACCAGAGTTATCCCATTTCTTGAAGTGCAGATTGCTTCCATGGAAAAGTAAGTAGAAAAATTATCTGCGAAATCAGCCAATGAGACTCGAAGGGATTTATGGTGCACAGATTATGAAGTAGAGGGACACACGAAGGATAGTTTCCCACAAAATTTGGTGCATGCAATGTCAACAAACTATGAGATTTACCACAAATATCATGATGTAAGAAGATTTCCATTATTTCAATGCGCAATCCACTAGAATGTGTCTTGTTATTGTAAGATTCACACCTCTACTACTGATGAGACCAAGGATTGTAGATTGATAGACCAAATCCATGACACCATTTATCTTAGTGTGTGTCATACAAGCTTTGGGAGCATTTCCAAGGCTAATGATCATTATTATGAAGGGCGTGTGGATGGTGGTGGTGGACGAAGAGGTTTTCGTGGAGGATTCATAGGTCATGGCAATCACATAGGAGGAAGAAGTGAATTCCCTTGTGGGACATGTTACAATTGTGGATCAATTGAACACTACAAGCACAAGTTCCTTATCTTGTTACAATGCTCATGGTGTGGAAAGAAGTAAAAGTATAAAGAGTGCCCAGAGTTATATGACCACATGAGAAAGAACCAGAAGAAGGACAAAGGCATGGGGATGGTGAGTGTAAAGAGGACTGACCCACAATAGATGCCGAGGGTAGTGCTTAACTCCGAACTAGAGCCTATTTTGGTCACTACACACACTGAGGATGAACGCGCTCAAGAGGAACGGAAGAAGAGGCCACTTATCACAAAAGAAGAAGTGTTACATGGGAAATATCCTGATCCTACTAACTAAAAGGAAGTATACTAAGAAACCATGAAGGTGATTAGGAGTTTGCAAGGAAAAATCCAATGTTTAAAGGAGTAATTGCGCCAATTTGAATAGAAGAAAAGTGTTGAGGTTCCTCAATAAGATATGGATGAGGTTATAGAAGTGTGTCACCTCTTGCGGTAGGAGAACATTATTCCAATGTTAGGAAAATGGTTGAGGGAGAAGGTACCACACTCTAGAGGAGGGCACGAGAGACAAGTCTTACATGCTAACCTACCTCATCAAAACATTTATTATGATAAGGAGATCACACTAAATGTAGTTGTTAATGGGTGGATTCTAAATAATGTATTGATTGACATAGGTGCAGAGTTCAATGTCCTTACTCTAGGTTTATGGAATAAAATGGGGAGGCCCCCATTGCATCCATCTTTGAATGTGATGTATATGTCTAAGAAGACAAGGGCCATACCTCTAGGGGTGTTGAATGATGCATCCATTACTATTCAAGGGGAATTTTTTTTTGGGGATTTTGAGGTTCTAGAGCTTGCTAAGGCTGATAGTTTCCTAGCATTACTTGGGCACCCTTGGTGTTATGCAAATAATGTTGATTTTTGGTTCAATAAGGGCTACATCAGTTTTGAGAACAAGGAAGAGTGCTTAATCATTCCATAGATTGATGGATGTTCTGCATTGTATGTGGAGCCATTGGGTGAAAAAGACTTAAACAAGATATATGTGCACACCATCAGGGACCCAAAGTTCATTTATCCATCAAAGGAAGGGGTCATTTAATCGGATGATGCACACTCCATAAGTGATACAACCAGTGTTACTTCTGACAACTGGGTGCATGAGACATACAAGTTGTTTGGAAGGTATATGAAGGATACTAACACTCAATTTGTTAGGACGTGCTCAGTTAGTCACTTGAGAGGAAGGTAGTTGTCATGGTACACTGGAGAATCCAACCATGATGTATTTCTACGTGAAATGTAGACCTAAGGGAAGTGTCAAGTGGAGAAAAGGATTATGCTTACCTATACTTTGTGCGGGATAACAACACTTTGGTAGGTGACACATCGAGATAATCTTCTAGATTGGCATGAAGTGAGAATCACACTCTCTATTAGGTTCCTCCAAATAAATACACCCTCTCAAATTTTTTACTATGATGGTAACGGATCTGCCTTATTTCATGTTCATAAGTGTGATAAGACTTGGATGGGAGGCATAGAAGCTTTACCTCCTTCCCTATGGGTGCAAAAGTTCTATTCCACCTTACAGGGTTGAGTGCGTGCATGGTATATTCATTCAAAGTTATAGCGAAAGATATGAAACTGGAAGGAGTTGTTGGTGGATCATGTTCAAACATTTGATAATTGGAGTACTAAGCCATTGGTTAATGAGGCATTGTAGGTATTCAAGTGCCTTATCTTGGGAGATAGTGCCATGGTGGAGGAAAGAATTCTAGAGCTGTTAGGTGAACCAGAGTTGGGGGCACATTTCATGGAGGAAGAATTAGAGGAAATAAAGCTTGAGGGTGCTTTCCTAGAGAAAGAGAAAGAAATTTGGTCTACTTGATAGATGGTGAAGAGGAGGAGAACTCTGATGTTAGCCATACATAAGGTACACGCGAAGTGTTAGATATCATTGATGAGAAAGCGTGTTTTTACCACAAGACATTAAAGAAAAATAAGGTTAACATTGCTATGGAGGAGAAACCAAAGGAAGATATTATTGGGGATTATTGGACAGACTAGATGTCTCAAGGATTATTAATATTCTGCATGATTTTCAGGATTTGTTTCCGCATTGGTATCATGAACTTAAAGGAGTTCACCCCTCGTTAGGAGAAATGAGAATCAAGTTAAATGATGGTGCACACCTGATTCAGAAGAGACCTTACATGATGAATCTAAATCTACGTGTTAAAGTTAAGGAGGACATTAATAAGATGATAGCATCTGGGATCATATAATTCATTGAAAATCTGAATGGGTGAGCCCGATGGTCATCGGTATCAAAAAGGATGAGAGAGTAAGGATTTTCATTGACTATAGGGATTTGAATGCAGTGTGTGTAATTGACCCTTTCCTAACCCCATTCACTGAGAAAATCCTAGAAGGGGTAGTTGGGCACGAGATGGGTGTGAGATCTATTCATTTACAGATGGGTTTTTGAGGTATCACCAAGTTATAATTGCAAAGGAAGACCAAGAGAAGACAAATTTCACCACTAAATGCGGAATTTTTACCTATACGGTGATTCCTTTTTTACTAAAGAACGTGACTACTGTGTTTTTACACATTTTGGTTCACATATTTCAGGACTTCATTCACAAATTTATTCAAGTCTACCTAGATGACTAGATGGTTTACGGATTAGTAAAATACCATTGTGAAAATCTACAATTGATGTTTGATAGATGCAGGAAATTGAGCATCTCCATAAATATTAAGAAGTGTTTTTTTGTAACATTATTGGGACACATTGTTTACAAATAAGGCTTACTGGTGGTCTCCAAATTTTTTTTTGTTATAGTGGGACTAGAGGAGCCTATCAGTCAAAGTGCGGTGCGTGAGTTCCTACGACATATATGGTACTATAGGAAATTCATCAAGGGATATGCCTGGATTATTCTCCCTTGGAAGAGCTATTGAAACATAAAAGTAAGTTCTATTGGGGAGAGTCACAGCAGGTAGCATTTGACACATTGAAGGAATATCTTACCACTGTACCCATTTTTTGTTGTCCCTCTTGGAATAAACCTTTTCATGTGCTTGTTGATGCATACGGGATGGTGATTTAAGAAGTCTTAGTGTAACCAAGAGAAGGGATTGTTGACCATCCCTTGTGTTTTGTTAGTAGAAATTTGACTCCAACAAAATAGAATTATACCACTATAGAGTGTGAGGCATTATCAATGATCTACGTGCTACACAAATTTATGTAGTGTTCGCTAGCTATTCATTTTATTTTCTACAGAGATAACATGATATTGAAATACTTGGTGAACAAGTTCATTCTGTAAGGGCGCATATGCCAGTGGGTCCTATTGTTTCAGGAGTTGAAGTTTACAGTTGTGGTGAAACTAGGGAAAAGTAATTTGGGACTTGATCATTTATCAAGGATTACTTCGAGTGAGGACACGCAGAACTTGGAATATATTTATTTATTCCTACAAATGGGTGTGTCACCAGAAGGGATGAAGGCATTGGATAGGAAGAAATTATCCTTATGTGTCATGCCCTATATGTTAATTGATGGAGACTTATACAAGTTAGGATATGACGATGTTTTGCATTGGTGATTGTTAGAGGATGAGCACGTTGTAATCATGGAAGATGCTCATGTTGGAATTGTAGGAGGGAACTATACGGGGAGTGCAACCACATGCAAGATCCTATTAGCTGCCCTTTGGTGGGAAATGGTTTACAAGGATTGTATCAAGTATTTTAAGGTCTGCGACCATTACCAAAACCTTGGTACACCTAGGAAAAGAGATGAGTTTCCATTAAGGCCTATTGTTAGTGCAGAGCCATTCAAGAAATGGGAAATTGACCTTTGTAGGCCCTATTACCCCATCTACATGCAAAGGATGGGTTTGTGCTATATCATTACATGTGCATAGACTATCTTAAATAGTGGGTAGGAAGAAGTGGCACCTACAGAAGGATTGCATGATGGCGATAGTAGCTAGATTCTTGTGGGAGAATATAATCAACAGGTATGGATGCCCATTGAGTTTAACAAGTGATAGGGGTATTCAATTTTCTAAATGAGATGGTTAGAATATTTTTGGCTAAATTCATGGTGGCCTATCACCAATACTACCCCTTATCACCCATAAGCTAATGGGACAGTGGAAGCTTTTAACAAAATTTTGAGTCACACGTTGACTAATATTTTTTTATGGTGGCAGATGAAAGGACTAGGATGACAAAATTTTTGTCATGTTATGGTCATATCGGACTACTTATAAGAGATTAAACAAGGCCACACCATTTTCAATTAGTGTTTTGTGTGAATAGAGGTTTTGTTACCTGTTGAATTCATGCTACCAACACTATGTATTGCACGTGCGTAGGAGGTTTTAGGTTGATGAACAAGAACTTGAGGAAATAATTGAAAATTTAATGTAGTTAGATGAAAGGTGACATACCTTTAGCATCGATGGAGTCAGAAAATGGAAAATGTCAAGAAGAAGGCATGGCATGATAAGCACATCAAAAATGAGAAGTTTAAGGTTGGGAAGATGGTCATATTGTATGATTCCAAGTTTCAATGCCACCCAGGGAAGGTTAAAGTACATTTTTTGGATCCATACATGATATTTCATATACTTGATTCAAGCACTTCTAAGTTACAAGCGTTAAATGGAAAAATTTTACCTAGTCATTTTAACAAGAGTAGGTTAAATCTCTACTATAAATAAGTCTTATATGTGATTGTGAATAAGGCAGTATTGTCATTTAGCTTAGGAATTCCCTTAATGCAGTTTCCTTTCTTTTTTTTCCCTTCTTCATCACTTTTCTTTGTCTTTTCATTCTTGGCACGTTTGTGTGCAGGTAGCCAATTACTTTTTGAAAGGGTTTTTATGCACAGAAGACTGCACATATATTTAGTGTGGGGTGGAAGGTGTCAAAGAAGAGTGCTATGAAATAATTTATTAAGGAGAAGTTTTGGGAGTGATGTGCATAGGTGGCCCAAGTAAGAAAATCAAAAGCACGTAGGTTTAGAAAAGAGTGTGTAGCAGAGGTGATCATGAGAGAAGATTGGTGTCAAAAAGCTTTGAGAAAACCATGTATGAGGGTAAAAAGTGTAGGAGCAACATGAGGTTGGCGAAGACAAGAACTTGGTAAAGGACATAGAGGTTAACATACTTTAGCACGGGAAGTTCACATAACTTAGTCTGTTGTCAAAGAATTCTTGTGTGCCAGAAGGTTACGGAAATTTTTGCGTGATTTTGTGCACATAGGGAAAGCTCTTGACAAAACGTGTGGTGGGATTTCATTGGAAAAAAATGAATTTATTGCATTCATATATTGGTAGGTGGCACGAAATTTAATGTAAATAAAAGTGGGAAGCTATAAATAGAAGTTTGATGAGATTTTTTTTTCACCTTGAATTTTGATATCGAAGAATTCTTGTGATCTAAGGCGATTCTTAAAATAAGTTGTGAAGAGTAGTGTGTGGAGTTGAAGAGATCAATGGATTTGTGAATGAGCGTGGAAGTAGAGTACACGAGCGTATGCAGAGAAGGTTATTTATTGGGATCCCGTGGGTGATTACATTACCTTGTGGAAAATAAGTTCTCCATGTTGGGATTTACAATCTAGGGTATGGGTTTTGAGGATATTTCATAGAAGTGGAGCTGAGGGTTTGAAAATTGAGTGAACTTAACGAAAGGGAAAAACTACAGAGGACAAAGGAGGAGGAAAATGGCACCAAGGAAGGGAGCGAAAACGTCACTAAAAAAGGGAAAAGGAAAGAGCAAAGGAAAACATGCCAGTTCGACCAGTTTTAATGAAGAATGGTACACAGAGATGTAGTACCTAGATGGTGTGTTGTTAGGAAAGGAGTGGGTGTATCATATACAAAAGATGGTTGTGATAAATTATAACCATCAAACGAGCACCATGGAAATGGAGATGAATTTTGATTTGGTTCACCCTACAGAAAATAGGACACCAGATGGGAAGCCCATATACTATGACGAAGTAAAGGTTAAGTTAGAAAAGGTTGGGCTCCTGTAACTCTACGATTTTCCCTATTTCGGAAAACCTTGGCGACTATACCAATGGTTAATTTTACGTATGCATGAGGATCATTTTTTATTTCGTAGGACAAAGAATGTGCATAACTCCTCAACTAATTTCAAAGTACACTAGCATTATCTGTGAAGGAGAGTCGCTAGATTATGACCTATGTGATGAGGAGGACATCAAGAGAACAGTTGAAGCATATGATTACAAGAAGGTTTTGTGTTACTTTGATATATCTACATTAACCGACCCTGTCATGAGGATGGTCATGCTCCTAGTTAAAAAAATAAATTGGAAGGAGAGATGGATTTAGATAAACAAGGGTTGGTTGAATGTTTTCCACAAGATCTCAAAGGGAACCATCTACAACCTTTCATATTTTATTGAAAAGGAGATCATAGATGTCGTGCGCAATGGGGAAAATATTATGTTTGGTAACGTCCTTCTTATTATTTTATTTTTAGAAATTAGAGTGTCGGATGGGACGGATAAGTTTTTTTAGGAATACCAAGAATGAGGACCCCTCCCTCACAAATATATTTGAAGCGTATACCTGTGACACCATGATGGATGCTCATAAGGAAAACTTGAAAAAATGGTATAAATGGATGCGTGATGCATTTGGGGCAAAATGGAGGATACCTAAGTAGTTTCCTACACTAGTGGATGGAGAAGCTGAGTTTTCCATATACCAACACTTTTGTATAGGTAGATTTACTTTGAGGAATGGCATCAAGAGCCCTTGGTGTAAATTTCCCTTCTCCTTCATAGCATAGTATTTTCAAGGTGTGGTCAACCAGTTAAAGGAGGTGAAGAAACTTAGATTTCATCTAAGTTTTATAGATCATGATCACCGCGAGATGAGTCACACATTGGTGTATCCTAAGAAGTGTGCATATGTATAAAATTATGTGTCTCATGACATGCACATGGTAAAATTGGTGACATTTCCTATTACAATTAGGATGGAAGTAATTGTATATGCGTAACTAAGGCCCAAGTTTGAGAAGGTCGTTTATGTTGATGATGATGTATCAATCCCAGAGGACCCTACCGGGAGAAATAATATGTTGTTTAAGAAAAGGGAATGAGAAGATACTCCAACAAAAAAGGTGCCAAGCTTGCATATAGTATAGACTATAGAGGCATAGGAGTCAGGTGCAGGCATAAGCACTTATGTTCACTGAAAGAATTACCCCACGTGGAGGAGAATTCACCTGAGAGAAAGGAGTCACCTAGAAGGAATTTGTCCCTAGTATTAGAGGGATCTCCAATTAAGAAGAAGCAGAAGGTGATCAAGAGCTCAAATTCTGAGGAGACAAAGAGCATGAAGGGTGATAACTCTAAGGAGGAAGATGAAGAGTTTGAAGAAGGTAAGAGTCCCCTTGTTCATGATGTAAATGAGTTTGGTGAAGAGTAAAATGAATATGAAGAAGAAACTCGTAATATAAGAGGAAGTGAGGAAGAAGCCATGCATTCTCAAAAGACCCCGACCTCAACTAGATTATAGATATATGAAACTATAGAAAAAGAGGTGGCAGGTATTATAAAACACTTGGTGGAGCATGAGGTGGAGCATAACACTGACGAAGTGCTAAAGGAAATAGAGGAGAGTGCAATTGTAGGGAAAGAATATGGAAGCATGGGTGGAGATCCCATCTTGGTAGTAAGTTTTCCCAAGGTAGTATGGACAGGTGGGAAGGGCACAATAGCAGCACAGGAACATGCTATGACTCACATCAATGATATGAAAAAAGGTGTTGTGCATTTAAAAAGCACAATTCCCACAAACAAACTCCTCTCTTGGTATTATTTTGATGATAAGGGTGTGTACCTACACATAAAGAAAATGTTATCCTGGTCTTTTGAATCCCACGTTGATGATCCCGAGTTCAAGGTAAATAGTGATGCATTGATGAAGATGCCAAATGCCAAGGGAATAAACCCTCTTGTAAATGCCCAGTAACTGTCGGATGAGAAATTTTGCAACGCACTCAAAAAATTGTTGGTGCATGTGGAAGCAATAATTTTTGGTAGAAATGATATAATAAAAGTCTTGGAGGACGAGCTTGAGAAAGAGAATGAGGAGATAATTGAGAGGGATAAGGAGATAAAATAGAATGAATTGATTAGTGTGTAGTTAAGGCATGAGTTAAGGGATGAAAAGGTGAAGGTGTGTAAAGTATACAAAAAGATAGAGGTTATTTAAAATTCCATTATCTTAAAGCACCCAGACCTGACCCCTCCTGAGTAGAAATATGAGTTGACCATGCACTACTTGGAATACTTTACATGCATACTCACCATGGAGAGGAAACCACTCGCATTAGAGTTGGTAGAAGAGGTGATGGCGCACCAAAAGTTAGAAGAGAAGTTGAAGATTAGGGATATAATGACTTGGTACTTCAAACTCTTTTCCTCAGTGAAGGCCACAACGCAGATGGCCAAATTTGTATATGATAACTATGGTGATAGAGATAAGGTAGCAAGCATATTAGTTTCTAGCCATGAGGTGGATCTAAAGGAGTTTCAAGAGAAAAAAATGACAATAGGGTGGAGCGAGATAAGATCTTGGAAGAATTTGAAAATAATTCAGAGGGGATCGAAACATTAAGGGTTTCGATTAAAAATAAAATGAAGGAATTGTACCCATAAGTCACTCGTAGGATGGATGCTTTTGACAACCTTAGCAAGTAAATGGAAAACATCGTAGATAGGATAAAGGCTAAGGGAGATGAACAAAGTTTTGACGAGGTTAGCGCATTGGTAGGTGATTTACTTAAACATGCGTATTGTAAGGTAGATGCTTGGGATAAAATTGAAGCATCTATGAAGAAATACTTCTTACTCCTCATGCAGCAGTAGCAGGATCCTTTTATTCATCCATTCTTTATTCAATTGCAGATAATTTCATCTCTCCCATTTTTAAAATTTTTTTTGCTGAAAGAGCAAAGTGTTTCTAGGGACGGATAACAAGCGTAGTGTGGGGTATTGTTGGGCCCTGAATTAACTGAGTCCTGAGATAGAAGAGGCACCTGTGCGTAAGGAAAGAAAGTAGGAAGGTGCTCAGGTAAAGTTGCATTGGAGAAGAGGTTGGCATGCGGAAGCAAAAGTAGGTTTGGGGACTTAGCCAAATTTTGAAGGCGGTGTCAAAGGAAAATTAAAGGCATATGTAGGTGTGATGAATGGATAAGGTGCCAACTTGGAGCCTTAGAGGTCAATGAAATAATATTCTAGGTAGAGAATATTCCAAGAAGTATCATTACACTTAGTGGAGGCCTTTGTAAGCTGGCATAAGCACTTGATCGATCATGGAGGACCACATTTCCACTTGGCATGTGATCTTCTCATGGGTAAAGCTATGGCGATGAACCCAAATTCTATTTAAAGGAGTTCTTGGGTATGAAATGAATAAAGAGTAGAAGGGTAATGAAGTGCTATAAGAATGATATTTCTAAGCATAGATGTATGTGCTCAGGTATGAATAAGGGTTGTAATGGGAAAGCATAGCTAGGATCTCTATTAAGAGTATTTTTTTAGGGTTAGAATACTATTTCATGATGCTTATGGTCTGAGATGACCCTATTTGATGTAATATGGCTACTATAAATGGATTTAATCAATATATGTAGCTTTGTTTTGTATATTTGTTTGTATGGACTAAACCTAGTGTTCTTTCATGTTATTCATGGTATATTAAGGACTCCACAACTTTCCTATTAGATGATGAAATCCAAATAGTTCCACCTGGAAGGAATGTTTGGATGTATGAATTTTATATGTGTTATTTGGATGTGTGTGGAAATGAGTGAATGTGAAAAGATTACCCCATAATTATACTATGTGAATAAGCAAACAATGAGGATATTCTTCTTGCTACCCAAAAAGTGAAGTGTAACAATTTGATGAAAAACAACAGAGAAGATATGCAGTATGACGAAATAAAATGGGAAGAAATAAAGATAAGGAATACTTGGTATTTGCTTTTCCTATTTATCTAACTTCAGAAACAAATAAACACGTGAAAAATAAAATCCAAGCAACTCTAGAGCCAACAAGAGAAAGTAAAGGTGAACTCCTACCTTCATTGTTAGCGAAAAGGGGAAATAGAAAAATATGAAATGGAAGAAATGGAAAACAAAGAGACCTCACCAAAGGAGGGGGTCCCACTAGGCATGCTATAATGTTTGACAATATTTTTGCACTAACTATTCTAGATTAGTGAAAAATGAACGAGAAATCAAGAAACCTTGAAATATGGGAGGGTTTAAGGAACCTCCTAATGTGGATAGGATGGTATGGTACAAGTGCATAGTAAATGATCCTCCTTGCAGCGAGTATCCAACCTGCACAACATCGAAAGACTAAACATGAAAGGGGATTAACAAGAGATATTATGTGCTTCCTGAAAAGTTTTAGTTCCAAGAAGTGTAAACTTCCTCAAGAGGATGTTAACCCACAAGATGATAACAAAGAGTGATAATACGATAACAAAAAGGAAATACAAATAACAAAATTTAAAAAAGTATCTGATAAGAAAATATAACTGATATGATGATCAAGGATGAAAATTATGGAAAATGAGAACAACCCATAAAGGGTCGATGGTGACCCAAGAGTATGACAGAGATTCTACGGCAACCTGAGAGTAGACCAAAGAGTAGATGGTGATCCAAACAGAACTCTACAAAACAATGGAAAAGCGTGGAGTCTAAGATGATATGACAAATAACTAGATATTTCCAGAAGGGTGGAATGGTACAGGGGTGGATTGGATGTAGTGTGTATCAGAAAGGGTTACATGTAAAGTGAATAAGATGGGTTGTGGATAGGATGTAGAAAAAATAGAGGTTATGGGTCGACGACTACCGAGTGTGATTAGCGGTGACCATACCATAGATGGGATGTTAATAAGGAGATGGGATAAGCTGTTGGATCTAAGGATGATTGAAGATGAATGGATGTTTAAGAGAACTCGAAGAACACCTGTAAGTACCTATAAAACAAAACAAGTGCATGTATGAACCAAAGATCCATAATACTCTTTAACTCCAAGCTCGCAATGTAAAAAGAAACACTAAAATATATCAATTGATCAAAAAGGATTCTCATATAGCAAAGAGGGAAATACGTCACAACAGCAAACAAAAGTCTCAATATTTTCCAACCCTTTGAGAAGAGGGATAGGGGTGATTAAATAACCCAAGGCAGAATCAATAGCAACCCAGGTCATTCCTCAGAGACTGGGGCAAGCAGACTGTCATTTGAATGTTAGAATGAGAAATGAGGATGAGGATACACTTTCAAATAGGTAGCGGGCTATTTTTAAGATTGTGCATGTGTAAGAGGATTAAATAGGTGTAAGGGAGGTGGAAGGAATCTTATAAAGGGCTAAGATGAGTGGGGGGAATCCTTGGGAAGGATTAATCAAGGGTAGTAATGAAGAGGGATGGGAATCCCATGAGGATAATTAAATGAGGGTAATTATGGTAGACTTAGGATAATTAAATGATTAAGGATTTATTAAAAAAATAGGATTAATAGGATTAATGGGTATTTAAAAGTTGGAACATAAAAATTAAGTTAGATAAAGGGGGGATAATGATAAAATAGGATGAGAGGAAAATAGAATAATTTAGGAGGGAAAGGGTGTGATTTTAAATGTAAGAGGGAAACGGGTGTGCTAAGCAAGGGTGGAAAGCGAACATAGGATGAAGGAATGGGGAGTTGCCAAAAATAGGTGTCTACAAGTAGGCCCAAATTCTATGGGTAAATTGATGGTACCAATTGACTGTAGTTACGCATTATCATAAGTCTTGATGGTAATAATATTAGGATCAAATTCACATCAGTGCATCCCAGTTGTCTCATTAGTTTAAAGCTATAGATATTCAAGCTAGATTCGTTGTCCAAAAGCAATCTCTTAATATTTTTACGAGTCATTATCACCTATATGTATAAGGGGAGGTTATGGGTATGATCATCCATTGGAATCTCATGTTGACTAAAGGAAATGTGTTCAAATGGAGAAAGTTGTGCAACCAAGGCTTGGAAGCATGTAGGATCAATATGTGTAAAAAATTTTGACCCTTGAAGGGTTTTGTAAAGGATGTCCTTATGAACGTTTTATATTTTAAGAATATCTAAGATAGAAATGTTAGAAATAGTATTCTCTAGTTGTTCAAGGAGATCATAGTGACTATCCTTAGGAGTAGGCAAATAAGGTTCTAGGATAATAAGATGAGTGCATCATGATGCCAACGCACATGTTTGCGTCTTAATTTTAATAGTGTTCACTTGCTTAGTAATAGGGTGAAGACAACCAATAAGAGAATCAAAAGGATTAATTGTTTCACCAAAAACATAATTAGCATTTTTATTTTGGGATGATTGGCCTTGATCTGACTTTTTATCCCCTTGTTTATGTTTGGGAAATGGCTCTTTGTAAATCCCAAAAACAAAATTGGTAGTTTTTTTGGGTCCTGCCAAATCAATTTCAACCTCGCCGCTATCTATAAGGTCTTGGATGAAGTGTTTTAACTTCAAACACTTTTCATTGGTATGACCCTTAACACGATGAAAGTTACAATACTTGTTGTCTTTATACTAGGGTGGATTTACTGCATCTTTAGTGTAATGCATAGTAATTGGGAACCTAACCATGTTCATAGATTCTAATTGTTTAAGGATGGCATACAATGAGTTTGAGAGGGGAGTGAATACTCGTCGTTTAATTTATGGTACAATCGGTCCTTTGATTAATTTTAAAGGAGAATTATTTTGGATGGCTTGCACAAGTTTAGAATTTGTGATTCCATCACCTATGACATTTTTCTTTATTAAAGAATTTAGGTTTATCATTGGGTTTGGACTCATGGTGATCTTTTTGAAAGGACTTAAGAGTCCCTTTAGCTAA
Organism: Taxus chinensis; assembly: GCA_019776745.2. Lineage (NCBI taxonomy): Eukaryota > Viridiplantae > Streptophyta > Pinopsida > Cupressales > Taxaceae > Taxus > Taxus chinensis. The sequence goes on from CM034146.1 coordinate 853,288,885, forward strand.
TAAGGATTTGTTGATTTGACAACCTTTTTCTATAACCTCCTCAAACGTGTTCACATAATACATTTGTAAGTGGAAATCTATTTCAGGGTGGAAGTTTGGTACAAATATACTAACTATTTTTTCTCGGGGATTGAGCAGGGGAAACAACTAGCTAACCCCCACTGTCTTTATAGGAAACCAACAAAGATATTATTATTTCGTTGTTTGGCATGACACAAATATAGCATGGTAATATCACTTTCCATATTGAATGAAAAGTGGCACACAAAATTTTCTACTAACTTGGTGAATGTAAAAAATAGTACCCTTTGGTATGTGGAGAAACCATTTAAGAGCTTGTCCTACAAGGCTCCTTGGAAACAAGTGAATGAGATAATTATCGTTGTACACAACTTATTGGAAATCCATGAAGAAGTCCTTAACATGATCACGTAGATCACCTTTGCCCTTATATTTATCGAATTTAGGGAAATCAAATCGAGGAGGAAAGAGTGTACATAGCATTTCCCGATCAAAAGGATAAATACACAATTCTTTAAATTGATACTTTTTGTTGTCCTAAATTGATTTCCTATAGGCTCATATGGAAATTATTCATATATTTCCACTCTTGATTGAATATTTGGCCATGTGAAGGGGATGTTGGAATATATACACATTTGACTTTGACATCTCACCTCTATAGTTTTATGTGTATAGATCATTATACATGACCTTTTGTTTTTCTTGATGCAGAGATCTACCCGTGTCCTTATGGGTATGGGAGGTTAGATGTGCCTTTTGATGACTAAGGGTTTGGATTTGAGTTTGTATAGTAACCTCACCATTATGGGGTCCATCTTGAATTTTATGCGTAGGTGGTTATTGATAATCCTTCTCTTCTCTCCTAGTTTCTCAATTTATTGTAAGGGATGGTAGATGATAGCCACCATTCTGTCTAGGAGGGAAATCTTGTTTCTTGTTTCCTTTCTCATAAGTAGAAGCATGTCTGGGGTTCAATATTTCTTTGATAGTGGAATTATGATGCTCTACTTCTTCTTCTCCATGAATCATGTTCATATGAAGAGTATGGTCAAATTTAGGTGACGGTTTAGGCCCTAATTCCACTACTCTAGCTAGAACTCGGTCTCAATTTTGAAAGAGGTAATTATCCATATGAGTTTGGTTAAACTTATATTTGTTTCAAGGATAATTGGCCTCATCTCCACTATGGTCTATCATGTTTTCCTCTTCACGCAAAGGGTCTAAATTTACGTTTTCAAAAGGAGTAGATCCCATTCTTCTATGTCCCATTCTGGTCAGAGGAGGCATAGGAAATTTTTTGTTAAGTCCCAATAGATGTGTATAAGTATCAGAAATAGCCTAGAAAAAAACTAGTAGCGTAACAACCATAAATAATCACAAAGAATGTTACAAAGAATACTATAAAGAATGTCCTAGTACACTACAAATAATGTCCCAAAAGGGAGAAATAATATATAACCAAATGTCATTAGTGACATAATATCTCAAGGAAATAATATCCAATAAAATCCCAAACAAGGTTCAATCGTGAAAGAGCCTACTCCCTATGTCTAATAACCTATCTAGGAGGTTGTTCTAACAAGATACCAACACAATTTTAGTATGTAAATCGATTTTTAGAAAAACAATAATTAAACACAAAAATAGGGTTGAGGTGATTTGAATAGTGTAACAACGTAAAGTATATACTCTAAACTCAGTTTAATATAAACAAAGTTTGAGTTTTGGAAATGGAGGTTACAAATGTGGGCAACGTAACAATACTACTTTTATACTTTAATCCAATTTTTAAGAAAAAAACAAGATGTGAGTATCAAAATAGGATTGAAACAATGAAAAAAATGTAACAACAACACCTTCTAATACTTAGGGAAATGTTTGAATAAAAAACTAGGTCTAAGTATATCAAAGCATCAATAAAATGGAAAAATTGTAACAAGACAATCGAGATAGTTATATAAGTTTGTAAAAACAAGATGTAAGTATCACAAATGTAGTGCTATGATATGAGTAGTGTAACGATGCAAAGATTAAATCAAGGTAGGATCACCTAACTATAATGAGATATCTTGATTATGGGTATCAAGATGAGGTTTACCAAATCATGAGGACATACCAGCACACTTCCAACACTTAACATTCCTACGGCAACATGGTCATGTAAGTTAATACAAAAGTGATGGACGTGATTATTTTTGGCAAACACTGTGTATATGTCCTCTTTTGGTCAAGAATACCAACAAGAGAACAAGGGAGGTAGAACAAATGGTGGTGAAAAATACTTAGCCTTACTTTGGAAGAGTTTCACCTTTTTAAAAAAACAAGGTAGAAACTAAGACAAAATGATTCCTTGTAAGTTTCATGATGAATAACATGAGGTGTGAACTTCAATGAAATCTTCCCTTATTGTACCAACAATGTTTTGACTCCGAACAAATTATTTATTTGTGAAATCTCTTTAGAACACGATGGATAAAGTCAAGTTGGCCCCAATGCCAAATGGCTACCTATGGATTTTGTTCACAACACTATCCAATACTTACCTAAGGTAGGTACGCTTTTATAGAATAAATCATAGATAAATGACCATAATCCCACAATCAAATTAATGATAAATGCCTCATATTGGAAACTTGAAGTATTTCCTCACCGGTTTTTTTTCTAGTCAAGTAGGTAGTAGGGCTCTTCTTATTTCGTCCACTAGTTCCCTCAAGGTGTGGAATAATTTGGGGTTCTTGTGGTAATCCTTATAATAAGTTTAATGGCTTATGCCAAGATACTTCCCACAGTTCAAAGTGGACAATTTTTAACCCTTATCCAAACCTACAAATACATTGTTTTGAATAATAAAATGGCAGAACCAAGTTTAAGCGACGAGCACATTGCACACCAAATAATAATGCTTCTATATTGTATTCAGACCAAATAAAAAGGCTATTACATAGTATCCATAGAAATATAAAACCAACCTCCTACAAAATAGGAAGTCATACAACCAAATATCTCATTAATAACTTTATGGGTATAACCAACCTATACAAATATATTGTTGTTAAAACAATATATGATAAGAATATAACTAAAATATTTACATATGAAAAATATTGAATATGTGAGCAATAGACATATTCCTAACATTCCCCCCTTAGTGCAAACATGGGGAAAAACACCATCTTCAACCAAATAGCATGTCACTTCGTAGCCTGCACATGGTCTCAATCCTCAACACTTATTATGGGAACTACATCATCAATGAATAGGGTTCCATCAACCTATCAAGGTGAATACATGAATTGGGACCCATCAACCAATTCACATCAACCATCAAGTCAATATGATCAAGAAAATTCTTGTTATAGTATCAATGGTACAAATCTCCACATCATCATCATAGGGGAAACACAAACATTGTACTACACATAGGAACATGGATGCTCATATGTTCTTATTTATCACACACAAAGCAAAAAGTGTCACTAGTGATGAACTCGAGGATGATGATTGTTCTCCTGCCTCCACTCTCCAATTTTTTTGCTACTAAATTAGCCGGATGTGAACTTAATACTCAATTATTTCCGCATCATTTATTTAATCTACCTCCCCGTAATGTGAAATAAATTATTTTTGGACCTCGGGTAACACATAAAATGCGTCCGTAAAGCAATTTTTTTTAAAAAAATTATGTATTTATTTATTTTATTTTTACAATTTTTGATAACTTTGTGAAGAATTGACTAATGACTCAAAAAATTTGACTCTTTTATGACTTGAAAAAGTTAACAACACTATTTGACTTTTCACACCACTATTTCTTTGACACTTATACAAGACTCTTTTACATTGAAAAGTAACTTTCAAAACAATACTTATTAATTTGAATGACTCCACACAAAACCTGTTAATGAAAAAATGTAACTATTGATACTCAAATTTGCCTAATGAATTAGTCCATGACTTCAACACAACGTTTAAAAAAACTTTGATTAGGCTATCTGTTGGTTTGAGGCCTTGTGATGAATCTTGTTTAATCAAATATACAGATGCATTTGATAAAAAGATAGCCTACTACCTAAGAGATAAGAACCCAACCAATATAAGACAAGTTTTCACCATGGCACTTCAAATTGAGAACAATATCAAGGCTGTTGGGAAACCTCTTAAGAGAGATGGTGTAAAATTGATAAACCCTAAAAAACCTCAAGATAGAAAATGTGCTGATTTAGAAGAGGTTGTGAAGACTTTGGCAGATGTTGTCAAAGTAATCTCATACAAGTTGACAAGAGCTGAGAAGGGAATTGGGTAGACTTCACAAGGTCAGCCTAGGCAATAGGCACAAGATAGATTTGGAAATCACCATAGGAATGATCAGAGGTTTGATGACAAGGGTAGAGGGCCTATTGGATCTGAAAATAGACAACCCCAAACACGTGAAAATAGATTGGTTCCTGACCCTCTAACTACCAGGGTTGCTGCTGTTGATGAAGTTGCTGATATTGATTGGTGTGATAGATGTTTTCTTCCTCATCCTCCATGTGAAGTGGACCAACAAGTTGATGAAGCTGAAAATGAGGATGTAATGTCATCACCAATCCGGCACTATGATAATTCTTCACCGGGAACTCCTCATGCTATGATTATTTACTAATTCACAGCCTTTAGTTGGGTGGATGAAATCTAGAAACACAAAAACAAACATAACACAAGAATACCATAGATGATGATACAAAGGAATGATGAAAAACCTGAAATATAAGTGTAAATTATAATATCAACATGAAATTGTTACAATCTCACCCATGAGGTACTTCAAGTGTTACTGACTTCACTTGCTTTCCAACAATAACTATGGGAGAAACTTCACAATGGATTCTTTAACACGCCTTCGAAATGATGAATTCCTTTACACACTTACTCATACAATATTTCTCACTACTTCCCTCTATGATAAATGAGGGAAGGTGACCTCTTTATTTATATGAATTTAGGCTTATCCACCCTATCTCTAAGATAGCATAGGAAATCTCTTCCGGCCAATCATATTCCATGCCTAAACTCTTGCCTTTACATGTAGGCTTATCTTATAAGATAAGATAAACCTTATCATCTCACATGGGTTCCACCTTTTTAGTCTTTTCCACAAATAAAATAAACAAAATATTTATGACATCACTCCTTGTCTTTATTACAAATATAATATTTCTAATTCCTAATCATGTAGACCCTACTTCTCTACTTACCCCAACTTTGACATTTTAACATTACTGGACCATTTATGACAAATATTTACTTTTTACCACAACATTCCTTTTGTACTTTGACTATTACCGTACTCTACTTTATTGGCGGACACCGTACTGATGACACCGTTATCTTTTATTGGACGCCACTACTAATTATACTTAACAACATCCTATTCTTAATACATACATTAATAAAATAGAAATTACGGAGGAAAAATTTTAATGTCGACAGTAACTGATGATGATATTTGCATGATGGGCAGCTTTTCAAGCTCACAACAAGCGAGCAACATCAACAGATGTAATAAGTGTAAGGATTGCTGTAACCTTTTGGGATTGTATAAAGCGGGGTACCACTTCTTTCTCTTTCTCAAAATCCTGATGTAGATGTTGTTCAAGCGTTTGAAATTCCTAACAATGACTTTGAATACTTGAGAGATTTGATGATTAATAACTATGATGGTGGTATCCCTTCAGAGGAAGATAAACAATTGTTGATGAATGTTGTAGTAGCCCAAGAAAAGGACTATAACACTAGAATCAAAGTTGTTAAGGGAGTTGGGGCCTTAAGCCAAACCTAAAACACTCTTGCTCACAAAGCATTCCAAAGGATGCTCCTAGGAAAGAAACACTTGCTAGAGGTCCCTGTTGTCTCGAGACAAAAATTATAGTCCTTCATCATGCCCAGGCTACCAAGAATCCTTCTGCCATCTAATGAATCTTCTTGTTATCCCTTACAATGTTATTCTTTCTAAAGTAATGTCCCCTATGACATAGCCCAAGTATTGAGCCAAATGAAAGTGATTGTTCTAATTATTGAGTTGCTTAGAATTCCTGAGCATAAGAAGAGAGCATTTGAGTACTTGGGATTGAAAGAAGAGAAGATCACCCCAAGCAGAAATGTAAATGTTGTTGAGACTCCACCTTAAAATAATTGCTGGCCTTGAAACACCACCAGCGGTGGAATATCTTGGAGAGGCACCTGAGGTATATTTGGGGACATCCTTGGTTGATTCCCAATTGAATGTTGAACCATTCTTTACAAATTTTCTCATAAAATATAGGCTACTTAACAATTGCATGTTTTGATTTCAGTGCATCATGTAATGCCATGCCTCTAGAAGTTATGAATGAGTTAGATATCAAAGTGACAGTAGCCTATGGGAAGGTGTACTACCATGGATTCAAGGGAAGTGTCGGTTGTTCATTATGTGAAGGGTTTAGTAGTGCAACTTGCAACCTATCTGGGTAAGAACTTGAAACTTGATGTTGTAATTGTTGACTGCCCTACCAAATGGGGTATGATTTTGTTAGGAAAACGGGATGCAATTGTTGGTGGTAGTGTTCAGATGGACATTTCTTTTTCCACCATTCCCCATTGAGGGAAGCCTTGTCAAAATCTATGGTGAAAAAAAAATGTTGCACTTGATTGAAGATCCAAACAATGCTTCCTATGAAGTGTTATTTGCTGATGTAGATGCTGAAAATTTCATTGGATTTGCTGATGGAAAAGAACACAAGATGGACATGGATCAAAGTGAATTGATATGGTAGGTTCTCCTTCGACCTTGTTATTTGATGGAGTCTTGCTCGCAAATTTGGAAATGATGCTGGTATAGTTTTTCTTTCTCCTACTTTAGAAGAGTATGATGTTTTCCTTCAAACTTAATTTTTGAATGCACTAACAACGTTGTTGAGTATGAGGCATTGCTATTGGGGTTAAGAATTGCATGGAAGTATGGATTAAGAGATATTGTTGCAAAAGGAGATCTCGGAGCTGGTTTTCAGACAAATAAGAAAACTGTATGCTACAAAAAAATCAGCGTATGAAACAATATAAGCATGCAGTTTGGGATCTAATTGAAATGTCTGATTCCTTTAACATTGTTTACCATGATAGAGGTCTTAATGCTTGCTGCTGATAAGTTCGTAGTGCTAGTGTTCTAGATTTGAAAATTGCACCATTTCACTTTATTGTGAATACAACATTGAAGTCCTGACTAGGCCAATTGTCCCTGATAATGTGAAACATTGGCAAGTCTTTAACAATGATACTCAAGTGCTTAGGTTCTTACAAAACCAAGGTGAGTTTGTAAATCAGAATACTGATTAGAAGCCAATAGTATGCATGACTGAAGAAAGAGAAACTTTGTTTGGAAAAGATATCATCCAATTGAAAACAAACACCATTCCTAGAGGTTTGGTTGCACTTGAGTCAAATGTTAATAATGTTGATTGCATCATAAATAGAAAGATGTATTCTTCAAGGTATGTGAAAGAGCATGTCTTGGGAACAAAGGATAGACCGAGGAATATTTGGTTAGGCAGCAATCTCAGCAAAGAGGAAAAACAGTCTTGTGCCCAACTCTTGAAAAAATATCAAGACTGCCTTGCTTGGTCCATATTCAGAGCTGAAAGCATATAGAGAAGATTTATTTCAACATGAGTATCCCTCTTGAAGAAAATTCCAAACCATTCAGATAGAGGAAAATACCTATTAATCCACTTCTCTCCATGAAAATGTAATAAGAGTTAAAGAAGTTGAGAGATGGAGTTATTATTCAGCCCACTAGATATTCATCTTAGGTTGCAAACCTTTTGCCAGTCAGAAAGAAGAACGGATACATTAGAATTTGTGTGGATTTTAGAAATATAAATAAATCCTACATGAATGACAACCATCCCTTGCCAAATATGGAAAATATGTTGCAACTTTTGAAAGGGTCAGAATTTCTTTCTACATTGGATGGTTTCTCTGGATATAATCAAGCGGTTTTCAAAGAATTAGAAAGATTTAAGACAACAATCACTACTCCTTGGGGGACATATGTTTTTGTTAGGATTCCATTTGGATTGATGAATGCTAAATCCACCTTTTCAAATAGTAATGGATGTTGGTTTTTCTGGTTACATCAATGAGTTTATTGCAGTTTACCAAGATGATGTGACTGTGTTTTCAAGGTAGCGAGGGTGACCATTTGTAACATTTGGAGAAGATGCTAATCAAATGTAGGGAGTATGGAATTTATATTAATCCTAAATAAGTGTCATTTTGGCATGCAAAAGGCCAAGTTGTCTGGGACATATTGTATCTAAAGATGGTTTTATGATAGAACCATGAGAGAGTGGATGTGATTAGCAAAGTACCTATCCTAAGAACTAAGAAAGGCATCCAGTTTTTCTTTAGTGCCAAATCAATTTTATCAGAAGGTTTGTTTCCAATTTTGCTGAGCTGAATCTTCCAATCATAAGAATGTTAAAGAAGGACCAAGTTGTCAGAGTGGGAGAAGGCTTCCATTCAAGATCTTTTGAAGGAATAAAGGATGCACTTAAGCATGCACTTGTTTTAGCAGCTCCAAACTATAAGAGGCCTTTCCAAATCTTTTCCTTTACCTCTAAATATACCATTGCTTCTGTTTTGTTACAAAAGGATGAGAATGGGGCCGAGAGGCCTATTTCCTTCTTTAGCAAGGCTTTACAAGCTAGTTGAATTGAAGTATGCAATCATGGAAAAAAAAGCATTTTCCTTGGTGAAAGAAACGAAATATTTTCAAGCCTTATATACTGAGCTCAAAAGTTGTTGCTTATGTTCCCCACACCATGGTGAAAGACATCTTATCAGATATGGAGATCTCTAGAAAAATGATGTAGATGGATGAACAAATTACAAGAGTATGATATGGATATCTAAACCAAAAAGTTAGTAAGATGATTTGGGTCTTTCTAAGCTCATGGCTGAGAGAAACTTGCAAAATGTAGAAGTGAATCAGCCAGAGGAAGAAATGGCAGATCTTCTTGAGAAATTGATGAGTTCTGAATGGTACAAAGATGTGATCTTCTACCTCAGGCACCTATGTTGTCCTAGTCACTTGAATAAAAATTAGAAAAGATCCCTCAAGCTGGCCTCTCAAAAGTATATCATAACAAACCTTGGGATGGTTTAGAAGAACCCTAAAGGTGTCCTCCTGAAATGCATAACTGAAGATGAAGCTCCCAGAGATAGTTGCTGATTTCTATGGGGGAGTTTGTGGAGGACATTTTTCTGGGAGGGTGACAACACATAAAATTTTTAGAGTTGGTTATTGGTGGCATATTCTATTTAAGGATGCAACCCAACTGGTTAGAAAGTGTGATAGTTGCCAACGTTTCTCTAGAAGACTAAAATCTTTAGGCTCTCTTCCTTTGCAACCTGTATCAATTGAAACCCCTTTCAAATAGTGGGGGAATGGACTTCATTGGTGAGATTTCAGATCCTTCTAGTGCTGGTCATAAGTGGATTCTTGTAGCCACTGAGTATTTTACAACGTGGGTTGAAGCAATTCCATCTAAGAAGGAAACATACCAAGTGGTAATGGATTTCCTGTTGGATCATATCATATGTAGATTTGGAGTTCTAGTTAATATTGTATCTGATAATGCCACGTGCTTTAGAGCCAAACCTTTAATGGAAATGTGCAATGAATATGGGATAAATTTGACTTATTCTTCAAACTACAATCCACAAGGGAATGGACAAGCTGAGTCCCGAGTAACAAGAAACTGCTCAAGATCATTAGAAGAACCTTGGAAGTGAACAAGAAGAAGTTGGGGAGAACAATTGAAGTTTGTCAGTTTGGGCTGATAGAATAACTCCTACAAGATCAACTGGTAAAAGCCCATTTGAATTGGTGTATAGAACTCAGGATTTTCTACCCTTACACCTGTAATTATATTCATTTTAGTTCTCCCAACAGTTGGAGGATCAAGAGCATGGAAAATATGAATCAAGGATAAATCAAGATGATTGAGCTTAGATGAGGAAAGAAGAGCATCCCATCGGAGGCATATCAGATTTAGAGAGAAATTGAAGAAGATTATTTGACAAGAAGGTCACTTCTAGAGCCTTCAATATTGGTAGATTTGGTTTTACTATGGGATAGTAGGCATGAAGACAAGGGAAAACATGGCAAGTTTGATGCATATATGGATGGGCCCTTATTCCATTGATATCTAGAATTGGTAGAACATACTTTTTTTCTCAAAGATTTGGAAGGGAAATTGCTAGAGCTTCCTGTTAATGGTAGACATTTAAAACATTTCTTGGATTAAATCCCCAAAGTGAGGCATGCAAAAATTGTAAATTTGTATAGTCCTTGTTATTGCTTTGTTTTTTGCTATGTTTGTTGGTGTGTGGTTTGCTCTTTTGTCCTTGGCAGCCATTTCTGGTTATGTTTCTCAGTCTATTTTTGGTGGTAGTTCTGAGTTTTTGGGATGCCTTTTCTTTTTTACTCCTTTTCCCAATGGATTTTTAGCACTTGGTCTATGTTTTGATCCTTGTGGCACTCAGCTGGGAGTGCCCTTCCCCAAGTAGGAGCTAATGTTAGTGCCATTATCTAGAGCTTACATTCTATGCCCTTTTTCTTCATGTCTGATTTTGCTAAGAAACATTTTTATTTCTCAATTTGGTAGTCTACAATTCATCTTCCTTAGTTGAATGCTTCGAAAATGCCCAAGATCTTACTATTTTTCCCTAATTTGAAACAAAATCCATAAGTTTTCCCCTTTCTGTGCCCTAATTTTTCCATATTTTTGGGTTGTATCATTTTCCCGTGCCAAATCATGTAAAAATTGAAATTGATCAAATCTGAGTTGTTTACAATTAAAATCACAATCCCTAGGTCAAAAACAACATCAAATCATGTTTCAATTGATTTAAAACCAAGAAATATGCCATCCTTGTTAAAAAATTTGATTTCTAGGGCATCGTCTGTATTTTTGATGTTTTGACAGTCATATGGGTGTCATCTTCCTGTCAAATTCATCATCGCAACACTGTTGCAACGTGGCGGGTTCCTATTGGCTGGGGGTAGTTGGGAAATGTTTTCTAACTTGTCATTTTTGAAATTTTGGCTAAAGGTAAAATTTTGGTCTGTGGCTCCGCTTCTTACAAAGGGTGCCTATGTGGCACATTCCGATTGGTCGAGGAGTGGCAGGTGGTAGATTTACCTTAAGAATTTTGGCTTTCATTTTGTAAAATTCTCAAAGTCAATTTTGGCCGAAGGCCCGTGGTGATTTGGAAGAGGACACGTTGCATGAGGGGCATGTGGATGGTGGGGGGATTGAGAGTTTTGGCGTTTTATGGCTCAAAGTGTTAAGGTAAAAATTTGGCCCGAAGTTCCGAAGCCAATCAAACAAAGACACATGTCCTAAAATTCAAAAATTCAATATCAAACTTTGTGCTAAAGCTTTTTTATCATTAATGAAAAGGACATGGAGGTTCAGAACTACAAAAAGTGGAAAAGGGTGCCGAAGGAAAGTTTTATGCATTTTTGACGAAATGGGTTATGCAAGATATAAAAGGGAAAAATTAGTCCCATGACCAATCAGATGAGCCAACACATGTGCACATTTTTAAGTAGTCAAAAGGGGAGCGCGGGCACTAGTTCAGACATTTTGAATTTTTGTGAATTTGGTAAAGAGGTCTAAAGGAAGAATTAGAGGCCTAGACCCACAATCGAATTAGACAGTGCGACATGGCAAGGAAGAGAGCAGGTGTTCGGGCCCATAGAGAATTGTGACCAAATTTTCCTTTTTTGGTAAAAAGAAACAAAATGGATAGAATTGGCTCGCAAGTTCAAAGGGGCCCACATATGGACACGTGGCAGGCCCAGGAGGCAAGTGGGGTAATTTTACAAAACTTTCCAAAATTTAAAAAGGTTGCAAAAACCATGTTTTGAAGGCATGGACCTGATCTAATTAGCTTCTGGCATGTGTCCCGCCTGATCCAAAGGTTAAGAAGATAATTTTGAGCTTATTTTTAAATAACATATTCCACGTGGAGGGCTGATATTAAAAGTTGATACAAAAATTGATGGATATTGTGCATTCTTCCTTCTTACCACCATTGGAGCTCCAGGAAGCTTGGAATCATCATTTCTTCATAAAATTACATCAAATTTTATATGATTCTGCATCGACTTGGCTTCTGAGTGCGTTGGCATCATTTTTATGACTCAATTCCTTGATCTATGGTGCTTTTGGTATTTTTTTGCTCAGGCCAATCAAAAAATGTGAAAGATGAAAATCAAAAGTTGCAGAGGTGAAATGATGAGCTGAAAAGGTGAAAAATGATTAGTAAAAGATGATTGCATGCCTAAATGGTAAAAATGTGACCCTTAGGGGGGATAAGGATCCGAATTTGTGTAATAATTCAAAAAAATTGGCATACCTAGCATTCATCGAACGTTTTTTTGTTTGCTGTCCCTTTATGCAAATCATGAGGAGTTTTTGTAAAAATATTTATCCCATAAACATATTATTTTCTTGGGAAGGGAGACTCCATGTTGGCATGAGGTATATTATCCTTTTGGGAGAAATTTGTAAAAGTCAAGAGTTGAAAATTAGGGGTGAAATTTTGAGACAAATCTCATCTTCTGTAAAATCCACCAAAGAACCAGGTTAATGTCTCATATGTTGGAAAATTCATGAATGTGGGTTCGTTACAAGTGCATAGCCACCAAACAGCTCTGATATTGTTCATCGTAACTCTCCCCTGCTATTGAATCTAACAAGATTTGATTTAAATCTGTGTTTTTTCTTTGGGCAATATGATGTCTGTTATCAATTTTAAATGCCTGCGGCTAAATCTTAGTGTTCTTGTTGCAATCTTGCATTGAAAGTATATAGAAATCACACAGGATCTCCATTTCTGGTTGATATTTCAGTGGTATTTACAATCTCATACTTAGAAGATCCTTCATCTGATAAGGAGATAAAAAAATATAAAATCACTTTACCTTCCTTGACTATAAAGATTCCTTGTAATCCTTTGGGGGTACCTAAGGCATGATTTGATCATGGATTTTTGTGTTTAATTGAGTTATTTACTTCAAGCTTTTGTAGTGAGTTCTCAAAGATTGTGTGAAGAGTGCAACCTGGGCTTCTAATTGTGCGTCTTCTCATTGAAAGAAAAACCTGATTACTTTAGGAATTTCATTTGATGGTTGTTCATGTATTGTATAGATTGTCAAAGATCTGATCTATCCCAGTTTGTCCTATCAATCTCCTACCAAAAAATTATCCAACAACAAAGATCATATCCTTGATTTGCATGTGTATACCCACAGAAGATCAAAATCTATTTGCAAAAGTATGCATAACATATCAGGATTTCCAGTGTCTCTAGTAACCTTTGCCATGTTTTGAGAACATACCCATGTTTTGAGAAGTGAAAAATTGTGAGAGTTCAAACCTAGGGTGTTGATCATGTTTTCATCAAGGTTTCCATCATAGAATTTCAAGCAAAGAGAAGGGAACCTTCATTTCCTTCACAATTACAAGGTTACAAAATAGGTCCTCTTACTTTGGTTACAAGGCACAACCTAAAACAGCTAGGACAAGATCAAGTCCTATTAGAGTGCTATCCACTTCTCCACAAACCTGAGTGCTAGGTAGACAATATCCTTGGCTTCCAATGACATACAACATGGTCTAATTTGTCCTTAAGATCCATGACATAACTATGGTCCTACTCAGATTAAAAAGGAGAACAAATTTGGATACCAACAGGTACAAACCATTTGAGTTATAAAAATATGTTCTTGATAAAGTTAAGAATAATACAACCATTTGGGTATACTTCTCTCTTGTAGGTTAGTAAAAGTTTTTCATTGAGAATCTTCTTGCTACTCATGCATATTATACGTTTCGCTCAGATATTTACAAGGTCTATTACGATATGTTATTCAAGATTATTTTTTGTCTAATTCCAAATAAGACGTGTATTTTCATCAAGCTACTTAGGATTTATATTTCCTCCTTGAAGAAAAGGGTGGTGGATATATTCAATTTTTATATATAGATAATTTATATTTGCACAAAATGGATAGTTAAAGGAATTGAAGAGAATGAGGTAGTAGAATATGTTGTTACAAATTACAAGTTTGTAGTAGCACATAATACCAAAACTTTTCAGGAGAAAATCTCCCTCCATGTATTTCTTGTCACTTAAATACTCATCAAATTTGAAGTATTATTTGTGTTTGAATTTTTTGTGGAAGGCCTAGAAGGGTATAAAATATTATTTTCAACAGGACGTCCATGGCTTCAAATTGATAATTTATTTACAATCATAATGTCTATTTGTCACTCATTAGGAAAAGAAATAATTTTCCACCTATAGACACACATGGCATCAAATATATTCAGTTGTATCAAAAAGATTTTTTATTTATTTAGAAACTAGTTTCATCAAAGGAACTAGTTTCATGGCCTAATAAAAGATTTTTCATCCATAACTTCCCTCTATTTTGAGGATATAGGATCTTCCAAATGTCACGATGGAAATACGTGGCCTCCATCCTATAGAAATGCTTTCATGGGAATGGTGGTCGAATATCGATACTATTTTTAAAAATTATTTTGTGACATTTTTGTAGCATATGATGAGCCCTTCCTCCCAATTCCTCACAATATATATTCCCACTGGAGTCTAAATTTCACCCCCAATGTTTTCTTACACACTTTGGTTAAGTTTGAAGATAAATAATTTTGCCCAAGAATTGTGTAGTTTCTGTGAATTGCTTTACTTATGAATTGCTTTACTTATAATCATTATTTATTATTGGTTAAAAATAAAAAAAATTTAACAACACATGGTAGTAAAATATTTAATGTACAAAAAATGGGTTGATGAAATCAAACCCAAAAATTTAGGTCATGTGGTTTCATGTTTCCTCGAGAATATATTAAAAATTTCCAAAATCAAGCCAACATCTAGAATAGGGTTGTTATAATTAGAAAAAATTAATAAAAAATTATTTCAAAAACAAATTAAGCACTTAAGAATAATAAATTCCAAATACAACCAACCATAGATCAATAAAATAAATCAAGTCATAAATAAAGGAAATAACTAGTCAAGACCATAGATTAAGGAAATAAGTAGTCATCAAATAACTAGTCAAGACCATAGACTTAGGAAAGAACTAGTCATAACAACTAGATAATATCTTCCTAATATCTAAATTATAAAAAAGAAATATCGACACATAAAATTGGGTGAGGATAAAATACACGAGGTAAATAAAGTACCTAGGTGAAGATGAGCGAAGGTAAATACCTACTCTAACACCCCCTTCAAGTGAAGCTAGGTGACTAAAATAAAAGTGGCATATCAATTGAATGAGTCCCAGTAAGTGGGTCTGATTAGGGACTCATGTACAATATATCCGTGAATAAATATCGAACTAAAGTAGGAAACTATGTTGCTACAAGGAAAGAGAAAAAATAAGAAGAATAAGGAAGATGTTCTCATGAACACCCCCCAAAAACAATTTCTAAAACTCCGAGTATGCCACATAGCTCAAGGTATCAAAGTGATGAAAAAGGCTTCGTAAATATTTCTGCAACCTACTACTAAGTTGGAATGTACTCCAATAAAATAACTACATCCTTAATGTGCTAATGAATGAATTGTATATATATCTCAATACACATGGTCTTCTGGTGTTCAAAATGGTTGTGATAAATGCCAATTGCACTTTGGTTGTCACACCAAATTATAGTCAGTGAAACCTATGGGAATCCAAACTCTGTCATTAAGAATTGAAGCCAAAGAATCTATCGACTCATTGTAACTACTACCCTGTAATCTTCCAATAAAGATGAAATTGCAATAGTCTGTTACTTTTTCCATGCCCAAACAACTGAAGAAGAACCAAGACAAAAAATATATCCATAAGTGGAACACCTGTCATCAATATAACCTACTCAATTTTTATATGTATATCCAACCAACTGAGTATAGTGTAGTCCAAAGTTGGAAGTGTCTTTTGAATAGCGCACAATCGTTTTAGGAACCTATTAGTGACTACAATAAGGAGAATGTGTAAACTGAGATACAAGCCCTACTGTAAATGAAATATCAGGGATAATATGGGTTAAGTACATGATACTTCCAACAGATGGCCTATACATTGTAGGATCAAAAAATGTAACAAAGTGGAGTGCTACATGTGGAAGTAAGAGTAACTGTAGACCGAAAAGGAGATGGAGTTGGCTTGCGATCATCCATATTAAAGAAATTAAGAAGTTCATGGGAATACTTTTGTTGACTCAAATGAATCCCTGAATCTATCTGAGAAATATATAACCTAAGGAAATAATGCAATAACCCAAGATCTATCATGTAAAACTACATAGAAACATCCCTTTGAATACTCCAAATGTGGTAAGAATAGCTATCAGTAAGTAAAAATCATCAATATACAAGAAAAGTATCATAATATCCTCACAAACATGTTGGAGATATAACATAGGATCGAATTAGCAACGAAAAAAACTAGTAGATAGAAGAAAATAATCCATCTTCTCATACCATTTCTGAGGATCTTGTTTGAGACCATAGAGAGACATTCAGAGTCTATGAAATAAGATAAAAATCCTAAACAAATATGTCTAGTTACTCGATGTATATTTACTCTTGTAAATATCAATATAAGAAGTCACTCTTCATGTCCATCTAGTATACGAGCCACCCCTATGATGAAAAAATAACAAGTACAAGGCGTATAGAATCCATCTTTTTAATGGGTGTAAAATTCTAAGACTAATCAATACCTTCAACTTGTGAAAAACTCTTTACAACAAGATGAGCCTTATACTTGTGAATGGACCCATCAGCTGTTTATTTGGTTCAGTCTACCCACTTACACCTAACTATATTTCTTCCTCTAGGAAGAGATACCAAATCCCAAGTATGATTCTTCACCAAAAATTAATACTCATATACCATCATATCATCCCATTCATGTATCCCATGAGACATTCAAAAAGACCGTGGATCCTCAAAAACTTCTTGACACAAAATTCCAAAACCTATAGAATGTGCATGATGATTCCTAGTGGGTGGAAGATCTTGTATGAAAGATGTTACCCTCATAAAATATAGTATGATCCCACTAAGTCATATTGACAACATCATTAGGAATAAGATCCTCATTGACATCTATATCCTCCTCATCAGCCTCCTCAAAGAAAGGATACTCAATTTTAAATAAATAAGAAGAATAAAGAATGGAAGAAGATGAAGAATTATGCGGTGTGAAGTGCTCATAAAATTGATCATGTGTTCAAAAAATAACCTCATGAGTATTAAGATCTAAAATTTTCTAAGATCATATATCCTAAGAATACCCTACAAATATCAAGGGTTTTATCTTCTTATCCAAGGCTTTCTTTTTCTTCTTAGGCACAAAGGCCCAAGAAGGGCTCTTAAAGACTCAAAAAAATGAGACATCAAGCTTAGTGTTGGACCAAGATTCCTCTTAAATCTAATGCTTAATTTATCTATGTGGTGTGTGATTCTGATTGTGGTTGGCACAAATAACTGCTTTTGCCCATTATATAGGAGGTAAATCTCTAGAATGCATCGTTCAGTTAGCCATTTCCTTCAAAGTTTGATTTTTCTTTTCTATTGTGGAGTATGAGAAACAATTTTTTTTTTAAATAATGTCATGAGTTAGCAAAAATTTAGAAAACTCATTGTTGAATTACTCCTCGCCATTATCAGTGTGAAGGTTCTTTAAGCAACTAGAAGATTGTTTCTCAACTAAAGCCTTGAAGTCTTTGAAGTTTGAAAATACATCACTTTTTTACTTCAAAAAATAAACCCAAGTACACCTCAAGAACTTATAAATTAAGTTAACTTCATACTTAGCTCTATTAAAAGAGGGGGTATGAAAAACCATCAAGTCACTATGCACAAGATCAAGTGGTGAATAATCACTCTTGGAAAATTTCTTAGGAAATGGATCTTGGTGTTGTTTCCCTAATGCACATCTAGGGAAAACTCCCTCAAGACAAAAAATATAAGAAGACCATTAACCATACCATGAGTTCTCAACTCCTTCAAATATCTTTAATTGAGATGTCCAAATCTCTCATGCCATAGATTACTCTCTGAATCTATATGAGAAAGCAATCTTGTCCTTATAGAAGAAGTGTCATCAAAACCCTCAAAGTGGTATAGCCTTTAACTATTATCAACAATACCTTGATCATTAAGTGAATAAGGATACAAAACATTTCATACTTATGCCCCATTGGGTGTAAAATTCAGTATTTTTCCTTGACAGGAATGACCAATTTAATGTACAGAAAGCAAATTTGTACTGATGTTAAGAACATATAGGACATCTTGGATACTTCCACCATTAATGCATATGTCACCTTTTCCTTTAACAGAAATAAAGGAAGAATATCCAACCTCAATTTTGGATGTAGATCTCAAACCTAGAGATACAAAAGAATTTTTGGAAGAATTCATGTAATGAGAAGCACTATAATCTATAACCCAACTATCTACAAGTTGTGAATGTGATCTCCCAACAAAATTAAGTGATTTTCGATACTAATTAAAAGTATGTGGAGTGGAGATAGATTTTTTTTATTTCTTGGCTGGATCCTCCAATTCTTGCATTCACTTATAACACCTATTTTCTTCGTGACCAATACCCCCAAAAAAAGAGAATGAAAGGCTAAAATTATTTTCGGATTAAGAAGAATCCTTGGGTTTAGAGTTGTTTCTTTGGGTTTAGGAGTACTTTGAGATGGAGAAGGGGTGGATTTGGTTTTACCTTTTTTTTTTTTTTCCCTTACCCTTAGGATTAGAGGAGAAAGATGGAAGAATCAAGGTTAAAGGATTTGGATTCTTCCCTAGAAATTCTTTCACAAATTGATCCTAAGTCAGATATTTGGAATGTGTCACTTATGATATCCATGCTAGAGAAAAATGTAGAAGAAAATATTTTTAGTCGTCCTCTCAAACTACATAGAATTAAGTAAACACACTCTTCATCTTTCTTATTTATTCCACTCTCCTTCAATTATGTCAACAAATTATTCAACTTGTTAAGATAGTCTATAATTGATGGAAAATCTTAAGGATTAAGAGAGGTGATCCCAATTTCAAGTTTCATGGCTCTCATGTGATCCACCTTACCAAATAAACATTCCAATTTCTCAAATATTTTTAAATGAGAGTCACATTTTTCCAAATGAAACAAATGAATATCACTTACATAAGTTGATATCAAACCCACACACTCATAAAATTTATAATGGTACTGAAATTTATCATATTCTCTAGTGAATGTTGGTTGTTCTTTAGAAGTTAAAGCCCATAATCCTTTCCATTTCATTATTATTTCCATTCTTGGCTTCCATGTGTGGTAATTATGTGTTGTTAATGGCTCAACATCATCTAATGCAGAAGTAGATAAAGACATCATTCTCAACAAAAAATAAAACAATTCAAGAACAAAGAAATGCAACAAGACCCCCCAAGATTTTTGGCTCTTTATAATTGAGTGCATGTATGACAGTTTATAATTATAGTACATTTCTCAATATAACTACTTCCAATGTAAGAATCACAAAAAAAAAATTACTTTTGCAAAAAAGGACACCCAAATCTGAGTTATCGATCAAAAGATAGAAGCTTTTCAATTTTATGGTTTGCTATTTATTATAGTTAGCACTATAATTAATAAAATTCTCTTGCCTTCACCACACAAATAAAAACAAAGGGGGATGGATTTAAGCACCTAATATAAAATTAATCCCTTGTATGACCATACCATATGACCAGGGGCTAAGGATTTCAATAAGGAATTTAATTTTCAACAATGATTGATGGTTTCAATATAAATGTATCTCAAAGGAAAGAAGATGATAACTAATCACAGATTTGTACTAACAAAAAGGAGTAGCAGTAGGCCAATGTAAATCTCTCCACAAAAGGGCCTTAGAAATGATACTAATATTATGGAGGAAATAATTAGGTAGGGACTTATAAATCTTGGTTTGACGAATATGAAAATAGTTAAAATTTTACCTTAAATGTTTAACAAGTATGAACTAACTACTATATGTATGGTACTAGTAAAGTGCACTTGTACAAAATTTGGTATGACCTTATATTTTTATTGTTAATATGTTTCTTCCTATCCATGCCACTCTCATAATTTCCACTTAATAGAATTTTGATTTTATAAAAATGAGTATTAATTTTTATATCATTTCTTTTATGAATTAGGTACTTTATTTCATCAGTTATTAAAATAATGAATAATGAAATGAGACATTCAAGGTGAAAGTGGTTGAATTTAATGTAAGAAAAAAAAATTAAAGAGAAAAAAGCTTCACTTTCATATGAGGATTTCAATATTTTTTGATTTAAAGGAGAAATTTCAAGATATAATGAAAGATATAATGAAATGTATTTAGAGGAAATTGTAACTAATTTTATCTAGGATTATTAAGACATAAAGAAATATATCAGAAGGCTGAGAAATAAATCATACTCATACGAAAACCCATAAACCATTAATTATGTTAGTAAGAGGGCCACTTCAATTATGACATCACCCATATTGGCAAAAGGATCATGATATACTAAGGTTTATATGTTATCACGGACTAAGTCAATATAACATTGTGGGATTAATGTTTTTATCAACTGCGGAGTTTCAATTGTAGTAAGGCATGCACTTATATGAAATTTTAAGGATATATATTTGTATTATGAATATATATACGAGGAATAGAGAAGATCGAGAGACATAACATCTTCATCTTACAACCAATCAACCATTGTGCTAGTAAGATTGTCAGTACCATTATGGTGTCACCCCTATTGGAAAAATTATAAAGATATGTTGGGGTTTATATGTTATTACAAACCATGACGAACAACTAATGTGGGATTAATTGTTTTATTCAATGAGGATTTTTCAGAGTTGTCGAACTAATTGGAAGTTGTAGTTAGAGGTGTATATGAATTTGGGTAGTAAGGAATGCATCTAAAGGAGATTGTACATGATATTTTGTTAGTTGTGAATCCAAAAATGAGGATATGAGAAGGTCAAGTAAGAAAACATACTCATATCATAAGAAATTAAAGGTTATGTTAGAACAAGGTTTGCTTCCTATTAAATCACCCAAAATATTGACATAAGGATCGTGATATATTTAGATTTATATGTTATAATGGACCTAGCTTAACCAGCCACGCCATTGGCAAAAGGATCTTGATATGTGGGATATGAAATTCATATAGTCTAAATTATTTTTCAATATAATAAAATCATTTCTAGTAAAAATGGATCGAATATCAATCATATACCCGAGATATCCTTTTTCACTTGATATGTCATTAAAATGGTCCCTTAGTTTAATTAATGATATTAATTATACCCTAATGCAATAATTAATTCAGATAGGAATGATAAATGGATTAATAGGAAATTACATTTAGTTGTTTACAACTAGTACAAAGTAGTCATAAATAGCATTTTTAAAATTATTTTCCTAGTTTCCCCTATTTGTATTGTCCCCTTTCTATTTGAATGTATTTAAAATGGTAAATTTCTATTTTCATTATTTTATTATTAATTTTTTATACCCAATTGAACTTTTTATTCTTTTTAGTAGTATCAATTTTCAAAAATTTGATTTAGCTTTCATATCTTTCCAAGTTTGAATCAAAAATAGGTATCCTTATAATTTAATTTGAAAATTATTTTGAAGAAACCTTAACCACCATTTCAACTAGTGAAAAGAGTCGGGAGTTATAAATTTCTAACAAGATTCTACGAAATCTTATATATATTTGTCTACTCCATTGAACACCTTGCTAGAGACTAATTTAAGAGGAACACTATCTCGAGACATCTACAAACTAAAAAAATTGTTATCAAAACACTTGAGACTAAAATGAAGAGACATTTATATTGGCTACAAATGTGAACATATGATGAGTTCCACTTTTAGTGTTACATTCATTATTGGACTGCACATCCCATGAATAGGAAGCCATGTCGCTATACACCTGCCATGATTCCATCTAGATGACTAAAATTCACTAACATGGAAATCATGACTCGGATTTCCATGAGAAACTACCAATATGAAAATTTTAGTAGATATATTATTGAAGATAACTATCATTATTTCCTTCAAGAAGGAAATTGGAACATTTTGAAACATTCACACTTTCTTTAACCATGTATGGGTTCCATTTGGACTCCAAAATTCCATTTTATTAGATCAATATATTTTATTTATTAGTAATTTTTTAGAACCCTTGTAGGAATTGATGGGTACAAAGTTGGTTCAATAGACAAAATTTGAATATCAAACATATGTAAGAATGAATTTTTTCAATTATACAGTTGTTTATATTATTCATATGTATAACATTATGCATGATTTCACTTAGGATGATACAATTATTTATTTCCAAGATGCCTCTAATATATCTCTACAAGTTTCTATAGGACATAGTCCATTCCATACATGTATTAGGTTTTAACATCTATAAATATCCTCTAATGAAGTAGTGGCACTAAGTGATGTGCACATTAACAAAGAGTGGTTAAAGAGTAGAAGTTACTACAACACATAGAAGTTTCACATCAATATTTTTAGCATATGCTCTCGTGTTCATAAAAAAATTACAAAGATCCCCACAACATATATCATGTATTTGACAATTTAGAAGATGGTTATAAAGTGTTATTCCATATTTTGGTCTTCATGTACTAGTAACTATGGAGCTCTTTAAGCCTTACTTATCTCCACTTTAGCTAATAATTTTGCAACATCCTTGAAATTTGGGCCCTTTTGGATTTCACTATTCAATAATATAGATTGTTTTTATCATTCATATAGATGTGACTTTATATTTAGTTTGCAGTATATGGTGCAATTCTATAAAATAACATCCTTTTATACAATAATTGTTCTTAGTGTTTATAACATTTATCTTGGAGTAGAACTGTCTATACATTTACCCAACTTTATATTATAATTTTAGAGGTTTGATTACAATTAGTTTTTCAATAAGATTGCTATCAAACTTCAAACTTAATTATAATAAATCTTCTTTGTAAATTGATACATGGAAAATAAAACTTAAGTTACCCTAAATTAACATAAAATTGGTAGTGTAATGTAATTTAAAATCACATTAATTTTGTGTCTGATATACAACACATTTTCATGTAAATAAATTCGAGAAACACAAAACAAAAGTGTGGAAACAAAAATTTGATTCAATACAATGACTTATCACACTTCATGTAGGAGAGTGTATTCTCATGTGTCAATGATTGTTAAGTTTTATTTTTTTAGTCTTTCACTTGTTGTAATATTCTATATTTCATGTGTTATCTAATTGTTTCATTTGTTTTATTAGTTTGAAGAATGGATTACTTATTTTAGGTATGATGTTTAAATTTTATACATTCAAATTTCATATTTTTTTGTATCTTACTTTAATAACATGGGATGAAAACAATAAATAAACAATTTTTACCCCTTTTTTTTTTAGATTATTTATGACTATGATTTTTTATTTTAAGTATCATGGCTTTTAGGTTTGAAGTTCCTATTTTTTGGTATCATGACTTAATATACCTGGATAATTTTTTACATATTGCAATATAGAACGCAATGTTCTATAATGATTTATATATGATTAGGTCAAGTGTAATTTATATATTAGGTTTTATATGATCATAAATACAAGTGAGATAAAATTAAAATTAATGTAGTGGATAAATGAAGAAATATCATGAATTTTATATTTATTGTGAAAATAAAAAAAAAGTATATTTCAACAAAAAAAAATGTTTTTAGACATATATAAAAAAATAAAATTATTTTAGAAACAACATGCAACCAATTTCATAGTTGTAAAATGATACAATATAGCCAATCCTAACATTGATAATTCTTGCCGACGAGGTGGGAGTGGTGCGTTCAAGTCACATGGTTATGTGCTTGCCCACAAATTTTCATATCCCCCTAAGGCATGATCATCCTCGGAGGTGGTTCGCTGCTACATGCATCATCTTTTCTCGTGTTGACATTGGTGGTTTCTCCTCTCACTGATGGTTGTTGATGTCGCTGGTGGTTGCTCCTCTAACTACTAACGCTGGTGGCTACTCCTCTTCTAATGACACTTGTGTCTGCTCCTCTTGCTACTGTTGATGGTGGTTTCTCCTTTCACTACTGATGCTAGTGGATTCTCCTCTCATTGTTGATGCTAGTTGCTTATCCTCTTGTTGTTGATGTTGGTTGTTACTCCTCTCACTATAATCACTTGTATCTATTCCACTCACTACGGTCATTTTCGATGGTCACTTTCTCTTGTCACTGCATATTCACTATGACTTCATGGTTTCTTCAATTGGTTTCCTAATGGTGGTCCCCTTGATTGTAACCTAGGTTGTGGATCCTCTCAAAAAAATCCTAAATTGTACAAGGATATGGGTCATTCCAACACCCTCATTTATCATAATTCAAAAAACATTGATAATGCTTATTACAGATTTTATCAGTCAAAAAACCTTGCAACTTCCATTGTATTTATTAAAAAATTACAATGGACATTAGATAACTATAAATAAAATAATTAAGGATTTGTAATAAAAAATTAGGATTGTTTATATTTTCCAAATAGAATTTTTATATCAATATAACTTTTTTAATACTTACACAATTTAGAAATCCTACCCTTATGGGCCCTAATTTCTTCAAGTTTTATGTCTTTTCTTGTTGGCTATCCCATCCATTAGATGTTATATTTCATGACAATAGTTCCCCTTATGAACTTGAGAAATTTCAATAAATCGTATATAAGGTAAGAGATTGTATATGAGTGAGGTCAAATGTGTATGAGGACAATGGTATTAATACTTTAATTTTGTACCTATCCTATTATTAAGAAAACAATTTTATTTTATTTTTCATGTATCCATGATTCTTAGATGTTATAACTATCCACTTTTATTCCTATTATAAAGGAAAATGAGTAAATCAAAAAGTTTGTTTTATTTATGCTTTGCGTGCCCATTTTTAGATACTTTTTTAAAGTTTTCATTGATAAATTTAATGAAAAATTCCTCAATATATCTAAGGCATATGTAATATCTGAATGAAAGCAATGTAAAGAAAGGAAGTAAGGGAAGCCTAAAGGTAAAAAGAAAAAAATGGATACACACAAGACTATTATTCAGGGTTTATTATTTGATTTTATTTGACATCTTAAATTCTATATTCAATGTTTTATATTTTATTTTGTGAAAATTGGTATCATAGAAGGTGTTTTAAATTGACAACCATCAATGACCTCTACATTTTGAACATCCTTATCAAATCTCCAAACTCCTCAATTTGTAGGATTAGTCAGACCCTATGATGTTTGGGAAATTTATTAAAATGGATACATCGAACCAGTATATCCAACATCATATAATGTGCTCTCTCATGAATAGAAAGATCTATTGGAGGAAAAAATAAAGAAAGATGGAAAATCACTCTTCTACATACATCAAGCTATGCATGAAAGCATTCTTCCTAGAGAGACATCATCCAACCAAGAAAAAGATGTATGGGGCACACTTCATGTTACATTTCAAGCTAAGGATAAGGTTGAAACTATCAAACTTCAATTACTTAGAAGATAATTTTAGAATATATCTATGAAAGAGTTAGACTCTATAGATTTGTTGTTTATTCAGGTAGTTGGCCTTGTATATCAGATTAAATCTTATGGAAAAATTGTGGATGGTAAAAGGATAATAAAAAAAATACTTAGGAATCTACCTTAAAAATTCAATCCTTTGGTATTATCCATAGAAGAAATAAAGTATTTTTGTAAGATGAAAATTGATCAGTTACATGTATATTTAATAAATAATGAGTAGAGGTTGAACAAATCAAATAAATTTTGAAAAATAGTTTTCATCCTAGAATGTAGTAAGTCATTACAGAGGTAGAGGAATGTTTAGTCCTAGAGGTAGAGGAAGGAATCCAACAAAGAGGTGGACACAACAACATTCCAACAAACTAAGCTGGAAGAGTACAAAGTCATGCTTATAGTTATAATCATTCATCTAGTCCAAGACATGATAAGTCTCATGCACAGTGTCATTATTGTAAAAACTAAATGCACTATTTTATGACCAGAACAAGAAAAATAAAAATCCGTATAGGAGATATACACTAAGGTCCATGCTTATTAAAAGGATAAAAAACAAAATCCCTTCTTAAATGTAATCTTTCACAAGAAAGTACCAGTGATAAATTTTATATTTGGAATTTGTTTGTAGTAATCATATATTAGGTAACATTGATTTAGTTTCTAGTTTGGATGAATTAGTAAAGGATGGTGTTACTCTTGGAAATAATAGAGTAACTATAATGGGAAAAAAATATTTAACGTTCTAAGAAAAAAGGGGAGAAAAATATTATTCATGATGTTTTTTATGCAATAGGTTTGAAACATAATTTGATGATCTTTCATCAATTGGTACAAAAGGGATATAGAGTATACATTGAAGACAATGAATCTTTGATTGTGGATAAAGCTCTAAGTACTCAGATTATTGCTAAAGCACAAATGAGAAGAAATAGAATGTTTTCCCTAAGATTGAAAATAGTTATAAAACAAAAGTTAGATCAAGTGATTAATGATAATTATAGAAATCATTTTGGAGCTCACTATGGATTTTCCTTTGTTACAATACAATAATTTTAGACCCAACTCTCAATCTCCATCAAGAGCCAAGTCTAGAACTCATTATAGAGTCTAGTTTGGATCTCATATTGGATCTTAGTAAGAAGACAAGATTGGAGCTCAGTCTGAGTCTAGGATTGAAGATCAGTCCAAAGCTAAGTATAGAGCTAAAAAATCAATCAAATTTTAATTCACTAATAAAATACGAATCACGGCCCTGACATCATATATTTCCGCATTTAAATTTTTTAGGATTGAATTTTTTTCATAAGAAAAAATGTTCAAAGGATTAAATTTAATTCAAAAACTAGAAAGGATTTATGAAGGATGCATTTTGGAAAAGCAACGTAGAGAGAATTTTCCAATTGATAAATCAGTAAGAGCACATGCACCACTTGAAATTATTCATTTATATTTATGTGTAAAATTTGAACATTTTTTATACGATTTTGTTCATATTTTCTAAATTTTATATATAATGTTGTCACAAACCTTAAAATGTGAAATTTTCAATTATTTTTGAATGTTTGGTCAAGTCACCTATTTTTCTTAGTTGTGTTAGCCTTATTGTTTTAAAGAATGACGAAAATCAAAAAAGTTAGTGCTTATCTTCTACAAATGACTCAAGAGGAAGTATATTATCATATTCAACAAATTTATTATCCTACAGCACAAGGAGATCAATTTTTTTTTGCAATGGTATCCTAATCAAACTATGGTAAAATTTGAAATTGGTGATCATGTGGCTTTAATTTAGGAGGTTGGAACTAAAGAAAGCATTGAGTTTGCAACAGCTGTTAGAAGTTCAAGAAAGATGGCAATGGAGGAAAATTCAGCTAATGAAAGTATTGTACCATCCCAAGAAAATCAGAATACTACTACTGGTAAGAGTTCTTCTCTATCACAATTTCAAGAGAAAATTGTTGTTTTGAAAATTTAGAATAAAGTAGGATTTTTCCCATTCAATATAGTTGATCATATGAATAAATATCACGTTACTATGAGCATGTGGGACACATTATCTATTTTGGGAAAAAAGGATTTTTTTGTCCAAGAGCTTTAAGGTCTGACATTAACATCAAAATCAACAGAAAATGCAAAAAACGTTGCCAACATGGTGATGATAAATGCAGACCAGCAAGATAAAGGATCAAAACAACAAGCATTTAACAAGGTAAGAACTATATTTGGAGAGGTAAAACTTGTAAAACCACGCCCTTTCTATCTTTCCTTGATTATTGGATACTCATTAGTTCATAATTGCATGGTGGATAGTGGAGCAAGAAGCACTGTTATTCGTAAATTATTTGTAGAAAAGTTAGGTCTTAAGTATGAACCAAGTGCTAAAGGTGTTTTATAGTTGATGTATCACCCACAAAGACTATAGGCATGATTACAAATATGAAACTTACTTTACATGTTTTCCCAAGTGTGACCATTTTGTATGATGTGATGGTGGTGGATTTGCCACCTTACTTTATAATGTGTGTTACAAGAAACTACAAACCCAAGATTTAATGTTATCTTTCAATTGATTCTTCTTATCTTATTTTTAGAAACAGGTATGGAACTAAAATTACCATCTTTTCTAAGCCTTTGTCAAAATTTCACATTGAGCCTCATATACCTAGTGCCAAAAATGTAAATTATGTTATCAATGAATTAAAACTAGGTGTGATTGAATACGAAACTCTTCATGCATTAGAAGGCATTCCATATTTGCTTAAGGATGAAATTAATAATGAAGTTTATGAGCATGACCATTATAGAGTTATTAAAGAATAGGGAATTGGAATTTATTGTATTCATGGTGATAGTGCTAAAATACCAGCTATGGAAAAGAGAATCAACAAGATGATAGTAAATAGAAACTATATTTTGATGACTTTAAAAATCAACATGGTTCAATAGCTGGTTTGATGCTGATTTCACCCTAAAAACACAGGTAATTTTTAGTTGTTAAGTTTCATTTTGTCTATTCTAACAATATATCATAATATGAGGCACTTATCCATTGTTTAGAGTGGTCAAGAAAGAAGGGAATCAAGAACATGACAGGTTTATGGTCATAGCAAGCTTGTTATTAATTAGGTAAGAGGTTCGTGTTCTTGCAAAATTCCATTAATGGGGACTTATAAACACATAGTATGGGACATGCTTGAGGATTTTCTTCTTCTCAAAATTGAAACTATTCCTATAGATAAGAACAAACATGTTGATGTGCTTGCAACCACAGGATGTCAGTTTGACATACCTTTAGATATCAGAAATGATAAATTACAGCCTCATATCAAGGTTATAGTTAGCCCATCCATTTTGAGTAATAACTCTCACTATAATTTTTATGATGATGATACTCACATTATCATATTTTTTCAGGAAGAGGATGAGTTTTCATGTCAAAATAAAGGAAAATTTAGAAATAGGTATGTAAATCAGATTATACAACTAAATAAAAACAAGATCCTAAAAGGCCTCATGACTTTCGAAAGCATCTTTAGATAGAGTGACAAAGTGAAGCAAGGGAGGGCTGTCCTTACCACAAGTACAAATCAACATGAAATTTTCACCATTCTTTATGGTAAGAACCACAATCTTAGAAGGGTATCTTCAAAATATGAAAAATATACATTCATTGAGCTACGTAGAGAATATGTTCATGTTTTTTCATGGCAATATAGTGATTTAAAGGGGTTTGATCCCTCATTATCTCAACACACCATTGAATTGGAAGCTAATTCAAAACTAGTTAGATAAAAATAAAGGCCAATTAATCCCAAATTGGAACCCTTTATGAGGAAAGAGCTTGAAAAAATCATGGAGTCCTCCACTATATTTTCCATCAAGAATTAAAATTGGGTGCCAAACCATGTAACGGTAAGAAAGAAAAATGGTGAAATTAATTTCTATGTTAATTTTTGTGATTTGAACAAGGATTCTCTCAAGGATCACTATCCTTTTCCATCCATTGAACATATACTTCAGCTAGTTGCTGGTTCAGAAAGGTATTCTTTTATTGATTTTTTCCAATGCAGGTGCAACATTTCAGAGAGCCATGGAAATGGCATTCCAAAGGTATCACTAACAAGTTTTTTTGTCTATTTAGATGATATAACATTTTTCTCAAAGCTTGCAAGGTATCACTTACTATAGCTCAAAGTAGTTATCGAAAGATACAAAGAATATGGTGTATCACTTAATCACAATAGTGTTTATTTCTATTAATAAGGGTAAGCTTCTTGGCTATATCATCTCAAAACATCATGTGAGGATTGATCTAAAAAGAGTAAGTTATATTCTTGCTTTGTCATTTCTAAAACATAACAAAAAACTTCAAAGTTTTCATGGAAAAATTAATTTCATAAGGAGGTACAATGCAGATTTTTCTTCTTTATCAAATCCATTAATGAGCATGCTCAAGAAAGATCTTAATTTTACATGGAAAAAAGGAGGAGTAACAAGTTTTTAATCCATCAAGAAAGCTATTTCTTCTGTCCCTAAACTCATTAATATTGATTTTACAAAATATTTGATGTTGTATGCTTATGCTAACATTGACAAAATTTCGGAAATGTTAACGTAGAAGAATCAAGATGGTTTGGAGAAATGAATTGCATTTTTCAGCCAAAGCTTGATGGATTATGAAACAAGGTACTCATGTGTTGACTAACATGTTCTTTTAATTTTTAGATCACTCAATAAGTTTAGGCACTTACTCTCTAACAACAGAATTCATTTAATGGTTTCTCATCCAAGTATTAAAGAATTTCTTTTGAAAAAATATATAAGTGAAAAGAGAGGAGGTTGGATTACCAAAGTGATGAAATATGACATCAGTATTGAAGTGACAAATATTATTATAGGAATAATATTATGTGAGAACTTGGCTCAAGACTTGCAAGAGAGCAAGGAATCTGTTTTATTTCTACAAAATGGGCCTAAAATGCATAAAATCAACATCCTTCAAGATTGGATTTCAGACATGACAAGGTACCTTCAACATGGTGTGTATCCACCAACCATGAACAACTCAAAAACAAAATACTTAGATTGAAATCAATTCCTTTCTTGTTGGTTGATGGTGTTTTATTAAAGAAAGACATTAATGGTGTATTTTTGAGATGTGTTAAACAAAACCAATTGGAGAGATTACATGAACATTTTCATGATGGACAAGCTAGAGGGCATTATTAAGAAAAAACATACAACCCTCAATATCATGAAAGGAGAATATTATTGGCCTACTCTCTTCGAGGAAAACCATTTATGGGTAAGAAGGTGTCATAAGTGTGCATTTTCACAGGAAAAGAGAGGCTTGCTACCTTACCACTGCAACTAATTATAGTAGTCAAGCCTTTTTCTCAATCGGCTTTGGACTTTATATGTCTTATAAACCCACCTTCAAGTTTAGGGCATATATGGATGCTCATCACAACTGATTCTTTTACATAGTGGGCTGAAGTGGTTGCTTTAAAGGAAGCTAAAGAGACAAGTATCTTGGACTTGTACAAAGGTAATATAACCAGGTTTGGAGTTCCTTCTACCATCATTTCAAACAATGCAAAAGCTTTTATTATTATAAACATTGTTTTATGTGCTATACAAAATGGTATTTATCTTAGTACTTCTTCTAATTGTTATCCACAAGGAAATGGCCTTTCTTAATCATATAACAATAATATTTTGAGGATAATTAGAAGGAATACAGATGAGAAAAAATAAGTTGGCATAAAATTTTAAGGCAGCCTTATGGGCTGATAAAATAACTCATAAAAGGTCAATTTCTTATTCACCATTCAAGATTGTTTATGGTCTTGAAGCCAAGCTACCCATTTCACTTGAGCTTCCAACCTTGGAATTGATGCATAATGAACAAATAGAAGTGTGTTATGCTCAACTCATGGAACTTGAAGATGTTAGAAATCAATCCGTGAATTCTATGGAGATAAATAAAGCTCATATTAAAGGGAGATTTGACAAGAAGGTTACATTAAGATTTTTCAATGAAGGAGATTTAGTGCAGAAATGGGATGAAGACAAAGAAAAATCAGGTTCATTTAGCATCATGTTCATTTAGAGTTTTCAATTAATTTTATTTCCTTATGATTATGTGAAATTGTCTTAGTGTGTTTAGTTGTAGAGGTTCATTTAGCATCATGTTACAAAAAAAAGTGCTAAAGAAACAAGTACAAATCATAACATAAGAAATTTTTCATTTATTCATAAAGAAAGTGTACAATGATCCCACACAAGCCGTGGGATATGGATATCAAAAGTAAAGGAATTCATTTAAATAGAAAATTGAAAACATAAGGAAGAAGAAACCCATCATTGTCTGAGTTTAAGGCAACCCCAAACTTTTCCATATTGCTCCAAGCTTCTGCTCCATTGTATATAAAATGGAAAATTCAAGAGGGTTAGAGTGTAGGATCTCTAAATCCTTATGTTACCAACTTTCTATGTATATGCATCATCATCTAATGTAAATAAGAATAAACATGTTAAGTGTTGCAGTTATCAAGGAAAGCTTCAAAACTACAGACAGACATGTACGTCACTTAAAATATTTATATGAACTCTTCATATTTCATAGATGAAATTACACAATCGAAGAATAAATCATGTAGCAAGTATAGAGAATACAAATTATTTTCTAATAATGCATTTTATATAAATTAAAGAGAAGAATAAGCTACATATTTACATCATGATCACAAACACATGGCAATAAATCTTCCATAAATTCTACAAGGATTTAGAGAAAATTACATGAGGAAGCAACCCTCCATATTCATCATGTATTGGGTTTGATGTACCACAACATCTCAACATGACTAATGGTTAAGATTACATCCATTTCGGGGAAGATTTTCATTACAAACCAGCATAAGGGAATCACATACAATAATACATTTGCAAGGCAATATAGCTTAACTAAGTTCAATACAAAGATATGAATAATTACATATTTCAAAAGGGCTAATATCCATGATGAAGAAAGAGAATATTATTACTATTCCCTAATTTGTGAGTAAAAATGATTGAGTTCTGCTTTGAGATGCATTCAAAGAGATACAAAAGGTTAGATTTTGCAATGTATATCCATCCAAATAAAATGAAGAGGCAAATATCATTTTTCATATTAAAGAAGTAAACAAAGTGTCATTCATAGATTTTCCAAGACCAGCAGTAATTTAAAATTTAAAGAATGTAAAATCCACAGGTTTAAAGATACATTAATACATTAGAGATAAGAATGGAAATTACATAGAATGAAAGTAAAATTTACAATTATAACTACTAATTTTTTTTTTAAAATTGCAATAGAAAAGTATAAATGTACTCTAGATCTACTCATTATTTCCACAGAAAAAATATTATTTAGCATTCAAGTATTCCTGATTAACTCGAAAGAGATACAAATCCTACAAGAGATCTTCAGGTTTTCAGAAGAGACATATTTTTCAAAAGGCACTATGAGATCAGGAAAGGCTTAAATCAACAATGAATATAGTTGGAATGTAATCAAAGGTTTCAAAATGATCATCTTGAAAGATACTTTTCATCTAAAAAATGATCATGTTTTGATATGCTCTATTTTTCATGGTAATCACAAACAACAATCCCTCAAAATAGCATGGGAGCTAAAAATCTACAAATCTCAAATATTAAGACTAGATAAAGTTAGAATTGACATAGAGCACAAAGATAGACAAATGATTACATTTACTACATCCTCTAGGGATTTTTCCTTTGTATGTCACCTAAGTTCTCTTTTGAAAGGTACATCAAAACATAAAACTATGCTTGTATTTAAATAAAACATAAATTAAACTAGTAACTAATGTCACTACAAGTGGATCCTTATGTTTTTCTATCCCTCACTTTGATATTTTCATTTTGTGCAACTATTTTTTAAATTAATTCTTATGTGATGTAGTTCATGACTATTTTTCTTATTTTTTTATAAAATTTAGACACACGTTCAATTTTTCACTCCATTTAAAAATACGGGTATTTAAGGCCTCTTCACGAATTTTCTAAAATTTACATGTTAGAGTAGATATTTATTTCTTTACATGATCGTGATCATTCAACATTTGAAAATTGACTATAGGAATACAATTCAATCCTTCCACCATTCACAGATGCATACTTTTGTCACTATTTACCCAACACTACCATTGTATAACTTTAACATATAATTCTTCCTTCCCCTTCTTGCTCCTTCAACAAAAATCTCCTTTCCCTTCCATTGTATTATAATAAATCAACCATGCAACTACTTCGACAATATTAAATTATCTTATTCTATTAGCGTCTCAATTGCATCATCTTCACACAATTGCTAGTTTCAAATAAATGAAAACCTTGAAAAAAAGGAATTTTGTAGTTCACACACTAAAAGTATACGTCAGTTAGACTGTTAAAAATAATTTTTGGTTAAATACTTAACTACTAGAAACTAGACACCATTCACGCCATGTGCATTGTTCTTTATAGACAACTACACATATTTATGTTGTTCAACTCAAATATTTTGTCAACTATACGAAAATGAAAGTTTCTACAATCGAGAGTTAGTGCGTTTACAATACACCATATGAATTCAAATGTTCTAAACATTGGCAATTTTATGGTTTCCCTTTATAAACTAGTGGTTTCTCTATAGGGATCAAGTTCATGCCAAAATGATATTTTCTAGAAGGGACATTATTTGAAGTGTTGTGTATTTATTTCTATAATTGGAAGTATCTGATTGAGTTTCATTCACTCCTTTTAATACTAAAACTTTCACTTTTTATAGCTCATAATTTGAACTAGTTTAAAAAGAGATAGTCTATAAGATATGTGTAAGATATTTAAGGAAATTACCTAAATTCATTAAATACATTTAAGATATATTTGCATAAAGAAATGCAATATTGGTCACGTTTTAACTGTTTAATTCTTTTATTTTTGCGTGGAAATGCTATATGGTCTTGACAATGTAGTTATGTTAATGGATTTTGTGCATACAAATACTTAGTAAATGTGAAGAGAACATCAACACGTATAAGGATATCAAAAAAAATTATGGGATTTTAATTTGTGTGTATGTGTATGGGGAAACACTATTCTCTTGTTATCTCAATAAATGTGAGTGTTAGTTAAGTCCTTCATGTTGAATTTTCCATTAAAATAATATAGGTAAAAAAATTGGATTTTAAACATTTCAGGGTTACCTTAATTTCTCTTTGGAATGGTCTCAAATTGTTGAGACATCTTGTTGCTAGCACTTTATCCTGAAATGGTCTTGGAGTCTTGCTCTATAAAAATAGTGTAAATATGTGAAACTTGGGTGGTAGATTGATGTAGCAGCCTTCACATGTCCCAAAGCAATCAAACTGTTGTGTTGTATGGATATTTGTTAAAAAAAATTATACGGTTTAGACTACATCTTTTGTTGTTGGGAATTACTTGCTAGAATGGTGATTTGTTATACAGTTGCTGGAAATGATAATGTCAATGAGTTTCCATTAATGTATCCTATTTTAGTGGTAGAAATTCGTAGGTGTAATATGATCCACTATAGTTGTGGTATGTATAGTTTTGTTGGTTGCATAGGTATCTATTTAAATTGGTTAGGTGTTTAAATATAGTTAATTTTAACTACAGATTGGGGTTACAAATACAACTTATGGAAAGGCACGTTTGGGTATGGTGTGAAGTTGTATTTAAATATAGAATATAACCAAATATGCCATAGAAATATATTCTAAATATATGCAGTGTAAACTTACAAGTGTTCAAATTTTGAAAAAGTAAAAGGGGAGAAGACAATAATAGATTTGAATGAAAGGTTACATAGGCTAGTAGTTGTCTCCTATGTGGAGCTACCATAGGAGGGGTAAAGATCATGTGTATAGTTTTTTCTCTGATAATATGAATTTTCCCAGCTGAAGAAGTGGTCAAAAAGAGAATGTCGATAGGATTATAATAGTGAGGAACTTTAAAAAGATGGTAAAGCTTGAAATTGTTTCTTACAATTGATCAGGAGGTCAACATTGGGATATAGAAGTTACCAAGATCTTGCTAAATCTATTCTTTACATAAGAAAAAGTTGAGATATTTTTGTCACCTATTCGAAAGTATAAAATAGATATCATATTCTCCTTATGCATTTCACGCAAGAAGATGGTGTTTGCATGATAGAATAGGGCACAAAGACACCTGAAATTGGGCACATTGTGGAACATTTACATGTTGTCATGAAATTAGAATTGAATCAATAAAAAATATAGGTCATGTTTTCAAATCTCAGGTATTTGATAGGTGTAAAAAGGGTGTGGAACATTATGGTACACTCTTTTTTGGAGAGAATTATAAGTGGCTCATCAAGCTGATTGTTTGAGTTGAGATCATAAATCAAGCTAAACATTTATTTAATTATGTTGTAGAGTACACATTGGTGGTTTAAGTCAATCACCAAGCTCTTTGGCGAGTTGTTTGATGAGTTAATCATGATTCAATCGACGAGCCAAATACCCGGCGAGGAAAATGGAAACAATGTGGTTAAAGCCACAAAAACCATCGGCCAGTTAAATACTTAAAAAGGACCATGAAAATCCTCACCCACTACATGTGGTATTAATCAAAAATGTGAACAAACCCACCTGTGGATAAAGTAACTTCATGAGTGACTTGACCAACACAATGGATGTTGAGGTGGAAGTGGATGGGTCGAGATGGAAACATGATGAAAGCTTGGAGATCAGAAGACAGATGGGTGAGTCGGTAAGAACATTGTAGGTGGGTAGAAAAGGGAACAATGTAGAGTGTAAAAGAATAGTAGATGGTGTTTTCGAACCACCGTGACCATAACCAAATTATCTGACTAAGTCAGTCGGATATGAATTGGTCGATAAGGCCTATAATTAAGAAACTCAGTGCAAGGGTTTGTATATGAACCCATCCCCTATTTGAAAAAGAACTTCTCAAGCCAAGTGAGATGGAGGGATAGTAAGGAGAGCCTTGGAAAATTAGTATATGATATTTTTTAAAGATAACACCTATTTTAAATAGGCACCATGAAGATTTAAGACCTATTTTTATAGGCATTGAAAATATTAATTATTTATTTATTTAACTCATCATAATTTGTAAAGGCAATTTTTACACCTTAGTATTCTTGTGTGGGGTTGGAGCTCAGGAGTGGATCTGAATGACGTGTATATGGCACTGGGGAAATAATATGGAGTTCTGATTCTCTATGTTGGGAATTCCTAAACTAAGTTCTTATTACTTGTAGGTCACGAGTAGAGATTCGTATTTCTTAACTCTTCGATGACACTGGATCTGACTTATCCCTGTGTAGAGAATAAAGGTAGTGAAGGATATGGAAAGTATACAAGAGGGTGGAATTTTTTGACACCAGACACTATTCGACTTAGCTCTGTGTAGAGGCTAGAAGCCATGCAACAGAGGGGAAGTCTACAGTAGGTTGGAACTTGTCAAACACAAAAAAAAAGATCCAAATTAGCTCTATGTAGACGCTATAGGCCATGTAGAAGAGGGGAAGTCTACAAGAGGTGTAAATCTGGATAGCAGATCTGGAAAATTGAGGAGATTTCCAAGATTAGTCTAGGTTCTATCGGACCGATTGGCACTAGAGTTTTAGGTGAGCTGAAACATTTGTTGTATTATTCTAAGTTTCTTTGTACTTATTATCATATATTTAGAATGAATTGCATTTCCTTAAATTTGATTTATTTTCGAGGTTAAAAATGAAATTAAAATAATTTTCCTATAAGGATCCGTTGGTCCAGTAATTATTTTGACTAGTTTATAGATCACGTTTGGTATCAAAGAATGTTATCTTATCTAAAAAAAATTCTATCTCTGAAGCATGTGTGGTATCAGAGTTATTTTCTCACCTAAAATAAGCATGTGTTGCAGTGAAATGGACTATTACCAATTCATTTAGTGGCCTATGTAATCACCATATTGGGTACTATAATACACATGGTGATTCTACATCGATTGGATCAGAAACGTCATATTGTTGAATTGAGACGGAGCATATAACTCCTAAAGCCTAAGTTCCAAGATGAACATCATCACAAAAGGACCAAAAAATAATGAGATGGTCCTTAGGTATGTCCACATTGCTCTATGACTGGGCATGATATGGAACAATGTTGGTATTTTTTTCCAGACTCGGTAGTAAGGGGGCTACAACATAGAATGTTGCAATGTAGAAAGGCATAGAAAAATACCATTAGTAGTCAACCTATAGTAGCTATATCTCGGAAACACACACTGTAGCCCAAAGATGGATTTTGAATTGAGGAATAGTCTACAACTCATGGAATAAGAGAAGAAAGAGCTATAAGAAAGGTTTGAGTCTCAAGATAAATTCCTTAGAGCAGTAATCACTAAATTACAACATGAACTACAAGCTAATGAATATATCCTAACAACATTTCAAGATGGTGAAGAATGGGTGAAGAAAGGTACACCCACTAATAAAATTATTGTAAGTGATGCATTGAATTTTCCTTCTTGTGAAGCTAAAAATCCTACTTTTGGTCAATATGAAAAGCATACAAGAGGTATACGATCAAAAGTTCCTTTTAAAATGGGATATGAAGGATAAGGCCATGGTATAAATAGGTAATTTATTACTAACCCTATCCGGGTGGAGGAAAGACCTTGATATATGGGTCTAGGTTAGAACAGTGGAAAAAATGAGGTAGTAGAAAACTCTGAGACAACCAAAGTGAGACGTGCATTGAGCTTAGAGCCCAGGCCACAAGTCCTCTTGAAGTAGACTACATTAGGGAATTGGTCATAATCTCTTAAGAATAGTGAGAGCAAAGGCAAGCAGAAATTCCAAAGGGAGAAATAATCTATTCTAGAGAAGAAGAATACCAAGGAATGTAGGAAATCTCTTGAAGCCAATGCCAAAAAATAAGGCTTAATTTCTCCCTGTGAGTCTTTCAAAGTTTATAGCCCTAAGAGGTATGATTGTTTCTTCTTTTATTACCAGAAATATCATATAATAACCCCAAGGCTATTATTGACATATCAATGTGGTTATTGTGGATCCAGTATCCATGGTGTGATTTGGTGTGGAAAATAAAAGCAAAATGTTGGGAGTGTTTTGGCCAATGAAGAAAATGAAAAATCTACCTCGTCTTAAAGAGAAGACACGATGACTAGAGCCACAAGGTAAGGGAAAAAATTGTGATAGGTTTATCATTCCTAGTGTTTTCTTAAGAAATTTTATAAGTAAATCTCTATTACGAAGTCCTCATAAAGACCAGATGAAAATTAGCTATCCCGATATGGTAATGTCAACATCATAGTGACACAGTAGAAAGCACTTGTCACATGTGCCACGGGTATGTAGTGACACAGTAGAAAGCACTTGTCACATGTGCCATGGGTTCTAGGTATGACCAAGATTGTGATTTTCTTATTAAAGGAGTAGAAATTTTGAAGACCATGCATTCAACTGCATAGATCTCTTTAGGAAAACACAAAGTTCCAGATCTATAGTGGAGGAAAAGAAGCTTTTGGAGGACAAAAATCCTCCTAGGGGGAGGTATGATCTGATGGTCAATATTGAGATTTAGAATATCCTAAGATATCCCTAAACTTATTCCTTACGACACAATAGGTCAAGATAGTTTCTTTACCTATTTGAACACACAAATCACATACCGTACACTCTAGATGCATTCACTGCAAGAAGATGGTGTACGTAGGACAAAGTAGGGAAAAAATATGTACAGAATGGGAAAATTGTTGAACACTGACGCATGTTTTCAAGATGTTAAAAGTGACTTAGAGAAAAAATATGGGTCGCTTTTTTGAGCCTCTAGTCTTCAATAGGTGTAGAAAGCGTATGTAAGATTGGGGTCGACTCTTGTTTTGTAGGGAGACCCGACCTTTGTAGAATACTAGGATGCTCATTAAGATGATTAACCAAGTTGAGCATAGAAACAAAGCTATAAAACAAGTTGATAAAGTTGTAGATTACTCATTTGTGATTTTATTTGAGCACCAAGCTCTTTGGTGAGCTTCTCAGCAAGATAAGGGTGAGTCAGGAAGTGAGAAAAATAATCGGTCAGAAAAATGGAAATGATGTGGTTGAAGCCATGAGAATCATGGGGTGATTAAATCCTTAAAAGGCCCATGTAAATCCTTTCCTGCTATATGGGGATTAATTCCCCATGAAGAAAAAACCCACTAGCAGAAAAAACGACTCAGCAAGTGACTTGGACAATAGAATAGATATTAAGGTGGATGTGGATGGGTCAAGATGGACATGTGGCAAGAGCAAGGAGGTTTTGAGACATGTAGGTGAGTCGGTAATCAAATTGTAGGTGGGAACTTGAGAAACATTACAGAGCTTTAATTCTCTATGTTGGGAATTCTTCAACCAAGTTATTATTTCTTGGAGGCTGCAAAGGAGAGTCGTATTGCTAAGATCATCCATGACACTGGATCCAACTTATATATTTGTAGAGACTAAAGTTATTGAAGTAGAGGGAAATTCTAGAAGAGGATGGAAATCATCGCAACCAAACACTATTGAACATTTCTTTGTGTAGAGGCTGGAGGCCGTGCAATAGAGGGGAAGTCTATAGTAGGGTGTAACTCCTTGAAAAAAACACAAGATCCAACTTAGCTCTATGTAGAGGCTAGAGGCTATGTAGCATAGGGGGAGTATGGGTTATGTCAGATTGATTGACACTAGAGTACAAGGTGAGACAAATCATTTATTGTAGCATTGTTTGTTTCTTTGTACTTATGATCGGATCTTTATAATGAATTGGTTAAGCATTTAGTGAACCTAAAGACGAATGTAATTATCGACATATGTTATCAACTTATGTGAAGTGTTGGTTATTTCTCTTGAATTGCATTTCCTTAAAGTTGATTTATTTTCAGGGTTAAAAATGACATTAAAATAATTTTCCTTTAAGGATCCGTTGATTGAGAAATTGTTTCGACCAATTTATGGATCAAGTTTGGTATCAGAGCATGTTATCTTGCTTGCAAACTTGATATATCCAAATAATGTTTCATATTAGAGATGGTTTGTCTCCTAAAATAACAATATGTTTTAGTGAAATGGACTTTTACTAGTTCATTTAGTGGCCTATTGTACTCACCATATTGGGTACTATAATGCACATGGTGATTCTACATCGACGAGATCAGGCACGTCATATTGTTGAATTGAGATGGAGCATGGAACTCCTATAGTCTACATTGCAAGAAAAATGTCATCACCAAGGGACCAAAAAACAATGGGATGGTCCTCAGGTATGTGCACATTTCTCTATGATAAGGCATGATATGGAAAAATCTTGGTTTATTTTCCCAGACTTATCACCAAGGTGGTTCCAACATAAAATGTTTGAACATAGATAGGCATCGATAAAGACCAATAGTATTCAACCTACTGTAAGTATATGCCGACACACCCACCATATCCTATAGAAGGATTCTGAATTGAGGAAATGTCTACATCTCATAAAATCATAGAAGAAAGAGCACCAAGATACATTTGAGTCTCAAGAAGAATTCCTTGGAGGAGTAATCATTGAATTATAGCATGAAATGCAAGCTAAGGAAGATCTCCTAAAAATATTACAAGATAGTGAAGAGCGTGTGAATAAAGTTAATCCCACCAATAAAATTACTATAAGTGATAGATTAAACTTTCCTTCCCGTGAAGCTAAAAATCCTACTTTTGGTGAATTTGAAAAGTACAGTATAGGTATACGATCAAAATTACTTTTTAAAATGGGAGATAAAGGAAAAGGCCTTGGTTTAAATAAAAATTTTATCCTTAACCCTATCAAGGTTGAGTAAATACCTCGATATAGGGGTCTAGGTCACAATAGTGGAAAAAATGAGGTAGAGCCCAGGAAACAATTCCTCTTGAAGTATCCTACAATAGGGAATAGAATAAGACTGCCAAGAAATGTTGGAAACTTCCTAAAACCAGCATGAGATAAGAAGGCTTAGTTTCTCCCCATGATTTTTGCAAACTTGAAATCCATAATAAGTATTATGGTGTCTTCTTTGATTACATGAAATTTCAATAATAACCCCAAATCTATTGTGGACATATCAATGTGGTTATTTTGGACCCAATAGCCATGGTTTTATTTGGTGTGGAAAACAAAAGAAACATGTAGAGAGGGTGATGGCCGATGAAGACATGGAAAAATATACCTTGTCTTAAGGATAAGACACATGACTAGAGCCACCATGTAAGGGAACACTTTGCAATAGGTTTATCATGTTGGTGTTTTCTTAAGAAAAATTGTAAGTAAATATGTATTATGAAGTCTTCATAAAGACCACACATAAATTATCTATCTCAATTTGGCAACGTCAACATAAGAGTGGCACAATAGAAGGAAGTGGTCCCATATGCCATAAGTCCCTAGATCAAATGAGATGGTGATTATCTTATTAAAGGAGACCCGACCTCTGTAATTTAAAATATATTTATTGTAGTGCTGTTATATTTCTAAAAATTTCATCAAGCCTATTCATTGAGTTGAGCTCATAAACCAAGCTAGAAACCAATTTGATCGAGCTGCAGAGTACTCATTGGAAAGTAGAGTAAAACACCGAGATCATTTGTGAGATGTTTGGTGAGCTAAGGGTGAGTCAACCGGTGAGCCTAGTCATGTGTCTTATCCTTAATTCTATGCAAAGGATAAAGGTCATGTAGAAGAGAGTAATTCTATAGGAGGGTGAAGTTAATTAACACCAGACGTTATCCAACTTATCT
Source organism: Taxus chinensis (assembly GCA_019776745.2). Lineage (NCBI taxonomy): Eukaryota > Viridiplantae > Streptophyta > Pinopsida > Cupressales > Taxaceae > Taxus > Taxus chinensis. Next base: position 853,331,519 of record CM034146.1, read on the forward strand.
ATATGTATAATATGGAGGCCATGCACTAGAGAGGAATTCTGCTTGATGGTGAAACACATTGACACTAGACACTAGACCTGACTTAGCTTTGTGTATAGGATATAGGCCATAAAAGAGAGGGGAAGTCTATAGGAGGTGTAAAGTAGCAAAGGGAAGTCTACATAGTTGAGTTATGGGAAACACCAACCTTTTCACTACTCTGAAGAGGCCTCAAAACACATGTCATTATCCACCACACATGTGATATCTAAATGAATGCTACTAGATTCAGATTCCTCTTTGATAATGGTTGAGTTGATTATTTTGCTTTCTAAAATACTCTGATAATGTTGGTTTGAGTGCTTGTGGATGAAAGATAATGATTATTTGATATGGTAAGAAGCTTCAAACTTGTAGATATTACTTCTATAACGAGTATAGATGTGCATTTTTCAGATAAAGGGAGTGATGGGTGCCTTGTGGAATTATTAGATGTGATTGTATCAATGTAGTGTTATAGGATTTCTAGGTTAGAAAAGTATATAGTATTATCTTGTTTAGATAGGGTGCCGAAGATGAATTATTAAAGGAAGAAAGACCTAGAGGGAGTAAAGGACCATTATAAATTTTTTTTATTGAAATCAGAGATGGAGTATATATAAGTGTACAAATTTATAGATAAGACAAGACTTGATAAAAATTCCTGACAAAAAAGTATGGTGTTGACTAGGGATGAAAAAACACGTTGAATGAAATTTACATCATTTTAGGTTGACTTAGTATATGGATTTTGTGCATTTTAATCATATAATTTGTTGGAATGTCAGTTTACAATGATAAACAAGCTATACACGAGACATCATAATGTAATAATTAGGAATGGTAAATTTGTATTTATCTTAGCAAGAGTGCATTGTCAAAACTAATAGTGTCAAAGAGTAAATTACCAAGTTTGAGTGTTCATAGATTCCATTTATTTTCATTCAACCATGTAAACTCTATAAATGGCCTATGATTATCTTGATACTTGTGTCACTATCAAAATGGTATGAAAGAATGACAATATGCTATAAGTTAGAGAGAAGAGAGAATATGGAAGAATATGAGGAGGGAGAGTAAGGAAAGCCATGAAAAATTAATCTATAACATTTTGTAAGATAAGACCTATTTTAAATAGGCATGGTGAAGATTTAAGAGATATTTTTATAGGCTTTGTAAATATTATTTAATTAATTTTTTAACTTATCATCATTTTTAAATGCTATTTTTACAGCTTATTGTTCTCGTGCGGGGCTGGAGCTCAAGACTGGATATGAAAGACATTGATATGGCACTAGAGAAGCATTACAGATCTTTAATTCTCTATGTTGGGAATTATTCAACCAAGTTATTTTTGCTTGGAGACTATGGAGGAGAGTCATATTGCTAAGATTGTCAATGACACTGGATCCAACTTATATCTTTGTATATACTAAAGTTAGTGAAGTAGAGGGAAATTCTATTTGAGGATGGAACTCATCGCCACCATAAAGTATCAGAATTTGCTCTATGTAGAGGCTGGAGGCGTGTAATAGAGGGGAAGTCTATAGTAGGGTGTAACTCCTTGAAAAAAATAGAAGATCCAACTGAGCTGTATGTATAGGCTAGAGGCTATGTACCATAGCGGGAGTATGGGTTCTGTTAGACTGATTGACACTAGAGTTCAAGGTGAGACAAAACATTTATTGTAGCATTGTATGTTTCTTTGTACTTATGATTGGATCTTTATAATGAATTGGTTAAGCATTTAGTGAACCTAGAGATGAAGTCAATTGTCGACATTTGTTATCAACTCATTTGGAGTGTTGGTTATTTCTCTTGAATTGCATTTCCTTAAAGTTGATTTATTTTCAGGGTCAAAAAAACATTAAAATAATTTTCCTTTAAGGATCCATTAGTTAAGAAATATTTTCAACCAATTTATGGATCAAGTTTGGTATCAGATCATGTTATCTTTCCTAGAAACTTGATATATCCAAATAATGTTTGGTATTAGAGATGGTTTTTCTCATAAAATACGAGTATGTTTTAGTGAAATAGACTTTTACTAGCTCATTTAGTGGCCTATTGTACTCACTATATTGGGTACTATAATGCACATGGTGATTCTACATCAATGAGATCAGGCATGTCATATTGTTGAATTGAGATGGAGCATGAAACTCCTATAGTCTACGTTGCAAGAAAAATGTCATCACCAAGGGACCAAAAATGAATGGGATGGTCCTCGGGTAGGTGCACATTTATCTATGACAAGGAATCATATGGAAAAATATAGGTATTTTTTTCGAGACTGATTAGCAAGGTGGTTCCAACATAGAATGTTGGAACATAGATAGGCATCGATAAAGGCCAATATTAGTCAATCTACCATAGCTATATGCCGATATTCCCACTATATCCTAGAGAAGGATTCTCAATTGAGGAAATGTCTACATCTCAAAAAATCAAAGAAGCAAGAGTAACAAGATAAGTTTGAGTCTCAAGAAGAATTTCTTGGAGGAGTAATAACTAAATTGCAATGTGAACTGCAAGCTAAGGAAGATCTCCTAAAAATATTACAAGATAGTGAAGAGTGTGTGAATAAAGGTAAGCCCACTAATAAAATTACTATAAGTGATAGATTAAAATTTCCTTCCCATGAAACTATTAAGACCACTTTTGGTGAATTTGAAAAGTACACTAGAGGTATACGATCAAAATTACTTTTTAAAATGGGAGATAAAGGAAAAGACCTTGGTTTAAATAAAAAATTTACCACTAACCCTATCATAGGTTGAGCAAAGACCTCGATATATGGGTCTAGGTCACAACAGTGGAAAAAATGAGGTAGGAGAAATCTCTGAGATAGCCAAACAGAGACACCCATCAAGTGTAGTTCCCAGGAAATGAGTCCTCCTGAAGTAGCCTACAATAAGGAATAGAATAAGGCTAACAAGAAACGTTGCAAACCTCTTGAAGCCAACACCAGACAAGAAGGCTTAGATATTCCCCATGATTTTTAAAAACTTGACATCCATAAGAAGTATGAATGTGTCTTCTTTGATTACAAGAAATTTCCTATAATAACCCCAAATCTATTTTTGACATATCAATGTGGTTATTTTGGACCCAATATCCATGGTGTGATTTGGTATGGAAAAAAAAAGAATCATGTAGAGTGGGTGATGGCCGATGAAGACATGGAAAAATATACCTTGTCTTAAGGATAAGACACATGACTAGAGACACCATGTAAGGGAACGCTTTGGAATATGTTTATCATGCTAGTCTTTTCTTAAGAAAATTTGTAAGTAAATATGTATTATGAGGGCTTCATAAAGACCGCACAGAAATTATCTATCTCAATTTTGCAATGTCAACATAAGAGTGGCACAACAGAAGGAAGTGGTCCCATATGCCATAAGTCCCAGGATCAAATGATATGGTGATCATCTGATTAAATTAGACCCGACCTCTTTATATTTCTAAAAATCCCATCAAGCCTATTCATCGAGTTAAGCTCACAAACCAAGCTAGAAACCAATTTGATCGAGTTGCAAAGTACTCATTGGCGAGTAGAGTAAAACACTGAGATAATTGGTGATATGTTTGGCGAGCTAAGGGTGATTCAACTGTTGAGCCACATATCTAGCCAGAAAAATAGAAACTATGTGGCGGAAGCCATGAGAACCATGGGGTGGTTAAATACTTAAAAGAGCACATGAAAATCCTTACCCACTACATATGGCATTAATTCCACATGCAAAAAAATCCACCCACAAAAAAAACAACTTGGTGGGTGACTCGGAAAACATAGCTGCCATTAGGGGAGACATGGGCAGGTTGAGATGGACACACGGCAAGAGTGTGTAGGTCACAAGACATGTGGCTGTGGAAGGTGCACATCCAATGACACAACGTGGAGGGTGAATAAAATGACCGATGGTAGTTGCAACTGGTGACCTACTAATGTGAACTGAATGGCCATAATAAAATTTTCTAAGCAATTTGTTTGGCTATGAATTGGCCGATAAATAAGAAACTCGAGGTAAGGGTTTGTATATAAATCCCCCCCTCGATTTCTACAATCACTTCTCAAGTCAAGTGTGAATATGGGAGAGTAAGGAGAGCCTTGGAAAATGAGTGTAAAAAATTTACAAAGATAAGACCTATTTTTAAAGGCATTGCAAATATGATTTAATTTTTTCTTTAACTCATCATCAATTGTAAAGGTTATTTTTACACTTTAGTCTTCTCATGTGGGGTTAGAGCTCAAGAGTGGAGCTAAAGAAAATTTATATAACACTAAAGAAACATTACAAAGCTTTGATTCTCTACATTGGGCATTGTTCAAATAACTTCATATTTTTTAGAGGCTGCAAAGGAGAGTCGTATTACTCATCTCATCAACAAAAATGGATAAAGGTCATGCAGTAGAGAGGATTTCTATAGGAGGGTGAAGTTAATTAACACCAGACACTATCCAACTTATCTCTATGTAGAAGATGAAGGCCATGCAATAGAGAGGAATTCTTCATGAGGGTGAAACTCGTCAATACTAGACAATAGATCCGAATTAGCTTTGTGTATAGGCTAGAGGCCATAAAAGAGAGCTCGGAAGTCCATAGGAGGTGTAAAGTAGAAAATGGGAATCTACATAGTTGAGTTACCGGAACCACCAAAATTTTCACTACTCTGAATAGGCCTCAAAACACATGTTATTATCCACCAAACATGTGTTATCTGAATGAATGCTACTAGATTCAGATTCCTCTTTGATAATTGTTGAGTTGAGATTTTCACTTTCTAAAATACTCAGAGAATGTAGATTTGAGTTCTTGGGGATGAAAAGGAATTATTATTTGACATGGTAATAAGCTTCAAACTTGTAGAGATTACTTCTATAATGAGTATATATGTGCATTTGTGAGATAAAGGGAGCTATGGGTGCCTTTCGGAATTATTAGATGTGATTTTATCAATGTAGTGTTATAGTATTTCTAGTTTAGAAAAGTAGATAGTATTAGCTTGTTTATATAGGATCACGAAGATGAATTATTAAAGGAAGAAAGACCTAGAAAAAGTACATGACCCATTAGAAAATTTGGTATTGAAATCAGAGATGGAGTATATGTAAGTGTAAAAATTTATAGATAGGACAAGACTTGATAAAAATTCCTGACGAAATGGTATGGTGTTGACGAGGGATGAAAAAATGTGTTGAATGAAATTTACATCATTTTAGGTTGACTTAGTATATGGATTTTGTGAATTTTAATATTATAATTTTTTCGCATGTCAGTTTCCAATGATAAAAAAGCTATACACGAGACATAATAATGTAATAAATAAGAATGGTAAGGTTGTATTTATCTTCGCAAGAGTGCATTGTCAAAACTAATAGTGTTAAATTGTAAATTACCAGATTTTAGTGTTCATAGATTCCATTGATTTTCATTCAACCATGTAAACTCTATAAATGGCCTATGATTATCTTGATACTTATGCCACTATCAAAATGGTATTAAAGAGTGATATTATGCTACAAGTTAGAGAGAAGAGAGAATATGGAAGATTGTTGAATGTGATGGTGGTAGCCAAGGAATTATGATCTCAATAGTGAAAAGAATGTGGGTAAAAAGTGCAAGGAGATACAAGAGTGTGCAAGAAATTAATATACTACAAAGGATAAGGGATGTTTCAGATGCATTAGTTGCATAAATTTTGAAGAAAGTGTTGGAGGAGAATTTTTTTTTAAGGACCAGACTATATAATGTGGAGGAAAACACTAAAGAATAAGGGGTCTTGTGGATCCATGTTCATAGAAGCGGAAAAAATAATCAATAAGGATTCAATACCATAGATTAGATTGCACTTAGATAATTCCAATTGAGAGTAAGAGAGAATAATGGACATACAAAAAATCACATCGTCAAATTGCATTCGATGTGTGCAATAGAAAGAATGAAGCATGTGTGGGGTACATCGGATAGATGTATGAGATATAACGCATGGAGAAATCCCATGATATGGGAAAAGTGTGAAGAGAGAATCCACTTAAGATCTCGTGGTAGAGTGGAAGAGTATTGTGCAAAAGTAATAGGTTATTAAGGAAAAAATGGTCAAATAAAAACATGAAAGTGTTGAATATTACATGAGACCATAAAATGAGGTTGAGGAATGAAGACATGAAACGAAAGAATAGATTATTCTGATTGGTGAAGCGAGGCTTGAAAACTTGGAGGTAGAGATGATGGAACATGATGAACAAATGGTCATGAGATATAATGAGAATACAAAGTATGAATTGAGGTCACATCTTGATTCCATCGAGAGAAATTGGTAACAAGTATACAACATCTGAGAAGTACACATCAGAGGGCATAATGTATTGTATGGAAGAAGTTTTCTCAGAAGAAAGGAAATAAGGGGTGTATTTTTTAGAGAATGAAATAAAAAATCCCAGTAGAAAGAAATGAGTGTATATGAGATTGTGCAAGTGCATAAAATATGATTACTCTAGTTCAAGAGTGTGTAGATGAAGGATTGTATATAAATAGGAGTACAATACAAGAGTAAGTAGAGAAAACAAAATGATTTTCTCTGAAGGTAATAGGAGTATATTAGTGGATAATTTACAATACAATATGCCACATAATAAAGAGTGCACTAAAGAATAAATATATCCACGAAGATCTCAAGGAGTGTTTGAAAGGGAACACAATGAGTATAGAGTACAATAGAGAGGAATTTTTAGAAGAAGATAAATATTTCCCAAATAAAACAAAATAGGAGTAGTATAAGAAGAAGATCACAAAAGTGCACAAAGAGAGAGGAGAAGAAGAGGATAAATGTGTGAACAATAGAGGATTCAGAAGAAGTGAAGGAGCATAAAAGGAGAAGAAGAGAGTCTGAAGGAAAAAAAAGAAGTTTAGTAGGAGAAGAAAAGGCTCTAAACATTTTGTGCAATGAAGAGTAGACAAAGATAAGATGTAAAAGGTATCTCGCATAGAAGAGAAGCATGGAGGATGAAGGCCAAAACATGATGTGGGAAGGGAAGAAGAAAAGTCCCTAAGAGTTTTGGTCAAAATGTATGGATAGAGGTGAGAAGAGACTCTCAAAGGATAAAATTTTAGATGAATAAAGACTCACAAAGGTAAACGAAATGGATGAAAGGAGGATGTCGATTTTCTATAGGAGGTTTGTCTTTGCTGAAAAAAGGGTCATAAGGGTGCACAAGATAGTTGAAATAATTCACAAAGAGGTGAAGGACTTCAAGATGTTCTAAAAGAATCATGAAGGCTATGATAAGGCTTATTGGATGAAGAATTCAAGAATCAACTCTAATAGCCTGAATCGTTGTTATACAACTCACTCGGTCTACTTGAGGCCAAACAAAAAAATTTAGTACCTAGGGAGATTTATGAAGGAGCATACAAGGTGTAGAGAAATCATTCACAAATTTAGGCTAACTACGAGTGTATGGGAGAATGAAAAGAATATAGATTTAAGAGAGGAAATAGAGCTGAGTGAAAAGGTGATTGAATGGAAGTTTACAAGAACTTTATACAATGGATTGAAGTGTAGAGTGTGGTGTAGAGTACACAGTAGAAGGGGACGAGTGATTTACTTCTTCGATTTTTTTGTGAAGGGTGGAGTAGAGTGTGTGCAAGGTTGTGTAGAGGACGAAGGAAACAAGGCATGAAAGAATAAGGCACAGTGGTGCATATAGGAATTCTTGGAAGAGACTAACTCTCATGCATGTTCATGTGGAGTTAGGAAAAAATTCAAGCTCATGACCTATGAGCTAGCAGGTGCCCCACCACTGCACTAAAGAAATTTTATGGAGATATTTGACTAATTTTTAATAAATCACTCCCCCATGAATGTGCATGAGGGTTAGGTGTTATCACCAAATAAATGCACCCTCCAAATTGAAAAATGTAAACATGATGTTCAGTGTGATTAGGAAACATGGGATCACTTCTCGAGTTGTGGTACTTGGGCTCAAGGTAAACCTCCGAAGAAGGCCAGCTTCCTCTTCCTAAACTAAGTTTTGTACTACTCCTAGTGTAATAAAATGGTTATCTAGACCTATGCTAAAATTTTCATGGGTTTTAGAGAAAGAGATTTGTAAGAAATGAAACTATATTAGGGATGGCAATGCATCAAATAAAGGGTTTTTCCATACTCATGAAGGGTTGATTTGAAGAGGGTGTTGTGCACCATAAGTCAACTTCACCTACTACAACTTAAAGAGGGTAAAAGAATACAACAAACTAGAAAGCATGTGTTCTCGTTGTTAAACTCAATAAGATAAAACAATATATTAGTCTTCCAATGAAGAATGATGAAATTGAGAAGGGTGAACAAGCACCATAACTCAATTTCATGCAATACTCCACCAATTGATAAGTATAGAACTACAAGAACCTGTAATAGAAACTTGAACTTGCATGGTGTACCTAAAAGCATGAGAAAGGAAAAAAGGTATAGAAGGATGAAAGGACCAAGATTAGTCACAAAACATGCACTTTTATTACTTCAACAACATGCACAATGCATCAGTACATTAGGAAGAGGAAATAGTTTTCATTACAATCCTTGACGAGAGGCTTGAAAGTTCCCCAATCCATAACCAAATAGCTTGCAGAAGAGAGAGGATCATTGAAAAATGTGGAAAATGTCTAATTTTTTTACTTGTCTAACCTGTTAGAATGAGCTTCTAACTTACATTTATAGAAGAATTCTATGAGAAAAAAGAGGAGACGTAATAAATTCCTTTCTAAATTAAAGAGACATGATGGTTCATTTATTACAAAGTTGGTTAAACTACTTAACCCTCCATCATGTGTCATTAATGCCCAGTTTGACTTAATCATCTTATTTAATTAAAGGAATATTTAAATAAAATATTTTAATAATAATACTGATTTTTATCAAAATATTTAAATGAAAATATTAATTTAATAATTATTAGGTGGGACCCCTGAAAAACCAGTTTGCATTGAAGAGGGAGGGTCCATGAGAAAATATCAAAACATACCAACTCGGTGGTTAGCTCACCAATCCAACTCACCGAGTTGGTGTCGAGCTCCTCTTGCCATTGCATTGGCCAAGCTATTCTCACTCAAACCACTCTTCATGTCTATCTCGGCCAATGTGCAAGCTCTTTGGTGAGTTCTTCTTTCTGAGATCCCATTTATCCTCCCGTCAGGCCATGCTTTGAGCTTACGAGATGGCTTGGTTTAGTACTCCCCACAATATCATCATATAAACTCGTGTAATGCTCCTATAACTTACTGTAACTCTCCTCAGACACAGCTTCAATGACTCCCTGCATCACAAATGTCGAGCTCAAAATTATCTACACTTCTATGTTTACTGAGCTCCATTCTCTCCGACTCGGCGAGCTTCACATGAAATTTACTGAGCTCCACACGAAATCCACTGGGTTGATCATGCATCGTGAAGAGATGCCCTCTGTCTCCACCGATCTCTTCTAACTTGATGTTGTATATATCGCTACTAGTCACCTTTGCATCGATGCATCAACCAACGCAACTCACTCTGAGTTGATCTCTTGTTCGAGTCACCCCAAACACAAATCCAATGCATCAATCCAACAAGGTTAGGTCTTCCGAGCTCCATCTACGAGTTCATTATCTTGGTGACTGAATCCCTATGTACTATATTAAACTTTCCTCAGTCTTCAACTTTGAACTCATCGTCCACCTTATTATCCCAAAAAGCTCAACTGAGCACCTTGTATGTCTCTGTGGGCTCTATTTTACGTTATCACCATCGAGAAACTTGTCTCCCATGCAAGCTCGCCATCTTGGAACTCGATGTCAAATGAATCCTCCTTTGCGATGGATTTGAACTCCACATGTTTACTTCCAACAAGCTCGTTTGTTGATCATTTCAAGCTTGAACTCAAGGTGCATGTTGCTCATGCTGAGTTGTCATTTCAAAGGACTCTCTTCATGTGAGTTGTCACCGACTCAAACCACCCAACTACTATGAATTTTCCAACCTCCACCATGTTAATGGTTCAAATCCGCAAGTTGAGCTCATAAAATGTTTTTTCCACACAAAGCCTCTCCATTTGGCTTGACTCTACGAGCTCTACTTATAAGCTCATTGAACTCTTTGCCAATTTCATGCATGAATTCATGAAGTAGCTTCTGTCGACAGTCTATTGTTGAGCCCATCATACATTTCTTGAATTCACTTGGTCTTAATTCAACCTATGAATGTGCTCCAAGTTCCCTTAGCATCCTTGGTTTCTAAGCCATTCATTATTAGGCACATTCACATTTAGAACCCGATCTCTTTGTTTGATAATCAACATAGCTTAAGATTCATTATTTGCATAAAGGTCTAACTCCACCATGCTTGTTCACCTCTTTTCCCAATCACTTCCGTACCTCTCAGCATTTGACTCAGTCCTCCTCCTGTGATGTCGTGCCTTATTCACCTGTTTACACGGTGATTCACTCATTATGACTTGGTAATCAACCGCATCCTCCAATTTCACCAATGTGCTCTAATCCTCTTAGCGACTTGCTCGTGCAAAATTATTATATTTGTTTGTCATCCAAACATTCCTACCTAGAGATCAGGATGAAATTTTCCCACGTGGAATTGCTGGATATTCTTGCCAAAGTGTTATCTCCAACATGGTTGTAATGGCTTGAAACTCCCTCGTCGAGTTACTTGCTATCTCCTGTAGGCACTCACTTGAATCATTTGATCAATTCCATCACCATTGTTTCTGACTCAATGGATCGTTCGATCATGAATGCAATAGAATTTGAGCTCATTGATTTGGCAGAATAGCTCAACCACCTCGATTGGGACCATCAACGCTGAAACATTGCATTTCGAGTCTCATACCCCAACTCATTGTTATAAAACTGACAACCTGATTTGTTCTTACATTTCTCGATGGTGATTCGGTTTACGTTCTTGCTTCCAACAATTCTGAGCTATTTATAGTTCATTCACGAATCACTCTCACCTAGTGAGACAACCTACAAACTCTGAGATTCTTTGGCAATTTGGTTGTTTTAGAGCTCACCTGTGTACTATACTGTTGGAAATAAGGTGTCTCAACCTTGTTTGGTTTATTTAGTCAAGATTTTCTTACAGCCGTTTCATATTGTCAGTACTCCAAAAATAGAAATAGGAGTTGTCAAAAGATTCCCATATGATAGTATATCATGGAAGGACTATTTTTAGAGATATTATGACAGATTTTATGACATTTATAAGGGTCAAAAATAGGGGAGAATATTGTGGACGTGAGAGCCTAATTTTCGACTGAAATCTTTCTCTTTAATGTTATCCACCTCATGAGAGGTTTGGCACATGATTTTGTAAACCTTATATGGTTTCTTGTATAACCGGAGGTCTATAAATTGAAGGCTTGGAGAAGAAATTGGTGTGGTGAACTTTGTAATTACTGTAAAGTTGGAATCCTCCTAGAATTGTTTTAGGTGATACTCCTATAAGAAACTTGATTTGTAAGTGTATGTAATCTTGTTATTAGATTTGAAATACATTGAGTGGGATTTTGGAGTGTGGGGTTTTTTATCCGAAAGGATTTTTCCCACGTATATCTAGTGTTTGTGTTGTTGTTATGAATATGTTGCTGATATTTTTGTAACTGTTTTACTATGTTGAAAGTTTTGCATAATATCTCTTCTCAAGATTAGCGTAGGAAGTTGTTCCGTTACTCTTAATTTCCTATCAAGTGGTATCAGAGCCTGATCACCTTTGGTTTCAGTAGTGGGTTCTTGGGTTTTTTGTGCTAATCTGGGTTTGATTGGGAGCTTGTGCAGAGAATACTTTGTTATCTAGTTGTAGATATTTTTCAAATGGCTAGCACATCTGGGAGGATTGACGCAGAGAAGTTTTCTAGCAAAAAATTTAAAATGTGGAAGTTGAAGATGGAAGATCTGTTGGTTGATTGAGATCTATGGGATGTGGTGGATGAGAAGTTCCATAGGCCTATGGATCCAGTTTGCACTACAAAATATGATGTAATGGATAGAAAATATAAATGTCTTATTAGACTATGTCTTGTAGATTCGATCCTGATAAATGTCCATGAAGAATCCACTTCAGAGAAGCTTTGGAAAAAGTTGGGTGAGATATACCAAGCTAAGTCTCTAGTAAATAAGATTTTCTTGAGGAAGAAGATGTATTCCTTGAGAATGGAAGAAGGTAGACAAATATTTGACCATCTAGAAACATTCAATACGTTGGTGACTCAGTTGAGCTTGGTTGGAGTTAAGATGGATGAAGAAGAAAGGTGCCAAACTATGTTGGTTTCATTTCCAAACTCATGAGATAGCCTAGTCATGGCCATTGGGAGAACTTCAGTCACTCTAAAGATGAAGGATGTTTCTAGTTCTCTACTCTCCGAAGAGATGAGAAAGAAGGTCTCTCTAAATGCCAAAGAGGCTTTGAGTGTTCAAGGAAGAACAAAAGAACGAGGCAAAGATGAGAAGAAGCGTGGCCATTCCAGGAATACGGGGAGATCAAAATCCCCTGGTAAGTACAAAGTGATATGTTGGAACTGTGGCAAATCTAGACACTTCCGAAGGGAATGCAAAGAAGAAAAGAAAAATAAAAAGAAGAAGCATGATTCTGATTCTGATTCTAAGTCAAATTTTCCCCGTCGGCCCACAACCAATCAAGTGAAATTTTTTTGGAAAATTTTCAAAATTTTCTCTACCATCCTGCCATCCCACAACCAATTAGAGGCTTCCGCATGGCACCATGAGGTGACAGCAGAGGGGCAGATCCTCTTTTGAACTTAGTGCTTTCAGAAAATTTTGGAATTTTTTTTGAAAATTTCCCCATCGGCCCGTAACCAATCAGGTGGTGCCATGTGGCGTCATAAGGCATCGGTAGAGGAACGGGTCCCTTTTCATATTTTACGACTCAGAAATTTTTTGGAAAATTTTCTATTTCCCCCACTGTCTTACTAGCCGACAACCAATTAGGGGCTGCCACGTGGCTTCGCGAGGTGCCTGCGGAGGCACAGGTCTATGTTCCCTCTTAGCCCTTTGGGGTGTTAATTCAATCTTCTCCCCGCCCCCCCCGCTTTCCCTATGTGGACTTAGGTGATGCCACATGTCCCCTATAGATTCGCGGGAGCACTAGCACAAAATATTCTTTTCACCCCATGTAGGAGAATTTGAAAATGTCTCCCGCCGTCCCGCCTTCCCCCGCTTTTCCTTGCGCTACCTTAGGGAGCACCACGTGTCCCTTGTGGACTTGCAGACCTATGGGAGCACACGTGCAAATGTGATTTTTTCCCCACTTGGTAAAATTTTTTTCCAAAGGTCTCGCCGCGGCCCGCCAACCCAGCCTTTGGGAAAATTTTCATCCTTGGGCCTGCAAGCCTACTCTTGGGAAAATTTTCACCCCAATGTCCGCCAGCTCATAACTTGAAAAATATAAGGAGTTAGGAGGACTTATTTATATCACTGGAAAGGTGAGAAAAATTCCTATCCAGTAAGAGTAGTTTAGGAAATTTTTGAATGTGTTAAGCATGAGAAATATCAAGTTGAAATTTTAGGCCTGTTAGAGAGTGTGTTTGGTGAGGGATTTCCCTCTAAACCTAATTGAATCTTCTAACCCTAAATTTTGGACCTTGTGACCTATAATTATTTTTAATAAAATAAAAGTATATTGTAGTATATTGGATTTTTTCTGGAACCTGTTAGTGACAACTGTTGTCTCATAACATGGTTGTAGATTTTTTTAATAAAAAATTTTTATTCCATAATGTTTCCTAACTAATCCTAGGTTGTTCTTGGGTCTCAAGTGGGTTGTTTTAACATGTGTTACATCTAGACCCACCAAGAAGCTGCAAACAAACCACCAATAAACCTATTTTATCACACAAGAACTAGGCATATAAAGGGCTTCCCAGTATTGTTAAGTTAGATTCCTGCCCAAACTATGATGGCAACAGTCCAGACCCACCAAGCTGCTGCAGAAGAACCACCAATAAGCATGTTTTATCCCACCAGAACTTAACATATAAAAGGCTTCCCAATATCAATAAGTGATTAAACTATGATTGGGACAGTCTAGACCCACCAAGCTGCTGCAAATGAACTACCAATAAGCCTGTTTTATCACTTTTTCACCTGATTCTTAGACGTTTCTTTGAAGTATTGATGAAACAGATACAGTAATGGGCGTAGGAGGAATACATGTTTAAATGTTGGTTGATGGGTTGTTGCGCACATATGACTTCTGAATCAAAATTTGATTGTGAGAGCTTCCTTTTGGCTAGGAGGAACTACCTGTAATGAAAAGCAAGACCACCAAAAAGAGTTAAACAATATATGCAGTGAACTGCCTCGCGTGTGCTAGATCCGGGAAGTGTGATACTTCCTAGATGGTTGTCAGTCCACTGTTTTAAGACAATTTAATGCAAGAAATAAAATAAATCCTATTGTACTTCAAAATGATTTAGGTATCTCACTTAAAACACAATAAGAAAGATCTAATTTAACAGGCTAGGTTAGAATAGGATCCGAAGGTCAAATAACTGGTTCTGGATCTCTACAGGTCTGACAGAGGTCTCAGGCAGATCACAGGTGAATGAGGGTGATGTAGAATTAGGTGGATAGGTCACTGTTCTGGGTTGTATGGGAAAATACAGAAACCGATGCCGGTTAAGGGTGACCGATGGCGGTTGGGTGTAACCGGTGCCGATTACTGTGGAAAACTAGGAATGCCACAGAATGAGTTTAGGGTCTCCTTTGTGATTGCACAAAGGACTTTGGTTGGTTGGGATGAAGCTATTGGGTGAGCTTGGGTAGGATTTAGTGAGGTTTTGATGGGTATATGGAGGGGGACTGTTAAAGGTTAGGTCAATGGGTGGCTAGGTAAACAATATGGTGATAATATAATAATGAAATGAAATGAACCACAGAAGTATAAAATTTTACTTACTTGGATTCTAGTCCTGGACACCTGTGAGTGATGGATGGAGGTGCTGGTAAGAGGTTGAAGGCTGCATAGGTGATCACCAATCATAGGAAAGCTTCTGCATGGGCTGCATGGGCATTCCCTTTTGCTTGGTAAGATCAGATCATTACTGGGGTGAGTGTTGGATGGTTGTGCAAGAGAAAAATGCTTGATCTCCTCCTTGCATGCGTGTTCTCACTGGAATTCGATCTTAGAAGATGTGATATCTCTTAGGGAGATCTGCTAATGTTTGCAACGTTTTCCAATATTTTTCCAACCTTGAAAATAAGGTTGTTTTGGGGGTTAAAAGGGTAACTGACGGTGGTTCTGGCCTAACCAGTGATGGTTAGGGATAACTGGTGTCGGTCAAGGTGGGATTTACTAGGTTTATTAAACTAAGGAGATCCTCTTGATTTTCTTGGATCTCATGTCATTAACCCACAGATTAAACTGGAAGGTTCTTGTAAGCATGTGAGAATGTGGTTAGAGAGAATGTAGGCATTGATTTTTAGGGTTTGGGTAAGTCTTAGTTAGTTATGGCAACTTACTAAGAATAGGTCTTAGGGTGAGTTGGCCTAATGAGGTGTCTAGGTGAGGTGTATGTGTGGATATTATTTAAATTAAGATATTTAAATAATAAATATGGTGAGGATAATGAATTAATTTAATTAGATTAATTAAATTAATATTAGTGAGGTGAAGAGGGCCATGGCTAGGTGAATGTGATGAAGGGTGCTTATTTGTCGAGGGACCAAAGGGGAGTGTGACCTAATTTTAGTGTCTACATTTTTCCCCTTTTTGTTGCGTAGCTTGTATTGGTAAGTGGCACTAACAAAAATAAGATGTGGTCACCCCATGTGTGGGTGAAGGTGATCCCCCTCAAACCAGGAACTGAAGAGGGCTGAAGGCAGAATGGTGAGTGGTTTGATAAAATGGTAAATGTGAGGAAAGGGGAAGGTGGGCACGGTGGAAAAAGGGTTATAGGTCTATGCAGGAAATCTAGGTAATGGGTCAGGGTCAAAGGTAGCAACAGTCAAATGCACACACATGTATAAATGGATAGCACACTACCAGGTTGAAGAGCAAGGAAACTGCTACATTGTCTAAGGTCGATAGGTTTATCCAAATGAGGTTGAAGTGATTCCGGTATCCAAGGTATATGATATGGTCAGGAAGCACAACATAGGTTAGGTGCAGGAATGGTTAGGTATGTTCTGGTACACCAAAGGTAGGGTTAGGATAAACAGTCATGGCAATAGGCTAGGTAAGGTCATTAGGTCAACAACATAGATAACAATGCCGCAAGGTATAGTGAACACATGAGGTCAAAGGTCACTAGCAATGGTCCAGGTCCAAATATCTAGGTCACGGCATGGGTAAGGCCAAGGTAGGGGTAAAATAATGAGTCCCCAAAGGAGGAAAAAGGGAGGTAGTAAATGATGAGGTCAGGAAGGTGAGGTAAATGGTTTGGGTAAAGGTGGGGTGGGGTAAATGATCAGTGTGAAGATTGGGTGGGGCAAAAAGGAGGTAGGGGTAGGGTAAAAGGGTAAAATGTAGGGCAATGTGTATGTGAGGGTGATTGATGCTGATCAAGGGTAGCTGACGTCAGTATAGGTCAACTGACGATGGTAAGGTAGGGCACGCGATCAATGTCAGTCAAGGGTAACTGACATTGGTTAGGTCGGGTTTGTTATAAAAACAAAAAATCTGCTTTTTTTGTTATTCATTTGTCTTTTAGCTAATTGAGAAAATGACAAAAGAGAGAGAGAGAAAAGTGCTCAGACAGAATGGAGCATTGAGTTGGTAGTGTGAATGACGAGTGATTAGGTTGATGAGAAGTGGGTCCACAGGATCAGTGTGAGGGATTTGATTGGTAGAGGTTGCGGGTAGTGATTTGGTGATGGCAGAGGCCGGAGAGGGATCAGGCGGGCCACCGGTGCAGCGGCCAGACATGCCACCATGATGATGGTAGCATGATGAGGTAAGTGCCCTACTCTACGTGTATTTGAGTAGATAGAGTAGGGGATTAGGAAATTGTTTATTGTAGTGGTGGTTTGTGTTTTGTTTTTTTTTTTTTGGTTTTTGTGGTTGGGGATGGATTAAATTTGGGAATGGGGGGAATAGTGGGTAAAAAGATGAATGGGGAGGGTAATAAATGGGATAGGGGGTGGGTGGAGGTCCAAGGGTAGTTTAGGTCATTGTAGGTGGGTAAAAGGGGCAAGGGGAAGGGTTTTTTTTAGAAAAGGAGGGTTTTGGGAAATCACGGGTTTTACTGCGATAGTGACCGGCGTCGGTCAAGTTTGGCTGAGCGTCGGTAAGGGTGAACTTGTATCGGTCACCAAATAGGTGACTGATGCCGGTTAAGGGGTGACCGAGGTTTGGTAAGGGTGGGTCAGTAAAGATGAATCGGTACCAGTAAAGATGAACCGGTCATCAGGTTATTGGGAACAAGGGTCCAAAAGTGATGTGGGCTAGGTGGTTGAGATGGGTAGGGTGAAAATAGGGTGTGGGAAAATGATAATTGGTAAATATGGATATGATAAATGTAGATTAATGTTTTGTTTGTATTGGATGTAGGGGAGAGCACAAGCTACATATGCGGGACAAAGTTCTACCTCTACTGGTGATAGTACATGGCTTAGCGACCCGGAGGAGCTACAACATGTGGAGGTAGTTGGCTTGAGTGGGGTTCGTCGCTATCAGCATGTAGTCTGGTAGCCCAGTTTGATGATCGTGCTCATCGATAGATGGGATTCCGCGACCAACATGTTCCACCTGCCGATGGGTGAGATTACTATCACCCTGGAGGATGTGTTCAGGATACTACGGCTACCCATATTGGGTGCACAGGTCTACTCTGTCTCCTCTGAGGCCTCAGAGGAGCTGATTGTGACTATTTTTGGAGAGGGATGGCCGAGCTGACATTCCATAGTGCCAGCTTGAGCTATGGAGAGATGTACCTAGCCCGTCTGAGAGGAGACAAGGCTAGTGGTTCTGTTGATGGAGGTAGTGTGCTGCTTTGCACTGCCAGATGCAGAGGGTGGACATTTTCCCCAATCATTGATGGGGGTACTCCATGATATGATGATAGAGGAGACCTCTTGTGCCTGGGCACCAGCATTCTTGGTGCAGCTGTACAGGGAGTTGTGGGCATATGGGTGGTTACGCAGGTTTAACCTGTGTTGTACATTTTTACTGCACTGCTGGGCGTATGAGCACATAGTTTTGTGTGTGGCCTATAGGGATGCCCCGAGAAGATGCATTCCCACCAAGATTTTTGTGGGTGGGGTATAGGAGATGGGTGCCAGCTATTAGAGAGCAGAGATTTGAGAGGGCCACACATGATGTGGCCTATTTCCGGTAGTTACTAGAGGGTTTGTCTGGAGTGGACATTATCTGGAGGCCATATGTGGGATTCCCCTCATATAGGCATATGCATGAGGAGCTAGCTGAGCTCTAGCTAGAGAGATGGATATAGGGTCAATCGTGCTGGGGAGTACGAGATGATCCCGGTGGACAGATTCTAACAGTAGTTTGGGCTAGTACAAGACATACCTCTGCCCTTCCCACAGTACCAGAGAGATGACATGGAGAGGCCCTTACCTCTACCACAGCCACAGTGCCCACAGTTCCAGGTAGGAGGACAGGTAGTGGAGCGGCAGATAGATGACACTGGGTGCACAGGTACAAAAGTGGTGGGTGGCTCACTTACGAGCCATACCACCCAGACTGGGGTAGTCAGATTTAGCCACCATCACGGTGTAGAGAGACGCCCTACAGGGGTATGTGGCTACTCTCATTACCCAGTTGGGTATATTGTAGACATAGTTTGAGAGCTCTGAGGCAGAGGTAGTAGAGCTACATGTACAGGTGGCCAGTCTACAGGCCTAGATGGCTGATGGAGGAGATGGAGATGGAGAGGAGGGTGATGGTCAGGTGGCAGCCTTACAGGCCTAGGTGGTAGGTTTATAGGGCCAGTTGGCCATAGCCCAGGCACATATTGGGGTCTTACAGGCCCAGATATAGGCACAGGGGCAGGGGCACCACCACAGGCACGGGACTGGGTCCCAGTTCACAGGCAGGAGCGGGACAAGGTCCCACAGTACTAGGTACAGGGGCCGAGACCTATGGGACCACCACAGACCGTGCATGTATCTAGGTTACGGGATGCCCTAGGTGAGGCTAGATATTACAAGGACCAGCTGATAGGCGGCGGGGATAGAACTTCATATCCTATGCCGAGTACAGGGCACAACAGGCGTCTAGTGAGAGGATGAGATCCCACACTCACAGTGTGGAGAGCACAGGGGGTCAGTGAGCTCTGAGGCCAAATCAAGCAGAGGCTACCAGTGCATGGAGACCAGCTCTAGTTGAGGTGCCAGTAGGGACTTAGGAGGCCAAGGGTATAGGTGATACAAAGATGGAGGACATCCACCGAGATGCCTGATATGTGGTCGCCTGGTTGTTGATGTATGATAGTCTTTTTATGATTTATACCGGCCTATGTGCCAAAGAGAGAGGATAGTATGAGAGATTTTTTTCACATACTGAGCATATACCGGCCTATGTACAGTGAAGAGATTTTGTATGAGGTTCATTATTATTATTGAGCATATACCAGACTGTGTGCCGAAGAGATTTGTATTGATTCATTATTTTATGTATATATGAGACTGGTCTGCGTGCCGATGATTTTGAGATGATGGACATGAGGAGATAGCCATGTATATTGTATTGAGATACACAATTATTTATATGATGAGATACATGCTATTTCTAGATTTGGTTGATGTGTTGATGAGATTTTGATTTGTTGTTTTGATATGGATGGAAATTAGGTGAGTTAGGCATGATGGAGTCAGGTTGGTATAGGCATGGATCGAGTCAGGTTGGTTTAGGCATGGATCGAGTCAGGTTAGTTTAGGCATGGATCGAGTCAGGTTGGTATTAGGCATGGATCGAGTCAGGTTGGTTTAGGCATGGATCGAGTCAAGTCATAGGCATGGTTGAGTTAGGTCATAGGTTTGGTTGAGTTAGGTTTGTTAGGCATGATTGAGTCAGGTTTGCTAGGCATGATTGAGTTCAAAGTTGGTGAAGTTGTGATTCATTATTTTGTGAAATGAATGATAATATGGGTCATATGTGAGATGTGGTATAATCTATGCATAGTGATGATAAAGAAATGGTAGGCGTAATAAATGTATGTTGTGATAAGGATTAAAATATGAAGCAACTTGTTATGTATTTGGTTACATTTCCAATTTGGGATAGAAAAGGGAAACTAAGTGAGGTGTGATGTAATGTGAGGAACATGGAAGATGAATTGTTTAGGGTAGAGAATGGCTGAGCTAACCTCCAAGGGCCCCATGCCCTCGGAGTGCTGCCTACATAGTCCCGGTGAAAAGGGACCTCAGGCCGATGTAGTTCTCCCATGAGCTAGGGAAGAATATGAGGAGGTATGAAAATGAGTTAGTAGGTTTTAGGCATGTTATGGGTTTAGGTTTGTTTAGGTGTGGGTGGATTATAGGTAAAGTGATGTAGGTGGGGTCGATTGTGGCGAAAAAAGAAGATTACCCCAAAGGTAAGCGTCAAGGACCAAATTCTGTATAAGGTAATCAAAATGTAAACAAAGAAGGTTAAAAGATAAGAGGGGGCAATAAAGCCACCTGATTGGCAAGGATGATACCGAGTAGATCACACCTTGAAAGGGTGTGATGAATGTAAGACCCTAAAGACATTGCATGATTGATTTTTCTATGGTGAAAAGTAGTCACATGATCACCAAATGTCATGGTTTCTGAGAGGTCCCTTGAGGTAGTAGGAAATGGGAGTGGGAATGGTAAGAAGGGTGAAAGGTAGTTAATTTTTTATATGGTATGAGGTAGCATGTGCTTTGGGCAAGAGATCCGAGGTCACAATGGGCAAGTCCATGACTAAAAGGTTTGTTGTTTTGACTTATAGTTGAGATAGACTGATAGATGTGGGAAGTCTATATGGGATGAAGAAAATGTAACTCCTTGAGGTCTTCATGCAAAGCTGATCGATGCAGGAAGCTTTGGTTTCTCTCGTCATTTTTTTTGTTTTTTTTAAAGAGCTTTACATAGTTGTCCTTTGAGGGAGCAGTCTATTTATAGGAGCCATTGTTGAGAGGAAGATGTCCTTTTGAGGGAGTCATCTTTTGAGTGGAATTTTGACTCAAGGAGTTATATCCCATGTGAGGGATTTGAAGTCATGGACAAGACCAAGGTGAGGATAGGACTCTCGTGCAAAAGGCAAGGTGAAACAACCATGGGATCTCATCTAAAGGTAGACGAAAAGTATCCATGAGAAGCATGCTATGTGCAGCATTGTGGTACACATATTCAAGAGAAGATAACAAGTGACAGGTACTCACATGATTCTTGTTTAATCATTGGTGAGGTGTATGGAGTGGATAGCGCTCAAGGGATGAGCATGGAAAGAGACAAAGGGTGAGGTAGGACTTAGAATTCAATAATAGAATGGTTGAAGATGTAAGGTGTTAAGGGGCTCAAGTTCAGGTTTACCATCGAGTGAAGATAAACGATAAGCACTTGATCCATAGGTATGAGTCACGATGTATGGTCAAGCCAATTAGGAGCAAATTTTCCCCGTTTACTTTTTTCTGGCTTTAGTTACATGTTGATTTTCTTTCACGACAAGGTCACCGAACTTGGAAAGTTCATGCATGGACATGTTTTTCATAGGCACGTTTGATACATTTTTGGTAAACTTGAAGGTGATCCAGAGCATTAAGATGATGTTCGTCTAATAACTCAAGCTGTGCTAAACGGTCCTGATGAAAGTCATCATCATTGAGCATGTCATGGAGAGAAATGCGGAGTGAGGGAATCTGGACTTCGAGAGGTAGAATTGCCTCTGTATCGTAGACCAGAGAAAATGGTGTGGCAGTAGTGGAGGTGCGAATACTAGTGCGGTATGCCCACAGGGAAAAAAGAAATGTGCGTATGCCAATCCTTCCCAGTATCGTCAACCACTTTCATAAGAATTTTGTTTAAGGTTTTTTTAGTGGATTCGGCTTAGCCATTGGTTTGTGGGTAATAAGGTGATGAGAAACTAATCTGAATGCCGAAGGTGTCGCATAGTTTTTGCAATGTTTTGTTTTTGAATTGTTTTCCATTATCAGTGATGAGGCGATGTGGAACACCAAAGTGACAAATGATGTGATGATTGATAAACTCACATATTTTCTTAGCTTTCATGGAGATGAGTGGTATGGATTCCACCCATTTTGTATAGTATTCGGTAGTGGTGATGATCCATTGATGGCATTGGGAAGAATGGGGATTGATCTCTCTGACAAGATCCAAACCCCATTGAGAGAAGGGCCAAAGGTCATGGGTGACCTGTAAGGCATGACTGGGTGTATGATGAAGATTGGCATGTTGTTGGCATTTTACACAATGTTTGACGTAGTCGCAACAATCATGGTTAAGGGTCGGCCAGTAATAGCCCAGGTGAAGAATATGCTTAGCAATAGTAAGGCCACTGAAGTGACCTCCACATATGCCATCATGAACTTCCTTAATGGTATAAGGAATTTTAGAACTTGTGAGGCATCGTAAGAGAATACCATCAAAGCCGCGCTTATAGAGGAGTCCCCCCAGGATGACGTAATGAGAGGCCTTTTTAAGGAAGGCGCGTTGTCCGTTACGGGTGAGATCAGGAGGTAAGATGGAGAGAGAAAGGTAGTTGGAGTATTGTTTGTACCAAAGGTCACTCGGGTCGGGGTAGTGGTTCTGATAGAGTAAACATCCTGAGGTAAATAAGAAGGTGATTGGAGGTGTTGTACGGTGACAAATATTTTAGAATCGGTGGGCCGAAGCAGGTATTTGGGAAGCTAAGCAGGCCATGGTATCTGTAAATTTTTTGGTTGAACGTGGGATGGTTTGAAGGGTGTAACGGTCAAAGGTGGTCAAAAGTACATCTACATGATGTTTATACTTTTGAAGTATCTCATTATGACATTGGTATATACCATTGACTTGGTTTACGACCAATTGAGAATCACCAAAGATGTTGATTGATTTGACATCTAGGGGATAGGCGACTTGGAGACCTAATACGAGTGCTTCGTATTCGGTGATATTGTTTGTGCATTCAAAATCGAGTTTGAAAGAGAAAGGCATGGGCTCACCATCAAGCGGAATGAGGATAATACCAGCCCCACCCCCACACTGACACTTTGAACCATCGAATAAGAGTGTCATTTGGTAAGGGGGTTTGTCCAAGGAAAGGGTAGCAATTGACTCATCTGGAAAATCAAAATTAGAGGGTTGATCCCTTGAAATAGGTGCGTCGGCCAATTGGTCAGCGATTGCTTGGCCCTTGATGGAATTTTGATGAATGAATTCAAGGTCAAGATTAGCTAAAAGCATAAGCCATCGTGCGGCACGCTGATTTTGATAAGGTTTGGCGTACATGAAGTGTAAGGGGTCGGTGTTGGTCACAACATAGGTTTTGTGGTTGAGTAGGTAATGATGGAGTTTGGTGGCAATGAAAAACTAAGGCTAAGCAAAGTTTTTCGGGGTGGGTGTATTAGGTTTCATAGTCCAAAAGAGTATGGCTTATGTAATAAACCGCCTACTCTTTGTGTTGTTCATCACGATGAGCGAGCATGGCTCCCAAGGAATGATCGGTAGCTGAGATATATAGGTAAAAAGGTTGATCATCTTTAGGTGGAATGAGTACGGGTGGTTGGAGAAGGTATTGTTTTAAGGCTTCAAAATATTTGTGGCAGTCATCATCCCATCTAAAGGAGACATCCTTCTTGAGCAGATGATGAAATGGTTGGCACCGATCAGATAATTGTGAAATGAAACGGCGAATAGACTACAACTTACCTTGCAGAGCTACGGATTTGTCTAAGGTTAGTGGGTGGAGGCATTTTGAGAATGGCCTTGACTTTAGCAGGGTCAACTTCTATACCACGTAGGGAAACGATAAAGCCCAGGAGTTTTCCTGAGAGGACCGCGAAGACACACTTCTTAGGCTGAAGGTGGAACATAATATTTAATGAGGTGGTCAAAAATGTTTTTGAGGACGGCAAGGTGCTCGGAGTGGTGTTTAGATTTGGCCAAGAGATCATCCACATAATCTTCCAATATGCGATGCATGATTCATGGAAGATATAAGTCATAGCCCACTGATATGTGCACTAGCATTTTTAAGGCCAAAAGGCATGACTCGATAGCAGAAGGTCCCCCAAGGGGTAATGAATGAGGTCTTGTGTTGATCCTCTGGGGCAAGCAAAGATTTGGTTATAACCTGAGAAGCCATCCATGAGTGATAGCATCTCATGGCCAGCGGTAAGGTCAACCAGCTGGTCAATACCGGGTAAGGGAAAGTCATCTTTCAGACATGATAGGTTGAGGTCACAGAATTATGTGCAAATACGTAGTCCCCCTATCACCTTAGTGATAGGGACAATGTTAGAAATCCAACGAGGATAATCAATGGGTAAGATGAAGGAAACAGAAAGAAGGCACTGAAGTTCTTCTTTGACGAGAAGGGCAATGCGAGGGTGCATTTTCCTCAGCTTTTGTTTGATGGATTTGGCATCAGGAATGGTTATGATATTGTGGACCACTATGGTGGGGTCAATACCAGGCATGTCTGCGTAAGACCAAGTGAAAGCATGGTTATGGTTTCTGAGAAAAGAAGTGATGGCTTCCTGTTCAACAACATCTAAAGATTAACCAATCTTTAGGATGTGTAGGTCATCCTGAGTATGAATGTTGATCTCAATAGTCGATTCATTCAACATGGTTTACATCTCAGAAGGTAATGACTGATGAATATATGAGTCTTCTGCACCAAGGTAGGTGAGTATAGATTCATCATCCTGACATTGAACGACATTAATTGAAGGTGTATCATCATCGATCATTTCAGGATACAGGAAGGGAAGAGTGGAAGGGGTCTCGCCCTCGTGTTGATAAGTCAAAGGCCCCAAGGAAATGGTGTTTATGAAAAAAATAAAGTTAGGAGGGATAGATTCAGGATCCATCGATTCTGTCAGTGAGGGTGGTGATGAAGGTGGAACGGGTGAAGAAGGTGGAGAAGGGCTATTGTCCTTGATGAGTTCAATGCGGGCTTGTTTGGTAGGTGGTTCAGGAAAGCTGATACCACTACGGTCGTTATGTTTGTGGGTAGTACATGGAATAATGGTATGGTGGCCTTTCTCGTAAAATCCAAAACCAAATCCCTTCCATGCACATCGGTGTAGGAAGGTGTGGGAAAAATGGCAATTGGTAAGTGATTGGAAGTCAA
The DNA here is from genome assembly GCA_019776745.2 of Taxus chinensis. NCBI lineage: Eukaryota > Viridiplantae > Streptophyta > Pinopsida > Cupressales > Taxaceae > Taxus > Taxus chinensis. Next base: position 853,356,830 of record CM034146.1, read on the forward strand.
TAGAAAATGGGAAAGTTTGTGGCAGTGGTTCAGGAGTGTAAGTGGTAGTATCAAGTCCCCCATAGGTGAGATTGGTTGGAAATTGAGGAGGACCATAAAGGAGGCATCCTCCTATGTGGTGATCATAACGAGGGTGTTGGTGAAGATTTCGTACTCTTGCGGAGTAAGGAATGTGTTGACACTATATAGGTGGTATTCCCCCAGAGTGACGCATTGAAAAACACCTTCCAAGGGATCGGTGGTTGGTATATAGGTAGCTAGAATGGATGAGGTGTCAGAAGTCGATGCGGAAGTGAAGTTAACGGATTGGGAGGTAGATGGGTCAGCCACAGAGGTTGTGTCAGTGATTAGAATGGAGGATGCATGTGTGGTAGAAGCAGTAGCTGTACTGGTAAGTGGAGGTGTAGGTTAAACACTGGTGGTCACAGAGGTAGACACTTTAACGGGTATGAGCACATCATTAGGTCGGTAAAACATGTTGTAGGTTTTCAAAGGTGATGGGTCAGCTGGAATGGTATAGGTGTGTCCTTCATGTTTAAACTTTACACAACGATGCAAAGTGGAAGGAACACACCCCATGACATGAATGTAGGGTCTACCAAGCAATAAGTTATATTGAAATTCCCCTTCCAAGACGTAGAATAATTTGGAGACAGTGCGGGGGCCCACGCGAATGTGGAGGATGACGGTGCCTAGTGTAGAGGTGATAGCGTCATTGAATGAATGCAACATGACAGGTTGTTTATGCATGTAATTATCAAGTATGTGCATTTGAGTGAATGCATGGGATGAAATAATATTAATGCTAGCACCCCCATCAATCATCACATGTCGTACCTGTATGTCATCGATGTGGACAGAGATGAAGAGGGCCAGGTCTAGGTCATCATTTTGGTGTGGTGTGATCTCTTCCTCTGAAAAGCTAAGGGAGGCTACTTGGTGAGTAGGTGGAGGTGTGGGTGAAGGTGGTAATTTGGTAAGAGAGGCTACATGATGAGGTGTGATAATGGAGGCTACAGGTGTAGGGTCATTGGGCAAAACCTCAATAGATTGAAGAACCTCCATGAGAGCTTGACGATGGGATTTTGAGGTTTGAATGAGGTCATATAAGGAAATTTTGAGGGGAGACTGGTGTAATTTTTTGAGCATGGTACGATGTGTGAATCCATTAGAAATGGGATATGTGGGGCCGCATGAATAATGATTTTAGGTATGGGTGCAGATGGTATGTTGGGTATAGGATTGGTTGGTGGGTCAGTCATGCCTTTTCTTTGCCCTTATCCTTCTGAGCATGTGTAGTGACGTGTATCATGTTGATCTGAGGGGAGTTGGAAAATGGAGAAGGTGTAGGGTGAGTGGTATAATGACACGATGGGAAAAAACCTACCGAAGGAGAAAAACCCTGTGAGGTGAGCTGGGTGCAACGACATTTAGGTGGTGGCATGGCTAGTTCTCTGATGTGAACCATGTTAATTTCAAATCTTGGTGGTGGTTTGAGGAGTTTTGGGGGTGGAGGTTGTGGTTGTTGAGTGGGCAGTGTGGGAATGGGTGTCAGTGAAGCAGGGTCCTCGTCGAGAAGGTCGTCATCATCAAAGTTGGCTTCAGGAGGACACAACTGGATAAGGATAGTTTTCAAGGCCTTACAGTTCTCCACATAGTACCCTTGCACACGATGGTAGGCATAAATTTTAGTATCATCAAACCCTTTTGGCTTGGGTTTGAGAGGATCATAAGGTCTGAGTAGTGGTAATGTGATGACAGAAGTCTCAAGGAGGTTGGTTAAAATTTTGGCATAAGACCCTGCTAGTGGATCACAATGGGAAGTGAACGTGGGTTTGGGTGTAGGTGTAGTTGATTGTTGAGGAATGGTCCTTGCAGGAGGGGGAGTAGGTCGAGTCATGATTTTGGGTGTTGGCGTGGTCTTGGAGTGTTGGTCGTGTTTGTTTAGGTAGGGATATGGTAGATGAATGGGCAGGAGGGTGTGTGGTTGTTTTGATTACCTTGTTGTGGGGTAGTGGAGTTTTGTTTTTGGGTTGCACCTTCTTGGGTAAAGGTGATATGGGTGTACGAGGTCTAGAAGGAAAGGGAGATGGGGGAAGAGGACGAGTTACCCACGGGGATAATGGGGGTGCTGTGAAGGTAGATGACGTAGGTCAGACAGGGGGTGTGAGGGATAGTGACTGAAGTGTAGTGGGTAGTGAAGAAATAGCTGAAGGTATTGGAGGTATGGGTGGTAGAGATGTTGCAGGTGTGGGTGTAAGTCGTGTTGGGCATCTAGGTAGGTTAGAGGTTTGTGAGGAAGGAATGGGTTGGTGTGTTTTTGGTTTATTGATGGGTGGAGGTTTCTTGACCATGTTGGGAAGCTGAGGTCCTAAGACAGGCGGGACAGGTGAAGGTGTGATTGGTGCAGCCTGGGTATGAGTTCTATGGGTTTGGTGCTTCTATTTGGGTGTCAGAGTAGGTGTGGTGTTGACTTTGGAGGATGTAGCTAAATCCATTTTGATAGGTGGATGAGTAAGGCTGGTGGTTGGGGTGACCCCTAAGGTGGTAATAGGTTTAGTTGAGGAAAATGTTGTAGGTGTGGGTTTGGGTTTAGATGTAGTTTGGGTTATGGGCAAGGATGTATGTTGAGTTATGGGTCGTGGAAGGATTTGTGATAGAAGGGTGTATGTTGAGTTATGACAGGTGACATCTTCTGTGTGGAAGGAGACACCCCCATTGGATAGAAGTGGTTGTGTTTCATTCTTATTCAAAATAATTTTGGGTAGATAGTGGAAGTATCAGTAAGTGACATTTGCATCTGTGTTGAGACCGGAAGTAGAAGACACCCCCATAATAAGGCTTTATCCACATAATCTAAGTGATTAGAAAAACATGAGAATGGCATGTCTTGTAGGTGGAGTTGATGAGGACCTAATGGCAATTCCCATAAAATGTGTCTTAGAGACGGGAAATTGGCTAGCTTCAGCTTCTGTGGGTAAGAGAGTCGGAAAGTAGGTCTGTAGGATCTTGGGTAGCTGATGGAGAATGCTCACCAAGAGGAAAAGGTATATCAACTGGGTCTATGATGGGTGGAGAAGGTGATGGGTTCTCCTCTGTAGGTGGAGGAACAGATAGGTGCTCCTCATGTGGGTGGGGGAGGTAATGGGTGCTCCTCTGTGGGTGGAGGAGGTACTGTGGGTATTGGTTCTCTAAGTGGAGAAGCCAAAGGTGAAATGGTCTCGATGTTAGCAGAAGACTCTTTCGTAGGTGATGAAGGAGATGAAAGGTGTTCCTCTGTGGGTGAAGGAGTAGGTGCGGTGGGTTCCAGTTTGGAAGGAGGATTTCGGGCTAGGATTTCCTCTATGGAGGGAATGTGAGGTAATTGGGAGGTGACAGGTACGTCATTAAAAATAGCGTGGACCTCGTGGGTATGGGTATCATGAGTTGAGGTCTCACCAGTTTGATCAGATGAAGGGGCATGGTTGGGAAATGGTTTCTTGAAGATGTGTAGGTTTTGGTTGGCAGGTGCATTAGGATTATCCACGGTTAACTCACCTTTTTCAAGCATTTCTTGGACAATATTCTTGAAAGTGATGTAATTATCCATCACTATGACCCTTTACTCAATGATAGTTATAGAAGTCATGTTCTTTATACCATGCGGGCATGGGGCGAGCAGGGTCGAAACCAGTGTGTGGTTTTATAGGTGGAAGGGTGATGGCTCTGGCTTTGATAAGATTTTCTAAGACAGAAGAGTAAGGTTCCCCAATTGGGGTGTATTTATGCTGCTCTCATCTGAATTGAAAAGTCTGGATGGGTGAGAGATTAGATGAGGGGGTAGCCTGATTTGACAGATGAGCTGGGCTGACCTTGAGTACCATTGCATTAGCGGTGCCCTTAGCTTTTGAATAATTGTTTTGTGGTTTGGAAGAAGAAGAGGTATCATTCATCTTGAATGCTGAATTCTTATTGCATAATTGGATTTTATTCTCTTCGATGGCCCGAATCTCTAACTTTCGTGCCATAGTGAATGCTTCATCGAATGTTCAGAAGGTTTGGACATGCAAGGTTGGTGAGATATGTCTAGCACAATCCCGTATGAGGAGATCGATGAGTTCTGTTTGTGGTAGTTGGAAGGTGAGTTGATTGATCAGGCTACGCCAACAAGCAACAAAATATGTGATAGATTCGTCCTCATACTGACACGCTGTGGAGTATAGATCGGTCATGGTAACCTTCTTGACGATGTTGATGGAGAAATGATCCAAGAAGGCTTGGGCTACCTGATTGAATGAAAATATAGAGTGTCTAGGTAACCCACTATACCAATCTAATGCAGGTCCAGTCAGAGACATGGGAAAGGTTCGCAATAGCAAAGCATCATCGTGAGTGATCAGATAACACCCATGTTTGAATGACCACAAATGTCTGCTCTGGGTCTTCTTTGCTATTGAAATGATTGAATTTAGGCATTTCCCAATGCATGGGGTATGGGTGGATAGGAATGAATGGGTGGATCGGCTCATTGCAAATCTCATCATAGGTGAGAGCGTTGCGGGAGCCAGAGACCGATGCCTCCAATGTTTGCATCTTTTCCAACATTAATTTGATTAGGTCATGTTGGTAGGTTGTGATAATTGGGCACCTTCCTGTAGCGTGAGGGGGTTGGTTTTAGACATATAATGGGGGTGGCACTCTAGTGAATGGTGTTGCCATGTAGGTTGATTGAGAAGAAGGTAGTGAAATAGGGGGTTCGTACCTGAAGTGAATAATAGATGAAACGAGTAGGCTACTGGTAGTATGTATATGGAGGTGGAAGGGTCATTGTAACCCTAGTGGAAATGGGGGCTAATGACTGTGGAATGGAAAGGACCATGTTCTGAAAAGGGGTAGGGGTCACTGACACCGGAGGTGGAAGTGTAGCTACCGGGTATGTGTGAGACATTAGGGGTGGATGAGGTTGCATGTTTTAGGTAGTTGTTTAAGGTATGGTGGATGTGGTAGGTGCCACAGAGGTGGCAGACATAGTAGTCATAGCGGGTATAGGACCTAGCTATGCAAACATGACTAGGGGTAAAGTAGATGCGGGCAGCACAGAGCCAGATGGGGCCGATGCAGGAGTGGGAGTGAGATTCGGGGGGATAGATACGGGCATATGCCGTATATCAACTGACCTGAGGCATCTCGAGTGGATGAGTGGGAAAGGTAAAACTGCAAAGCGGCAGGGTTTTGGTCAAGGAGTCATGCAAACTCCTCATCTCTGGTGGCGATAGTGATAGGCTAGATGGGATCCATGTCTGGTGATAAAATGGAAGGTGATGAAGGACTAGGTGGGAGTGGTTGAAAATTGGCGTGAAATACGAGTTCCCTTGCTTGTCTTCAGGTTAGCACCATGTGACCCCAGTACTGATCAAGTAGGGTTGCTTCTCTGTAAATGAAATAAAAAAACAACAGGAACATGTGAATTTGGCGGTAAAAAAAGTGTATGAGGTATCAAATGTTGGTGGGAAAGTGAAACAGGATAATTCGGTGCCGGTTAGGGAAAACTGACGACACTGGTTAGGGGTAACCGCTACCGGTCACTGTAGAAAATAGACAGTGAATGAAAAACCTAGGTATAAAGTCAAATCTGACAAATATGCCAAATTTGATGAGGTTTACAACATTAATGGGAATGATAGCAATAACAGGGACTGTGAAAAGTGGAAGAAGATGAATAAATAGCAAGGATGAAAATGAATAAATGTCCTTTTGAGTAGGTTAACAAAAGGACATAGAACCAACGTCTGGTTGGATATAACCGATGACGGTAAGAGGGTAACCAATGACAACGGTTGCTTGACCGACACCGGTCACTATGAAATTGAAACAGTGATGAAAGAATAGTGGTTGTGAATTAAAATATGATGTGGAATCAGACCCAGAATTCTGAGGATGATGAGAATATGGTCCAGCCACACTCAGGTGAAGCCGTAATACACTAGTCTGTGATGAGAAGCGTGCAAGGATGAACAAAAAAAATGAAGAACGTGATCTCTCACCTCAAAACGCAATCCAAGTAGAAACACTAAGAAAAATGCGATCCTAGGAGTGCCTTTTCTATTATATTTGTTTATCTTATGCTATTTAAGAACTGACACATGAACTGTGAAATAGAGTTTTTTGGTGAGGATGGCTTCCTGCACAGAAAGAGATGTAAAAGGTGAGATTTCAAGTATGTTATGGTGGGGGCGGGCCTCGCTCTGAAGTATGAATCAACAGAGCAGCGAGCTGGCTGCCCATTGTGTCATGATCGTGTGATCACCTAGAGCTTCTTCCAGGTAAGATGTTGTTTAAGAATGTGTGTATTTTCAATTTTTGTGAGGTTTGGTAAGACTCAGAGAGAGAGAGAGAGAGAGAGAGAGACAAAGTGCTTTCTACAGTTCGTTTGTCAACTATCAGCTGGTCATGACTTCTAGCGTATAGGTTTCCCGTAATTAATGTGAGCTAATGCGATATATCAGAATGTAATGCACTTATTTGTTAAGCCCAAATCGAAGTGTGAAGTTGGATGACACAAAAAGATGAAGATGAAAAGGGATGCTCTTTCACTACAATGCAGAAAACATGAAGAAATGGTTTCTTTTTAATTACACCAAAAGAAAGGTTTCCTTTAGAGAAAATAGAAAGAAAAGGTAGGTTACCAAGGAAGAAAATTAATGCGTATGCCTTTCAGAAGGGAAACAAACACAAAAAATTTCCTAGGAATGAATAAAATGCAAGGAACCCCGGATGGGTCCCACCAGACGTTCCAAAATGTTTCACCTGATTCTTAGACATTTCTTTGAAGTATTGACGAAACAGATAGGGTAACGGGCGTAGGAGGAATACCTATTCAAATGTTGGTTGATGGGTTGTTGCGCACGTATGACTTCTGAATCCACAAATAATTGTGAGAGCTTCCTTTTGGTTAGGAGGAAATACCTGTAATGAAAAGCAATACCACGAGAAAGAGTTAAACAATATGTGCAGTGAACTGCCTAGCGTGTGCTAGATCCGGGAAGTGTGATACTTCCTAGATGGTTGTCAGTCCACTGTTTAAGACAATTTAATGTGGGAAATAAAGTAAATCCTATCGTATTTTGAAATGATTTAAGTATCTCACTTAAAACACAATAAGAAAGATCTGGTCTAATAAGCTTGGTTAGAATAGGATCCGAAGGTCAAATAACTGGTTCTGGATCTTTGCAGGTCTAATAGATGTCTCAGGCAGATCACAGGTGAATGAGGGTGATGTAGAACTAGGTGGATAGGTCACTTTTCTAGGTTGTATGGGAAAATACAGAAACCGATGCCGGTTAAGGGTGACCGACAGTGGTTGGGTGTAACCGGCATCGGTTATTGTGGAAAACTGAGAATGCCACAAAATGAGTTTTGGGTCTCCTTTGTGATTGCACAAAGGACTTTGGTTGGTCAGGAATGAGGTATTTGGTAGCTTGTGTGAGATTTAGCAAGGTTTTGATGGGTATTTGAAGGGGGAGTGTTGAAGGAGGTCAATGGGTGGCCAAGTAAACAATAGGTGATAATATAATAACAAAATGAAATGAACCAGAGAAGTATAACATTTTACTTACTTGGACTCTAGTCCTGGACGCCTGTGAGTGATGAATGGAGGTGCTGGTGAGAGGTTGAAGGTTGCAGGTGATCACCAAACGTAGGAGAGCTTCTGCATGGGCTGCATGGGCATTCCTTTTTTCTTGGTAATGGATCATATCATTAGTGTTGGAGTGAGTGTTGGATGGATGTGTAAGAGACAAAACGCTTGATCTCCTTCCTGTGCATGCGTGTTCTCGCTGGAAATTCACCCTTAGAAGATGTGATATCTCTCTGGAATGATGCTCAATGTTTTGCCAACTTTTTCCAATATTTTGCCAACCTTGAAAATAAGGTTGTTTTAAGGGTTAAAAGGGTAACTGACGGCAGTTCCGGCTTAACCAGTGATGGTTAGGAGATAACCAGACATTAGTCAAGGCGGGATTTCCTAGGTTTACTAAACTAGGGAGATCCTCCTGATTTTCTCAGATCTTGTGTCGTTAACCCGCAGATTAAACTAGAAGCTTCTTGTAAGCATGCAAGAATGTGGTTAGAGAGAATGTAGGCATTGATTTTTAGGGTTTGGGTAAGTCTTAGTTAGTTATGGAAACTTACTAAGAATAGGTGTTAGGGAGAGTTGGCCTAATGAGGTGTCTAAGTGAGGTGTATGCGTGGATATTATTTAAATTAAGATATTTAAATAATAAATATGGTGAGGATAATGAATTAATTTAATTAGATTAATTAGATTAATATTAGTGAGGTAAAGAGGGCCATGGCTAGGTGAATGTGATGAAGGGTGCTTATTTGTCGAGCGACCAAAGGGGAGTGTGACCTAATTTTAGTGTCTACAATCACACCGGTATTGGGTATATATAGGCCTTCCTATTATGATGAGTAATATGAATACAATTGAAGTCTCTTATTCAGAATCTCTACCGAGAGACAACCAGTGACATCTCTATTGTATTCTGTCTTTATATAGGTAATCTAAGATAAGTCATTCACTTTTATGTTTGATTTTAAATTATGTATTTATTTAACTATTGTAAGGTAATTTGAGTCTATATAATATTGGTGGCAAAGTCACATACTTCATCAATACATCCAATCATTATTATTTTAATTATTTAAAAAAAATACATATTGTTACAAAGACATTGTAAAATTGTAACGTGTTATTCAAAATTTTATTTAAATTTCAAACACCTTAAAAAGGGATTGATTTTAAAACCAGCTTATTTGAAATTTATACTCTATTGTTTAAACTGAATATTTTACACCAAACATCATTTAAATATGTAAAAGATGGATTTTCTCTTTACTAAATTTGGACAGTTGGGTTCTCTCTCGACGATATTACCCTCTTAGCCTTTGAAAATAGATTTCTTAAAATTTGAATATATTTCTATTATAAAAATCTAATTTTTTAAAAGTCACATGATGAGAAAAAATCCATATTTATATGTGTGTGGCCATGGCACTTAAGGAACACTTTGGTTATTAACTATATCATGGTTAATAATCCATATTTATATCTTTCTAGTATATTTCAACTCAGTGTGGGGATCAATTTTTGACTTCCTATTTGTATTGAGATTTTCTCAAACTACAACTGCTTTATAATTTAAAACCCTTATTTTGCCTATTATTTAAAGTATTATGATTTCCTATGGTGCTTAAACATTTCAATCTTTAATCCATGTCTAATTTATTGATTTATATCCATTTAAACCTCATTTCATTGTGTTTTGATTAAATGTAATAATAATATTATTATTTGAAATCCACTTTCCACACTACCAATTTGTTCAATAATCATTAACTTCCTTGAACCATTATCACTAAGCAAATGGTGGTGATATTGTAATTGAGTAAATTCAGTATAATATGATAATGGGTCATGTATTCCCAAAGAAAAATCCATATTTGTAATTTGGATTCTTCTTATATTTTATGTTTAGAAACATAAAAATTATCAAAAGACTGGAAATTATTGTGAGAATCACATAGTTTTATAATTATGTCATTTTCTATAATTTGAATATTTTCACATACATAAAAATATTGAAAATTTTGGGATGATGTGTAAATGATGTGAATCCACAATTTGTTAATGCATATGATGCAAAACAATAAGCTTGGAAAATCCTTTAGAATAGAGGGGGATTAAGTCTTAGGAAAACTAGGTAGTTGTGTAGGGTGCCAGCCATTAGGGGGCACCTGAATCTAAAAATTTCCTTTTTGTCAGTTAATTTTAGAACTTAACTTTAAAATAGTTTATTTGAAGACTAGATATTGATCAACCTATTTATAGATATTATTGTATAGTAACATAAATTTCACGCATACACATAAAAAAGTTTGGAATATTTTTGCAAGTAAAGAAAATATCACATATTTATAAGCACATTTGATTTTTTTGGTACTGTTACCCATTCTCTAATGTAGCTCAAGATTATGTAGGTGTGTAATTTGTTCTATTAAAAAGACCTTAATGTATTTTTTATAATGTTTTTGGTGTATCTAGTAGAGGTGAGTATAATTAAGGAAAAAAATATTTAATTTTCTATTGATAATTATTTGGGGAAAATTTCTATTATTTTTTTATGGAGGAATCCGTAGGCCTAGTCCAAATACAACTCTTCACAAAACCATGGGAACTACATAAATGTTTTTGTTTCTTTGCAAAAAAATGGTTCTTTATTTCAAGATAGAGTTCATGTGACCTACTTGATGAGGCTAAATTATACTTGTATGAAGCCTTGTATAAAATATTGTATTTTTTGCATTCTAACCATCTCCTATGATTAAGTTTTTCCATCCAGAGTATATTTTTCTTCCTTCCATGATAAATTAACAATATTTTATTATGACCATGATGTAAATTTAAAAATACAAAAATATCGACATATTTTATTTGTTTACTTTATGGGAAAAATATTAAATAAATTTTTGAGGAGGGCGCCCACTCAAACTATTGCCTAGGGTGCTCCCGACCTTTAATTCGTCCTTGCTTTAGAATAATATACCCCAATTCTCTCCATAACTCCTTTAATAACATTAAAAACCGTAATTATTTAGCTAGACCTTACATAGGTAATTACTTCATTAAAATACACTTCTTTTTTAGTGAAAGGAATTTAAAAATACATGTCAAACATCTAATTATTTTTTTATTTAATGACAATGTTACATTGTAAAAATTATTTACATACAAACAATTTAATAAACAAGACACTTGTTTATATTTATTAGTAATATCTAAGTTTGCAATGATACGATTAAAAATAAGTTTACATATAATATTTATTGTGTTGATGAGATGAAGAATCAGAAATAAGAATGAAAATAATTTATACTATAAATTTCAAAAGCAAAGTAAAGACAAAATTTTTACACTGTTTAATATAGTCTAGGAAAATCCAAGAATGACCTAAGCATTTTCAAGCGAAGAGGTTACATGTCTTCTATATTAGGGTTAATGTGGATATACAAGAAATGAAATTATGCTTTCCCCCTTCAATGCAAGTCCTGGAGTTCTTTCATTTTTCCAACTTCCATTTTCACAACATCCAACAAATATATCTTTTGAGATGGATTTTCTTCCATTCGATCTTGATGTGGAAAGAAAGGAAAAAATGGAGGTGGTAGAGGATCAAAAAATCATGTGATGACATATTTGTATCAAAGCATGTCATGATGAGGTAGGGTAACATTGATGATCCTTTTCCACCAGTTTCATAACTTCTAACATTATGTCTACTACAATACATTCATGTCTCTAAATACCAATCAAATAAATAAATACATTAGAGGGACACTCCCTTATAGGAGCAGTACAATAATCCCTCAATAATGGCCACTATTTTCTTATTCATAAAATGATTTTTGTATAGAAAGTTTTTTTCCCTTTACAACCTAAAGATTCAAAAGAATTTCCCCCAAACCAAAACATACCCTTTGGGAGTGGGTCAATCGTCCATATTGAGGACCTTAAGAAACATCATCTCATGAAAAATGAACCTATGTATGTTGGGTATATCTATATGGCATTACTTTGTGGAAATGATTCAAAAATTCATGACCCTTTAGACTATATTGTGCGAAAAAGGTTCATAACCTTCTCAGGTTTCTTTTAGGTCCCTTATTCTCAACATTCAAAATGTGGACACAAATTTTGATAGTTGGAAACACTGATGATGTGCACATATAAATTTATTTGTACTAAAGATATCCAAACAATGATGAATTTGTTCATAATTAATTAGATCATCAATCATCATAAATAATTGATGTTATGGTATCTAAGTGTCTATGTTTACCATTCAATCATTAAAATTAAAAATGGAGCTCTCTTCCTCTAACCTTGATGATGACCAATTACAACCTATAATGCTTCTCTAAAATGGCCAAAAGAAGATGATTTTAATAAACCATTAGGTTAAGACAATGAATGGTTGTATTTTCATCATATTTTGCATAGTTCACATGTATGGTTTAGGGCTATTATACATTTGATTTCCATATAATATGTTTTTCAATAATAACCTGATCACCTTACATTAGATCTCACTTTAGAAGATTGTTGGATTAAAAATTCACATTATATAATATAACTCATCACATCACTAATATAGCATACATTCATAATCCATCTCATTGTTACCTATGGTTTGTAACTTCATTTTATGTCCTCCTTGTTTTGTTATCTTGATTGAGTTGTGGAATCAATCCATTCATCACACAATGCACTTCCTTCCCAACTTTGGAAAGGAAGTGATGCAAGTTCACAAATGGGCCAAATATGCACTCCTAAAAAAAATTGTAATATTTTTATCTTATTTTGAAATCAATCTTTCTTATTCTATAATATAGTATTTTATTTATCTATATAGGATTAAAAGTTAATTGAATGAATCCTAGGCTATGACTACAAATCAAATATCAAACCAGCCATATTAGTTGAAGGCCATAGGTTATGCCTGTAAAGATTATTGTAAATTCTTCCATGCCAATCATAATAAAGAGAAGACTAAGGTCATTGAAAGGGATCATAGTTCGCTTACCATTTCTCTAAAGACATATACTGTTTTTTTCTAACATTATAAATTTATTTTTCTTTTTCAAGGATTAATTAAGGAAAGACAAAAATCACTTTAGAAATATTGATTGTTGTTCCCAATAATATTTTCCCCACAAATTGGTTGAAATGTGACATATCTCTCATATTATATAATCTTTATATGTGTTTTGAATATATGGTTATGAAAAATACATAGGTATTGTGGCATTCCTCATAGTTTCTATAAATCCACTTAGATATTTATAAGCCCCAACCTGCTACAAGTTTATGATGAGGAATTGTCTACATATTATTTAGTTAAAATTTTAAACAAATGAAATATGATAGTTATAGGTTAAATTAGTGATCCTAAGTTCATTTCTATTTTGTGACCTACCACATTTTTTAATTTCTTCAACAAAATTACTACTAATGCTTTAGTTTTTCTCATTCACAAAGCCATTCTAGTTATTGAAAAAATTCGGTAGACCACCTTCATCAACATAGCTTAAATATATGAGAAAATATCATAGCTATGTGGAAAGGTATCTAATGTGTGTGTTCCTGTCAATAGGGAAATATCTTTATCATGAAAATTTACTTCAAAAAATCACGTGTGGACTATATTGAATAGTTTTTAATCATTTTTCGTTCTTTATGATGTTATCCTTGGTGAAGTTTTACTTTAGTATGTAGGCAAGCACTTCTCCTAATTTAATCTTGTATAACTTTCAAAGGTGACAATTCAAATAACATTTGCCTATTTACCTTTATCTAGAAGGGTTAATTATAATCTTTCACACTCTATGTTGTTTTTTTGGAAAAGTTTTAAAATATTTCCTAATATTCTAATTAGGTTTATTATAAATTTTCACTTCCCAAATAACTCCTTTCTCGTGCTTTTTGAAGATGAAGCCTAATTTAATAAATTTATCCAATGTCTTCACATTTTTTTATAGAATGGGTAAATATTTGATATTGAAGGGATAAAAAACCCTGTACTTTCTGAAAGATACGTGTCAAGGATAAAAAGTGAAACAAAGTGGAGCAGCAAACAACACAAGTACATAAGCGAGAGAAAAACACATAAAATAAAAGGAAGGTTCCCAAAGGCAAGAAGGTCAAAGCCACTTGATAGCCCACTAAAAGCATTTTTTTTCTTCCATAGTTCTCCACCCTTTGAGACCTAATGTTCATCTTTAGACAGTCATTAAAGGTTTTTCCTTTCTTTTTTGGTTCGTGACCATCCATCCTTCACCCTTATTTGGATCTACATTCTTATCTGGATGAACTGGTTGAAGAAAATTCAATAATCTCCTTGTTTTTTAGAATATAAATCTTTGAGGACCTAGGAGGTTGAGGTATAGAAAAATCCTCCTTCTCTTCAATATGTTTCATATGCTTAATTGGGCTTGATGAAAAGAGGTTGTCCGCACATTTTTGCGCTTCATGAAGCTTGGAAGTATCTTCTTTCCTAACAGAAACATTTTCGGTGCCGTTATCCAAATGGCCTTTGAAAACTAAATGATCCAGATTAAAATCCTTGCACAAATATATTCAACCCCTAATCGATTTTTTTAACAATGTGAAAATCAGAGACCAAATGGATGAGAGAAAAATAGGTTCTGCATCTAAAAGGAAATGTCTTGACATTTTATACAAAGCTTCTAGATAAAATTTATACCAAACAAAAAACATTTTCTATAGAAATAACACATTAACCATGTCATAATTACTTTAAAGTATCCCTAGAAAAGGATATAGTTAGGAGAAAAATATATTTTTTAGGAATTTTTGTACCTTTGGTACAAATAAATTTGAGTTATAAAAATATGTTCTTGATAGAGTTAATAATAATACAACCATTTGGGTATACTTCTCTCTTGTAAGTAAGTTAAAGTTTTTCATTTAGAATCTTGTTGCTACTCATGCATATTATACATTTTTCTCAGATATTTACAAGGTGTGTTACGATGTGTTAATCAAGCTTATTTTTGGGCTAATTCCAAATAAGCCATGTGTATTTTCATTAAGCTACTTAGGATTTATATTTTCTCCTTAAAGAAAAAAGTGGCGGATATATTCAATTTATATATATATAGATAATTTATCTTTGCACAAAATGGATAGTTAAAGGAATTGAAGAGAATGAGGTAGTAGAATATGTCGTTACAAATTACAAGTTTGTAGTAGCACATAATACTAAAACTTGTTAGGAGAAAATTCCCCTCCATGTATTTCTTGTCACTTAATTGCTCATCAAATTTGAAGGATTATTTGTGTTTGAAATTTTTGTGGAAGGCCTAGAAGGATATAAAATATTATTTTCAATGGGATGTCTATGACTACAAATTGATAATTTATTTACAATCATAATGTCTATTTGTCACTCATTAGGAAAAGAAATAATTTTCCACCTGTAGACACACATGATATCAAATCTATTCAGTTGTATCAAAAATAATTTTTTGTTATCTAGAAACTAGTTTCAGCAAAAGGAATTAGTTTCATGGCCTAATACAAGATTTTTCATCCATATCTTCCCTCTATTTTGAGGATATAGGATCTTCTAGATGTCATGATCGAAAAACATGGCTTCCATCCTATAGAGATGTTTTGGTAGGAATGGTGTTTGAATATTGATACTATTTTTAAAAATTATTGTGCAACATTTTTGTAGCATATGATGAGCCCTTCCTCCCAATTCTGCACAATATATATTCCCACTGGAGTCTAAATTTCACCCCCAATGTTTTCTTACATAGTTTATTTCAGTTTGAAAATAAATAATTTAGCCCAAGAATTGTGCAGTTTCTATGAATTGCTTTACTTATCAAGGTCCATCCTCTAAGAGGAATGTTTTGACACCTTGGAATTTCCAATAACAAATTTCCTATGCGTGATGGATATAAGACCTTCAAGGATATTTTTTGTTTTTCCTGCAATTTGGAGACGTCTGGACATGGATCCACCCTCTTTAAGCCTTACCACCTTTATCCCTTCACGTAGAAAATTATATTTTTAGTGGCGCTTCTCTATATATCATTTATTATATTATTATTTTGTGGATTTTTTGTAGAGATATTATTATTTATCTACTATGCAAAGCTACAAATGGCAGTAATTTTGATAACCAATATATTTATTATAAATTTACCATTATTAACATTATTATTATTAGATAGTTTATTTTACTATAGATTCAAGTGAAGGACAAGAAATGAATCTTGTGTTTCAACACATTTAGGATATTCTTAATCACTAGAAGAAAACTACTTGCACCATGGGTTAGGTTCTGTTGATTCTCCACATATGAACTCTCCACTTCTTCTAGTCTAGTAGAGGCGGAGCTGCTCATGAAGGTTATTATGGTCCTAGGTCCATTCTTGTTTCTTTATCATGCTACGAGATCTATAAGGTCTTTGGAGTTCATCACGATCTTGGACGAAATTAGTTGCTTGCCTATTTGTTATTGGTTGGTCCCATTGCCTAATGTACCCAAACTTAACACATACCCATTACTCTGTAAATATTGAATTCAAAAGAGAATAAATATTCTTCTTCATTCTTCAATCATGGATTACAATGCTTCATAAATAGGAATACAACTCCCAACTCAAGTTTCCAATCAAACTCTAACTAACTTTGACTAAATTTACTCTAGGGTGGTGAAATTTACTATTTTTAGCAATTTACTAGAACTTGTTATTCTTAGTAAGTTCACATGCTTATTCGTACATGCCATCTTCTACATGGATAAATTAGAGGAATTTCCAACTTTCTAACCTATTATGCATTCTAGAGACTAAAATTAATTAATGCCCTAAAAGAGGAAAAAATCAAACAAGCTTAATCCTAATTTTTAGCCCCCAGATGGCTATGGGTCAAGTTACATTGCCATTGGCGAGTTCGATTTGAGCATCGATGAGCTATAAATGGAGTCATGCAAGGGAAAATCAACCGTTTTAGAGCTATAAATGGAAGCATGCAAGGGTGAATCGATCGTTTTAGAGCTCTAAATGGAGGCATGCAAGGGCGAATCGACCATTTAGAGCTATAAATGGAGTCATGCAAATGAAAATAAACTGTTTAGAGCTATAAATGGAGGCATGCAAGGGTGAATCGACCATTTAGCTCATTGAGATGATGGGCGTGTTTTGTCATTTCTTTTGCTGGTAACAAACTTGGCTGTGTGGCCCCAACTGGATACAAGTTTATGATTGAGGAATTATCTACATATTATTTAGTTAAAATTTTAAACAAATGAAATATGATAGTTATAGGTTAAATATGTGATCCTAAGCTCATTTCTATTTTGTGACCTACCACATTTTTTAATTTCTTCTACAAAACTACTACTAATGCTTTAGTGTTTCTCATTCACAAATCCATTCTTGTTATCGTCAAAATTGGTAGACCACCTTTATCTAACATAGCTTAAATATCTGAGAAAATATCATAGCTATGTGGAAAGGTATGTAATGTGTGTGTTCCTATCAATAGGGAAATATCTTTATCATGAAAATTTACTTCAAAAAATCACATGTGACTATATTGAATAGTTTTTAATCCTTTTCGTGCTTTATGATGGTATCCTTGTTGAATTTTTCCTTTAGTATGTAGAAAAAACACTTCTCTAATGCTTATTCTTGTATAAATTTCAAAGGTCACAATTCAATTAACGTTGGCCTATTTACCTTTATCTAAAAGGGTTAATCACAATATCTCACACTCTATGTTATTTTTTTGGAAAAGTTTTTAAATATTTCCTAATATTCTAAACGATTTTATTATAAATTTTCACTTCCCAAATAACTCCTTTCTCATGCTTTTTGAAGATGAATCCTAATTTAATAAATTTATCCAATGTGTTCACATTTATTTTTAGATTAGGTAAATATTTGATATTGAAGGGATAAAAAAACCCTGTACTTTTCGAAAGATACATGTCGAGGCTCAAAAGTGAAACAAAGTGGAGCGGGAAAACAAGACAAGTACATAAGTGAGAGAAAAACACACACAAAAAAGGAATGTCCCCAAAGGCAAGAAAGTCAAAGCCACTTGATATCCCAATAAAAGCATTCCTTTCTTCCAATGGTTCTCCACCCTTTGAGACCTAATGTTCATATTTAGAGGGTCATTAATTGTTTTTTCATTTCTTTTTTTGTTCATGACCATCCATCCTTCACCCTTATCTGGATCTACATTCTTTTCCTACAATTAAATTCTTGGGAAACATGTTAGAATAGGTTGTGTTATATTTTTTAGTTAAAATTTACTTTCCTTTTCATGCCCACAACTTTTTAGCAACTCCATTTAACTATTTTATAAGTTTTTTTAAGTCACATAAGTGTATGTTAATGTATCTGTGAGTGCAAGATCCATCATAAAACAGTTGTAGTTAACTTTGTCAGTATTTTTCGGTCAATTAAGTGTGCTTTTGTGTAATCTTAAGTCCTAAAACATTGAGTGTATCACCTTATTTACCCATGTTTGTTTAGTTTGTGTTGTTTTCCTCTCCCTCAACCCCACTAGAAAATTCTTTTAGGTGATCTAATAAGGGAACCATCCCGCTCTTGAGGTTATCATAAACTTGTAGTGCCCACTTCCCTTTGAGGCTTATTATATTTTGATTTTGAGTACTGTTGACTTTATACATGTATATTAGTGTATCATTTTGGCTTAGCATGATGTTAGGCGATAGCGATACTTTGACTATTGATGGATTTCGATTCATAGTATGATTTTTGTAGATTTCTTAGAGAGACATTTTATATTGATGGTTATGTGTTGTTGACATATTTATATATATTTCTGACATTCGACATTTTCGTCATATTGAGTAGGATTTACCAGTAAACTAATCTTGTGATCTTATGGGTATTGATGAAATATAGAATTGAGATGTTGTTGAAATTTTAAAATAGTAACATTATTTGCCTACAATATGATTTAATTTATGTATGGATGATTTTTGAATTTTATGCATATATTATCATCTTGGATGTTTTGATGTGGCCACGAGGCTGAAGGAGGTATTGTGCGTTTTGCAGGTAAGTATATCACAACAATCAAATGGGGATTAGAAACCAACCAAAATGGAATACTTGGTGGATAAAAAAACTGGTCACCGTTGTAACTTGTGTTATGTTGTGTGTGTTTTATTTGTTGTTAAGGGGTTCCCTATGGGATAATGACCTCAAATTGTGACCAAGGGGTTTGTGTGTTGTTCTTTTCTTTTCTTTTATTTAATTTTAGAGTATGTGATTTTATGGTGATGTAATTCCCTTTTATCATTAATTAATTTATGTGTTTATATTAGTAAATTAATCATGGTACTAAACTAATTATGGATGGAAAAAAAATAATTCATGTATTAGATTATATGGTTCTTTGGTTTATGTGTTTTTAAGTTAAGTGTAAGTAACTTGAGTGTTGTACACCATACTGATGAGGGTCATCAATCCTCGCCATTAATAATGTCAATATGGGTTGGTGTCCAAAGGATGTATACAATAAGAGAATAAAATATTGGAAATGTAACTCCTTTAAACACAAACCAAATTTTCATAAAATAAATCACACTTGCAGAAATTGAAAGGTAAACTTGCAAAAATAAAGTTTTCATGAAAGAAACATAGTTGCATGAATTAAAAGGCACACTTGCATAAATGAAATTTGCATGAAAGAAACACACTTACATGAATTAAAAGGCACACTTGCATAAATGAATTTTTCATGAAAGAAACACACTTGCATGAATTAAAAGGTACACTTGCATAAATGAAATTATTGAATACAAAAATAGAACACAATTGAATGAAACACTTGCAGGTTTA
The DNA here is from genome assembly GCA_019776745.2 of Taxus chinensis. Classification (NCBI taxonomy): domain Eukaryota; kingdom Viridiplantae; phylum Streptophyta; class Pinopsida; order Cupressales; family Taxaceae; genus Taxus; species Taxus chinensis. The sequence continues at coordinate 853,376,288 of CM034146.1, forward strand.
CAACACTGAATTTTCACAATACAACAAAATAAATTAAAGAACAAATGAATAAACATAAACATAAATACACAGATCCATCTTCCTTGGAATGAGTGGCTAGCTCATTCCTTGGAAAAAGATTTAAATCATACTTCTGAGATCTTAAAACTATAGAATATTTGAGAGGAAAAAATAGATCTTTATATCTTTGGAGAAAAGTATTACATATCTAAGTGTGGAAGGTTGCATTTATAATTCATACATCCAACCAACTCCTTATTTTAGGAAATACAATCTTATATTATCTTTATTCCAATTCTTAACAACTAAGATCTTCATCTCCACCAAATATGGAGAGAGATATATTATTGAAGTCAAATCTTATCTCACTTATTTTAGGAAGATTTGCTCCCAAATCTTTTCCTTGTTTTTTGGTAACAAGAATCATAATGATTTTATTCCTCTACATTATTGGAAGAAGGATTTTCCTCAAAATATGATTTTGACCTAATAATTTTCTCGGATTTTCCATTTGACTTTGTTGTTTTTTATAGTGGAACTTTTGATGCTTGTCAAATACATTTTTTCTTCAGACTGCAGTTCACTGAAAGTTAGATTTATCTTGATTGGTAAAACCTTTAGAAAATATGAATGAGGTTTTTGTTAAAAACATTGCTAATGAATAAAAACCTCTATCATATTTTCCATTTGACTTTTCTATTTATGTTTATAGAACTTTTAGTGCTCATCTGATACACTTTTCCTCGGACTGCAGCTTACTAAAAGTTAGATATCTTCTTCATTGGTAAAACCTATAACAAATCTGAATGAGTTTTTTGTTAAAAATATTTCTATAAACAAAAACCTCTCTCATATTTTCCATTTGACTTTTCTATTTCTATTTATGAAACTTTTAGTGCTTGTCTGATACACTTTTCCTCGGACTGCAACTCACTAAAAGTTAGATCTCTCTTCATTGGTAAAATCTTGTAGCAAATATGAATGAGGTTTTTGTTAAAAAAATTACTATGAACAAAAACCTCTCTCATATTTCTCATTGGAATCTCTGAGTTTTCAAAATCCCTCAATAACTGTCACTCCGTTAATGCAAGTTCTGGAACTAAAGTTGTCATTCCTTTAATGCAAGTTCCAGAACTAAATCTGCAAGTTCCGAAACTAAATTTAATTTTTCCATGAATTAAAAGTTCTAAAACGAACTATAATTCAATTGATACAAGTTCTGGAACTAAACCTACAAGTTCTGGAACTAAACTTTGTGAGTTCCGAAACGAACTCTACGAGTTCCGCAGCTAACTTAAAACAACTATAACTTTTACATGCAACCTCAGGATTGAGATGATTTTTTTTCTGAACTTGCATAATTTTTCAAGAGGAATCTGAATATGAAATCGGATCTGATTTTAAAATGTAATGTTCATGATCAATTCCACTTTTCCCAATACTAGCATTATCTTTTCCTTTATGGCCTGCATACACAAGACTTTGCATCTTTTCCCAAATAATCAATAGGATTAGTCAAAAAAATAGATAACAAAATATTTATAAAGAATGAACAAGATATATATCCTATATTCTATCTTAAGCAAACTATAAGTTCCTAGATTACATTTAAATCCACTTTCAAAGGTAACTTGGAAGGACAAAATAATGGTAATTTATGGCCAATTTATGGCCTAATCATTGACCCACACTTAATCTTATGCATGTCCTCATGCTTTACATTATTATATCTTCCTAAATTCTTCTCCGTATTGACGAATTCTTGTGGATCTCCTTCTGCTACTTTTGATTTCTTTCTTTTACAACAGGTTCTTGTGTGGTTCTCCTTCTATTGCTTTTGATATTTTTTTAATTTTACAAGAGGTTCTTGTGTGGATCTCCTTCTGCTGCTTTTGATTTCTTTCTTTTACAATAGGTTCTTGTGTGGATCTCCTTCTTGTTTCTTTTGATATTATTTCTTTCCACAACAGGTTCTTATGTGGATCTCCTTATGCTGATTTTGATTTCTTTCTTTTACAACAGGTTCTTATGTGGATCTCCTTCTATTGCTTTTAATATTCTTTCTTTTACAACAAGTTCTTGTGTGGATATCCTTCTGCTGCTTTTGATCTCTTTTATTTTACAACAGGTTCTTGTGTAGATCTTCTTCTGTCTATGTCTCATATTTAAAATCAAAATGCATAGCTCATGCTTCTCCTTCTCTCCCACACCTAAGCTCATGCATGTCCTCATGCATGTTGTTTATTTATGGCTACCCATAAATTAAACTCAAAAAAGTTTGATTGCAAAGAGGTGCACATATTTTTCATATAAGTAGGGGAGATATGAATTTTATCTTGCCTTGCCTTGGAAATCTTTAAAATTGGATCTAGTTGTAATAAAAAAACTTACAAGAAAGCTCAAAAATAAAATAGTAGAACAAAATAACTTGATCATACCTCTAGTTGTCTTTGTCATCCTATTGTTAACATGATCAAATAGTGTCCAAGAAGAAAGCCACCATGTAACAGTTGATTTCCTTTAAAGAATATCCACCTCCTTTTTCCTTTGATTGGCCAGCAATTTTGTTTTACAATCAAAGTTTTTTTTTGCCTTTGATTATCCAGACAAGCTAGTTTTTCAATCAAAGTTTTTTTTTGCCTTTGATTAACCAACAAGTTGGTTTTCCAATCAAAGATTTTTGATTTTTTTAATTTTTTTTAATTTTAATTTTTTTTTGCCTTTGATTGGCCAGCAAGCTAGTTTTCCAATCAAAGCTTTTTATTTTTTATTTTTTATTTTATTTTTTGCTGAAATGATAACATGAGAAGGATTAGAGAAAAATTTGATCCATCATTAGACAATATTCATCAAAGTACAACTTGTGTAAAATAGGAAGCAATTTCTGAGATCTCATAAAAACCTTTTTACATACTTGGTAACTCCAAGAAGATTTTCTAAAAATTGTGTAGACAATTTCTAGATCTTAAAATCCCATCTTGAATTATGCATTATCAAAATCACCATAGTAATCTTCAAAGCTTGGACTATTTATCTCAGGAGATGGATAATTATTAAAAGAGAGAGTGCATGTATCCGTGTGTCCCTTCAAAATTTGCATGCTCCTTGGTTGATACTGTTGGTACTCTCCAAAATTTGCATGCTGGTATCAAGAACAACTCTAGAAATTCCTATAGATCTAGTCCTTAGATGTTAGTACACAAAAAATTCTTTCCTTGATTTTCACCATAATTGTTTCTTAACATTATATAAGAATATACAAAAATGAAGAAATTGAAAGACATAAAAACATTTTTTTCTAATGGATATGGTTCAGGGATTGAATTTTATTATGGGATGAAAACTAATTTGGATGGGTGAATTTATGAGTGGGTTTTTATTTTGGCTCTAATGAAATCCCTAAATATGGATGAAGTTAATTATAAATGCTACCAATTCATTATTACAAACTGGATAAGCTAGTTTTTTACTAAGGTTATGTGTAATAATATGACAGAGTTGTTAGTTGATACAAGGGGAAATGGTGGTGGTTATCAAAAATGGCATATGATATTTCATCAATTGGATCTAATTCCAAATTCAAGTATCATATTATACCATTTCTAGATCTAAATTATTTGTTCATACCATTATACCTCTTGATCAAATATCACATTCATTTTTCTTATACATAGAGTTTAGTTTATGGGGAAATATTTACAATCTAATAGTCCTAATTGCAAAAATGAAATTTTAATCTACTTGTAGGAAATAAAAGTCTAAAGAAACTAATTACCAAATTCTTCCTGTCACAGAATTGCTAAAAGATATTCTACTATCACTAAAATATTCTTTTAAAGAACTCTGAATCTTTTAATAACACCATGTTTCTCGGCAACGGCGCCAAAATGATGAGGGTCGTCAATCCTCACCATTAATAGTGTCAATTCGGGTTAGTTTCCAAAGGATGTATGCATTAAGAAAAGAAAATCTCGGAAAGTAACTTCTTTAAACAAAAACCAAACTTGCATAAAATAAATCACACTTGCAGAATTTGAAAGGAACACTTGCAGAAATAAAGTTTGCATGAAAGAAACACACTTGTATGAATTAAAAGGAAAACTTGCATAAATGAAATTTGCATGAAAGAAACACACTTGCATGAATTAAAAGGCACACTTGCATAAATAAAATTGCTAAATTAAAAATAAACAAAATTGAATGAAACAGCTGCGGGTTTACAACAAACTGAATTTTCACAATACAAAGATAAAAACAATGTAACAGAATGAATTAAAGACAAATAAATACACATAATCATAAATACACAGATTTATCTTCCTTGGAATTAGTGGTTAGCTCATTCCTTGGAAGAGAATTTAAATCATACTTCTGAGATCTTAAAACTACAGAATATTTGAGAGGAAAGAATAGATATTTATTTCTTTAGAGAAAAACATTACATATCTGAGTGTAGAAGGTTGCATTTATAATTCATGCATCCAACCAACTCCTTATTTTAGGAAATACAATATGATATTATTTTTATTCCAATCCTAACAACTAAGATCTTCATCTCCACAAAATATGGAGAGAGATATATTATTGAAGTCAAATCTTATCTCACTTATTTTAGGAAGATTTGCTCCCAAATCTTCTCCTTTCTTTTTGGTAACAAGAATAATTATAATTTTATTCCTCTACATTATTGGAAGAATTATTTTCCTCAAAATATAATTTTGACCAAATACCTTTCTCAGATTTTCTATTTGACTTTTTTATTTTTGATTGTGGAACTTTTGATGCTTGTCAAATATGCTTTTTCCTCGGACTGCAGTTCACTAAAAGTTAGATTTATCTTGATTAGTAAAACATGTAGAAAATCATAATGAGGTTTTTTTTAAATACATTTCTATGAACAAAAACCTCTCTCATAGTTTCCATTTGACTTTTTTATTTCTATTTATAGAACTTTTAGTGCTTGTCTAATACATTTTTCCTCTATTGCAGCTTACTAAACGTTAGATCTCTCTTCATTGTTAAAACCTGTAATAAATCTGAATCATGTTTTTTTAAAACCTATTGATATGAACACAAATCTCTCTCATATTTTTCATTTGACTTTTCTATTTCTGTTTATGGAACTTTTAGTGCTCGTTTGATACACTTTTCCTCGGATTGCAGCTCACGAAAAGTTAGATATTCCTTCATTGGTAAAACTTGTAGAAAATATAAATGAGGTATTTTTTGAACACAATACTATGAACACAACCCTATCTCATATTTCCCATTGGATCTTTGAGTTTTTACAATCCCTCAAAAACTATCATTCCGTTGATGGAAGTTCCAGAACTAAATCTGCAAGTTCCAGAACTAAATATGATTTTTCCATGAGTTTAAATTTCTAAAACTAACTATCATTCAATTGATACAAGTTCTGGAACCAAATCTGTGAGTTCCAGAACTAAACCTGTAAGTTCTAGAACTAACTCTGTGAGTTTCAGAACTAACTCTGTGAGTTTTGCAGCTAACTTAGAACAGCTATACTTTTTGCATGTGAATTCAAATTGAGATGATTCTTTTATTGAACTTGCATAATTTTTTGAGAGGAATCTGAATATGAATTAGATATTATTTTAAATATACTATTCATGATATTTCCCAATACTAGCATTATTTTTTCCTTTATGGTCTGCATACACAAGACTTTGCATCTTTTCCCAAATAATCAATAGGATTAGTCAACAAAATATTTTTAAAGAATGAACAAGATATATATCTAATATTCTATCTTAAGTAAACTATAAGTTCCTATATTACATTTAAATCCACTTTCAAAGGTAACTTGGAAGGACAAAATAATAGTAATTTATGGTCTCATCATCTACCTCACCTTGGAAATTCGGATTTGGCCTTAAGGATAAATTTTGGAGGCTTGTGGGATAAGCTAAGCTTGTCCCACATATCTTAATTTATTATACCAACCCTACCTATGGGTTAGGGGTTCAAAAAAGACCCCATTATGTGTTTTGGAAGGTAAAATGTGAGTTTTAATTCCACTTTCTTACATGTGTTTAATTTTTTTCCTAAAAGTGTGTGTGGGTTGGAGTGTTATGTGTAAGAGGTTTGTCAAACCTCTCAACCACCCATTTCATATGCCTTGGGGTATGGATTTGAGTCAGGTGATGTGTGATGGAGAAGAAATGATGCGGCAACCTACATGGATCCACATCATCTCCCTCTTCCTCTTTTCTATTTATTGGAATATTTGGGAAAAATTTGGGGTTATTTGTTTGGTTTTAGCTCTTGGATTTTGGAATGCTTGCTTGTTTGAGTTGAATAAAGCATGAAATTTCTTGAATTTGAAATATTTTGAGACTTTCTTGAAAAGTAGAGCTTTACCATGGCAAGGTAGGGTCTTGCACCCTTGTTTTCTTCTATGTTATGTGTTGTATGGATGTGTTTTCTTGCTTGAAGTGTCGGGTAGTGAAATGGGGATGAAATATGTTGGGAGGAATAAGAGCTTCTTTGTGTGTTTAGGAGGGAATGGGTTTTGGATGCCCTACCTTGTTCTCTTTTATTTTTTTTATCATGGGAGCCATAAGAGAGAGGGAGGCATAAGAGTGAAGGAGGCATAAGAGACATATTTGTTGTTGTAAGGAGGCATAAGAGATTTTGGGGTTGGTTATATTTTGGAGGATTTTATAGGTGGGCATATAAACCATTGGGAGGCACAAGGTTTTCCCAATATTCCTATCTCTACTTGGCTTATTTTAGAGCAATTGTTTTGGGAAGTTTTTGTACTTAAAATTGAGTGTTTTTGTGTGGTTATATTTCTTGTGTGTTTGTTGCTTAAAAGTAAGTGTGGTAGCATTGTATAGTTTCCATGTGTTTTCCATCCCTTATTGTCTTGCAGTTGGGGCTTGGTGGCCAATGAGAAGAATTGCTTCTTCTATTCATTGGAGTTTTGGTTGGGTGGAGAGTGTTTCCTCTCCCCCATTTTTTGTTGTTGTGATCAAGTGAAGAAAATATGGAGCCTTGTTGGATATTTGATACTTGGAGCACTTGTAGAAGACTAATAAATATTCCATTGTAGTTACCTTCTTCTAAAAAAATCTCCACTTTAAGTGGAAGATTATTGCATTGTTTGTGAAAGAAAGGTTGCATTGAATATAGGTTATTAAGATTGTAATGCATGTGGGAAAGAAAGACATTTTAGTAAAGGCAGATTTTTATAATGGAAATGTATTTGAAAAGAAGACAACTTGTTCATATTGACTTGATTTATTACCTCACATGGGTGTGTTATTCTTGTTTTAAAATTATTGGAAACATTGATGAAAGTTTCTTGTGAGAATGTTTGAAACTTGTATGTTACAAAGGAAAGAAATATTTCAATTTCTATTGTATTATTTGGAAGACATATATGGAAAGATACATCATATTTGTTTGTTTCCTTGTATTGGTTGAAGGAGAGTCAAGCTTTATATATATAGATGTAAAGAACTTAAATTTCAATTGCCATTTCCTTGGTCAATAAAATATACAAATTCCTAAACCTAGTGGAGCAAAGAAATTACATGACTACAATTGTGATCATGGCTTAATGGGTTATATAAATTTATTATTAAGTTATTATTATAAAAAAAATATATATATATAAAATTCATATTAAACAATGTAGCAATAAGTGGAATTAGGATTGTTTTCTTTTTTAACTTCTTATAAAGTTATATCAAATTAGAAAAAAAAAAAAAAATTAAACTGAAGGGTCATGGTTTTGTTGATATTATTATACCCTAGCATTACTATTATCGCTAATAATAATAATTATATTAAAATATTACTGGTTGTTATTATTTTAATATATTATATATATAATTTTACTAATAAATTATATATATATATATATATATAATATATATATATATATAATATATATATATAAACGTATTAAACAAAATAAAAATAAAAATTAAAGAATAGCTTTGAGAAATCTGCGGCCCTACGAGCTTAGTCTTATTTTTGTTTAAAATAATTTTTGTGAGGAGAGGGTCATTGATCCCATCCTCCACCCCCATTTACCCCCAGCCACCCCCCCCTGCCCAAAAGGAAAAAAAAGAAATTGAATTAAACCCAAACGGGTTATACCTCCCCTGTCGCAAATACATAACAAAAATACTCAGCCAAATTTTGTGAAAGCCGCAGTCTAGGTAAACATATAAAACCACAGCCAAGTCCTACAAAAATAGATTATGAAAAAATACATATGTGTGTGTGTGTGTGTGTGTGTGTGTACAAATGTATATACATATACTATATTATATATATATATATGTATATGTATGTATGTATGATGTACATATACATACATATACATACATATATATATATGTATGTATATGTATGTATTGTACATACATACATACATACATATACATTAATATATATGTATTATATATATATATGTTATGTATGTATGTATGTAAATATAAATACCTATACATACATATATATTTAGAATATATGTAGGTAGAGGTAAAACATACATACATATTACATATTAGTATATATTTATATACATATTCTATATATTATAATGGATGTATATGTACATACATCAACAGCTACATATATAGATAAGATAATATATGGTATACGTACAGACATAACATAATAAATACATATATAACATATAGATTATATATAGATATATAATATCTATATTATAGATATATATAATATATATATGTTGTATGTATGTATTATGTATATATATACTGATAATATATGTACCCTATAATATATATATTTATTATATATATGTATATGTAGGACATCATAATAGACATAGATATAAAGATATCTATCTCTATATATGTACATAATATATCTCTTATAATCTATTATATATATATAGATATATATATACATATATATATATAAGATAGATATATAGAGAGTATGTATGATATAACATAAATACTATATACTATACATATATATATAATAGATATATATAGATATATAGGATATAATTAGACATAAATAGAGTAGGTATGGATGATAAAAGATATAAAGAGATAGGTCAACAGACATACGATAAGACAGAGAGAGAACAGAAGAGAGAAGAGAGAGTAGAGAGAGAGAGAGGAGGGAGGGAGATGATAGTCAGATACAAGACATACAGTAATAAAGAGATAGATAGAGAGGAGAGATAGATAGAGATTATAGATATCCAAATTGTTATACATTATAATAATATGCAGAGACATAGTACAATATATTATCCATATAATATATATATATATATATATATATATATATCTTCCTACTACCCAAGTAAATTTATATATCTATTTTTTAACCATTTCTCTAAAATGGGGAAAAACCCATATGCCCATTTGGGAAAATACTAAAATAATGAGAAGAATAAAATAAATAAATACATTGAAACCCTAGGTGAGGGTGTAAATAAAACAAGAAAATTAAATGAAGTATGTGTATCCTTCCAAAAGCTTGAGGTAGCGTCTCATGGTTTCCTCATCCTCCTCCACTAATCTGCAAAACAAAACAAAGAAATAATAAGCCAAACAAAAGAGAAAAGAGCTTTGCATAAGAAAACTTAGGGTTAGTTCAACCCCTAGCTCTTTCCACGTTGGGAACTTTGAAATATTTGCAATGATTTAACTTTTCATGGGGTGATGATTATCAAAAGTAAGCCAAGTAATGATCAATGTTTCATGTATATGCTAGAGTCAAAAGTGACCAAAGACAAATTATAAAGCACAGTTAACCATGCATGTGTTAGAATAAGACAAGAAGCACTTTACCTTGTAATTTCCAAAATACCTTAAAAATTTGCAAACAAATTTGCACCATCACCTCATTCTTGACAAAAATAAGTGTTGAACAGTCAACAGTAGTTGACCAAGGAGGATTTTGAATCATAAAAAGCTATTTTTAGCCTTAGAGCCTCATGCAGTCTAATTTTATCTTTGTTATTATTAGGAACATTGTTTAATTACAAAGAAAGTTAAAATTGTGCATGTAAAGTCTAAAATTGAATTTGCCACCAATTAGCCTACTAGTCAAATTTAGGCAAGTGCTATTTTTGGAGCTTGGGGGTGAATGTTTGTACTTATACCTTTCTTGTGCAAGTGTTTAGGGGGTCTTATCATTATCCTGTAGAATTGTATGTTGAAATTGTACTTGTACACCTCATTGAAGAAATAAAGACATTATTTTCCTCCAATTAAATTCTTCTGAAGTGTGTTACAATAGGTTGTGTTGTATGTTTTACTGAAAATTTACTTTCCTTTTCATGCCCATAACTTTTCAGCACCTCCATTTAACTATTTCGTAAGTTTTTTTACTCACGTAAGAGTATGTTAATGTATTTTTGAGTGCAAGATCCATCATAAAACAGTTGTAGTTAGCTTTTTCAGTCTTTTTCGGTCAATTAAGTGTGATTTTGTGCAACTATAAGTCCCAAAACATTGGTGTATCACCTTTTTTACCCACTTTCATTTAGTTTGTGTTGTCTTTCTCTCCCTCAACCCCACCTGAAAATTATTTTAGGTGATCTACTAGGGGAACCATCCCACTCTGGAGGTTCTCCTAAACGCAAGGCACAAAAAAATCAGATGAGTTCCCATTGTACCAGCCGAAGTAGTGAGCTAGATTGCATTTCCAAGTCAAGTGTGTATTTCGGACCGGTAACAACACGGAAGATGTAAATGAAAATAATTATGAGTCAAATTTCAAAGCTACACTCTTCACTAAACGTATCAGTTAGATACGCTCATACACTTTTTTTTGTGCCAGAGTGAGTGTGTACTCTTGTTACATCCTTGGTACAAGATTTTTGAAGGAGAAGTGCTTTTAATCTGGAGTTGGCATTTAAGGAAGAAAACAAAGTTTTTTTAATTTTAATTTGGCATCCGAAGAGTAAAAAGTTATTGTTTTTAATTTAAAGTTTTCTTCTGGGCTGGCTAAATTAAAGGTTAGAAGTGTCCTAGGCAATAATTGGAGTGGACACTCTTCTTACAATTTCAATTAATATTTTCTTCTCATTAAATAAATCAATAAAATTTATCTACATTTTCATATTTTTAATGTTTTATTATGATCATAATAAATAACAAATTTAGAGAAGTTTCCATACAAATAGAAAATAAATATCCTTTAAAATTATTTCACAAGGATGATAAATATTCCATGGATGGAGAAAATTAATTGTAGGAAGTGCTCATAATGAAAAAAATATGAATTTTTATTAAAAATTTCTTTTGATTCCAATTTACTAATATCAAGTAGGTGATGGACTCAAACATGAATAAATCACCATTTTTTTTGTAAAGTAATAAAAATTATTATGTAGATCCCATGTTTTTTGAAATATTGGTATTTGGACAAGGCCTACCAATTCCTCCATAAAAAGAAATATAAAATTCCATAAAAAAGTTAGGAATTGAAAATTAAATACCTTTTTCCTTCAATTATACTAGCATTTCTTGGTTGTACCATTGGTATTATAAAAAATACACGAATACTTTCTTAGAAAAAATTAAACACCTCCATAATCTTGATTTATATCATGAAATGGGTAACAATACCAAAAACTCATATGAGCTCATAAATATTTTATATTTATTTTTATTTACACATATATTATATTACCTTTTTTATGTGCATGCGTAAAATTTATGTCACAATATAACTTCTCTGCATTTGTTTCTTTCTTCAGTGTTGTCGCACCGTAGATAGGTTCAACACAACATTATCGGCTATGCTAGCACATCACCCAAAAATAGCCTAAGCTCTAACCTAAAGCACGCGCAACTCTACTAGGTCCCTCCATTTTTTTTACTAGCAAGATGTATTCCTACAGCCATGGTTAACATAACATGCAAAGATATACTATACAAAACATGATCTAATGTAACATGCACAAGATATTTAGTCATCAACCAACTGGAACTTTATATTCAATAAACTAATGACACATTACAACATGATAGGTTCATTCAATATCCATTATAGAAAATTAAGATGTTGTGTTGAATGCATTTTTGTGCTTTAAATTTTTTTATTTTCTATTCAATAGAGATAACCTTTTCATTATTATTGCTCTCTCCAATAGGTGTAGTTATTGAAAGCACGAGACATAACAAAACAAGCCATATTAATAATAAGTTGTTACAAAAAAAAATTCTTTTCCACATTGAGTAAAATTTTATTCTAATTTCAAATCTCTCAAGGTCAAACCTAACTTTGTTAATGGTGCACTTAGAGTAGTCTATTATTCTATGTATAGCCAACACAAAACCACTTATTTTTCCATTATTAGTGATTACCAATTTGAATAAATACATTTACCATCATAAGAAGCCCACAATTCCCATCATGTTTTGATATGCTCTATTTTTCATTGTAATAACAAACAACAATCCCTCAAAATAGTATGGGAGCTAAAAATCTACAAATCTCAAAGATTAACACTAGCTAAAGTTTGAATTGACATAGAGCACAAAGATAGACAAATCATTACATTTACTACAACCTCTAGGGTTTTGTCCTTCATATGTCACCTAATTTCTCTTTTGAAAGGTACATCAAAACATTAAATTGTGTCTATATTTAAATAAAACAAAAATTAAAGGAATAACTAATGTCACTACAAGTGGATTCTTATCTATTTCTATCCCTCACTTTGATATTTTCATTTCGTGTAGCTATTTTTTTTATTAATTCTTATGTGATGCAATTCTCGACTATTTTTCTTCTTTTTCATAAAATTTGAACACACCTTCAGTTTTTCACTCCGTTTTAAAATACGGGGATTTAAGGCCTCTTCATGAATTTTCTAAAATTTACATGTTAGAGTAGATATTTATTTCTTTACATGATCATGATCATTCAACATTTGAAAATTGGCTATAAGAATATAATTCAATCCTTCCACCATTCACTTATGCATACTTCTGTCACTATTTACCCAACACTACCATTGTAGAACTTCAACATATAATTCTTTCTTCCCCTTCTTGCTCCTTCTACAAAAAACCCCATTCCCTTCCATTGAATTACAATAAATTAACCATACAACTCCTTCGACAATATTAAATTCTCTTATTCTATTAGCATCTCCATTGCATTGTCTTCACACAATTGCTAGTTTCAAATAAATGAAAACTGAAAAAAAGGGATTTTTTTAGTTCACACACTAAAAGTCTATGTCAGCTAGATTGTTAAAAATAATTGTTGGTTAAATAGTTAACTACTAGAAACTAGACACCATACATGCCATGTGCGTTGTTCTTTATAGATAAGTACACAAATTTATGTTGTTCAACTGAAATATTTCGTCAACTATACAAAAATGAAAGTTTCTACTCTCGAGAGTTAGTGTGTGTACAATACACCATATGAATTCGAATGTGCTAAACATAGGAAATTTTATGGTTTCCCTTTATAAACTAGCGGTTGCTCTATAAGGATCAAGTTCACACCAAAATGGTATTTGGCGAAAGGGACGTTGTTTGAAGTGTTGTACATTTATTTATGTAATTGAAAGTGTCTGACTGAGTTTCATTCACTCCTTTTAATACTAGAACTTTCACTTTTTATAGTTCACAATTTGAACTGGGTTAAAAAGAGATAGTCTATAAGATATGTGTAAGATATTTAAGGAAATTACCTATATTCATTAAATACATTCGGATATATTTGCATAAAGAAATACAATATTGGCCACATTTTAACTCTTTAATTCTTTTTTTTGCGTGGAAATGTTAAATGGTCTTAATAATGTATTTATATTAATAGCATTTGTGCATATAAATACTTAGTAAATGAGAAGAGAACAACAACACGTATAAGGATTTTAAAAAACATTATGGGATTTTAATTTGTGTGTATGTGTATGGGAAAACAATATTTTCTAGTTATCTCAATAAATGTGTGTGTTAGTTAAGTCCTTCATGTGGATTTTTCCATTAAAATAATATAGGTAATTTTTTTTAGATTTTAAACATTTCAGGGTTACCTTAATTTTTCTTTGAAATGGTCTCAAATTGTTGAGACATCTTGTTGCTAGCATTTTATCCTGAAATGATCTTGGAGTCTGCTTTGGAAAAGTAGTGTAAATATGTGAAACTTGGGTGGTAGATTGTTGTAGCATCCTTCACATGTCCCAAAGAAATTAAACTATTGTGTTGTATGGATGTTTGTTAAAAAACATTATATAGTTTAGATTGCATTTTTTTTGTTGGGAATTACTTGCTAGAATAGTGATTTGTAATAGAGTTGCTGGAAATGATAATGTCAACGAGTTTCCATTTATGTATCCTATTTTAGTGGTAGAAAGTTATAGGTGTAATATGATCCATTATAGTTGTGGTATGTATAGTTTTGTTGGTTGTATAGGTATCTGTTTAAATTGGTTACTTGTTTGCATATGGTTAATTTTAACTACAGATTGGGGTTACAACTACAACATATGGCAAGGCACATTTGGGTATGGTGTGAAGTTGTATTTAAATATATCATATAACCAAATACGCCATAGAAATATATTCTCAATATATGCAGTGTAAACTTACAAGTGTTCAAATTTTGAAAAAGAAAAAGGGGAGAAGACAATAATACATTTGAATGAAAGGTTACATAGGCTAGTAGTTGTCTCCTATTTGGATCTACCATAGGAAGGGTAAAGAAAATGTGTATAGGATTTTCTTTGATAATATGAATTTTCCCAGCTGATGTAGTGGTCAAAAGGAGAATGTCAATAGTATTATAGTAGTGAGGCACTCTAACAAGATGGTAAAGCTTGAAATTGTTTCTTGTAATTGATCTGGAGGTCAACGTTGAGATATAGAAGTTCCCAAGATCTTGCTAAACTAGATGCATTTTGCACAAGAAGATGGTGTTTGAATGATAGAATAGGGCGCAAAGACATAGAAACTAGGCACATTGAAGAAAATTTAGGCATGTTTTCATGAAATTAGAATTAAATCAAATAAAAAATATAGGTCGTGTTTTCAAATTTACAGTCTTTGATAGGGGTAAAAAGGGTATGGAACATTGACGTACACTCTATTTTTGGAGACGGACGCCACCTCCATAGAATTCTATGTGGCTCATCAAGCTGATTGACTGATTTGAGATCATAAACCATCCTAAAAAAATTGATTTGACTAAGTTGTAGAGTACTCATTGGTGGTTTGATTCAAGCACCGAGCTCTTTAGCGAGTTGTTTAATGAGTTAAAAGCGAGTCAACTGGCAAGCCACATACCCGAAAAGGAAATTGGAAAAGATATGGCTGTATCCATGAAAACCATGGGCTATTTAAATACTTAAAAAGTACAATGAAAATACTCACCCACTACATGTAGGATTAATCACAAATGAGAACAAACCCACCCACAGATAAAGTGACTCAATGGCTGACTTGGCAAGATACAGACACATGGCGAGATCTTGGATATCGAAAGACACATTGGTGATTCGGTAAGCACATTGTAGGTGGGGGGAAATGGAACAGTGTGGAGGGTAAAAAAAATAGTAGATGGCATTTTCAAACCGCCAACCTATCCATGCTAATCGAATGACCATAATCAATCTGGCCAACTGAGTTGGTTGGCTATGAAGTTGGTCGATAAGGCCTATAATTAAGTAACTCGGTGCAAGGGTGTGTATATGAATCCACCCGCTATTTGAAAAATCACTTCTCAAGCCATGTGAGATGGAGGGATGGTAAGGAGAGCCTTGGAAAATTAGTCTATGATATTTTTTAAGATAACACCTATTTTTAAATAGGCACCATGAAGATTTTAGAACCTATTTTAATAGGCATTGAAAATAATAATTGAATTATTTCTTTAACACATCATAATTTGTAAAGGCTATTTTTTACACCTTAGTAATTCTTGTGTGGGGCTAGAGCTCAGGAGTGGAGTTGAATGATGTTGATATGACACTGGAGGAATAGTATGGAGTTTTGATTCTCTACGTCGGGAGTTCCTAAACCAAGTTCTTATTACTTTTAGGGCCATGATGGAGAGTCATATTTCTCATCTCTTTGATGAAACTAGATTTTACTTATCTCTATGTAAAGAATAAATGTAGTGAAGGGGGAGGGAAAGTATACAAGAGGGTGGAATTTGTCCGACACTAGATACTATTTGACTTAGCTTTGTGCAGAGGCTGGAAACCATGCAACAGAGCGGAAGTTTACAGTAGGGTGGAAGTAGTAAAATAAAAAAACAAGATCCGATTTAGCACTATGTAGAGGCTAGATGTCATGTAGAAGAGGAAAAGTCTATGTTGAAAGAGGTGTAAAGATGGAAAACATATCCAGAAAATTGAGAAGATTTCCAAGACTAGTCTAGGTTTCTATCGGGACCGATTGACACTAGAGTTTGAGATGAGCTGAAACATCAATTACATTATTGTAAATTTATTTATACTTACGATTGGATATTTATAATGAATTGAAGTTCCTGAAAGTTGATTTATTTTCGAGGTTAAAAATGAAATTAAAATAATTTTCCTATAAGGATTCGTTTGGTCTAGTAATTTTTTTGAGTAGTTTACAGATCGAATTTGGTATCAAAGCATATTATCTTTTCTGAAAAATTTCTATCTCCTAAGCATGTGTGGTATCAAATTTATTTTCTCACCTAAAATAACCATGTGTTATAATGAAATTGGACTATTAACCAATTCATTTTAGTGGCCTATGTACTCCATATTGGGTACTATAATCCACATGGTGATTCTACATCGACTAGATCAAGAACATCATATTGTTGAATTGATATGGAGCATATAACTCCTATAGTATAAGTTACAAGATGAACATCATCACCAAAGGACCAAAAAAGAATGAGATGGTCCTTAGGTATGTCCACATTTCTCTATGACTAGGCATGATATGGAAAAATGTTGGTATTTTTTTCTAGACTCAGCAAGTAAGGGGGTTACAACATTGAATGTTGGAATGTAGAAAGGCATTAAAAAATACCATTAGTATTCAACCTATAGTAGTTATATCTTGGAACACACACCATAGTCCAAAGATGGATTCTCAATTGAGGACTAGTCTACAACTTATCGAATAAGAGAAGAAAGAGCTATAAGAAAGGTTTGAGTCTCAAGATAAATTCCTTGGAGCAGTAATCACTGAATTACAACATGAACTACAAGCTAATAAAGATATCCTAACAACATTTCAAGATGGTGAAGAACAAGTGAAGAAAGGTACACCCACCAATAAAATTATTCTAAGTGATTCATTGAATTTTCCTTCCTGTGATGATTAAAATCCTACTTTTGGTCAATGTGAAAAGTATACAAGAGGTATACCATCAAAATTTCCTTTTAAAATGGGATATGAAGGATAAGGCCATGGTATAAATAGGTAATTTATTACTAACCCCATCCGGGTGGAGGAAAGACATTGATATATGGGTCTAGGTTAGAACAATTGGAAAAAATGAGTTAGTAGAAAGCTCTGAGATAACCAAAGTGAGACGTGCATTGAGCTTAGATACCAGGCCAAAATTCCTCATTGAAGTAGACTACATCAAGGAATTGGTCATACTCTCTTAAGAATAGTGAGAGGAAAAGGAAAGCAGAAATTCCAAAGGGTGAAAATCATCTATTCTAGAGAAGAAGAATACCAAGGAACGTAGGAAATGTCTTCAAGCCAACACCAAAAAATAAGGATTAGTTTCTCCCTGCGAGTCTTTCAAATTTTATAACCCTAAGAGGTATGATTTTTTCTTATTTGATTACCAAAAATATCATATAATAACCCCAAGGCTATTATTGACATATCAATGTGGCTATTGTGGATCCAGTATCCATGGTGTGATTTGGTGTGGAATATAAAAGAAAAATGTCGAGAGCATTTTGGCCAATGAAGAAAATGAAAAAATCTACCTCGTCTTAAAGAGAAGACGCGTGACTAGAGCCACAAGAGTAAGGGGAAACATATTGCAATAGGTTTATCGTTCCTAGTATTTTCTTAAGAAATTTTATAAGTTAATATCTATTATGAAGTCCTCATTAAGACCAGACAAAAATTAGCTATCCCAATATGGTAATAGTCAACATCATAGTGACATAGTAGAAGAAGCACTTGTCCCATGTGCCACAGGTCCCAGGGTATGAACAAGATTGTGATTGTATGATTAAAGGAGTAGAAATTTTGAATACCATGGAGTCAACTACACAGACCTCTTGAGGAAAAACAAAAAGTTTCAGATCTAGAGTGGAGGAAAAGAAGCTTTTGGAGGACAAAAATCCTCCTAGGGGGAGGTGTGATCTGATGGTCAATATTAATATTTATAATTTTATAAGGTGTCCGCTAAACTTATTCCTTACGACACAATAGGTAGAGATATTTTCTTCTCCTATTTGAACACACAAATCACATACCATACGCTCTAGATGTAATCACCCACAAGAAGATGGTTTTCGTACAACAGAGCAGGGAAACGAGATGTAGAGAAATGGGAAAAATGTTGAACATTGACGCATGTTATCATGACATCAAAAGTGACTTAGAGAAAAAATATGGGTCGTTTTTGTGAGCCTCCAGACTTCGATAGTTGTAAAAAGGGTGTTTAAGATTCGGGTCCACTCTTGTTTTGTAGGGAGACCCAACCTTAATAGAATTATACAATGCTCATTGAGATGATTAACTGAGTTGATTACAGAAACAACGCTATAAACCAAGCTGATCAAGTTATAGAGTACTCATTGGTGAGTTGATTCAAGCACCGAGCTCATTAGTGAGCTTCTCAGAAAGCTAAGCGCTAGTCCAACCGGTGAGAAAAATGGAAATTATGTGGCTAAAGCTCTGACAATCATGTGGTCCAGGTTAAATCCTTAAAATTCCCATGTAAATCCTCGCCTGCTATATGCGGGATTAGTTGCACATGCAAACAAACCCACTCGCGGAAAAGTGGACTCGGCAAGTGACTTGGACAAAAGAATAGATGTTGCGGTGGATGTGCATGGGTCAAGATGGACATGTGGGCAAGAGTATTGGGGTCGGGAGACACATGGGTGAGTTGGTAATCACGTTGTAGGTGGGAAGAAAATAGAACAATGCAGAGGTTAAATAAAATGGTTGGTGACATTTTCGAATCACTAACCTACTCGTGTTAACTGAACAACCATAACCAACTTTGCTAACTAATTTGGTTTGGCTATGTATTGGATGATTAGGGCATATTATTAAGCAACTCGGTGTAGGGGTGTGTCTATGAACCACCCCATTTCAACAATCACTTCTCCAAAAAAGTGCGAAGGAGGGAGAGTAAGGAAATCCTTGAAAAATTAATACATAACATTTTTAAAAATAATACCTATTTTAAATAGGCACGGTGAATATTTTTGGCCTATTTTATAGGATGTTGTAAATATTAATTAATTAATTTTTCAACTTATCATCATTTGTAAATGTTATTTTTATACCTTATTCTTCTTGTGCAGGGGCTCAAGCTCAAGAGTGGATCTGAATGAAATTGGCTTGGCACTAAAGAAACATTAGGGAGCTTTGATTCTCTATGTTGGTAATTCCTCAACCAAGTTATTGTTGCTTGGAGGCCGCAGAGGAGAATCGTATTGCTAAGTTCATCGATGACACTGAATCCAACTTAGATATTTGTAGAGACTAAAGTTATAGAAGTAGAGGGAAATTTTATAAGAGGATGGAACTCATCGCCACCATACACTATCAAACTTTTCTCTGTGTAGAGGCTGGAGGCCATGCAATAGAGGGGAAGTCTACATTAGGGTGTAATTGCCTTGAAATTAAACACAAGATCAAACTTAGCTCTATCTAGAGGCTAAAGGGCATGTAGCATAGGGGGAGTTAGGTTCTTTCAGAATTATTGGCACTAGAGTTCAAGGTGAGATGAAACCTTTATTGTAGCATTGTCTGTTTCTTTTGTACTTATGATCAAATCTTTATAATGAATTGGTTAAACATTTAGTGAACCTAAAGATGAAGGCCATTGTAAAAATCTCTTATCAACTCATGTTGGGGTGTTTGTTATTTCTCTTGAATAGCATTTCCATAAAGTTGAATTTATTTTTCAGGGTTAAAAAGAACATTAAAATAAATTTCCCATAAGGATCCGTTGGTTTGGAGAAATATTTTTGACCAAATTACGGATCAAGTTTGGTATCATAGCAATGTTATCTTTTCTGCAAACTTGATTTATCCAAATAATTTTTTGGTATTACAGATGGTTTGTCTCTTGAAATAACATTATGTTTTAGTGAAATGGACTTTTACCAGTTCATTTATTGGCATATTGTACTCATCATATTTCGGTACTATAATACACATGGTGGTTCTACATTGACGAGATCAATCACATCATATTGTTGAATTGAGATGGAGCACGTAACTCCTATAGTCTACATTGAAAGAAAAATGTCATCACCTAGGGACCAAAAAAGAATGGGATGGTCCTCAGGTATGTGCACCATTGCTCTATGACAAGGCATGATATGGAAAAATCTTGGTATTTTTTTCCCAGAGTGATCACCAAGATGGTTCCAACATAGAATGTTGAGAACATAGATAGGCATCAATAAAGTAAAGTAGTAGTCAACCTACTATAGCTATATCCTGAAACACCTACTATATCCTATAGAAGGATTCTCAATCGAGGAAATGTCTACAACTCATAAAATCATAGAAGCAAGAGCAACAAGACAGGTTTTAGGTCTCAAGCATAATTCCTTGGAGGAGTAATCACTGAATTACAACATGAATTGCAAGCTAAGGAATATATCCTAAAAATAGTACAAGATAGTGAATAGTGTGTGGATAAAGGTATGCTCACCAATAAAATTACTATAAGTGATAGATTAAACTTTCCCTTCCCGTGAAGCTAAAAATCCTACTTTTGGTGAATTTTGAAAAGTACACTAGAGATATATGATCAAAATTACTTTTTAAAATTGGATATAACGGAAAAATCCTTGGTTTAAATAATTTTTTTATCACTAACCCTATCAAGGTTGAGGAAATACCTCAATATATGGGTCTAGGTGACAATAGTGGAAAAAATGAGTCAAGAGAAATCTCTAAGATAACCAAAGATAGACACTCACCGAAATTATCATGTTGGTGTTTTCTTAAGAAAAAATTATAAGTAAATATCTATTATGAAGTCTTCATAAAGACCGCATGGAAATTATTTATGTCAATTTGGCAACGTCAACATAAGAGTGGCACAACACAAGGCATTGATCCCATGTGCCATAGGTCCAAAGATCGAATGAGATGGTGATTATCTGATTAAAGGAGTATAAGTTTTGAATACCATGGAATCAAATACATAGATCTTCTGCAAGACAACATAAATTTACACAACCAGAGTGGAGGAAATGAAGCTTTTGGTGGACCAAAATTCTCCTTGTGTGGAGGTGTGATCTGATGGTCAATGTTGATGTATATAAAATTTCCCAAGATATCCCTAAACCTGTTCCTTAAAAAATAATATGTCTAGATATTTTATTCACCCATTTGAAAGGGAAAAAAGGATATCATATGCTTTAGATGAATTCTACACATGAACTTGGTATTCGCAGGATAGAGCAGGGCATAGAGACTGGACATATTGTTGAAAATTGAGATGTGTTTTCATGATGTCAAAAGTGTATTAGATAAAAAATTGGGTGGTGTTTGTTAACCTTCAGCATCTGACACGCGTAAAAAAGGTGTGCAACAGTGGGGTCCACTGTTGTTTCGAAGGGAGACCTGACCTCTATAGAATTCTAAGAAGCTCATCGAGCCTATTGATCAAGTTCAGCTCAGAAACCAAGCTAGAAACTAAGTTGGTTGAGCTGCAGAGTAATCATTGGCGACTAGAATAAAGCACCGACATAATTGGTGAGATGTTTAGTGAGATAAGGGTGAGTCAACCGGTAAGTCTAGATAGTTGAGTTACGGGAACCACCAACATTTTCACTACTTTGAAGAGGCCTCAAAACACACGTCATTATCTAGCAAACATGTGATTATCTTAATAAATGCTACTAGATTCATATTCCTCTTTGATAATGGTTGAGTTGACTTTTTTGTTGTCTAAAATACTCAGAGAATGTAGGTTTGAGTGCTTGTGGATGAGAAGAGGATGATACTTTGACATGGTAAGAAGCTTCAAACTTGTAGAGATTACTTCTATGATGAGTATAAATGTGTGTTTGTGAGATAAAGGGAGCCTTGGGTGCCTTTTAGAATTATTAGATGTGATTGTATGAGTGTAGTGTTATAGGATATCTAGGTTAGAAAAGTAGATAGTATTACCTTGTTTATATAGGGTGCCGAAGATGAATTATTAAAGGAAGGAAGACATAGAAGGAGTAAAGGACCCATTATAAAATTTGGTATTGAAATCAGAGATGTATTATATGTAAGTGTAAAAATTTATAGATAGGGCAGGACTTGATAAAAATTCCTGATGAAATGGTATGGTGTTGACTAGGGATGAAAAAACATGTTGAATTAAATTTACACTACTACATAGGGGGTCATTTTGAGACAAAACTTAGAGATAATATTAAAGTTTTTGTCTCAAATTTAAAGTTTCATCTCAAATTTCCCCCTTTTTCTATTTTCAAAAAAATAAAATAATATTTTCACATTGTTAATTGTTAATCGTTGCCTTTTCGAAGGTCGTATCGTGAATACACATTTTGGCCTGTTCTCGTTGCATTTTTTGGTGGTGGGGGGTGTTCCAATCAGGTAATGGATTTGTGTTGTCTATTCACAGGGATCGAGGGCTGATACGTAGGTAGGATGTGGAATAATTCCACCACACCAGGTTTACTTTTTATTAAAATGATCATTTGTGCCCTGCCCTTTCATGTTGCCGTGTTGGCTTGTGTGGAGGTTGTGCGTGGAGTAGATGAAGATTGTTTGGAGATCACGATTCACAAGTGATTGGCATGCCTTTGACTGGACAACCTTATTGCTCAACGGGGGTGCTTCTCCGGGGTCATTTCATGTCAGTGTTGTGAAAACCATAATAAAGAATCAGATTCTATCAAAGATCATTGCAGGGGCAACTGTAGGATTGATCATGTGCTCTGTCACTGCCACCCAGAACATGGTTGGAATTACAAATCTTTTAAGAGGACTCATTACCTACTCTCATATTTTTTGATCAGCTGGGTGGTATATTTTCCATCGTTAGAAGGATTCTGACCTTGGGTGTTCTGCATGAGATCAGGAAGCTACAAAGGATGATAGAGACTTGACATCTAATATGACCTTTCAGGAGGCTTGCGATATGACCGAGAGGGTCTTGGGAATCTATGTGTGTTCTCCTAGGAAACACGAACCCCCTATGTGCCTTAATTATCTTACTTCCCCCCATGTTGTGATATGGAGTGCTGTGACTACTTCATGTGCCTTTTCGGGGCTGTTTCAGGCCCAACAGCTGGTCAAGGATAGGAATGGAGAGCTTGCGCCTTACCATACCCCCTTTCAGGTTGGGCCCGAGGAGTCATTATTGGGCATTGGGGTACGGAAGTGGAGAGATGGAAGCCTTGAGAGTGATCTTCCCATGATGCAACTCAAGGAGTTGTTCAATGTCAAATCACTTTATTATCACTCAAGCCAGTCATCATATTGCAATGTTGTTGAGGCTCAATGAGCTAGTTAGAGCATATGGAGGAGAATTTGCAGCCAAGGTATGTTCACAACAGGAGAATCTTTATCTCCTAATTTTTTCCAATCAGCTAATTTCTTACCTTTTTTGCATAAATCAGGTACTTTTCAATTAATAAAATATCCCAAAAAAATGTCAATTTTTTACAAAAAATTCTATAGAGAATCTACAACTAAGTACGTTTTCTTACGTTGTTTGGTTCAAGGATTTGTAAAATGCTTATCAGTTTTGTACAATTTCTCTTTTGAATTGAGTAAAATTAAAAAACTTAGTGATTGATGCCAGGCAGTTTAGGTTTCAACATAAATTATCAAGGTTAACTAGTGGCAAGGGGGTCAAATTTGAAGAATAAGTCATTAATTTTCATCCAAAGCCTTCCTTTTTCTCTTGTTATAAAAACATCTAATTTACTTTCCTTGTAAACAAGTGGCATAACACAATATTCTCTTGTGAAACATAGTTTGTGCCTCATATTTCAATTTTATAGACTAATTTTTTAATTTGACTACTATCTAGCAATAGTTTACTTGTTGTTTGCAAATATCCTCACAACTCTGTTAGAATTATCTATCATCTTGCTCAAAATTGTCACGTGAGGGCTCATATTTATTTCAACATGTGAATCATCATATTTGGTTCCACAGTCTCTCTTTTCTCCTTGCAAATAGTTTGCTTTCCTGAACTCAATTTCAAGTTGCTTTCCTTTCCTGTTTTCTGTTCGTGTGTACATGTTTTCAATGATTGCAACTAAGTAGTTGTGTTTTTTCCCGAACAATGTTTGTATTTGCAAATAATTAAAGGTTTTGATGGGTTTCAAAGGTTCTTCATTACCAGTAAGTTTGATTATCTAGAGAGAGAAAACGGAATTATGTGTTTGGTTTATTGGCTATGTTGGTTCAGCCTTGATACTAACATATGATGCTCTACTTTGGACTGATGGCCATTATTTCTTACAAGCTATGATACAGTTGTGCACGATAGAAGCTTATGTGCATTGCTAAAGACTCATGGTAAAAACTTGGATAGCTAATTGTTTGGATATAAAAATGCTTCAATTGGTGTAGATCCATGTTGTTTATCAATAGATACTATAGAAACGTGGGTTGATGACCATTTTCGTACCAGACAAAAATGCTTAACTTTAAATGGAGATGGACATTTGTATTTTATGGGGCCTTTTTCTTGTAATTTGATTTATTGAACTTTTCAGCCATTTTTTACTTTCTTCCCTGTTGTTTGTCGACTTGCATGCTAATAGATTCCAAATTTGAATTTAAATGATCTATAAATACAAAGGTGCGCTGGTGCATTTAAAACAAGTTAAAAATGCAAGATTACATGAGCACAACCATATTGAAGTTTTAAAGAAATAACCTATTATGATTTGAAATCCTCGTACCAAATGACCAATTTATAGTATATAGAAGCATGTATATATTGATCCTAATCGACCCACTACATGCATTATAAAGATAAGCATTAGGCTCTCTGCACCATACAAGACTTCTTGTTGAATGCATTGCACTTGTTTGTTGATTTTCGCATTGTTATCTTGTTAGGGGGCTTGATAAATATCAAGGAAGCTACATGTTTCTTTGGTCTAGCATAGGCCCCAAAAATAAATTTTTTTCCTTACATACTATGCAAACCTGGACACTTGATCAGGGTTCTGGCAAAATTAAGATCAATTTCCTAGTGATTTGCAAGTGATCTAGGCAAATCGAAATATGTTTTCACACATTAAGGCATGAAAAACACATTCAAACAATCAGATTCAATCTGAATACACAAAACTATTTTGGACAAGTAGCAATCATTTGTTTTCCACATGGAATTGGCCAAAAGTTGACAAAAATGATCAACAAGGCTTGGCAATCTACTCTCTAAGAGTTAAACATATTTCTTCCAACATCTAAATCAGATGAAATCGAATACTATCCTAGAAACCCTAATTTTTGTAAACACTTTACTATTTTACTATTTTTCTATAATCCATGACTTCTATTATGAAATTAAATCTAAATTGTTTCTAATTACAGTGTGTTACGGTTAATAAAAATACAATTTTCACCTGCAAATAAGTGTAAATATATTTTCTCTATCCTTATCACCTACAAATATTTTTACTCCTAATTTACTCATTGCAATACTCTGGAACCATGTAGGGGCACTGCTTAATGATCTCAACTTCCTAAAAGTGACAATAATTGGGGAAAAGCCTCCACAATGCTCTTCTCCTCCCCTGTCACAAGCAACCCTTTCTCTACTTCATCATCTTTGTAGTAAGCCATCATATTTTGAAATTCGTAGATTCCATACTCCTTTCTAGAGAACCAAGGAGATCATTTTGTGAAGACACCTATCCATACCCATTTACCCTCATGCACCTCCGTTTTAGATATTATTTTATGACCATTGCTCCATATAATTAATTGAATAGATGGAGGAGCACATTTTATAACAAAGCATACCTTAATGGCATCGGCATTGGAGCACCACTTCTACACCAATATTTGGGAGGGGTAGGGCTCAAGTTTTACATTGGCAAAGGAGTCGATGACAAAGAGATTGGGTAAGGTGAATGAGTTTTCCAGGGACCCAACATCAGAAACTGCCCTTGTACATATTATTATTTCACCTGGCCATTTCTGCAAATTCTTTACAAGACATTCAGTGATCAATGCACAATCAGATAAAAAAAAATAAACATCACATATGTTAGCATAAACCAGAACCAAAGCTAGTAAAATTTGAAGCCTTAATTTATGGTTTGCATGTCTCACATCCTACCATTGCACTACAAACATTTTTTAAAAATTCATTATAAATTTGACTTTATAATCAACTGTCAAACATTTGTGATGTTTAGGCACAGAGGAAAGAATTGTTACCTGCATTTGAATGCAAGGTTCAAGTGCTGATCTCTTGTATGTTGTGAGTTGTAGCCTCCGCAATCCATCCACATTTTCCGAGCTTTCTATACCCGGCACCTCCTAGGAGGTATCTAATCTCAACTCCTTCAATGATCTGCAATGCTGTACACCCTGTATTTTCTCAACTTTGTAGCAATCTTTCAATTCAAATTCTTGTAGAGATGCTAATTCTGCAAAACTTGGAAGCTCATCCAATTCTGGGCTGCCAATTATCCTAAGCTTTTGAAGATTTACCAGACGACCAATACCCCTCATATTCCTCAATATTTCACAATAACTCAAGTCTATGTTCTTGACTCTGGTTGGCAGTGCTTCTATCTCCTTTAAACGACGATTTTTATGTAGTTTGAGACTCTCAAGGGTTGGACAACAGTCTTTAGAAGTTGAAATCTTGAACACTTTAGTGTTGTCTAGGCTTATCCACTTAAGGCTACACAATGAAGAAGTATCTGACCCTATCCCAAAATCCAATTCACTAAGAGGGCACTTGGTTATTTGCAAACTTTGAAGATTAATCAGTTGCCTAACTGATTTTGGTAAATAATGGCGGGAATGCATATTAGATTCTATCAACCCTAAACTGTAGGGGGAAACTCCCAACCCCCCCTCTCCAACCACCTCTTAAATTTAGGGGGCTAAAAAAGTGGAGCTCCTGTTTTTTAGGCCTAGATTCTATTATTTCTTGTAGCTGGGTTTAAAAATAAGCATGGGACCTTCTACTGCAAGAAAATAGGAACCCAAGCCCCTCCATGGGACTATGCCCTAAGTTTAGTAAATAAATTTCTAAATGCTAGGGACAATTAACTTTCATAGAAGCTTGGGACTTTTGGTGAGAGTGTGGTTTTATTTATATAGTTTTTTTTAGGGAAGTTTGGAGGGGGATAAAAATAGAAGCGAAATAATTGGAGTGAGAGAACTAAGTTGACTACCTAAAGTTTAAATTTTCTTCTTGTTTGTGATCACTGTGATGTTGCACTGGGTAGCTGAACTAATTAAACTCTTATTTTGATTGATTCGTGTATTTCGTTCTTATCTGTGCTTGTTACTCTTGCGTATACCCTTCTTCTAACATTCTTATATTAAGTGTTGAATATTTGTGTGTTCAGGTTTGCAAGTGAGTATTTGCTCCATCAATATAATGTTCTAGTACTTGGACTAATTTTTGTTACCTTGAGACCATACTACTTAGTTGACCTCCAAAATTAATGCGCTCATTAAATGAAATGACATGGCTTTTTTAACGTCTAGAAAACTGAAGGTCTACGATGAAGACAGAAATTTTTATGGAGACTTAAAGAGTCTTTACCATCCTCGTAGGTAAATATGTATAAAAGATATAAAAGAAGGTTTAAACAGTTATGATAAACTTGGACAATGTTTAGGCGCCGAAATTGTTCTCATGTTATTTGGATGCATCTTTGGACGCTGTCAAATGCTCTGTCTATGTTTTCTGTCACTTGGGCATTCCGTTAATCAGGTTAACCTACATTTTCCGATTCTTTTGTAATTTAATACCACTCTGTAGGTGTTTCATTCTGGTTCAAATTTTGAATCTTCAGCATATTATGATTATGATGTTTAAATATACATTAATGTCAATTCGAAGATTTATCTGTATTGGGAAATTAACAGTACCCAAATTTAAGTATTGAGTTTCATGAAGACTTAGGGGAAGTTCTTGATGTTAACTTCTTGTTGTTTCATTCTGGTTCAGTTCGAATAATAGGTGTTTCATTCTGGTTCAATTCGAAGATTTATCTGTATTGGGAAATTAACGGTACCCAAATTTAGCAGTATTGAATTTGATGATTTTGGGAAAGTTCTTGAAGTTAAATTGAATGGAAGATAATGTTTCCAAATTTTGATGTAAGGTAAAACTTCTGCTTCGACAGAAAGAAAATTTATTGTTTTAGTTAACGGTGAATATGTATCTTCCCTAAGTTTGCCTCGTAGTAGTTACAGTCTTTGATCAAAAGCTTTTGTAGTATATACTAGTTCTTTGAATTTATGGGGAAAGTCTCTCCTAAATTTTTCTTTTATTGAATGTTTTGTAGATCTGAGTACCTAGATTATCTGGAAATGCAAGAAAAATCACACGCAACTGTCATTTCAGAACATCAGGGTGGGAAAAGTTACCCTGTACCTGATTGCCCATGTCATGATATGCAGCCACTCCCTCTTCTCTGAAATTAGTCAACAGATTTCATTTGAATTGAGAAAAGTAGCACAAGAAACGGGACAACCAGCAGTCATGTCTCAAAAAGAATCGCAGGCCAGCTGCCATAATGGGCCAGATGACCCTTCGATTTCACAGTCACAGCAACCCACATATTTTGACAGGCTTCTTGGCATTCTTTTAGTAGGGGATTCTATTTCCGTGTCGGAAGCTGCCATGAGAAATTTTGATAAGAAGGTTTTAACTTCAATCCATGACAGCGCTCGCATATATCTCACAAATCCTGATGTTGGAAAGATTATGGTGATTCAGGGCACACCTGAAGAAGTTCAACAAGTTACAGATGTATGCACGGAAGCTGCAGATGAACTTGTGGCGTTAAGCCTCAAAGATTTAAAACAGGGGAAGCAGAACGAATGCGTGGTGTTATATGGGGGTGCTCTGTGTTGAGCCCTTTCAATTTGGGAGAACCTACAATGTGCTGCAGGAAGTGGGCACTGGAAATGCCGTGGCTCTTTCCATCTTTCCATCCATTGATCAATCTTTTGCAGGAAAGAATTATCCTTAAGGCAGTAAAATTGCAGTCAAGTAGCCCAGGCTTATACAAGCTGAACGCGGTCTGGTTTTCGTTGAAGTGAACAATCCCTTGTGCATTGAAACGGTATCGTCGAGCCTTCCTACTGCTGCCGATCTAATTGTTAGAGTGAGTACAGAAAGTTTTGGTTATTGGATGGATTGTGCATCGAAAGCTTTTGAGGCAAAAGAGTGGGAGAAATGTATCAGAACGTCAACAAAATGTGAAGTAATCCACTCCAAATTAGGAACGACTGTGGATGAAGTGTATGTTTATAACATGTATGGAATGAGATGGGTGTCAAGAATGTATGTTCAGAAATATGCCGATGCGCTATCAGATGCAGAGTCATGCTGTAAGCTCGATGCTTATCACTCAGGTGGATTTCAGGCCAAGATTCAGTCACTGTTATCTGTGGAAAGATATCAGGACGCATTCCGTTTCCTTGAACGTTCCTGTGGGCTTGAACATTTCAACGAAGACGAGAAGAAAGTATTCACTTCCACTTATCGTAGATTTGTGTGAAAGTTATTTTCATATGGGAGATGCCATTATAGAAGGAGCAGGAGCAGGTGCGCACAGGCCGAGGTTGTATAAGCAGGATGGGGATTTCATTGGGTCCCGTAGAGATCAGAATGACAAGCAATGATTGCGGCAGGGGTTTGTTTGCGACAGAAAATATAGAAACAGGTAGGGTGATTCTGATCAGCAAGGCTTTGGCCCTCTCTCACAAACCTAAGGAGGATCCCGAAAGTAATGGGCTGCTTCAAAATGTGAAAGATGCCCTGAGTTCGTGCGGTGACAAATCTTTGCAGCTTTTTCTTTCTCACGCCACATGCATCCCCAATCATTTGTCGCACTTCGTTCCCAAAATGTCGGATTCTTTGCCGATAAGAACCTGCCTGCGCAGTTACAGTCGATGAAATATACGAGAAGCTCGTCCTTCACATAATAAAACGCATTGCAATGGGCGACTCTTTTCCAGCTGCAATTCAAGAAAATGGAAAGAAATCAATCATTTTTAACCCTGTTTCGAATTCTGCAACCAGGCTGTTGTATGGAGTATGGCTGCTCGTTTCCTTTGTAAGCCATTCATGCGCGCCCAACGCAGCAAGAATAAATGCCGGAGAAATCATGAGGATTCACGCAGCCAAACCCATTGAGAAAGGGCAGGAAATCAGCATCCCTTATTTTTCTGTTTTGGTCCCTTACAGTTTACGAGAGGTATCTTGCAAGGCCTTCGACTTTGGCTGTGACTGTAAATGCAAACGATGAGAGGAGGAAAGAAAGATAATACAATCCGAGGAGCCGATTTATGATATGCTTTGCAATGAGTATTTGACAGCCTTCGATTCCTCTATGCAGCATCAGCATGATTGTATACTGAATGGCCTAGATGATCATGCAAATCACTTTCTCTTGTCACTGCACATGGAGATCGTATAGATTCACTTTCTATTAAAGAGCAGGTCATGCTATGTGTTGATCGACTGGAAATCATCAAAGGAATTCCTCAGAAGATTCTGGCATTTGAGTAGTTCCTGGAAGAGAATCCAACTTGGAGAGACAAAGTAGTGTTAGTTTAGATAGCTGTACAAACAAGGAGGGATGTTCTGAGTGTATGTTTACTTTCTCATGTCAGAGTCATGATTTTGTAATTGTATGTCTAGTGTGTTTTGACCATATACCCATAGGATATTCTGTATTCTATGGCTTTGTTGGGGTTCTTTCTTCCAGTTTTTGAATCTACACAGAATATTCTGTATTCCATTTCTTGAAGCTCTAACAATCTAAGTCTAGTAGTAAAACATCAAGAGCATGCAAATGTTTGTAAATTTCTATAATTTTTAGAATGTTTCTAATTTCTGTTGATTTCATATATTTTTTGGTGCACCCTTTAGAGGTTTTCGCTGAGAATAAAATTTGAAACTCAAAATAAAAATGAATGTATTAAAAATTGAAAAAGTTGAGCCAAAATTGATTTTGATTTATAGATTTTGTACTTTTCTATCAGGTATCAAATGTATTTAACGCCAAGATATTGCTAAGTAGGTTAAATTGGCCAAACTGGAATGTTATACATAATGATAACATAACGTAGTTTTCAAGCATCTTGTTGCAGTTATTCTAAATTATTAATTGTGACATGATGAAAATAATTCGTTATTTCTTCTTGTGGGGTTCTGCTTCAGGGGCGAAGACTGGATCAATTGGTTCATTCTATTTGAGCAACAATATGTTGTTGGACGTCGAGGAGGCAACAAGGGCTTTGGATCTCGCTTCCTGCTTTGCTTCAACACGTCACTGCATACAGATAGGTTGTGAGTATTAAAACTCCTTTTCATAGTTTTATTTTCACAAGCCGCATATCGGAGAGGCTCACCTAAACATAAAAAATGATGCTCTTCTTGTGGGTATAATGTTATTGTGGTTACAGTTTCAATCTGTTCTCTAGACAGGCATGCGTTGAAGAACCCATTTAGAGAAGACGTATCCTCCATTGTTTCACTTCGCTATGCAAAACTACACAGTCCAATCTTGAAGTCAGTTAAGACATACATTTTTGGTCCTTGAAACCAAAGCCTCTGTAATAGTTATGGTCCCTACTTGCAAGCGCGATATCTTAGCCATCTATAGGATTACAAATCCCCAAGCACACAATAGGAATAGTATGAACACCTCTTCCTATGTGTTGAATCCTATGTGTTGAAACTCCAAATTAACAAGCATGCGTATGCTCCATTTGCATCTGTTATTAGATAGGTCGTCCCATACAAATGAGCTCCCCTGAGATTTATCCTTAGAATTTTTTAACCTATCACAGCCATGTGCTTTGTATCGATTGCACATTAAGTCTATGTTTACAATTATCCGAGAAATAAGACTCGATGATTCAGATTATCTTATTTGTCAGTAATCTATTTCATATTGAATTTATAAATTGTGTCAAAGTTCACTGTAAGATCTTGTAACTAGTTTTTAGAATCTGTTGATAAATAGCAATAGTTGTGATCTCCGCATTCCTATCATTTGAGATTTTTGTGCACAATGAAGTTATGTTTAGATTTGCTGAGATATTCTGAGAATAAGTCTTGATCTCATCAAATCTCTTGTATGTGGTCCTCTACGTACAGATGTATCAACATCCTTGATGCCAATGTAGAAGAGTCTTGATAAGTCCACGTTTTCTCATGTTTAAGTAGTATTGAATCCCACTCTAAAAAATGTCTGAAACCAAAATTATATGTATCCTATGCACACACTATGTGAATAATGTATATGTTGTGCATGTCAGAAAAATTAATAATTCTCAAATATGGATTTACGGCCTATTATCAGTGTAGGCCTTAAATTTACCTTTTTGATCTAAATCCCATGCAGAGTATGTTGCTCTAGACTACCTTACATTTGGGAAGTAATATTGCTTCAGATTGCTAGACACTCAGTGTTGTAAGGGATTTCGGTGACTACTAGCGTATAATCTAGCTCACTTCGCTTTCAACCTATTCCAGCTACAATTATCTTGACAGTCAAATGAGTGATAGATTAGAGAAATTGCATCACCCTCGCCATGAGCTTCCTCTACTGTAATGGTCATCCATACATCCATCAGTGCACCTTCTGCACATGTAGATCATGTGGGTCTGTTGTTCTTTTGAGTAGATGGATTCATCAAATAAGCCTCTTTATCACTACATTGTTTTCCCACGTAGGATATAGACAGACACACATTTACCAACTTCCTTACTAGTTATGAACAGGATCATATAACCCAATGTGATGTTAGGGGAATTTTCAGGATACATTCTTGCACATGTCCCCATAGTTTGAACATTATTGTGGAGATTTGCAGCCCATCCCTCAATGCAACCATTCCATTCTTCTGTACACGCAAGTCTATTTGAATTTTAACACATGAACCGAGCCATACCAGGAAGACGTCACTTTGAGCCTCCACAGTCTTTCTTAGTTCCTATAATATGAAATGCAGCTCTATCCACGATCAGAACTGTGATCGGTCTAGTAGACAACTAGTTTTAAAGCTTGGAATTTGAAAATCATAGATCCTGCACATCGACAGTTGTTGTCGCAATGGCATGGTTCTGTGAAAATGTAACCTGTATGTCATTCTTCCTATGTATGTTACATATTTGCAAATTGTTCTTGCTGTGATGGTATAGTGGTTTTGCATTGATCTGTAGGCGATGGCAGTCCACTCTATGTGGTAGCTCTTACCATCTATGATCTTGATATGGCGAAGAATGTCGTTTGGTCTGATTACAATAGCATATAAGATGGGCGATAGATATTGCACTAGGTACCTAGTATTCGATTAAAATAAAGCAGCAATGTTCACACTTGACCTCCAGTAATGGTCACCCTCTTGCATACATTTTAGAAATAGTGTTCTGCATATGTCTTTTTTGAACCTGAAATGATCCATAAGGGCAATGGAAATCCCTTCACTATTGTAGAAGCTAAAGTTGGCTAATTCTTCTAGAGCTTAAACAAATAAAAAATTCTTATGTCTACATTAGAATTATCTAACCATGCACATGACTCTTTTCAAACACGTGCATGCATGTGCCATCTGCTGTTGAAAAAGAAAATTTATAGATTCATTAGGATAGTGGGTTTGCAACGTGAAATCATTTTGAATAGATCTCTTCTCCTTGAACCAAAGCCTCTGCAATAGTACTTATGGTCCCTACTTGCAAGCGCATTCCAGCCATCTATAGGATTAAAACAAGCATAAATAGGAATAGTATAACAAGAGTCATTTTAATAGTGACTCCAAATTCAATGCGTACTCCAAAGTCTGTTATTAATAGGTCTCCTAATGAACTCCCCTGGGTATCAAATTTTTTTAACCTTCCATCTTATTTTTCTTGCACAATAAGTTATGTTTACTTATCCATGAAATAAGTCTCGATGATTACTTTCTTATTTGTTAGTTCTTTTCATATTGAATTTATAAATTGTGTCAAAGATTGTGATCTTGTAACTATTTTTAGAATTATGATAAATACAATATGGAGGAAGCATTCTATCATTTGAGCTTTTTGTGCACAATAAGTTATGCTTAGTTTCTGAGATTTCTAAGAATAAGTCTTGATGTTATTAATCTCTGTTTTAACTACGTACGTAATCAACATTTTTATTAGTCTTGATAAGTCCACGTATTTTCTTGTTTAAGTAGTATGAATACATTCAAAAAACTAAAAAAACAAAATTATATGTATATATGCACACACTATGTGAATAATGTATATGTTGTGCATGTGTAGCAAATTATGTTCTGAAGTGATTTTCCTATATCAGTGTAGCAAAATTTACCTTTTTGGCTTTCCCAGCAAGGTGCTCTGAACTTTTTACATTTGGGGAAGTAATTTGCTTCACTTTTAGACACTCAGTGTTGTAAGGGATTTCGGTGACTACTAGGTTAATTAGATCCTCCTTTCAACCTATTCTAGCTACAATTACTCACACAAATGGTGATAGATTAGAGAAATTGCGCCCCTCGCTGCGAGCAACTACTAGTAGGCGTATGCCATCCTCTTTTTCTCACATTAGATCATGTGGGTCTGTTGTTCTTTGCAGAGTAGAGGATTATCTAGCCTCTTTGTCCACATTTTTAGTAGTATAGACAGACACACATTACCAACTTCCTTACTAGTTATGCATGATCATCAACCATGGATGTTAGGGGAATTTTCAGGATATATTCTTGCACATTCCCAAGTTTGAAATTATTGTGGAGGGGTAGTGATTCATTAATTATTCCTTGGTACATGCAAGTCATTTGGTTTTAACACAGCCTTTTGAGCCATACCAGGAAGATGTCTTGCCTCACATCTATATCCATTTGAATGCAGCTCTATCCATGACAGAATCTGTGTCGGTCTAGTAGACAATAGTTTTAAAGCTTGGAATTTGAAGATCATAATCCTCCACATCAATAGTTTTGGCATCCATATCTACCATTAACCTGTATGTCATTTCCTTGTATGTTCATATTTGTATTGTTCTTTCTGTGATGATATAGTTTTTGCATTGATCTGTGGTATACAGTCATTATGTGGAGCTCTTACCACTATGATTTGATAGGCAAGAATTCGTTGTTGATTCCTTTGATGGGCGATAGATTTGCGCTATACCCTATATTGTTGATGTAGATGTCACTTGACTATAATTATATGCATACATCTGTGTATCTGCATAGTGGGAAACCTCAAAATCCAGCAATCAAATCCCTTCACTATTGTACAAGCTCATTGCACTATATCTTCGCTTGCATGCAGTGGGATTTTATCTTGCTATCTATCCAACCATGCTAAACACGTGCATGCATGTGCCATCTGCTTTTGTGTTAAGTGGTTTTATCCCCTTAAGTGGGTTTGCAACGTGTATTTGGAAAGATCTCTTCCATATGTGGATTTCAATACATTGCGTAGATCAAGTGGTACAACATAAATTGAGTCCCTCTTTTGTTAATACAAGTATCAAAAAAGATTCAACGCTTCATTCTACTATGCACACCTTCCAATATCTACCATCTGAAACCACTCTTCTCAGTTTGCAACAAAGTACATGGTATTGGTGTGTTATTATTTGTTTTCTAAACTTGCAATTAATAATTGTAATTGTAATTGGAAAATTACCATGTCTTACGTCTCTTGCATTAATATTTTTCTTCTTCCTCCCCGCATTTGTAATTGTTATATGCTCTAATAGATATGTTGCATTCTCGGTAAGGAATATTTTGCTTTGGCTACTATAAATTCTGTGATTGTAGATTTTCTTTGTTATGAATTATATGCTTAATTGGTTTTTTTCTATGTGCAGGGAGATATCTAATCACCCAGAAGCATATGTTAGAAGATCGTCTCTTTTTTCAGCATCTCGCATATTGATAGCTCTCCATCCATCATTTATAGCAAAATCTTTAAGTGGCGGTGATGCTGAGATTGCTAAAGGGTTGGAATGGATTCACACTTGGGATCTTCGTGTTGCGTAAGTTGATTCTGACTTTTGAGTGTTATTCGGTATGTACCATATATTAAGTTTAGTGGAATTATTGTTTAGTCTTTACTGTAAGTTACACCTTACAGTTCATGACCATCCAAATCTATTTCACTATTTATTTGATAAACAAACAGAAACTGAATGTGTTAATAACTATTGACGATTTTAGATATACAAACTTTTTTGAGGCATATAGCATTTAACATTTAGGATTTATTATCTTAACACACTACCTTGGAGAATTGAATTGATTGAGGAAAATACCAATTAATTATGTACTCCATATGTACTATTTTAGACCTTTTGGGGTGATGACAAAAAAACATCTATAGAACAGTGACCAATATGCAAAACCGTTTTTTAATGTCATCCATATTCGTCTTACAATAACATGTTCAAACAAGTCTGCATAGTCTGCACTGCTGCAATAGTTGAACAAGAGTTTCCTTAAGGACATGTTAATAATGTATGTTATGGAATTGGCTTAAAGTAAATGTCAGTCTTGAAGTAGCAGAGTCAATCTGAATTATCTATGGCAGTAACTAGCTTCTCTCAATATTTCTCTCCTTACAATTTGAATGATTTTTTATTCTTATCATCACTGCCATCTTCTTTTGGGTCAACGATGGAGGAGGAAACTTGAATATTGCTGAAATTTTAAGGTCTTTGTAAAGAGTGGATAAATTGTCTATGTTCATGTAGGATAACATGTTCTTACTCACGCCGTGCATAATCACTTTAATATGTGCCAGTCAGCTTCTTGTTTGACTGGAATAAATACACCATTACTTGTTTTGCATATTGCAGGTTTAGTAAATGCTGGAAATTGTGTTGAGTTGGCAGCACATCTTAATGTTGATGGATTTCTAGTTGGAGGGGCTTCTCTGAAGGTTGGCTGCAAATTGTTTTACCCTCTTTATACCTTTTCGCTGAAGTTTTTCAAGCTCTCCAGATTGTTTACTTCAATACAAACTTTTCTCATCCTGGCCTACAAAAGCTCGTGGTCAAGTTATGCTTGGAGGTGACTATACTCTTTATTATGTGAGCTTGTATCATCAAAATAACTTTGAGTATAAGAGCAATGTTATTATGTATTGTATTTTCAAGTTACTCGTCACATTATGCAAAGGCTCAGCATGGGCATGCCTTGTTATTAAAGATGGCCTTTTTTATGAAAGGTTGATGGTTTCTTGTTATATGTTTAATTCAACCTCAATATTTTAATGAGATGTTTGTCTGTTATAAATTTTCAAGTGACAGTTGATAAACGCAACAAGTCATTATAATCTTTGTTTTCATGCAGGCTAAAGATGAGTTGCTTGGTGCTATTGATAGTAGAGAATTGTATCAAAGTTGAGACAATCAAAGCGAAGAACATGAAACGACAACTGCCGACTGAGAGACACTGACTCAAAATTAAAGTTAAGAAAAAAAACCTCAAAGTAGCACCAGGGAAGCAGATAGATCGCTTGAAGTTGGGGGTGGATAGGTGTTCATATTGTATGCAAAGGGTTAACGGCATTTAGGCACCCTTTGCATTTTATCATTGTATTTAAAGGGTTAACAGTATTTAGACACCCTTTTGTATTTTATCTTATTTGATATTAATAAAATGTTTGTGGACCCACTTGTTGGGCACAAATTTCAAATCAAATTGTTTTTAATTTATAATATTCCTTCCCAGTCTACTCTGACATCATAGATGATATGTAGCCGTCGATTGCATTATATGATATTTGGTTATTATTTATTCTTGAAATTCAGATTTTTCATTCTTTAAATTCATATAGTCTCTAGAGAGACAATAAAAATTGAAATTAGTATCGTCTCTAGAGAGACAAAATTAGTATTTTGTATTGTCTCTAGCGAGACAATAATGATATTGTCTCTAGAGAGACAAAAACTATATTGTCTCTCAAGAGACAAAATATGTATCAACCTATATTGTCTCTAGAGAGACAATAATTAGAGACAATATTAGAGACACCCGCTTTGAGACAATAATAGAGACAATATACAAATTTTTTATTGTCTCTATTTGAGACAATTTGGTCAAGTATTGTCTCTATTATTGTCTCAAAACACCCCCCCTTGTAGTAGTGTTACATCATTTTAGGTTGACTAAGTATATGGATTTTATGCATTGTATTCTTATAATTTGTTGGCATGTCATTTCACAATGATAAACAAGCTATACCTGAGACATTAGAATGTAATAAGTAGGAATGGTAAGGTTGTATTTATCTTAGCAAGAGTGCATTGTCAAAACTAATATAGTGTGAAGGAGTAAATTACCAAATTTGAGTGTTCATAGATTCCATTGTTTTTCATTCAACCATGTAAACTGTATAAATGGCATATGATTATCTTGATACTTGTGTCACTATCAAAATGGTATTAAAGAATGATATTATGCTACAAGTTAGAGAGAAGAGAGAATATGGAAGAGTGATGAATGTGATAGTGGTAGCCAAGGAATTGTGTTCTCAATAGTGAAGATAATGTGGGTAGAAAGTGCAAGGAGATACAAGAGTGTATTAGCTAGAAGAGATAAAGATCTTGTGCAAGAAAGTAAGGCACTACAAAGGATGAGGGATGTTTTAGATGCATTAGTCGCATAAATTTTGAAGAAATTATTGGTGGAGATAAACAGTTTAAGGACCATACTATATAATGTGGAGGAAAACCACTAAAGAATAAGGGGTCTTGTGGATCCATGTTCATAGAAGAGGGAAAAAGACTCAACAAGGAGTCAATACAATAGCTTGATTGCACTTAGATAATGCCAATTGAGAGTAAGAGAGAATAATGGACATACAAAAATCACATTGTTAGATTCTATTCAAATTGTCCAAGAGAAAGAATGAAACGCATGTGGGGGTACATCCGATAGATGTATGAGATATAATGCATGGATAAATCCCGTGATATGGGAAAAGCGTGAAGAGGGAATCCACTTAGAATCTTGTGGTAGAGTGGAAGAGTATTATGCCAAAGTAGTAGATTGTTAAGGAAAAAATGGTCAAATAAAACATGAAAGTGCAGAAGATTACACAATACCATAAAATGAGGTTGAGGAATGAAGAAACATAAAGAAATAAGATATTTTGTCGATGGGTGAAGAAAGGCTTGAAAATTTGGAGGTAGCGATGATGGAAGATGACGAAGAAATGGTGGTGAGATACACTGAGAATACAGAAGATTAATTGAGGTCACATCTTGATTCCATCGAGAAAGAATGGTAACCAGTATATGACATCTAAGAAGTACACATTAGAGGGCATCATGTATTGTATGGAAGAAGTTTTCTCAGACGAAGGAAATAAGGGGTGTATTGTTGAGAGCATGAAAGATTAGATCCCGGTGGAAAGAAATGAGTGTATATGAGATTATGTAACTGGAGAAAATATGATTACTCTAGTTAAAGAGTGTGTAGATGAAGGAGTGTATAGAAATAGGAGTACAATACAAGAGGAAATAGTGAAGACAAAATTATTTTCTCCAAAGGTAATAGGAGTAGATCAGTAGATAATTTACACTACAATATTCCACATACTACAGAGTGCACTAAAGAATAAAGAGATCCACAAAGATCTCAAGGAGGGTGTAAAAGGGAACACAATGAGTATAGAGTACAATAGAGAGGAATTTTTAGAATGAGAGAAAGATTCACCAAATGAAACAAAATAGGAGTATTCTAAGAAGAAGATCGAAAAAGTGCACAAAGAGAGAAGAGAAGGAGATGATAAATGTGTGAACAACAGAGGATTCAAAAGAAGTGAAGGAGCATAAAAGGAAAACAAGAGAGTTTGAAGGGAAAAAATGGAAGTTGAGTAGGAGAAGAAAAGGCTTTAAACATTTTTTGCAATGAAGAGTACTCAAAGATAAGATGTATGAGGGATCTTGCATAGAAGAGAGGCATGGAGGATGAAAGCCCAAACATGATGTGGGAAGGGAAGAAGAAAAATCCCTAATATTTTTGGTCAAAATGTATGGATAGAGGTGAGAAGAGACTCTCAAAGGATAAAATTTTAGATGAAAAAAGACTCAAAAAGGTAAAGGAAATGGATGAAAGGGGGATGTTCATTTTCTAGACTTGGTTTGTCTTCAATGACAAAAGGGTTATAAGGGTGCACAAGATAGTTGAAATAAGTCACAAAGAGGTGAAGGACTTGAAGATATTCTGAAAAGAAGCATGAAGGCTACGATAAGGCTTGTTGGATGAAGAATCCAAGAATAAACTCTAATAGCTTGAATCGTTGTTATACAACTCACTCGGTCTACTTGAGGCCAAACACAATTTTTAAGTACCTTGGGAGATTCATGAAAGAGCATACAAGGTGTAGAGAATTCCTTCACAAATTTGGGCTAACTACGAGTGCAATGCGAGAAGGAAAAGCATATAGATTTAAGAGAGGAAATAGAGCTGAGTGAAAAGGTGATTGAATGGAATTTTGCAAGGAATTTATATAATGGATTGAAGTAGAGAGTGTGGTGTAGAGTGCACAATAGAAGGGGATGAGTAATTTAGTTCTTGGATGTTTTCATGAAGGGTGGATGTGTGCAAGGTTGTGAAGAGCACGAAGGAAACAGGGCATGAAAGAATAAGGCACACTGGTGCGTATAGGAATTCTGGGAAGAGACTAACTCTCATGCATGTTCACGTGGAGTTAGGAAAATATTCAAACTCATTACCTATGAGCTGACAGGTGCCCCACCACTACGCCATAGAAATTGTTATGGAGATATTGGCCAGAATGTGAATAAGATGTTCGGTGTGATTGGGAAACATGGGATGCCCATTTTGACTTAATCCTCTTATTTAATTAAAGGAATATTTAAATAATTTTTTTTAATAATAATAATAAATATTTTTATCAATATATTTAAATAAAAAATATTAATTTAATAATTATTAGGTGGGACTCCCTGAAAAACTGGGTTGCATTGAAGGGGGGCGGTCGATGAGAAAAATATCAAAACAGACCAACTTGGGTGGTTGGCTCGGTGATCTAATTGACCGAGTTGGTGTCAAGCTCCTCTTTCCATCGCATTGACTGAGCTATGCTCACTCAGCCCACTCTCTATGTCTATCTCGAACAATGTGTGAGCTCTTTGCTGAGTTCTTCTTGTTGATCTCCCATTTATGCTTTGAGCTTATGAGACCATGCTTTGAGCTTATGAGATGGCTTGGTCTAGTACTCCCCACGAGATCATCGTATCAAATCGTGCAATGATCTTATGACTTACTACAACTCTCCTCGGACTAATCTTCAATGACTGCTTACATCACAAATGCCGAGCTCAAAATCATCTACACTTCCATGTTTACCGAGCTCCATTCTCTTCGACTCAGAAACCTTTGCATGAAATTTACCGAGCTCACCACAAAATCCATTGAGTTGGTCACGCATGGATCACAATCTGCCTTCTGTCTCCATTGATCTCTTCCATCAACTTGATGCCATGAATATCTCTACTGGTCACCTTCGCATCGCCGCATCAACCAACACAACTCACTTTGAGTTGATCTCCCGTTTGATTTACCCCAAACACAACTCCAATGCATCGAGCAAACAAGGTTAGGTCTTCCAAGATCTATCTATTAGTTCATTATCTTGGAAACTGAATCCCTTTGTACTATGTTGAACTCTCCTCAGTCTTCAGCTTTGAACTCACCGTGCACCTTATTAGCCCAACAAGCTCAACTAAGCTTCTTATATGCCTCAGTAGGCTCTATTTTACGTGCTCGTCACCGAGAAACGCATCTCCCATGCAAGCTTTCCATCTCAGCATTCGATGTCGAATGACTCCTCCTTTGTGATGCATTCTAGCTCCACGGACTGACTTCCAAAAATCTCATTTGCTGATCGTTTTAGGCTCGAACTCAATGTGCATGTGCCCTCATGCTGAGTTGTCTATTCAAAGGACTCTTTTCATGCGAGTCGTTACCGACTCAAACCACCCAACGCCTACGAGTTTTCTAAGCTCCACCATGTAAATGGTTCAACTTGGCAAGTTGAGCTCATAAAACATTTTGTCCACATAAAGCCTCTCCATTTGGCTTGACTCTACGAGCTCTACTTGCAAGCTCATCGAACTCTTCGCAAATTTCATGCATGCATTCACGAAGTAGCTCGACGATAGTCTATTGCTAAGCCCATCATACATTGTTTGAAATCACTTGGTCTTAATTCGACATACGAACCCGCTCTGAGTTCCTTTAGCCTTCTTGGTTGTAAAGGCATTCATCATTAAGCCCATTCACATTTAGAACTCGATCTCTTCATTTGATGATAAACATAGCTTAAGATTCATTATTTTCACAAAGGTCTAACTCCACCATGCTCGTTCATCTCTTTGCCCAATCATTTCCACACCACTTAGCATTCGACTCACTCCTCTACCTTCGACGTCATGCCTTATTCACCTGTTTACACGGAAATTCACTCGCCATGACTCATTCATCAACCGCCTCCTCCAATTTCGCCAACGTGCTTTGATCCTCTTGGCGACCTGCTCGTGTGGAAGTCTTATGTTTTTTTGTCATCCAAACATTCCTACCTGGCAATCAGGATGAAATTTTCCCATGCGAAA
Organism: Taxus chinensis; assembly: GCA_019776745.2. Classification (NCBI taxonomy): domain Eukaryota; kingdom Viridiplantae; phylum Streptophyta; class Pinopsida; order Cupressales; family Taxaceae; genus Taxus; species Taxus chinensis. Next base: position 853,419,282 of record CM034146.1, read on the forward strand.
TTATTGGCTTGTCTTTCCAAAGCGTTGTCTACACCATGGCTGCAAAGGCTTGAAACTCCTCCATCGAGTTACTCATTATCTTCAGCAGGAACTCGTCTGAATCATATAAGAAACTCCATCACCATTTTTTCCAACTAAATGACTTGCTCGATCATGAATGCAATAGACTCCGAGCTCATTGATTTGGCGGAATAGCTTGACCACCTCGGTTGGGACCATCAACGCTGCAACATTGCATTTCAAATCTCATACCTCAAATCTTCGTTATACAACTGACAACCTGATATGTTCTCGAAGTGCTCGATGGTGACTTACTTTGTGTTCTTGCTTACAACAATGCCAAGCCATTTATAGTTCATTCACGAATGACTCTCACTTGCTGAGACAGCCTACAAGCTTCGAGCTTCTTTGGCAATCTGATTGATTTAGAGCTCACCCGTGTACTATACTTCAAGGATGATTTGAGATCTAAAAGTTGATACTGAAACATATCTCCGAAGACACAAACTCCACTTCTCCAATTCCTTCCTTGAGCTCACCTCTACCTAGTCATCCCCCTTTTCTATCGATCAAGACATTCTTCTCCTGGTTGAGCTCTTCCACCAAGAATTATATGATATGAGCTCCTCTATCTGTTGACCCGAGCTCGGCTATCTACTTTTTTCCTAATCCATCCTACTCACGAGCTCGACATGTCTCTTCCTGGAGAGCACCATTGATGCACCCATGGCTCGACCTCTTATCTCGATGCAGTGAGTTGAATCCTACTCCTGGTGGCATATATGTTTCTATGCCTCGCATCATTCTAAAACAAAACTCTTTTCTGCTTCCTTTCTCGGCGAGCTCGAGCTCTGTAGAAAATCTGCAGTCTTATACAACAAACAACATAAAAGAAATAAACAGAATACTTATATAACTTGCATAAACAAATGAATATTCGAACCAGCACTGTTGTGCATAATCTCCATTAATAAAAGCTTCATCATACTCAGAGCTTCAGCTCTTTACAATCAAGTTGTGCGTGCAGCTGTGTGCTTTCAATGCACATCCTTCCTTGCTTGTGCAGATTTCACACCTTTGTGTGTGCATACAAAGCAATTACAATTGTTGTTATTTAAATAGAATAACTCACCCACTAACAGCTCTTCAACTGAGCATTCTAAATCTAAACTCATGCTTTAAAACAGTTGCATGCTATGCATGATTTAAAATAGATTTATTTGAATTAAATCTAATGATAAAAATAAGATAAAACTAACTTAACTAAAGAAAACTAAAACAAGACTAAAGCTAAAATTAGCTTTCCTAAAAAAAGCTACGGTTGGAATTAAATATGCATCACATGCATATTTCCAACACTCCCCCTTAATTTCAAACTGTAGCTTTCACTCTTCTAGAGTTGTGTTTGTTTTTTCAGATCTGCCATGTGCAGGATCACATACTCCCAAACAATCTCTCAAATATTTGAAAAATTCTTTTGCTAAAGCCTTTGTAAAAATGTCTGCAAATTGATCTTCAGATCTACAAAATTCAAGATGAATTTCCTTGTTGTTTACCAGCTCCCTGATGAAATGATACCTCGTATCAATATGCTTGATCCTCTTATGAAAAACATGATTTTTGGACAACGATATGGCTGAGTTGTTGTCACAAAATCTGTGTAGCTTCCTCTTGTTTCTATTGTAAATCTGTCAACACTCTTCTCATCCAAACAGCTTGACATGCTGCTCCTACTGCTGCTACATACTCTACTTCTGCTGAAGATAATGTGACAATGGGCTGCTTCTTTGATGCCCATGAAACCACTCCTATTCCAAAGTGAAAAGTATAGTCGGATGTTATTTTCCGATCATCTATACTTCCAACATTGTCACTATCTGTATAACCAATGAGTTTGAACTCATCTGAACTTGAATAAAGAATTCCATAATTTCTTGTTCCACGTACATACCTCAAAATTCTTTTTCCAGTTTGCCAATGTGAATCTTTTGGAGATTCCATGAACCTTGATATGAGGCTCACACCATACATGATATCAGGCCTTGTGGCCGTCAAATACATAAGACTTCCAACCAACTTTTTAAACAATGTTGGATCCACAAACGATCCTTCATCCTCTTTGCTCAACTTCAAACCTACTGCAATTGGTGTTGGTGTTGGCTTACAATTCAACATGTTAAACCTTTTCAAAACGTCACTTGCATACTTTGCTTGTGAGATAAAAACTTCACCTTCTGATTGTTGATCTTCAATACCCAAAAAATAATGCATAAGACCAAGATCTGTCACCTCAAACTCCTTCTTCATGGCTGATTTGAATGACTCTGTAGATAGATTTCCAGTAATGATCAAATCATCTACATATAAACAAACAATTAAAATTTTACCTTGTTCATTTATCTTGGTGTATAAGGTAGGCTCACTGCTGCTCCTACTGAAACCATTCTCAATCAAATAAGAATCTATTCTGCTGTACCAAGCTCTAGGTGCTTGCTTGAGACCATAGAGCGCTTTCTTCAATCTGCATACTTTTCCTTCATGACCTTCAATCTTATAACATTCTAGCTGATTTACATAAACTTCCTCTTCAAGGAATCCATTTAAGAATGCTGATTTAACATCCATCTGGTAAATAGGCCATTTGTTTTGAGCTGCAATTGCTAAAACCATTCTTACGTTATCCAAACGTGCTACTGGTGCAAATGTTTCGTTGTAGTCAACTCCATATTGCTGTGTAAAACCTCTTGCAACCAGCCTTGCTTTGTGCTTCTGTACTTTTCCATTAGCATTGTATTTTGTCTTGTAGACCCACTTGACTCCTATCACGTCCTTTCCTTTTGGAAGATCCATTAGCTCCCATGTCTGATTCTTCTCTATAGCATCAATCTCATCATCCATGGCTTTTTCCCAAACTTCATTCTTTATAGCCTCTTCGTAATATACTGGATCTGCAGCTTGAGAAAATAATGCAAAAACTAAAAATGAATTAGTTGTATCAACATTATAAATCTCACTTAGACTCCTTGTTTTCCACTGCACATGAGTATTCGATGCAGGACTGCTTTTTGGTGATGGAGTAGCTTCTGGTGTTCCCTGTGGTGTCTCTTGCATGGCTGAAGATGGCTGAAATCTTGGTGACCTCCTGACTGTAGATGGCGGTGTAGCTTGTGCTACAACTTATGGTGCATGTCCAAGATTTGTAGATACAGTAGCTTATTGCTCTAAAGTTTTATCTGTCATATCATCATGCAGAACAGATGTTGCTATACTCACTGTTTTCTCTATACTTCCATCCCATGCTTCATTCTCAATAAACTGTACATCCCTGCTGATCACAACCTTTCTAGTGACTGGATTGTACAACTTGTATGCTTTTGTATTCTCTGAATACCCAACAAAAATACACTTTTCTCCTTTGTTATCTAACTTCTTCCTTATCTCATCAGGTACATGTGCATACACTACACAACCAAAAACTCTGAAATGTGAAACACTGTGTTTCCTATTAGTCCATGCTTGTTGAGGAACCATGTTCCTAACAAGTTTCATTGGACACTTGTTCAAAATATAAACAGAAGTTGCTACTGCTTCTGCCCAATACTCATTTGGAAGATGTTTTGCCTTCAACAAGCTTCTTGCCATCTCCATGATGGTTCTATTTTTCCTCTCTGCCACACCGTTCTGTTGTGGTGTATACCTGGTAGTAAACTGCTTGTGTATACCATGATATCTACAAAAATTCATAAACTCATTAGAAACATACTCACCTCCTCTGTCCATTCTGAGAACTTTGATGTAGTATCCACTTTGCTTCTCCACTAATGCCTTGAACTGCTGAAATGTATCAAAGGCATTTGATTTATTTCTCAGAAAATAAACCCATGTCTTCCTTGTGTAATCATCAATGAATGTCATAAAATAAATACAACCTCCAATAGAAGCTGTCTGCATAGGTCCACATAAATTTGAATGTACAATCTCAAGTGGTGCACTTGCTCTTGCTATTTTGCCAACTGGGAATGAATCTCTGTGTTGCTTTCCCAAAATAGAACCTTCACATACCCTTTCCGATTTCTGAATCAATGGCAAACCTTTAGCCATATTTTTTCTATATAATAAATTCAAACCTCCAAAATTCAAATGTCCATACCTTAGATGCCAAAGCCATGTTTCATCCTTCATGACTGAATGAAAAGCTGATTGTGTTCCTTCAGCATAGGACTCAATTATATTTACGTAGGAATCAGCACAGGACTCGCTTACTGTAGCGCAGCCTGATTTTTATTGGCGCAGGACTCATTTGTTTGAGCGCAGGACTCAACAAAAGACTGATTTGGCTTAATGCATGACTTTGTTGCAAACAGATCTGATTTCTTCTTCTTTCCAGGTTTCAAAATCAATGGAAACATCTTATTGCTGCTCATCTTCACTTTTGCAATCAACTGAGTGCTAGGAGCTTTGTCCACAATCATGCACTCATTGTCTTCCATATAGACTCGGTATCCTTTCTGTACCAGTTGTCCAATACTCATAAGGTTATGTTTCAAACCTGCAACATAGTAAACATCTTGCATACTTGTTTGCTCCCCGTCTTGTTAGAATACTAATGTGCCTTTTCCTTTCATAGACACAATATTGTTGTTTCCAAGAGTTACATCACTCTTAACTGAATCATCCAAAATAGAAAACAAATCTAGATTACCTGTCATGTGATTACTGCAACCTGAATCTAAATACCATACATCACATGGACTCTCTTTTGAAAAATTACATTCAATAGGGGATAAAGAAGGTATTGCTTCAGCAATCCTTATGCATGCAATAAACATAGGTTTAGAAATAGAACTTCCAACCTGATTTTGATTTTGTCTCTCCTGATCATATTGCTTTTTCTTGCAATCATAAGCATAGTGCCCATACTTTATGCAATAATGACACTGAACATGAGACTTATCTTGTCTCTGACCATAACTCTGTTCTTGATTATGTCCTCTTCCACTTGAGTTTGATGAACTGCTGCCACATCCTCTGGATGGACTTCTTCCTTTGCCTCTTGGGCTGAAACTTCCTCTTCTTTTGCCACGACTACCTGCTGTCTGAGATGCAAAAGCCTGATCTACACTTGCATGTGATCTATTCATCCTCTGTTCATGATTGATTAGTGATGCATCTAACTCATCAATAGAAAATTGACTCAGATCCTTAGTTTCTTCAATAGCAACAACTAAAGGATCAAATTTTGTAGGCAAACTTCTAAGCAATTTTTCAATAATCCTTCTGTCCTCAAGAGTCTCACCATGAGATTTGATTTGATTGACTAAGCCAACTACATAAGTAAAAAATGATTCTACAGAATCTGAATCTTTCATTGCTAAATTTTCAAAATCTGTATGAAGTAACTGTAGCTTGGCGGTTTTTACTTTCTCCTTACCTTGATATGCAATTTGTAAAGTATCCCATGCAGTCTTTGCTTGACTAGCTGCTGCCACTCTTGGAAGAATGCTTTCATGCATTGCCTGATGAATATAGAAAAGAGCTTTTCCGTCCTTCTTTCGTAACTCCTTCAAAGTATCTTTCTCTGCTTGAGAAAGTGCAATATATGCTGCTGCATTTGCAGGCTCTGTGTACCCATCTTCAATGATCTCCCACACGTCTTGAGATCTAAATAGCACCTTCATGGTCAACGACCAGTATTCGTAATTCTTTCCATTAAACTGCGGTGTCTGCATACCGGATGTAGAAGCCATAGCTTGCTACCAATTTAATAAGCTGTTAGAATAGCCTCGCTCTGATACCAATTTGTAGAAAATTTGCATTCTTATACAACAAACAACATAAAAGAAATAAACAGAATACTTATGTAACTTGCATAAACAGATGAATATTAGAACCAGCACTGCTGTGCATAATCTCCATTAATAAAAGCTTCATCATACTCAGAGCTTCAGCTCTTTACAATCAAGTTGTGCGTGCAACTGTGTGCTTTCAATGCACATCCTTCCTTGCTTGTGCAAATTTCACACCTTTGTGTGTGCATACAAAGCAATTACAATTGCTATTATTTAAATAGAATACCTCAGCCACTAACAGCTCTTTAACTGAGCATTCTAAATCTAAACTCATGCTTTAAAACAGTTGCATGCTATGCATGATTTAAAACAGATTTATTTGAATTAAATCTAATGATAAAAATAAGATAAATCTAACTTAACTAAAGCAAACTAAAACAAGACTAAAGCTAAAATTAGCTTTCCTAAAAAAAGCTATGGTTGGAATTAAATATGCATCACATGCATATTTCCAACAAGCTCGAGCTCGAGCCAAATTATTCATTCATGAACTCGAGTGACACCTCTTCCAATTCGGTGGTGACCACTCTTTCGAATTGGCTCATTGACATACCACCGTGTCGATCACATTCTCATGAGCTCCAACCTTTCTACCTCGCCGAATGACTTACAACTTGGTCTTCTCAACAATGAGTTCAAAATTTTAACTTGGGCTCCGAGTTGCTTTCTCCAACGATGCACTGGGCTCCTGAATATAAACACCCTAACTATGACCTTAGCCGCCTTGATGAGTCGAGCTCGTATTCGAGCATCTCGCCGGCTATCCAACCTTCAATCATCCTCGTTGTTTGAGTTCATTTTTAAGGTTCATTTTAAAAGTTGAGCTCATAAAAAGTTTTGTCCACACAAAGCCTCTCCATTTGGCTTGACTCTATGAGCTCTACTTGCAAGCTTATTAAACTCTTCGCCAATTTCATGCATGCATTCACAAAGTAGCTCAGCGATAGTCTATTGTTGAGCCCATCATACATTGTTTGAAATCACTTGTTCTTAATTCGACCTATGAATGCGCTCCGAGTTCCCTTAGCCTCCTCGGTTTCTAAGCCATTCATCATTAGGCCCATTCACATTTAGAACCCGATCTCTTTGTTTGATGATCAACATAACATAAGATTCATTATTTGCACAAAGGTTTAACTCCACCATGCTCGTTCACCTCTTTTCTAAATCATTTCCGCACCAGTCGGCATTTGACTCAGTCCTCAACCTTCGATGTCTTGCCTTATTCACATGTTTACACATCGATTCACTCGTTATGACTCGGTCAGCAACCGCCTCCTCCAATTTCGCCAACGTGCTCTAATCCTCTTGGCGACCTGCTCGTGCAAAATTCTTATGTTTGTTTATCATCCAAACATTCCTACCTGGCGATCAGGATGAAATTTTCCCACGGAGAATTTCTGGCTTGTCTTGCCAAAGCGTTATCTCCAACATGGCCGCAATGGCTTGAAACTCCCCAGCCGAGTTACTCGCTATCTCCTGCAGGCACTCACTCGAATCATCTGATCAACTCCATCACCATTGTTTCCGACTCAATGGCTCGTTCGATCATGAATGCAATAGACTCCGAGCTCATTGATTTGGCGGAATATCTTGACCACCTCGGCTGGGACCATCAACGTTGAAACATTGCATTTTGAATCTCATACCCCGTCTCTTTGTTATAAAACTGACAACCTAACCTGTTCTCAAAGTTCTCGATGGTGACTCTGTCTACGTTCTTGCTTCCAACGATGTCGAGCCGTTTATAGTTCATTCACGAATCGCTCTCACCTGCTGAGACAACCTACAAACTCCGAGATTCTTTGGCAATTTGATTGATTTAGAGCTCACAAGTGTACTATACTTCTAGGATGATCCGAGCTCTGAAAGTTGATACTGAAACATATCTTTGAAGACACAAACTCCGCTTCTCCAATGCCTTCCTTGAACTCGCCTCTACCTAGTCATGTCCCTTTCTATCAATCGAGACATTCTTCTCCTGGTTGAGCTCTTCCATTGAGCAGTCTAAGAGATGAGCTCCTCTATCCGTCGACCTGATCTCGTCTATCTACTTATTTTCCCGATCCATTCGCGAGCTCGACATGTCTCTTCATGGAGAGCACCATTGATGCACCCACGGCTTGACCTCTTAGCTCGATGGGGTGAGTTACATCCTACACCTGGTGGCACATATGTTTCTATGCCTCACATCATTCTGAAACCAAACTCTTCTCCGCTTCCTTTCTCGGCGACCTCGAGCTCGAGCCGCACTATCCATTCATGAACTCGAGTGACACCTCTTCCAATTTGGCGGTGACCACTCTGTCGAACTGGCTCATTGGCATACCACGTGTCAACCACATTCTCATGAGCTCTAACCTTTCCACCTCGCCGAATGACTTACAACTTGGTCTTCTCAACAATGATCCAGCGAATTTCTCAATTTTAACTCGGGATCTGAATTGCTTTCTCCAGCGATGTGTCGTCGGGCTCCCGAATATAAACACCCTAACTGTGACCTTAGCCGCCTTGATGAGCCGAGCTCAAGATAACCCCGACATTTCCTGAAATGCCATAAATGTTCCTTAAATTAAAAGTTCATCTGAGAATGTTCATGATGGACCTTTCTAGTCCCAGGGTCCAATAGGCCCCTGGTTTCCAATTTTTCTCCAAGGGACAAAATTGGATAACGTTAGGCACCACAGGAATTTCGTGAGTGTAATAGAAATTTGTCACAACTTAGGAGACTGAAGTTGTGTGGACATTGAGGAGTTATGCGCAATAGAAAGGATTGTGTAAAATCCGCGAGAGCATGAAAACAAGTATTACATTATAATATCTTGAATTGGAAATATGGCAAGTGGAAGTTTTTGAGTTGGTCGAGAAGCCTAGGAATAGTGACTGAAAGGATTAGATGAAGTTCGACTAAGCATAGGAGTGCGACAAATCTTGTAGCTGGTGGATAAGACAAAAGAAGGCCTCTGAAGGTGCCTAACAAGGAAGCTAACTTATATCAACATTCAGTTGAGTCGAACAACCAGATAGATATATCATAAGATTGAAATGCATAGAGGGTGTTGTAGCTCAAAGCATTAAATCAGATACTTTGAATTATAATTTGAGCGGGTAGATATGGAAGACGGTATAAGGGTCCAACCTGCCTTGAAGAAATCAAAATAAGGGTCAATATGGAATGCTCGGTTATAAAAAGAGGTCAAGTTCGGCATTTTTTTGTTAGCTCGGTTGGATGTGGAGATGGCAATAATTTCTTGAGCAACAGAAGGGATATTATGTTGTTAATGTGATAAACATAATATAAAAACCATTGAGTTCCATTCCTCCGTGTGAACTCTGAAAACATCCTTAGGGCGTCTCAATCAAACACCTTATGAAGAAGTCCCTTAGTGGAGAGGATAGTAAAAGATGATGGGATGAGCGAGAGAAACTCTACCTACTGCAAGATAGAAATGGTGAAAACCATAAAAATGGCTCTATGAGGGAGAATAGAATTAATGATAATCCGAAGGCCCCGACATACAAGAAATTTAAAGCATAGCATGGAGGTGAAAACGCATTATATTTAAAAAACAATCTTGAAATAAGGAATGTTTAAGTTGACCTGGTACTAGTTAATGTAAAATTTTGTTGGTCGGTTTAACAGATAACAATAAACAAGCAGACACCATTCGCAGTATAAGCACTGTTCTCTATCGAAAAAAACATTCATTATTTTTGAGTTAGTGGAAGAATTGATTTTGAAAACAGATATAAAAAAATTTACCCAGTAACTGAAAATTTCTAGTCAACAATACAAAATTGAAAGTTTTTACTTTAAACAGTTAAAACATCCGTATAACTTTAAGTGATCCACATATTGGTAACGTTTTTTTCTATAATTTCCATTTATAAATATGATACAGTAAGGCATGCAATGAGAAATCACACATCCATCTTGATTTACCACTGCATCATCCACTCATCTATTATTTGGTTAATATTTTTTAAAAAAATCTCTGAATTTAGATGATCAAATCAAACTTCTGAACATGGCGAGTTTAATAGTAATGAAAATGATAACACTGTTTCTCCTCTCGACATTATTTCAACACCAACGCCAACAATTTTATCGGTACATGTATGGAAAGTTAGATTCCTGCCCGTAGTGTGATAATAACAGTCCAGACCCACCAAGCTACTGTGAACTAACAACCAATAACCCTCATTTATCATACCAGAACCGGGGATATAGAGGGCTTCCCAGATAATAAGAATACCATTAAAGTATCCTATTCAAACTTTCAGCTGAGGTACAACCAATGACGTCTTGGTGAATAGAAAATAGTAACAACCATATATTCACTAAATCAAGGAGGTCTATGTTGGTATCCAAATTCGTTCTTCTTTTCAAGCCGAGCAGCATCGTAGATTAGACATGGAGCTTAGAGACAGATAGATCATAATGTGTGTCGTTTTCTAGCCGGGAATGAGATCTAACTGACCCTTTCTCACTCAGATTTATGGAGAGATAGATAGCGTCTTCAAGAGTATTTGATCTATCCTCACTGCTTTAGGTCATGCCTTTCGACCAGGGTGAGAGGACCCTTAGTGTAACCTCTGTTTGATGAAGGAGATGGAGAAATCCTTCTTGTTGCACAAATTTTATGAAGAAAACCTTGGGAAAATATGATCAATATTCCATAATTTAACTTTCAAGAGTTGTCACTTCCAAAAGATGGAAACACTTTCAAAACAAGGCTAAGGTTACTGAAGACATTATGGGATCCTGATTGTTCTACATATTTTAGTAAATGGATTTTGTTCCTTTGTTGATATACAGGGAAAATAGGGGTAGTTCAGGATGGACTCATGATTTTTGAATAATTTTGGTGGGAGATAAAGCAGGATAAAGATGATTATACCAGATCTCTAAGAAACTTCACAACAATGGACAACTCAACAATAGAAAGCTTCAAGAATAGTTAAGATGTCCCTTCAACCAGAAGGTGTGCTTTAATGGAGGCCCAGATCAACACGTTTTCACACAATCTTTGAGAATCTAGCACAAAGGCTCCAGTTAAAAGACTCGATTAAACACCAAAATCTCTGATCAATCACACCTAAGGTACACCCAAAGACTTACAGATAATCTTTATCAACAAATGATAGTGGAGTGATTTTAAATTTGTTTATCTCATCACATGATGAAGGCTCTTCTTGAAATGAAATTACAAATGCCACTAAATTGTCATAGGGACAAGATCCTGTGTGATTTCACAAAGATTTCAATGTAAGATTGCAATAGGAACAAAAGAAACCATTTGCAGACATTCTAAAACAAAGTAGACACAAATTGCTGGAGATTGAACACAAATTAATTTCAAAATTGCTTGGATTCATCAGCAGGGGAAAGCTTTTAGAGCAATCTCAATGCTCGTCAATGGCTATACATCTGCAACCAAGTTGACATGATAGAAAATCTAACACATAAGGAATTCACCAGGAATCTCAGATTGGTCTCTTAGGAAGACGGCTTTCTCAAATTTTCTTTTAAGAATTCAACCCCCGACCCTTTGTCAAGAGTATTCTAATTGGATTTATACATTTCAATCACTCACTCATCCCAAATTTTCCCCCCAAAAAATAAGAATATTCAAGGGACCTTTGTTTGTTACCAATTTGCCTCAGAAAGCGACGTTTAACAAATTCGCATCCAAAAGCTACCAGGTGGACCAATTATGAACTGGTCACATTTCTCAGACTGTCGACTAATGACTAGGATGCCATGCCACACCCTTTTTGATACTCCCTTTAATCATTCTGATTTTTTCATGCGAGAAATCCCTATTTTAATCATTTTCTCGAAGGCTCTGTATAGCTGGATCTGACAGGTAATCCTTTTTTCCCTCGAGGTAACACCTTTTTCATCTTTTTCACCTATAACCTCCATCATTCCATTCTTTTCCCTCTCTTTCCTCTGTAATTCTGCCCCGCATCCATCTTCTCTAGTAATTCACATTTTTGCAAGTGCCCGAACAATTCCAACTTCAAAATATCACCCTTAACAATCCTTGGACTCACAAATTATGTTTTGAATCCATTCAATGGCACTTTGCAAACAAAAATGACAAGAAATTTCATAAAAATGATGAAAAACTGTGTGTATTCGTATCTCTAAGATTCTTGGAGAAAAAGTGGCAGAAAAATAGATGCAATGCACAGTAACCATTTAGTCTGCCCCTTCTCTACTTTATATTAGAACCGTCCACATATTTCCTTGAAGCAACCACAAAAGAGAAGTGTAGGGGAAAGGTTTCAAACAAACACAGGCCTTCCACGTGCCATGGGCCCAAAATAAACACCTTTTGGCCTTTGAAAAAGTCTCAACAAAAAGGAGCCACACCTAGATGTGATAAAATTTTCATGATTGGACTCCACACCTAACTCCTACTTCCCTTGTTAACTGACCTTCTAGATTACATATCTCTTTTGTGCACATTGTACTAGATGGAGACTATAAAAATAATGTTCAATTTTTACCATTGAAAATCTAAAATTCTTCATGAATCTGATACACAATAAGGTCTGATATTTTTTTTTCCAATTTTGAAGGAAAGATGTCATCATTTTAAGGGTTGTAAGGCAATTTTCTTACAAACCCTAGTTGTGTATCTCTGTGAAACCTAAGAATCTTGCAAAACTTGTATCTTTTTTGGAAACTATTTTAAAGATCTAAATTTTCTAATGAAGGTCTTGTAACTATGCATTTCTCATTATTTTATTACTAGTACATCTTATCTAGCTCCCAGATTTCTCAAAAAACTTTATCTCTCACTGTACCACCCTGAGCAGATAGAGTTTTAAAAATGCATGTTATTAAATGATATAAAACCTTAACTTGCCTTCAAGGATTGATCACATATTTTTCATCACAATCAAACTATTCTACCTGAGCTATCCATTCATAACTCATTCATTAATCCATACACACTTTTGCATAGTTATGATAAAGAAAATTAGGATCTTCTTGTTTGCAAGCTTAAAACAGAGTTTTATATCCCTACTTTGGTCATTATGTATCAAGTTACTCACATGCATACCTTGGAAACATTATATACATACTTAAGAGACATCATTCACTCCCCTAACCATCTCTACTTTTGACTTCAAGACTCTATCTTACACTTCTCACTCCGAAGACAACTTACATAGTTTGCTTGCAACTAAAACAGAGTGTACCAATCTCATCAAGCCTATAATGAATGAAGAAAAATTCAACGTATCAATAATTTTTCAAGAGCCTTCATAAAAAACATACATCAACACTAAGGATTATTGATCATAAAATAAGATTATGTTCTTTCACACCAAAAAAGAGCTACATATACACACACAATTGTGTTTCTTACAAAATTCAGTCCTCCCCTCTATTTTCCTTTCTTCCTCTCATCCTCCCAACTTGAGGAATGACCTATAAATAACTCCCTTTTTCCCCAGATATTTAATTTTTTCTCCTCTCAAGTGACTTCTTCTTGTTTCATAACTTATTTCTAGTGAGTCACACTTAAGTCTTCATATGTCTCCTAATACATTATGGGAATTTTTACCAAATTTGACATTTCTAACTCTAACTTGCACTTAGACTTTTTTATCCCCTTCTTAGACATCTAATACCCCCCATTTATTCATTACAAGCCACAATTGTTATTTTACATGATTTTGGTAATTTTGAATTAAATTTGGAGGGAAACACAAATTTGAATTTCCAAACTCCCAAACACCTAATTCTCTCTCCCATATGATCTCAAAACTCTCTAACATGCTCAAATTGACCTCATACACCTTATTAGATTGGACAATTAACAATTTTTAAGTTCCCTGTAGAAGTGCACCTACATCACATCTCAATTGAATACTTCACCAAAACAAATAATACATATTATATTAGGTGTCCTTATATAGGAATTCTCCAATGGAATTATAAGATAAGTCATTCAGTTTTATCCTTGATCTTAAATTATGTACTCATTTAACTATTGCAAAAAACTTAAAATAATACATATTTCATAAAATGAATTTATCAACTCTTATAATCAACACATATATGTCTATATATGATTCACATTATCATTCGTAATGCATGAATTGCATCATTCATGATGAACCCAAACATTGAGTAAAACAATGAGGAATTTGAAAACAAATTACTATTACTACGATTGTAAAAATAATGTACATTTTGAATCTTATTTGTTGTAAATATGTGCAAATGTAAATGAAACATAAAACTTTATATTTAAATACTAGTATTAAATTTAGTGCAAAGAATAATCACAATTAAAATGAAACGGTTTAAACGATGTTTTACACCTATCAAATATGAATTTCAAGACTCTAATGAATATGGAAATGCTATTGTATTTGAATTCTCAGAGCCCTAATCTTTGTTTTCTTGAACCCTAACTGAAACCACGATAACCATAACATTGTTCCTCTCGACCAGGGCAGCGGGTATGGTTTCTCAACCCCTAAGGAGACTAGTGCAGCGTCTAGTTGTGCCATGTATGGTCCTATCCTACCAGATGGCATGTTTCTTTCAGCAGGCTTTGGTGGCCTTGCTCCGACTGGAAGCATTTTTCATTCTATGAGCTCTGGTCTGAGGGAAATCGATGGCAGATACCTTGTTTATGGCATCGATGGTGGTTCCCCTGTCCTCTTTGGTATTCAGATGGGTGTTGACGAGGGTTTTTGAATACTAGGAGTTTTCCATGGCGCGGGTACTTCCCTATTCTTCCTCGGTCACCTTTTCTCTAGAGAAACGATGAATGTGATGATGGTTGCAATCCATATCCTTAGCAGCGATGGGAGCACCCTCTTTAGGGCTGGTTAGCTACTGATCTAATCATAATGTGTTACCAAAGGTCAGGATCCCCTATTTTTTCCTTCCCTGTCATGTGATATTGGGTCTCATGCTTCGGATCCTACACATGGGTTGGGCTCTATGCACACCTCTGGTCGGCCTGTGTCTGAACCCCCTATGTTACTGTAACCTCTAGACATATACCCCTCAAGGTGTCCATTAGCACACCTTTGGTGCTCAAATGATTGAAGTTGAGGAAAAAATCATCAAAAAAGGTTGGATCTATAGATTTGAATGGAATGTGGCGAGGCCTCCTACAACTTCATTCCTAGATCTCAACATAGTGGCGGCCCATTATGTTAGGTAGAGTTGATATTTATCCCTATGCCAGAGGGTTTCATTGTGGTGTTTAATTTGATTGAAGATAAAGATAGAATTTTTTCTATGCTTTGCGAACTTTAGAATCATTTCCTTCTCATGAAACTATAGTTTCATTCCTTAAACCCACTCACTAAGACCTTCCATGTTAAGCCTATTTAGATTCAATTTCCTCACCTTCCACTGCAATTTTTGCGGGAGGAGAGTTTGATTTTTATTGGCAATGCCTTGGGGAAATTTTTAGACATTGATACTAAAAATGAACTTTATACTCATACCACATATGCTCGTATTTTGGTAGATTTGGATACCTCGGTTGATTCTACCGACATCGATACAAACTAGGGTGTTGGACCAAATTTGATCCGAACATTTGGATTGTAAAGGGATTTCCTTCAGATGTAGGAAATTCTTTAGCCTAGGTCACCTAGCTTCAAACTGCAAAAGTGTGAAACATAAGGTGAATGGGAAATTTTCTTGGTGGAAGGATGCTCTGCCTACTATGTTTGTTATGGAAAATGATTCAGATTATTCTTCGGAGGATTCTCATACTGAATAAGGTGAGACTCAAATTTCAGTTGGGAAGGTGTCTTTTTCTTTTTAGTCTATTATGAATAAATAGTTTCCTTCGGGAACAGAGTCTAAAAAAGGAACAATGTTGAAGGACTTGAATGTTGGGAAAAATGAGATGTTGGAGGTCTTGATTCCAATTCATTTAGACGAAAACACAAATCCTAATAATAGTGAGGACTGGACAGTTGTGAATATTAATAAGAAAGGATCGAACCCTTTCGCTTGCTCAAATATGAATTCAATATCTCATGTACAAGTTTCTCTAGCATAATGCTTCCTTTTCCTTTGTTTAGGCTTGTTCATTATGGATTTAGGGAGCTCCTCTAGGATGGTCAAGTCTATTTGACTTGTTTCTTTTGAGTTTTTTTTTTCCTTTTTGTAATTTTCTATCCTAGGTGCTCATTTGGGGTTTCTGGGTGTTTATTTTTATGGTCTTTTGAGCAGGATTCACTTTGTACCTTGTTGCGCCTTGATGCCTATCTTTAAGTTGTATATGGTTTTTTTATCCCTTCAAGATCACTCTTGGTTTAATTATGGTCGTTATATGGCCTGGATTCATTTCTTGTATAGGTTTTTTGGTCCCTTCAAAACCAAATCCTAATTACGTTATCTAAAAAAGTTCTCAAAATTTACATATTTAAACACATACATGTCATAAATGACAAGTAAAATGTTTATTTTCCTTGAAAAAAAAGTTCGCTGCAAGTTGATTTTACATGTCTTAGTGGTATGGCCACGAGTTTGTCAAATGACATAAAATGTGAAATAGTTAATTGTATGTTCAAAATTTTAATTTTATACGAAAATTATTTTTAAATATGTAAAAAATTAGAATTTAAAATGAAAAATTATGTAACACATGCCTGATGAATGTTGTTTTATTGTCGTTGAATCATGTTAAAATTTATCAACCACCACGTCCCCTTGTAACAAAGAAAAATAAATATTAAAGTTTCAAAATAACATAATAAATACATATTTCAACAATTAATTAAAAGCTAGAAATAGTCATCATCATATTTTACATCATCGTTATAAGTGTCATCATCATTATCATCATAATTGTTATCACCATCATTGTTTTAATCATCATTATCGGTTTCCTCTTCATCACTGTGGTCATTTTTATTGCTATCATAGTCATCGTTGTCATTGTCTTCATCATCATAGTCATCATCATTATCATCACCACAATCTTCGATCATCATTTTTGTCATCATGATTGTCATCATCAACATTCTCATCATCACTATCACCACCACCACCATCACCATCGTCATCATCATCATCCGTATCAACATTATCACCCCGAAAATAGAGAATAGGATATGTAACGCCACGAAATGATGACGCCACACTCACGTCAGCGACGACGACGACGACGCCACAACCAAGCAAACGACCTGAAATTGTGACATAATATTTTTTTTTTTAAAGTGAGTAAGGGTATCAAAATTTAAGAGGACAAATGATAATTGCCATATTCTTGGAATCGGGTCTCTTGCCATAGCGTCAAGGACTGGACGCCGGAGAAAAACAAAAAAGAATCCAACTATGTCACTAGGAGCCTCCCTAAAGTGCCTCTTGGCACTAGCGTTGTTGCCAAGGTTCGACGTCAAGAGCTAGTGATCATCCAAAGGGTCATGATCGCAATTTTACAACGATTACAAGGAGGAAGGAGTTACGTTAGTTCTAGATGTACAATGGCTCATCTCAAAACCAAAAGGGTCCAAGGGGAAAATGGTAAGGTCGAATGCGCATCTAAGCCCATGGCAGTTGCATATTTACTCAACCTCAACAACCAAGGGTTAAAATCCGATGCTAACCGAAATACCTACTTGGTTTCCATCTAATAAAAGAATTTCCGCTCGCGCTAAAGAGGAATATTTACAACTTTAGAAGTCAATCAGAGATGTTACCAGAACTTGAAATTATTTAGCTCTTTGTATGGGTAATGCGTGTGAAATCCCCACCTCCATGATAAAAGAAACCGAAGATAAAATAATATAACCAAATTTCCGAATTTTAAGTGATTTATAAATATAACCAAAACTTCATTGAATTAATGGACACGCCTAGGCATAAATTTGAATTTTGACAAAAGGAACATAAGTCTTATTGGTAGAAGGCAATTAAATTTTAAGTTTGAAACATGGTCGAAGGTGGGTGGCTTTAATGGCCACCTGCCATAGCCAAAAATTCCTCCCCTTGCAGTGCAAAGAAGCAACCAGGCCACTGTTTCAAATTAATACTCTAGATTTTGAAAATCTTACCTGCCCAGTCGACTAAACACTCCCCTATAGTCCTGGCCACACGGGTAGATGTGAGGAAGACAAAGGATTAAGACACAGGCTGTAATAATAGGAGAAAACGCTGGAGTAATTTGCCCATGCCGCGTGGAAAACGATGAGGATTTTTCTAAGCAAGATACAGGCAAAACCAGGCATTTTTTTTCTCTGTCCTCCTCGCCTCTGGCCGCGCATGGTACATGGAGGCAACTAAAATAGTCCTGGGCACGTGGACAGTCAGTTAGAGGAGGTGAAACAGTGAGCAGGTCGTCCAGCAATGTTGTTATCTGTTCAGTTCTGATTGCATCCTCAAAAAACGGTTTTCACCTTCAAGATATTTTATCAAAATTCGGTGGGGAACAGTGAAGGCATACAGAAAGACAGAATCGATTAGGGGACAGAGTGA
Source organism: Taxus chinensis (assembly GCA_019776745.2). Classification (NCBI taxonomy): domain Eukaryota; kingdom Viridiplantae; phylum Streptophyta; class Pinopsida; order Cupressales; family Taxaceae; genus Taxus; species Taxus chinensis. The sequence continues at coordinate 853,437,615 of CM034146.1, forward strand.
ATGTCACATGGGGCCGAATGGAATGCACACCGCATTCATAAGATTGCTCGTTCAGGTCGTTTTTGTGTCAAAAGTGCATGGTGTTGCAATAAAATTCTGGATATGTCATCTGCCAACTATGGACCTCTCATACCAACAACTACTGCCTGTCTATTGCAACACTCTAAGATAGACGACCACTGAACTCGCTTTTGCAAGCATTGCAGCGATTTAAAATATTCGCTGTGACAGTCAGCACTTTGTGTATCATATTGTCTATCAAGCATGTCTGCTGAAACGTTTCATCATTCATTTTTTTTTTATATTAGCTGTTATTCCCTTATACACGATTTGAGGGTGATTGACTGGTCTTGATTTTGAGACTAACTTCACATTTGTTTGGGCAGTTGCGAAGCCTGCCATAGCTTGATATTTGTGAAGCGAGGCCTGCCATTGCAGCTTGATATTTGTGAAGCTAAGACCACTCGCAGGATCCTAATCTGTAAGAACTCGCAAAAAAAGACGTTTGAAATACTTGCAAACATTGCAACAATTTAAGTATTCTTGTGACAGTCAGCGCTTTGTGCATTAAGTCGTTTCATTTCCTTCTACAATTGTCAATAATTTTCACAATGGGCACATAGATGAAGAAGGTCATAAGAGAATTAGAGCTTAGAATATTTCATTGTCTTACTAAAAACCATTTGAAAATTTAAGCCCTTCCATCAAGTATAAAATGAGAAATAATGCTCTATCTTTCCAAGTTTTCCAACAAAGTTTTAATACATTTTCTTTTGTAATTCCTTTCCAATATTCCACAAAGAATTCAACAACCTTTCCAATGAATTTTAGTGTAAGAAATACTATCATCTTAATGCAAATTTTCCTTCCAAATCTTTTTACAACATATCTTACTTCATGTGGAAACAATTTTGCAATAATGGAAGCTAAAGAAGCAAGGCAATATTACATTTCTTTCTCCACTCAAGGTGGGTAATTACATGATGTTTTTACATTGTCAACAACAAGGTTCTTGTGCTCCAAAGTGTTCTTCATCCATGCTCCATGTTCCAAGTATTTCAAATCACAACCAAGATAGGGGGAGAGGCAACACTCTCCTCCCAACCAAAACTCAATGGAGAAGAGAAGCAATCTCCTCCATTGACCCCCGAGCCCCAAACACAACACAATGAAGGATGGTCTCCAACTCAAGGCAACAATACTTGCTTCCATAATACAATTTTCTTCACAACATTCAAAGTAAAAAGAGGAAACAACAAGGAAACACAAATAACACAATACTTTGCACCACAAGGCTTTCATCCAAGCCAACAAGAGAAGGAACTATGGGAATGTTTTCCTTATGCCTCCCAATTGAGATGAGATGCCCATCCAAAACCCTCCACAATAAAACACAAGCCCCTATGACTCTTATGCCTCCCTCAAGTACCCCTTTTTCCTCCCATACTCTTATGCCTCCCTCCTCTTATGGCTCCCTCAAAGACAAGGTAGAATGTAAACATTCTTACCCAAGATGGGCATCCCTCTCAAACTCCCTCCACAATATCCTAATCTACTCTTTTGCCTCCCTCATGAGTATTCCCATAGACCTCTCCTATACTACACAATAAGCATTCTATCCATTTTTCACAATACACCAAAGTAAACATGCATTTTTCACAATTTTAGCATAGAAGCAACAATAATATGAAAGCAAAACAAAGGAGAGGGTCTCCTACCTCTCCATTGGAGAAGCCTAAACCAAGAAATTTTGTCCAAGCTCCTTCCCAAATCAATCCAAGCATGCAAGTCCAAGCACTCTCTTTTTCTCCTTCTCCCAATTCTTTTCTCTCCCAAAAAAAAAAATAACAAAAGAGAACTCTTCAACAAAACAAAAACAAAACTCCAACCCCCTCAACAAGAGAGGAATTTTCCATAAATAGACAAGAGGAAGAGTGAGGGTGATGTGGCTCCTTGTAGGATGCCACATCACACATCCTCAAGACCACCTCCCTTAAGTCAACTCAAATCCCAAAACACCATAAATGGGTGGTTGGGTTGAATGACATCTCCAATCCACATCCATCCCTTCCCCATGTGTCCTAAGACATAAATAAATGCAAAAGAAGACAAGTGCACTCCAAAGTCACATTTCCCTTCCCAAAACAATAAATAATCCCCTTTTTGGATTCCCAACCCATAGATATGGTTGGTAAGGGGTTTTGGGAAGTGTGGGACAAGTTTAACTTGTCCCACAAGTCCCCCAAAATTGCCCTCAATCTCAAATTCGAGATTCAAAGAACATGGAGTGGTCAACACTCAAAACCAAGCATTCAATACATGAGGAAACACAAGGCTCAAGGAGCCAACCAACAAAATAAATACATCCACTAGACTTCCCTCCAAAACTTAAAATTTAAAACAAGGTGTTAAATTAATTCTAAACATACTTAGCAAAAGAAAATTTTAAAAAGATATCACAAATAAAATCACCCACTAAGGTAAGTTAAAACAAACAATTAAAATTCTTACCCCCTTGGTCACATAGGAAAATTTCCTCCTCATGGAAATTTTTCTCAACACATAAAAGAACAAAGGTAACACAATACAATTCACTAGTTGCCTTGACGACCAAATGCTGTAACCACCCGACATCCTGTTGTGTTTGGTTCCCAATCCCCCTCATGGTTGTGATCATGCTGTGTTTCCTGCAAAATGCAAAATACCCTCTTCGGCCTTGCGGCCATGTCAAAATATCCAAAATAACCATATGCATGAAATTTATTAACATCTATACGTAATTCAAGCAATCATTATTTCTAGGTCTAAATCACAACTTAATTATGCATTTCATCATTATCCAAAATTATAGTAATGTAAATTCAGCAACTACATTCTACTCATCATGGCGAAGAAATCCAACGTTAGAACACATGCAATATATCCATATAAAAATAATATCAGAATCCAATAGTCTGTCCATGAGTCAGTGTAGATCATACTGAAAACAAAATCCAATCATAATCCAAATGCATCTAGTCACAAAACATCATGCTAATCAACATAAGTATAAATCATGTCCATATCCAAAGTCTGCATAACTCAAAAAAGGTAATCAACTAAGTGTCGTAGGGAAGTGGGCATTACATCCCCCTCCCCTTAGACTAGACTTCCTCCTGGAAGTCACTGAAATAAGTGTGGAAACTGAGCTCGCAATGATGTAGCATCCTCCCAAGTAGCAGCAGTCTCATCGTACCTGTCCCATTGGACCCGAACCTGATCAATCTCTCTGCCGCGAAGGCCCAGGGTCCTGCGATCTAAAATGCGCACGGGCTCCACCATCACCTGCCCCTGATCCTGCACCTGCAATGCAGTCCAATCTAGCACATGAGAAGGATCAGAAACATATCTCCTAAGCACAGAAATGTGAAATACATCATGGACGCGCGATAAGCTAGGTGGCAGTGCTAGACGATAGGCTAAGGGGCCGAGGCGCTCCAAGATCTCAAAGGGACCCACAAACCTAGGAGCAAGCTTAGAACCTTTTCCATAACGGATAAGGCTCTTATGTGGTCTGACACGAAGAAACACCTTCGTGCCTACCTCAAAACTGTGATCTGTCCTATGCTGGTCCGCATACTTCTTCTGTCTATCCTGTGCCTCCTGCAATCTCTGCCTGATTAGGGTGACCTGCTGCTCCATGTCCTATAATAATGCTGGTCCAAGGGAAACCCTGTCCTCAATCCTGTCCCAACTGAGAGGTGTCCTGCACTCTCTAGCATATAATGCCTGAAAAGGAGCCATGCCTATTGAACTCTGGAAGCTATTATTATAAGCGAACTCTACCAAATACAAATACTCCTCCCATATCGACTGATAATCCATCACGTACATCCTGAGCATATCCTCCAGAATCTGATTCACCCTCTCTGTCTGTCCATCGGTCTCTGGGTGATAAGCTGTGCTGAAATTAATCCTCGTCCTGAGGGCATACTGCATGGTGGTCTAGAAATGGGAGGTGTACAAAGGGTCGCGGTCGCAAATGATCTTCCGCGGAATCCCATGTAATTTGACAATCTCATCAAGGTATACTCGTGATACTGCACTAGCCATGTAGGTAGTCTTCACTGGAGAAAAGTGAGATACCTTCGTCAATTTATCCACCGTGACCATGATGGCGTGGTGGTGGTATCTCGACGTCGGCAACCCAACAATAAAATCCATAGAGATGGTGTCCCACTTCCACTCTAGTACGGCGTGAGGATAGAGAAGGCCAGCTGGATGCTGATGTTTGGCCTTCACCCTCTGACATTCTAAACAGCAGGATACAAAGGAAGCTATGTCTCTCCGAAGTCCTCTCCAAAAATACAACTGTCTCAAGGTAGCGTGCATCTTCTTCACCCCGGGATGGGCTGAGTAAGGTGCACGATGAGCCTCTGTCAAAATGTCATGTCTCAAGCCTCCATTTCTAGGAACATATATCCGGCCTCTGTGTCTGAGAAGACCATCTGTCTCTAGTGAAAAACCATCAAATCTCCCCTCAAGGGGTCTCTGTGACTCAATCTCCGCTCTGGCTGCAATGTAGAAACTATCCTGAGGAAGCTGCTGCAATATCCTACTCCGCAAATCTGTGCCCACTGAGGTGGCCATAGCCACATGTCTCCGCCTACTCAAGGCATCTGCAACCACATTCTCCTTCCCCTTCACATGCTCTATCTCCATGTCATACTCACAGAGTAACTCCATCCAACGCCGCTGACGAGCGTTGAGATTGGGCTGTGTGAAGAGGTGGCGGAGACTCAAGTGATTAGTCCTGAGTGTAAATCTCCGGCCGAGTAGAAAATGTCTCCACCACACTAAGGCATGTACCACTGCTGCAAGTTCAAGGTCATGGGTTGGATAATTGAGCTCATAATCCTTGAGTTTGCGGGACTCAAAGGCAACTACTCTACCCTCATACATTAACACTCCTCCAAGTCCTGCCAAGGAAGCATCTGTGCATATGAAAAACTCTCCATGAGTATCTAGCACTGCAAGAATAGGTGCTCTCGTGAGACACTCCTTTAGTGTAATGAAGGCCTGCTCACATCTATCTGTCCATACAAACTTCTTCTCTTTCCGCTGAAGAGAAGTGATGGGGTGCGCAATCCGAGAAAATTCCTGAACAAACCTCGTGTAGTATCCTGCTAGACCCATGAAACTACGCACCTCGGTCACACTAGTGGGTGCTGGCCAATCCATGATGGCTCGAATCTTGGAAGGATCGACTGCGATACCTTCCCTAGAAATAATGTGGCCCAAATATTGCACCTCAGTCTGAAAGAACGCACACTTCTCCAAGTTCTCGTAAAGGCGCTGCTCGCTAAGACACTACAGAACCTGGCGAAGGTGCTCCTCGTGCTCCTCACGTGTGCGTGAGTAAATCAGAATGTCATCGAGGTAGATGAGCACGAAGCAGTCAAGGAAGGTCCTGAATACCCCATTCATCAAACTCATAAACACTGCGGGGGCATTCGTCAAACCGAAGGGTACCATTGTGAACTCGTAGTGGCCATATCTCGTGCGAAAAGCTATCTTGTGAATATCTGTCTCCGTAATCCTAAGCTAATGGTATCTTGACTTAAGATCTATTTTAGAGAAAACTATAGCCCCCTTCATCTGATCAAATAAATCATCAATGCGTGGAAGGGGGTAACGATTCTTGATCGTTACTTTATTCAGCTGACGGTAATCAATGCACAACCGAAGAGATCCATCCTTCTTCTTTACGAAGATAACTGGTGCACCCCAAGGGGATACACTAGGACGGATTAGGCCTTTCTCCAGAAGGCCCTCAAGCTGCAACTTGAGCTCACATAACTCAGGAGTGGTCATCCGATAAGGTGCACGAGAGATAGGCTCTGCGCCTGGAACTAGATCTATATGGAAATCGATCTCACGTGGGGGAGGTAATCCCGGTAGCTCCCCTGGAAACACATCGGCGAACTCTGATAAGATGGGATGATCATCAAGGGAAGGTCCCCCTGACTCATCCTCTGATCTGTCACTAACTGTAACAGCATACAACAGGCAACCCCGTCGCACACACCGCTTAAGCTGCATAGCGGAGATGGTGCGAATAGAAACGGGTCTCCTAACTCCTGATATCACTGACTCCGCCCCAAGGTCATCAGTGCAAACAATAGTCTTATGGTAACAGTCCACTCTAGCTCTGTGAGCAGACAACCAGTCCATGCCTAAAATGATGCCATAAGATCCTAATGGAAGGATCCGAAGATCAGAAGTAGTGGTGAAGGGTCCCAAATCCACTACACACTCCTTGACTAAGGAGTCTACAGAAATCTTGGCTCCAGAAGCCATCTCAATGTCCCATCTAGGGCCCTGCCTAACTGCCACCAGCCTACAATGCTCTACTAAGGATGGTGCAATGAATGAATCAGAAGAACCAAAATCAAATAATATAGAGGTGGAAATACCTCCAATACTACCTGTCGTCTCAATCACAGTACTCTGATGCTCAGCCTGGTGGTTCTCGACCACTGCGTAGATCCGATGACTCCGTGCCATATCTCCAATAGTAGGCTCTGAGCTCTGTGTCTTACCCTTGGTAGGGCTATGTGGGTAATCTCTCCAAATATGCCCAACGACTCCGCAACCATAACAGCCGCCTGGTCCTCTCCAGTGGGAAGCGGCTCCAGCTGGTACTCTAGATGACTGAGATACAGATCCTGACGATCCGGCTATGGACTGCTGAGGTCTTTGTTGACGAGCTCCTACTGACTGAGCTCTCGGTGCACCCTGTGTCCTGATGGGACCCCTAGGAGGAGGCCCCATACTACGTCCTCTCTGTGCATCGAATCTCTGAGGAGGTCGGGTCTGCTGCTGCTGCTGCTGCTGTGGTGGCCTGAATGAAGCTTGCCCTGAACTCTGTCCACCCCGTGGAGGAGGGACTGACCCCTTCGACCTACTATCCTGCATCTGCTGGATACGGCTCCGAACTCTGTCTCTAGCCTGCTGTGTCTTCCCCCGTGTCTCCTCTGCAATATAGGCCTTCTCCACGGCCTCTGCTAACGTCTGTGGGCAGTGAATGCGCACTGCGCCAGCTAAATCCAAGTTCAGGCCCCGGATGAACCTGTGAATCCGTACTTGCTCATCCTGCATATAGTCGACGTACTGGAGTAGGTCCAGAAATCGACTCTCATACTCAGCTACTGTCATCGATCCCTGATGGAGGTCATGAAACTCATCTATCCGCTGCTGAATAAATCTCCTGGGCAAATACCTGCTCCTGAACCGCTCCTCAAACAACTCCCAGGTAATCGTCTCTGAGTCGACATGGAGCTTCTGCTCCTCGGTCCTCCACCAGACTCCTACTCCATCCTTCAGAAGATGGATCGCAACACGAGCTTTCGTGTTGCTACTACAAGGACAGAGCTTGAAGCATCCGCTCAAGCTCACCAACCAGGCCTCTGCCTGAAAACCGCCTGTATCACCTGAATACTGAGATGGTCGCAGCTTTAGGATCTCCCTGATATGGTCTGCAGCTGATGTATGATGACTCCTAGATCTCTCTGTATGCTCCTCCCTCTGTCTAGGGCTCCGAGACCTGTCCCTATGTCCTGAGATCCTGTCCCCATGTCCTCTCTGTGGTGACTCTACCCTAACTGACTCTGCACGGAAATTCTCTGCTCTGTGCTCCTCGCTGTGTCGAGGGGATGCCTGAGCATCTACAGATGGCTCCAAACTATGTCTAGCAAGTCGTCCTCCCAAGGGCCCTCCGCGTATAGCGGCATTGACATCCTGGAGTGTTTGTAAAATCTGAGGCAGAAGGGCTGCTACGGCCTGCTCTGGCGGTGGTATGTCTAGGTCTATGTGAAGAGACCCCTCGCCCAATCCGCGCCCCCTGTACAGATCAAGGCGAGAGTTAGTTCACTGTACTAGGTCTTGTGCTAGTTTTCAAAATTTGCTGTTTACTATAATCATCAACATTATGGCTTTATATTTTAAAAGTGTTAGTTCTATACTAAGTTGAAAGTTCCTGTTCTACGTTTTCCTGCGTGTGCCCAAGGGTCCCAGCTTCGAACCCCTGGCTCTGATACCAAAATGTCACATCGCGAAATTACGACGCCACACTCATGTCGGCGACGACGACGACGACGCCACAACCAAGCAAACGACCTGAAATTGCGACATAATTTTTTTTTTAAAGTGAGTAAGGGTATCAAAATTTAAGAGGACAAATGATAATTGCCATATGCTTGGAATCGGGTCTCTTGCCATAGCGTCAAGGACTTGACGCCGGAGAAAAAAAAAAGAATCCAACTATGTCACTAGGAGCCTCCCTAAAGTGCCTCTTGGCACTAGCGTTGTTGCAAGGTTGGACGTCAAGAGCTAGTGATCATCCAAAGGGTCATGATCGCAATTTTACAACGATTACAAGGAGGAAGGAGTTACGTTAGTTCTAGATGTACAATGGCTCATCTCAAAACCAAAAGGGTCCAAGGGGAAAACGGTAAGGTCGAATGCGCATCTAAGCCCATGGCAGTTGCATATTTACTCAACCTCAACAACCAAGGGTTAAAATCCGATGCTAACCGAAATACCTACTTGGTTTCCATCTAATAAAAGAATTTCCGCTCGCGCTAAAGAGGAATATTTACAACTTTAGAAGTCAATCAGAGATGTTACCAGAACTTGAAATTATTTAGCTCTTTGTATGGGTAATGCGTGTGAAATCCCCACCTCCATGATAAAAGAAACCGAAGATAAAATAATATAACCAAATTTCCGAATTTTAAGTGATTTATAAATATAACCAAAACTTCATTGAATTAATGGACACGCCTAGGCATAAATTTGAATTTTGACAAAAGGAACATAAGTCTTATTGGTAGAAGGCAATTAAATTTTAAGTTTGAAACGTGGTCGAGGTGGGTGGCTTTAATGGCCAGCTGCCATAGCCAAAAATTCCTCCCCTTGCGTGCAAAGAAGCAACCAGGCCGCCGTTTCGAATTAATACTCTAGATTTTGAAAATCTTACCTGCCCAGTCGACTAAACACTCCCCTACAGTCCTGGCCGCGCGGGTAGATGTGAGGAAGACAAAGGATGAAGACACAGGCCGTAATAATAGGAGAAAACGCTGGAGTAATTCGCCCATGCCGCGTGGAAAACGATGAGGAGTTTTCTAAGCAAGATACAGGCAAAAGCAGGCATTTTTTTTCTCTGTCCTCCTCGCCTCTGGCCGCGCATGGTACATGGAGGCAACTAAAATAGTCCTGGGAGCGTGGAAAGTCAGTTAGAGGAGGTGAAACAGTGAGCAGGTCGTCCAGCAATGTTGTTATCTGTTCAGTTCTGATTGCATCCTCAAAAAACGGTTTTCACCTTCAAGATATTTTATCAAAATTCGGTGGGGAACAGTGAAGGCATACAGAAAGACAGAATCGATTAGGGGACAGAGTGAATGTCACCTGGGGCCGAATGGAATGCACACCGCATTCATAAGATTGCTCGTTCAGGTCGTTTTTGTGTCAAAAGTGCATGGTGTTGCAATAAAATTCTGGATATGTCATCTGCCAACTATGGACCTCTCATACCAACAACTACTGCCTGTCTATTGCAACACTCTAAGATAGACGACCACTGAACTCGCTTTTGCAAGCATTGCAGCGATTTAAAATATTCGCTGTGACAGTCAGCGCTTTGTGTATCATATTGTCTATCAGGCATGTCTGCTGAAACGTTTCATCATTCATTTTTTTTATATTAGTTGTTATTCCCTTATACACGATTTGAGGGTGATTGACTGGTCTTGATTTTGAGACTAACTTCACATTTGTTTGGGCAGTTGCGAGGCCTGTCATTGCAGCTTGATATTTGTGAAGCTAAGACCACTCGCAGGATCCTAATCTGTAAAGAAAAAAAGACGTTTGAAATACTTGCAAACATTGCAACAATTTAAGTATTCTTGTGACAGTCAGCGCTTTGTGCACTAAGTCATTTCATTTCCTTCTACAATTGTCAATAATTTTCACAATGGGCACATAGATGAAGAAGGTCATAAGAGAATTAGAGCTTAGAATATTTCATTGTCTTACTAAAAACCATTTGAAAATTTAAGCCCTTCCATCAAGTATAAAATGAGAAATAATGCTCTATCTTTCCAAGTTTTCCAACAAAGTTTTAATACATTTTCTTTTGTAATTCCTTTCCAATATTCCACAAAGAATTCAACAACCTTTCCAATGAATTTTAGTGTAAGAAATACTATCATCTTAATGCAACTTTTCCTTCCAAATCTTTTTACAACATATCTTACTTCATGTGGAAACAATTTTGCAATAATGGAAGCTAAAGAAGCAAGGCAATATTACATTTCTTTCTCCACTCAAGGTGGGTAATTACATGATGTTTTTACATTGTCAACAACAAGGTTCTTGTGCTCCAAAGTGTTCTTCATCCATGCTCCATGTTCCAAGTATTTCAAATCACAACCAAGATAGGGGGAGAGGCAACACTCTCCTCCCAACCAAAACTCAATGGAGAAGAGAAGCAATCTCCTCCATTGACCCCCGAGCCCCAAACACAACACAATGAAGGATGGTCTCCAACTCAAGGCAACAATACTTGCTTCCATAATACAATTTTCTTCACAACATTCAAAGTAAAAAGAGGAAACAACAAGGAAACACAAATAACACAATACTTTGCACCACAAGGCTTTCATCCAAGCCAACAAGAGAAGGAACTATGGGAATGTTTTCCTTATGCCTCCCAATTGAGATGAGATGCCCATCCAAAACCCTCCACAATAAAACACAAGCCCCTATGACTCTTATGCCTCCCTCAAGTACCCCTTTTTCCTCCCATACTCTTATGCCTCCCTCCTCTTATGGCTCCCTCAAAGACAAGGTAGAATGTAAACATTCTTACCCAAGATGGGCATCCCTCTCAAACTCCCTCCACAATATCCTAATCTACTCTTTTGCCTCCCTCATGAGTATTCCCATAGACCTCTCCTATACTACACAATAAGCATTCTATCCATTTTTCACAATACACCAAAGTAAACATGCATTTTTCACAATTTTAGCATAGAAGCAACAATAATATGAAAGCAAAACAAAGGAGAGGGTCTCCTACCTCTCCATTGGAGAAGCCTAAACCAAGAAATTTTGTCCAAGCTCCTTCCCAAATCAATCCAAGCATGCAAGTCCAAGCACTCTCTTTTTCTCCTTCTCCCAATTCTTTTCTCTCCCCAAAAAAAAAAATAACAAAAGAGAACTCTTCAACAAAACAAAAACAAAACTCCAACCCCCTCAACAAGAGAGGAATTTTCCATAAATAGACAAGAGGAAGAGTGAGGGTGATGTGGCTCCTTGTAGGATGCCACATCACACATCCTCAAGACCACCTCCCTTAAGTCAACTCAAATCCCAAAACACCATAAATGGGTGGTTGGGTTGAATGACATCTCCAATCCACATCCATCCCTTCCCCATGTGTCCTAAGACATAAATAAATGCAAAAGAAGACAAGTGCACTCCAAAGTCACATTTCCCTTCCCAAAACAATAAATAATCCCCTTTTTGGATTCCCAACCCATAGATATGGTTGGTAAGGGGTTTTGGGAAGTGTGGGACAATTTTAACTTGTCCCACAAGTCCCCCAAAATTGCCCTCAATCTCAAATTCGAGATTCAAAGAACATGGAGTGGTCAACACTCAAAACCAAGCATTCAATACATGAGGAAACACAAGGCTCAAGGAGCCAACCAACAAAATAAATACATCCACTAGACTTCCCTCCAAAACTTAAAATTTAAAACAAGGTGTTAAATTAATTCTAAACATACTTAGCAAAAGAAAATTTTAAAAAAATATCACAAATAAAATCACCCACTAAGGTAAGTTAAAACAAACAATTAAAATTCTTACCCCCTTGGTCACATAGGAAAATTTCCTCCTCATGGAAATTTTTCTCAACACATAAAAGAACAAAGGTAACACAATACAATTCACTAGTTGCCTTGACGACCAAATGCTGTAACCACCCGACATCCTATTGTGTTTGGTTCCCAATCCCCCTCATGGTTGTGATCATGCTGTGTTTCCTGCAAAATGCAAAATACCCTCTTCGGCCTTGCGGCCATGTCAAAATATCCAAAATAACCATATGCATGAAATTTATTAACATCTATACGTAATTCAAGCAATCATTATTTCTAGGTCTAAATCACAACTTAATTATGCATTTCATCATTATCCAAAATTATAGTAATGTAAATTCAGCAACTACATTCTACTCATCATGGCGAAGAAATCCAACGTTAGAACACATGCAATATATCCATATAAAAATAATATCAGAATCCAATAGTCTGTCCATGAGTCAGTGTAGATCATACTGAAAACAAAATCCAATCATAATCCAAATGCATCTAGTCACAAAACATCATGCTAATCAACATAAGTATAAATCATGTCCATATCCAAAGTCTGCATAACTCAAAAAAGGTAATCAACTAAGTGTCGTAGGGTAGTGGGCATTACAGGATAGATGAGAGGACATGTACAAATGCACATCAACAAATTACATGAATAGAGTACAAGAGAGAAAAGTAAGCATGTGCGGGGTGTCACTCAGAGACGCATGAGATATAGTGAATGAAAGAATATCACATAATGGGAAAATGGTGAAGACAGAAACCGCTGAAGAGCATGTGGTAGTGTGCAAGTGTATTACACAAAATGTGGATTCCGACGTCAAAATAACCACAGAAAACCATTAGTGCACAGAATATTACGTAGGACAACAAAATGAGGTCAATGAATGAAAAGAAGAGAAGTAGGACGAGATTGCATATCTGAGAGAAGAGAGGCATGGAATGGTGGATGTCTTAGCTTAGGGAAAATATGAAGAGATGGTCATGGCATACCATGAGAAAATAGAAGATGACATCATGTCACATCTATAGGCCATTTAGAAACAATAGTAACAAGAATTTGGTATCCAAGGAGTGGATATAAAAATTACGCAGTTGGAGAAGGAAGGGTGTACAGAATGAGGAGTCCTAAAAAAGGAATCATTCACGACGAATTCAAAAGAAGAAGATTGCAATGGAAAGAGGATATGCTAGTGGAAAGAAAGGAGTATGCAAGAGATTGTGAAAGTGAGAGAAATATGCATATTGGATTTAAATGTATAGTACAAGGCATGCATGGTAATGGGATTATAATGTAGGAGGAACACGGGAAAACAAAAGAGGAGTTTCCAGTAAGGAAATAAATGTATACTATTCTATAATAAAGACTGCGAGAGTGTGCTTAAAATTTTGTGCATTAGGAAAGGAAGAGACCCTCTCAAATATAAAGGAGCGTGTAAGAGAGCATACAAGGATTGAAGAGTGAGATCAATAGGAAGTTCGTGGAGGAGAGGATTTTTCCTTTAAGGAAACCAAAGATGAGAGGTCTACGAAGGAGATTGCAAAACTGCACAAAGAGAGATGCGTAAAATAGAAGAAAGGCATCAACATTGATGTTGTGCCATAAGATAAGGAGCACTGAGAGGCAAATAAGAGGTATACCCAAATGAAACAGGAGAAGAAGGGGAGTTAGAAGAGGAAAAGGATCCAAATATTTTGTAAAATGAAGAGTGTGTAAAGGGAAGATGTGTAAGTGATGGAACAAAGAGGAGACACAAAGCGGATGAAGGCATAAAGATGACGTGGGAAGGGAAGAAGGAAAGTCCCAATGAATTTTGGTGGATGTGGATGGATGGATGTGACTAGAGACATTGAAATGACATAGTTAAGGGTGAGGAGAGACTCGAAAAGGAAGTTGTTTAAGGTGAGAAGGTACTCGAAGAGGTCAAGGAAATAGATGAAAGCGGGAGATCCATATGGAGGGTGTTGTTTCTCTACTGTGAGAAAAGGCTCACAAGGGTGTGGAAGATAGCATCTAGAACTCATAGATAGGTGACAAAGTACTTGAAGAGACATGGAAAAATCATGAAAGGATGGAGAGCACGTGAATTTAAGAGAGGAAGTTCAACAAAGTGAAAATTTTATTAGAGATTAGTGTGCAAGGACTTTACACAATGGCTAGCAGTGAAGATCATTGTGTGAGGTGCATAATAGAAGGTGATGCATAATGGTGTAATTAGGTCTTCGCAAAAAATGAAGAGACTGGCTACACAGGGATTTGTAGACAAGGAAGGAAATAAGGAACATCAGAATAATGTGTAGTGGTGCACATAGGAATTATTGGAGTGTTATAGGATTTTGGCCCAACCTTGGAGACTCGAGGTTTGTAGTGACTGTGAAGAAGTTATGTATAATGGAAATGAGTGGGTAGGAAGGGCACGAGCATGAAAGAAAGGATTACATAATAAATTGGATTGTGAATAAGATGCATGGATGTTTCAGAGAGGGTCAAGAAACTTGCTGACTCTGTACAAAAGGATGAGATGAAGCACGACTAATCATATAAGGAGAGGGTAGTAAAGCAGAGGAGAGGTGTGATAATTGCATGCAATCAAGGAGAGTTTAAAAGAGCTAGTAGTTTGTTGATAAGAGAAAAGAAGGTGTTAGAAGGTGTCTAACAAGGAGGCTAACTAGGGTCTATGATTGGTTGAGCACAATGACTAAATTGATGTGGCATAACGGGGAAATTTATAGATGGTGTGGTAGCTCAGAGCATTAAATGATCTAGTTTGAATTTGAATTTGTGCAGGAAGATCTGTAGGTAGCTAGAAGTCTCCATCCCGCCCAAAGGGAATTAAAATGAGGAGACAAAAGTGGGAACATGCTGATATGAAATGAGTTTTAGTTCACAATTTCAGGGTAAGAAAAGTTGGGTGAGGAGGTAGCCAAAAGTTATTGAGCAGTTGAAGGGAGAACATGATGAGGTTGTTTAAAGTCCATGTCTAGCACACCAAGCCAATTGATAGCATGTAAGTTATTTTAGGCATTTAGATTCGAGAAAACGAAGAAAACCAGTCTAGGTTAGGTTCACAAGATAACACCAGATTCTCTACAAGCCCCATAAGAGAGAGTTTGTAGCTCCATAAAGAGCGGATGCTAGTATATGTCGTTACAACGATTAAGATAATATAGAAACCTTTGAGTTTCGTTATTTTGTGTAAACTTTACAAATAGCACTAGATCGTCTCAATCCCTATATCGCTATGAACCATCTTATAAAAGTGACCATCTCCATATTCGAAGAACATCGATGGTAAAAACCTTAACAATAGTTCTATGAGAAAGAAGAGGATTAGAGATAATCTAAAAGCACCCGACAAAAAGGAAATAAAACTTTTCCCTTCACGTTCAAAATACGCTCGAGGTGAAAACTCATTATTTAAAAAAAAAAGAAGCTTGAAGTAAGGAATGTTTAAGTTGACACGCTACAAGGAACTAATGCTAATTTTTTTTGGGTCGGCTTAACACTTAAGAATTGGCAATTAGACACCATTCACGGTATACGCGCTGTTCCCTATAGACTTTGATAATGAATATTTTCAAGTTAGTCGAAGCATCGACTTTCAAAACTGAAAATTTTTGTTGACTATATGAAAATGAAAGTTTCTACTCTCCCGACACATACTGCGTGTACAATACGCCATATGACTTTGAATGAACTACATATTGGTAACGTTGTTACTTATAAATACGATATAGTAAGGCATGCGATCAGCAATCGCACGTCCATCTTGATCTATCACCGCATCATCCACTCATCTATTATTTGCTTAATATTTTAAGAATTTTCTCTGCATTTAGCTGATCAAATCATACTTGTGAACATGGCGAGTTTAATTGTAATGAAAATGATAACACGGCTTATTGTGCTCAACATTATTTTTATGCTCCATGTCTCCGCTCGACATGCTTTCAACCCCAACACCAACAATTTCTTGGGTACATGTATGGACAAGTTAGCTTCCTACCCAAACTGTGAACGCATCAGTCCAGACCCACCAAGCTGCTACAAACCAACAGCATATAAGCCTGAATTATCACACCAGAACTGGGCATATAGAGGGCTTCCCAGTATCGACAAGCTAGCTTCCTACCCAAACTGTGATTGCAACAATCCAGATTTACCAAGCTGCTGCAAACCAGCCGCCAATAAGCCTGAATTATCCGACCAGAATTGGGTATATAGAGGGCTTCCCAGTATGAACAAGTTAGATTCCTGCCCAAACTGTGATCGTAACAGTCCAGATCCACCAAGCTGCTGCAAACCAGCCGCCAATAAGCTCGAATTATCTGACCAGAATTGGCATATAGAGGGCTTCCCAGTATGGACAAGTTAGATTCCTGACCAAACTGTGATCGCAACAGTCCAGACCCACCAAGCTGCTACAAACAAACCGCCAATAAACCTATTTTATCACACCACAACTGGGCATATAGAGGGCTTCCCAGTATCGACACGTTAGCTTCCTGCCCAAACTGTGATAGCAAGAGTCCAGGTCCACAAAGCTGCTGCAACCAATCGCCAATAAGCCTGAATTATCAGACCAGAATTGGGCATATAGAGAGCTTCCCAGTATGGACAAGTTAGATTCCTGCCCAAACTGTGATCGCAACAGTCCAGACCCACCAAGCTGCTGCAAACAAACCGCCAATAAACCTATTTTATCACACCAGAACTGGGCATATAGAGGGCTTCCCAGTATCGACAAGTTAGCTTCCTGCCCAAACTGTGATAGCAACAGTCCAGATCCACCAAGCTGCTGCAAACCAACTGCCAATAAGCCTGAATTATCAGACCAGAATTGGGCATATAGAGGGCTTCCCAGTATGGACAAGTTAGATTCCTGCCCAAACTGTGATCGCAACAGTCCAGACCCACCAAGCTGCTGCAAACAAACCGCCAATAAACCTATTTTATCACACCAGAACTGGGCATATAAAGGGCTTCCCAGTATCGATAAGTTTGATTCCTGCCCAAAATGTGATGGCAACAGTCCAGACCCACCAAGCTGCTGCAAAAGAACCACCAATAAGCCTGTTTTATTACACCAGAACTGAACATATAAAAGGCTTCCCAATATCGATAAGTGCCCAAACTGTGATTGCAACAGTCCAGACCCATCAAACTGCTGCAAACAAACTGCCAATAAGCCTGTTTTATCACACCGGTACCGGGTATATGGAGGCCTTCCTAGTATGACGAGTAATAAGAATACAATTGAAGTCTCTTATTCAGAATCTGTGCCAAGAGACAACCAGTGACATCTCTATTGTATTATGTGTCTTTATATAGGTAATCTAAGATAAGTCATTCACTTTTATGTTTGATTTTAAATTATGTATTTATTTAACTATTGTAAGGTAATTTGAGTCTATATAATATTGGTGACAAAGTCACATACTTCATCAATACATTGAATTGTTATTATTTTAATTGTTAAAAAAAAAAACTTATTGCTACAAAGACATTGTAAAATTTAAACGTGTTATTCGAAATGTTATTTAAATTTCAAACACCTTAAAAAAGGATTGATTTTAAAACCAGCTTATTCGAAATTTATACTCTATCATTTTTAAACCGAATATTTTAGACCAAACAACTTTTAAATATGTAAAAGATGGATTTTCTCTTTACTGAATTTGGACAGTTGGGTTCTCTCGACGTTGTTACCCTCTCAGCCTTAGAAAATAGCTTTCTTAAAAGTTGAATATATTTCTATTAGAAAAAACTGATTTTTTTAAAGTCACGTGATGAGAAAAAAATCCATATTTATATGGGTGTGGCCATGGCACTTAAGGAACACTTTGGTTATTAACTATATCATGGTTAATAATCCATATTTATATCTTTCTAGTATGTTTCGACTCAATGTGGGGACCAATTTTTGACTTCCTATTTGTAATGAGATTTTCTCAAACTACAACTGCTTTTTAATTTAAAACCCTTATTTTGCCTATTATTTAAAGTATTATGATTTCCTATGGTGCTTAAACATTTCAATCTTTAATCCATGTCTAATTTATTGATTTATATCCGTTTAAACCTCATTTCATTGTGTTTGGATTAAATGTAATAATAATATTATTATTTGAAATCCACTTTCCACACTACCAATTTGTTGAGCAATCGTTGACTTCCTTGAACCATCATCACTAAGCAAATGGTGGTGATATTCTAATTAAATAAATTCAGTATAATATGATAATGGGTCATGTATTCCAAAAAAAAAAAATCCATATTTGTAATTTGGATTCTTTTTTATGAATTGTCAATCAATTTAATACTCTTCTTACATTTTATGTTTAGAAACATAAAAATTATCAAATGATATAATGGAAATTATTGTGGGAATCACATAGTTTTACAATTATGCCATTTTTCATAATTTGAATATTTTCACATACATAAAAATATTGAAAATTTTGGGATGATGTGTAAATGTTGTGAATCCACAATTTGTTAATGCATATGATGCAAAACAATAAGCTTGGAAAGTCCTTTAGAATAATACACCCCAATTCTCTCCACAACTCCTTTGATAACATTAAAAACCATAATTATTTAACTAGACCTTACATAGGTAATTACTTCATTAAAATACACTTCTTTTTTAGTGAAAGGAATTTAGAAATACATGTCCAACATCTAATTAGTTTTTTATTTAATGACAATGTTACATTGTAAAAAGTATTTACATACAAACAATTCAATAAACAAGACACTTGTTTATATTGATTATTAATATCTAAGTTTGCAATGATATGATTAAAAATAAGTTTACATCTAATATTTATTGTGTTAATGAGATGAAGAATCAGAAATAAGAACGAAAATAATTTATACTCCAAATTTCAAAAGCAAAGTAAAGACAAAATTTTTACAGTGTTCAATATAGTCTACAAAAATCCAAGAATGATCTAAGCATTTTCAAGCGAAGAGGTTACATGTCTTCTATATTAGGGTTAATATGGATATACAAGAAATGAAATTATGCTTTCTCCCTTCAATGCAAGTCCTCGAGTTTTGTCATTTTTTCCAACTTCCATTTTCACAACATCCAACAAATATATCTTTTGAGATGGATTTTCTTCCATTCGATCTCAATGGGCAAAGAAAGAAAAAAATGGAGGTCGTAGAGGATCAGAAAATCATGTGATGACATATTCGTATCAAAGCATGTCATGATGAGGTAGGGTAACATTGAGAATCCTTTTCCACCAGTTTCATATAAACTTCTAACATTATGTCTACTACAATACATTCATGTCTCTAAATACCAATCAAATAAATAAATTCATTAGAGCGACACTCTCTTGTAGGAGCAGTACAATAATCCCTCAATAATGGCCACTATTTTCTTATTCATAAAATGATTTTTGTACAGAAAAATTTCTTTCCCTTTGCAACCTAAAGATTCAAAAGGATTTCCCCCACAACCAAAACATACCCTTTGGGAGTGGGTCAATCATCCATATTGAAGACCTTAAGAAACATCCTCTCATGAAATATGAACCTATGTGTGTTGGGTAAATCTGTATGGCATGAATTTGTGGAAAGGATTTAAAAATTCATGACCCTTTAGACTATATTGTGCCAAAAAGGTTCATACCCTTCTCAGGTTTCTTTTAGGTCCCTTATTCTCAACATTCAAAATGTGGACACAAATTTTGATAGTTGGAAAAACTGATGATGTGCACAAATAAATTTATTTCTACTAAAGAGATCCGAACAATGATGAATTTGTTCATGATTAATTAGATCATCAATCATCATAAATAATTGATGTTATGGTATCTAAGTGTCTATGTTTACCATTCAACCATTAAATTAAAAAATGGAGCTCTCTTCCTCTAACCTAGATGATGACCAATTACAACATATAATGCTTCTCTAAAATGGCCAAAAGAATATGCTTTTAACAAACCATTAGGTTAAGGCGATCAATGGTTGCATTGCCATCATATTTTGCATAGTTCACATGTATGGTTCAGGGCTATTATACATTCCATTTCGATATATTATGTTTTCCAATAATAACCTGATCACCTTACATCTCACTTTAGAAGATCGTTGGATTAAAAATTCACATTATATAATCTAATTCATCACATCACTATTATAACATACATTGATAATCCATCTCATTGTTACCTATGGTTTGTAACTTCATTTTATGTCCTCCTTGTTTTGTTATCTTTATTGAGTTGTGGAATGAAGCCATTCATCACACAATGCACTTCCTTCCGAACTTTGGAAAGGAAGTAATGCGAGTTCACAAATGGGCCAACTATGCACTCCTAAAAAAAATTGTAATATTTTTATCTTATTTTGAAATCAATCTTTCTTATTCTGTAATATAGTATTTTATTTATGTATATAGGATTAAAATTTAATTGAATGAATCCTAGGCTATGACTACAAATCAAATATCAAACCACCCATATTAGTTAAAGGTCATAGGTCATGCCTGTAAAGATTATTGTAAATTCTTTTGTGCCAATCATGATAAAGAGAAGACTAAGGTCATTGAAAAGGATCATAGTTCGCTTACCATTTCTCTCAAGACATATAATGTTTTTTTCTAACATTTTAAAATTATTTTTCTTTTTCAAGGATTAATTAAGGGAAGACAAAAATCACTTTATAAATATTGGTTGTTGTTCCCAATAATATTTTACCCACAAATTGGTTGCTATGTGACATCTCTCTCATCTTAGATGATCTTTATATGTGTTTTCAATATATGGTTATGAAAAATATATAGGTATTGTGGCATTCCTCATAGTTTCTATAAATCCACTTAGATATTTGTAAGCCCCAACTAGATACAAGTTTATGATGAGGAATTGTCTACATATTATTTAGTTAACATTTTAAACAAATGAAATATGATAGTTATAGGTTAAATTGGTGATCCTAAGCTCATTTCTATTTTGTGACCTACCACATTTTTTAATTTCTTATACAAACTTACTACTAATACTTTAGTGTTTCTCATTCACAAAGCCATTCTAGTTATTGTCAAAATTTGGTAGACCACCTTCATCAACATAACTTAAATATCTGAGAAAATATCATAGCTATGTGGAAAGGTATGTAATGTGTGTGTTCCTATCAATAGGGAAATATATTTATCATGAAAATTTACTTCAAAAAATCACATGTGACTATATTGAATAGTTTTTAATCATTTTTGTTCTTCATGATGTTATCCTTGGTGAATTTCTCCTTTAGTATGTAGATAAGAACTTCTCTAATGCTTAATCTTGTATAACTTTCAAAGGTCACAATTCAAATAACATTGGCCTATTAACCTTTATCTAGAAGGGTTATTCTCAATATCTCACACTCTATATTGTTTCGTTGGAAATGTTTTTAAATTTTTCCTAATATTCTAATCAGGTTTATTATAAGTTTTCACTTCCCAAATAACTCTTTTCTCGTGCTTTTTGAAGATGAAGCCTAATTTAATAAATTTATCCAATGTATTCACTTTTTTTTTAGATTGGGTAAATATTTGATGTTGAAAGGATAAAAAACCCCGTACTTTCTAAAAGATACGTGTCAAGGCTCAAAAGTGAAACAAAGTGGAGCGGAAAATAAGACAAGTACATAAGCGAGAGAAAAACACATAAAATAAAAGAAAGGTTCCCAATGGCAAGAAGGTCAAAGACACTTGATATCCCACTAAAAGTTATTCCTTTCTTCCATAGGTATCCACCCTTTGAGACCTAATGTTCATCTTTAGAGGGTCATTAAAGGTTTTTTCCTTTCTTTTTTTGTTCACAACCATCCATCCTTCACCCATATCTGTATCTACATTCTTGTCTAGATGAACTAGTAGAAGAACTTCAATAATCTCCTTTTTTGGAATTTGAATCTTTGAGGACCTAGGAGATTGAGGTATACTGAAATCCTCCTTCTCTTTAATATGTTTCGTATGCTTAACTACGCGTGAGGAATAGATGTTGTCCTCACATTTTTGCGCTTCAAGTTGGAAGTATCTTCGTTCCTAACAGAAACATTTTCAGTGTCATTATCCAAATGGCCTTTGACAACTAAATGATCCAGGTTAAAATCCTTGCACAAAGAAATTCGACCCCTAATCAATTTTATAACAATGTGAAAATCAGAGGCCGAATGAGTGAGAGAAAAATAGGTTATGCATCTAAAAGGTAATGTCTTAACATTTTCTACAAACCTTCTAGATAAAATTTATAGCAAACCAAAACATTTTCTACAGGAATAACACATTAACCATGTCATAATTACTTTAAAATATCTCTAGAAAAGGATATAGTTAGGAGAAAAATATATTTTGTAGGAATTTTTTTACCGTTGGTACTGTTGGTCCAATTATTGAGTTGTCATAATGTGCCCTAATTTTTCATGTCCAATTTTGCTCAGAAACGTTTTATTGTTTGATTTGGTGATCTGAAATTTGTTTCTCCCAGTTAAAAGCTTCAAAGGTGCCCAAGAATGTGTTTTTGTTGCCTAATTTGAAACAATTCTGCAAGTTTTCCCCTTTTCGTGCCCTAATTTTTCCATATTTTCGGGCCATATCATTTTCCCGTTCCAAATCATGTAAAAAGTTGAAATTGATCGAATCTGAGTTGTTTGCAATTAAAATCCCAATCCCCAGGTCGGAAACAACATGAAATCATGTTTCAATTGAATTAAAACCAAGAAATATGCCATCCTTGTTAAAAAATTTGATTTCTAGGGCATCCTCTGTATTTTTTACGTTTTGACAGTCATACGGGTGTCATCTACCCATCAAATTCATCATCGCAACATTATTGCAACGTGGTGGGTTCCTATTGGCTGGAGGGTGGTCAGGATATGTTTAATAACTTGTCATTTATGAAATTTTTTCTAAAGGGAAAATTTTGGTCCGTGGCTCCACTTCTTACAAAGGGTGCCTACATGGCACATTCTGATTGGTTGAGGAGTGGCAGGTGGCAGATTTACGTTAACAATTTTGGCTTTCATTTTGCAAAATTCTCAAAGTCAATTCTTGGCCCAAAAGCCCGTAGCAAATGGGAAGAGGACACGTGGCTCGAGGGACATGCGGGTGGCGGAAGGAGTTGGTGAATTTTTGTGTTTTTTGGCTCAAAATGTCTAGGGAAATTTTTGACCCGAGGGCCCTCATCCAATAACAGGTGGAAATGTGTCCAGGAAAATTTAGCATGGGAGGGCGGAGGTTTTGATGAATTTGAAGTTTTTTAACTTCAAAACTTTAATGTCAAATTTTGGGCCGAATCTCTAGGACCAATAAGAAAAGGACATGTGTCCAGAAATACAAAAAGTGGAAAAGAGGGCCGAAGGAAATTTTTATGAATTTTCGCCTTTGTGTTTGCAAGGTAAAAAATGAAAGCTGGTCCCACGACCAATGAGGAGCCAACACGTGTCCCAAAAATCAGTCAAAAGGGGAGCGCGGGCCTGGGGAGAATTTTGAAATTTTGTAAATTTGGCATGGAGGTTTAAAGGAAGAATTGGAGGCTTGGACCCGCAACGAATGGGAGAGCGCCATGTGGTAAGGAAGAGAGTGGCTGTTCAGGCCCACGGAGAATTTTGAGCAAAATTTTTTTTTTTCAAAAAAGGAGCAAAATGGATAGTATTGGCCTACAATTTCAAAGGGGCCTACATATGGACATGTGGCAGGCCCAGGAGGTAAGCGGGGAAATTTTGCAAAATTTTCCAAAATTTAAAAAGGTTACAAAAAGCATGTTTTGAAGGCATGGGCCCAATCTAATTGGCTTTTGACACGTGTCCCACCTGATCCAAGGTTTAAGAAGGTAATTTTGAGGTTATTTTTAAATAACATATTCCACGTGGAGGGCTAATATTAAAAGTTGATACAAAATCGATGGATACTATGTATTCTTCTTTCTTACCACCATTGGAGTTCCAGGAAGCTTGGAATCATCATTTCTTCATCAAATTACATCAAATTTTATATGATTCTACATCACCTTAGCCTTCTGAGTGCATTGGAATGATTTTTATAACTCAATTCCTTGATCTATGGTGTTTTTGGTATATTTTTTGCTCAGGCCCATCAAAAAATGTGAAAGATGAAAATAAAAATTTGCAGATGTGAAATGATGAGGTGAAAAGGTGAAAAATGATTAGTAAAAGATGCTTGCATGCTTAAATGGTAAAAATGTGACCCTGGGGGGATAAGGA
Source organism: Taxus chinensis (assembly GCA_019776745.2). NCBI lineage: Eukaryota > Viridiplantae > Streptophyta > Pinopsida > Cupressales > Taxaceae > Taxus > Taxus chinensis. The sequence continues at coordinate 853,461,765 of CM034146.1, forward strand.
TCCAAATTTGTGTAATCATTTAAAATTTTTGGCACACATGGCATTCATCGAATGTTTTTTTGTTTGATGTCCCTTTCTGCAAATCATGAGGAGTTGTTGTAACAAATTTGATCCCATAAGCATATTATTTTCTTGGGAAGGAAGACTCCATGATGGCATGAGGTATATTATGCATTTTGGAGAAATTTGTAAAGGTCAAGAGTTGAAAATTATGGGCAAAATTTTGAGAGAAAGCTCATCTTCTGTAAAATCCGCCAAAGAACCAGGTTAATGTCTCATATGTTGGAAAATTCATGAATGTGGTTTGGTTATAAGTGTATAGCCACCACATAGCTCTGAGATTGTTCATGTAACTCTCCCCTGCTGTTGAATCTAATAAGATTTGAATTAAATCTAGTTTTTCTTTGGGCAATATGATGTCTGTTATCAATTTTAAATGCCTATAGATAAATCTTAGTGTTCTTGTTGCAATCTTGTGTTGAAAGTCTATAGAAATCACACAGGATCTCCATTTCTAGTTGATAGTTTAGTGGTATTTGCAATCTCATACTCAGAAGAGCCTTCATCTGATAAGGAGATAATCAAATTTAAAATCACTTTACCTTCCTTGACTCTAAAGATTCCTTGTAAGCCTTTGGGGGTACCTAAGGCATGATTTGATCGTGGATTTTTGTGTTTAATTGAGTTATTTACTTCAAGCTTTTGTAGTGAGTTCTCAAATATTGTGTGAAGAGTGCAACCTGGGCTTCCATTTGTGCCTCTTCTAGTTGAAATAATATCCTGATTACTTTAGGCATTTCATTTGATGGTTGTTCATGTATTGTAGAGATTTTCAAAGATCTGATCTATCCTAGTTTGTCTTATCAATCTCCTACCAAAAAATTATCCAACAACAAAGATCCTATCCTTGATTTGCATGTGTATACCCATAGAAGATCAAAATCTATTTGCAAAAGTATGCATAACATATTAGGATTTCCAATGTCTCTAGTAACCTTTGCCTTGTTTTGAGAACATACCCATGTTTTGAGAAGTGACAACTTGTGAGAGTTTCGACCTGGGGTGTTGATCATGTTTTCATCAAGGTATCCATCATAGAATTTCAAGCAAAGAGAAGGGCACCTTCATTTCCTTCACCATTACAAGGTTACAAAATAGGTTCTCTTACCTTGGTTGCAAGGCACAACCTAAAACAGCTAGGACAAGATCAAGTCCTATTGGAGTGCTATCCATTTCTCTAAAAACATGAGTGCTAGCTAGACCATATTCCCGACTGCCAATGACATAAAAAATGGTCTAATTTGTCCTTAAGCTCCATGACATAACTGTGGTGCTACTCAGATTGAAAAGGAGAAGAAATTTTAATACCAACACGAGTGGCACCGTTGCTGGGGACTCTTACAATTTCTTGGTGTTTTTAAGGTGTTTAAGGTGTTTCAACATTTGTGTATTTAGTTTATACACTTTGGTTGCATAGTGATTGATTGATCTAAGAAGAAGAAGGTCTGATTTATAAAACCTTGCAAACTTATCGGTATTAGCAAACATTTGATAGAATTACTTTAGTGCATTCTTGCACAAGTGAGGTGAAATTCCTTAGTGGCGACTCCATGCTGATTTGAATTTGGAAATATCAGTGTCTTAAGATTTATGTCATTTATTTTTGTGTTGTTGATCTCTGCAAAACTGGAGGGAAGAAGATCTCTTTTTGTTAAAGACTCTGCTAAGAAATTATTCTCAGATTTAAGAAATTCAGAGTTGGAAGGGAGAATATTTTGGAAGGTAGTTAAAGGTCAGACATCAGGCAAAGATATAGCCCTTAGTGAGAGAGATCAGCCTTTGGTAGAGGAATATCACTCTTCTTCAAGTAGTTATGATTCAAGAAATTCTCTCATAAACTTGTTTACCTCAGCTAGTGAAGGTCCTTCTGCTGTACCTGGTAAGTTCCTTCTCCAATCTGCACCTTTGTTTTTTAATTCGAGTAAAACTTTCCTAGAAAATCACCACTTAGAGGATACCAGTCTTATGAATCACATTCTTGAGCCCAAAGGATATTGTACTCCTCACCAGCTTGTTTCACCTCCAAGATCACCCCCACCAAACAATATGGCTCAGCCTAGACCTCCATTTGTTGTTAACACCTTTGGTCCTATAAATTTTAGAGGAATGGATGGTTACCCAAATGCTCTCCCACAAGATGTCAAAAATAGGTTGCCAAAATTCCAGGGTAACAATGTTATTATTGGTGATCAACATCTCAATTTTTTTGATAATATGATGGAAGATTTTGAGATAGAGTTTGAAGATGTGTATATTCAATTGTTTATTCATACACTAGAAGATGATGCTAGGGATTGGTACAAGGATCTACATGATAACTCTATTGATTCATGGACTGAAATGAAAAATGCATTTAGGTTACAATATAGAGACATGACTGATCCTAGATTTCTTTTGTCTGATTTTGAATGGGATTCACACATCAAAAAGAGAAAATTAAGCGAATACAATCATAGGACTTCAGAGAACAAGAAGGAGCTCGATTCCTTGCTCACTATGTGAACAAAAAAATGTATGGCAGATGACATGCCAGTTTATGACTATGCAGGCAAGAATATTCTAAATAAAATTGGGGTCTACCAATTATATGAGCTTCCATATTTTAGGAAGTATGAGCCCTTGTACGAGTTTCTCATGAGCAAAGTGCATGAGGACTTCTTCTACTTTTTAGGAGGTAGAGTTAGAATCTCATCTGCGCTTATCTCATCAGTGACAGGTTTGAAGGCCACATGAGAGGATATAAAGAATTATCTCACAGATAAAGCCACGATCTTAAAGACTAGATAGGAGTTGGGGCACTTGAAGGGTCCATGTGGAATGGATATAGACAAATTGAGGAACTGTTTGGTTGTGCAAGCAAAAACACACCTTGTTACAAATTTGAATGATCAGGAGAAGTGGTCACAATAAATGCTATGTGGTTACACATTGCACGCAAAATGTCAGAAGTAGTCTACAATATTGCAGGCTACATTACAAAGAAAATAGTTGAGGAAGTGTGCACATGAGGGAAGATCAACTTTGGGGTTGTTCTATTATCACTGGTATTCATGGAAATTGGACTACCAGATGGACCGAAGGAAAAGGTATGGAAATAACCCATGGAGAATAAGTCACCAACTGAAAGGTTCAACAAGTACATATGTAAAGGATCCATGACAAATGACATCAAGCAAAGGGTGGAGAAATGGTATGACAGGCTCCACGCGGAATTTGGAGAAGAGTGGCGCATCCTAAAGGACCTACTATCGGTAATGGGGAAACAAGTCTAGTTTTTTGTATATCAACATTTCTACATCAAGCACTTCCCAATGAGAGATGGAGTCTGGAGCCCTTGGTGTAAATTTCCTTACACATTCACTGCAAGGTATTTCCAAGCATTTGTTCACATATTCATAGACACACACTGACTAGTATTTAATTTAGATAAGGTAGAATGTGACTACCACATGTTAAGGAAGAAGTATGTGTATCCAAGAAGAAGTGCCTATGACGAGAAGCTCTTTTTAGAGGTGTTGAATACTAAGCCTATAAGTCTAGTTGTAGCAGATGTAGGGGCAACATTAGTATATCTTTAGCTAAAGCCCAAGATGGAGAACAATAAGTATGTGGATAATGACTTCGCGCTCCTAGGGCCACCGAAGGGTAAGCACACAATGGAAAACATACCGGCGCAAAGGCCAATAGAAACGGTTGAGGTAAAGGATTAAGAAGATGAGCATGAAGATAGTGGAGGTTTGGATCACAGAAGAAAGTAACCATATGACATAGAAGAGTCACAGCGCGCGACCAATCCACCTCAGGGACATGAAAAAGAGGAAGATAAAAAGGTTGAGAAGGGGGAGAAAAAATTTAAGAAAGTATTTAGATGCATAAGGACTCAAGGTGGAACCCCACACATGGTAAGGAAATCACCTCATCTCTCTCCACATAAGGAGACAGCTGAGCCAAAAAGGAGAAGAAAGTTGAAGTTAGATGAAGAAGTGGAGGAATAAGGGGAGATTGAGTATGCATCTACTACCCCATTCGAGAAAGAAGAAGAGCCACAAAATGAGGAAGAGCATAAAGATGAAGAGATGAAGGACGGAGAAGAAAGAGAGAAGGAAACATCTGGATCTGTGCATGCGACTACTCAAGGTGTAATAAGAAAGACTCCTAACCTTGAAGCTACAATTACCAAGGGACCTAGATCGAAGAGGATGAGTGGGAAACATATTGCACCAATCATGGGCTATGCAGAAGACACCAAAAAAATCATCCGCACACGGTTCCAAAGCACTGTAGAACAAAAGGATTTATTTGGATGGGAACTTATGGATGAGGATATGGAAACTGTGCGCACTCAAAAGTAACTCTCATGGTCAATGCATACCCACATGGATGAGCCTAAATTTGATGTATGCGAAGAGTCATTCATTTTGAGATAGTTGAAGAAGGCACCCAAGCTAGACATATGACAATAAAGCCTATTGTCATGTCAGATCAGCAGGTCAACAACGCATTGGTGAAGGTTTCTACTGAAGTTGCAAGAAGAAACGTGGACAAGGCTGCAACAATCAGAATACTACACAAGGAGTTAAAGATGAAGGATGCAGTGATAGTACACCTAACCCAAGAGAGGGACTTAGCATAGAAGAAGAATGAAGTATTTATCAACATCACATAGGAGATTAGAGACAATGTCATAAGAGCTAGGCCACACTTGGAGCCCAAGGTACCACAGATGTTTCCCTTAGCAATACATTATGTAGGAAAGTTGGTGGACCTGGTGCTTGAAGATGAACCTCTGTGCATTCCAGAGCCAAGGAATCATGAAAAAGAGGTAGAAAAGGATAAGTCTACAGTATTCAGAAAGATTACATCATACGAAGGCTTACTGGAAGCGCTCCAAGAAAAATTGAAGAAGGCAGATCATGCCTTAAATATATGCACAAATCCAGAGGTGATGATCGAGGTAAAGACTCTGGAAGAAGATGATGCAATCTAGAAGGCTATGAAGGATGATACCTTGGGCCACACAGAATGGTTAACACTTGTAAAGCAAAAACATGAGGCCCTAGTAGCAACACAAGAGCCACACAAGGAACAATTAGATGAGCTTGGGAAACTCATCGCACAAAATATGGATGTGCTAGAAGGAAAACATACTGAAATGTCCAACATTATGTTGGTATTGCAGAATAAAAAAGGAAAATTTACCTAAGATGAACTAGATTATATTATTATGGACATATAAGAGAAGGCAGAGAAAGCATTCACCGAGTGGTAGGCTTTGGAGGCCGCAATAAAGGAAGAGTATCTAGAGTTGATCCTTCAAACTGATACAATGGAGGCTACCTCATAAAACATTCTTTATTCATCTACATTATTTCTTATTCTTTCCATCCAACATTCTTTACTTCAATTTTTGGAGATACCCATTGTCAGGGTGACAATGAGATTAGTGTGGGGGAATGTTGATCAGAGAACACTTGACAAAACTCACACAAAAAGTCTGTGCGGGAAAATAGGCTAGTTTTAAGGGTGCGAATGGATATGAAGAACCCTCACGTGGAGGGCAAGTTCAACATTCAGGACTTAGCTGATTTTGAGCATAAAGACCTATTTTTAGAAGATGGCGTGCAGAACACACCAACGATGCCGAGATGTACACGCCACACATTGTCTATCTTTAGATGATCAAATTGAAGCATTTTGCATGGAGACAAGCTAAGAATAGGATTTTCACTTCAGTTAACTATAAGAGGTCTATAGATATCACACTTTCATGTGTGGCTATGCCTGTAAATGGTGCATGGCTATTAATAACATGTGACCTATTTTTGGAATAGATAAGCAGTGAAGGGAAAGTCCCCACCCTATATATATGATGTGAATCACATAGTAAGATATATAGATATACAAAGATAGAGAAGAGAGATATATAGGTATATGCAGAGCGTAAAAGGTAATCATAGAGAGATATGGCATATGACTGGATAACTATATCAGATCCATGCACGCATCGGTACAGAATGTCATTATTGTAAGGAACTTATGTGGTTATTAATAGATATAAGTTATTAGCTGAATCTAAGTGTCATTCTTGTGTGTAATTGAGTAGTGCATGTTCTTGATTCAATCATGATTATCGTTTAAGCTTGTTCTTTCTTAGATTTGAATATGGCATGCATTGTAGAATGAGGGATTAGTTATGGATCTATATGTTTCTTCCTTCATCACGCTAACATCCTGATACAACAACCCTAAAGAGGGACCTGGTACCTTTGTGCACTTCAGGTGAGCGCTCAGTCTAGGCTGAGTGATGTGCCAGCGCATCTAGGGTGTTATCTGGTAAATTTTAGGCTGCATCACTAGTACATCCATTAGTTAGCAAGATAATTTGGGCAGTAGGGAAACATGGGTAAGTCATATAACAAGTGCATCTATGGTAGGGAAAATGTCTTCGTTATTGTTTGGAGGTACCTTTTTAGGCATGTCATCAACATAAAATTCAAGCAAGTAGAATTTTGGACTCACTTCTGGGAGTAGTACCACCACATAGACCGTAGGAATTCAGTTCAGTAATACCATTGGGACACATGGAAGTACATCTTCTGGTCCACTTCTAGCTATAGGTGGACGATCAGGGGGTATAGGTGGCTCTTGTTTTGGTGGTTCTGGAGGTAGAGGTAACACATGAGGCTCTGGATCAAGTGGGTAGGGTCTACACCAACCCCAAAATATTTACACGGAGATGTCTCCACATCTTCCATAATATAGGGGAATAGAAGATGTTGCCGTACACGTGCACATGTGTGAGATACTGTGGCACACAAAGGGGATCAAAACTTATGAGTGCAAGGAAATTCAATTTGTAACTACATTACAGAGACGTGGACATAGTTGGTACAGGAAGTTTGACCCAGATCAAACTTGTGTAGATTATGCAACATTAAAAGATGCATTCGTTAAAGAGTTCTATATCCCTGAATTTGAGTAGAAGAGTATAATTGCACTCAAGGATATTAAGAAGGGAACTACTGAGAGTGTCCGAGAGTATGATGCCCATTTTAAAACACTTTTATCTAAGCTTTTTTATGATATTGATACAAGCAAACATGCACAATGGTTTGTTGGAGGACTGATCACAACTCTTAGAAGGGCGCTGTCACATAAGACATACATTGATTTGCGTGAAGTACTTGAGGAAACTTTACATGCTGAAATAGTTGGAAGTATAGGCACTGGAGTCAACCCATTCTTGGAAGCAGAGATTGCATATATGGTGAAGCAATTGGAGAAACTATCGACAAATTTGGCACATGAGACACACATTGGGATTCTGTGTACAAAATGTGAAGTTGAAGGGCACACTAAGGATAGATTTCCCCACAGGATAGTGTGTTAATTATTGCTAGACTATGAGATATGTCATCTGAAACATGACGCCAACTGCTGCATGTTATTACAATGCACAATAAGGAAAAATGTATCATGTTATTGTAAAATTTTCTGGTCCACGACTCATGATACAAAATACTGTAGGTTGATTGGTCAGATCTAGGATGCTATAGATATTGGTGTACTAAATAAAAGAGTATTAAATAACTACAAAGGTAAAGGTGAGCACTAGGATCAGAATCACAATCAAGCGCACTATGATCAGAATGAGGGGCACTATTAAGGAGGACATGACAGAGGTCGAGGATACCATGGTGGATTTGGAGGCTGAGGCCATGGTGGTGGACGAGGAAATTTCCCTCATGGAAAATGCTTTACATGTGGATCACCTGACCACTACTGACATGAATTTCCTCAGAATATTACTTGTTATTTTTATGGGGAGACTCATAAGTATGAGGAATGCCTGGATCTATACGAGCATCTTAGAAAACAACATAAATAGGAAAACAAGGGCACATGAATGGTTAGGATACAACGCACTATGGAAAATTAGTGGATGCCAAATTTTGTATCGGAACTTGAGGTATTACCTATGAAGATTACTACATGCACTGAAGCTACACGTGCCAGAAAAGTGTTACAGCAGAAGCCTACCATCACTAAGGAGGGTGTTTTACATGCACGATATCTGGATCCTGCGCACCAAAAGGAGGTTTATCAAGAGAGCATGGAGGTACTCAAAGACATTCAAGGGGAAACAATGTGTTTAAAGGATCAATCACAAAAGATGGAACATAACAGGGCAACATAGATGGTCTAGTAAGATATAGATGACTTGAAGGAGGTATGCAAAATTCTACGCCAGGAAAATATCATTCCATTACTAGGGAGTTGGCTAAAGGGAAACAATCCGTGTGTAAATATTGAGAATGGACGTCAGATCCTGCATGAAAATCTTCCCTCTCATAGCCTAGATTACAACAAGAAGATCACTCTGTACCTTGGTACACCAGAGAAGGAGACCCTACGGTATTCATGCACACCATGAAGGAACAATGGATAGACCAATTTGAAAGAAGAAATATGCTTGCATATAACTTGTGTGGGATAATAGTGCACTAATGGGTGGTTCACAGGGATAATATTGTAGAATGGAATGAATTCAGGATTTCTCTAACAAGTCAGTTTTCCAGGAGTAATGCACCTACTCAAATATGCACATATCATGGTAATCAACCTATTATGCACCATGTTCAATGGTCTAAGAGGCTTTGGACAGAAGGGAAGGAAGATTTACCACCTTTTCTATGGGTGCACAAAACTTATTCCACTCTAAAAGGCTGCACACATGCTTGGTATGTATATGCGAAGCTACATACAAAAACTGGAAATTGGCAGGATTTGATTGCAGGAATGGTCGAAAATTTTTACTACTTCTCTACTAACCCAACAATGGAAAATGTATTAAGGTTTATAAAGCACTTAACCATGAGAGAAAGTGCAAATGCGGAAGAGCTCATTCAGGAGTTATTTGGTGAGACAGACTCAGGGGTGCACTTTGATGAAGAAGAAGAAACAAATGTCGTGCTACTTAAGCATACTTGCTTAGAGAAAGAAAAAAGAAAGATGGTCTACATAGTGGATGATGAGGAAGTAGAAGATTTGGATATAGATCATTTAACGGGTATGTGTGAGGTGTCTGGCAGTGTGTATAAAAAGGCGCACACCTATCATAAACCCATGAAGACAAAAAAAGTGAATATTGGTACGGATGCTGAACCTAAGGAGGCAATAATTGGGGATTATTGGTCCAACTTTGAAGTGGCAAAAATCATTGAGTTACTACATGATTTCAGGACTTATTTCCTAGAGGCTACCATGAATTAAAAGGAGTGCATGAATTATTTAGAGAGATGTAGATTAAGCTTAAGGAAGGTGTGCTCCCGGTCAGGAAAATACCTTATAGAATGAAACCTAACATGCATGTAAAGGTTAAGGAAGAAATTGACAAGATATTGAAATATGGCATCATCAAACCCCTAGAAGAATAAGAGTGGGTTAGCCCCATGGTTATCAATATAAATAAAGATGGCCATATTAGGATTTGTGTGGATTATAGAGAACTAAAATCTACATGTGTGATTGATCCCTTTCCTACACATTTCACAGAGGAGATATTAGAAGGCCTTGCAGGGCATGGAATCTATTATTTTACAAATGGATTATCTGAGTATCATTAGGTCAGAATTGCACATGAGGATCAAGAGAAGACAAATTTCACCACTGAATGGGGAAGTTTTGCATATACTATAATGCCCTTTGGTTTAAAAAATGCACGTACTATATTTTCATGTATATTTATTCAGGAATTCTAGGATTTTATTCACAACTTCTTGCAGGTTTACTTGGAAGATTGGACGATGTATGGACTTATTAAGGATCATTGTGACAATTTACACTTAATGTTTGAAATATGTAGACAATTAAACATCTCTTTAAACATCAAGAAGTGCGTGTTTGCTACACCTTTTGGCACTTTATCAGGGGACATTATCTGAAAGGAAGGTTTGTGAGTGGATCCAACTAAGGTTGTAGATATTGTTGGCTTGGAAGAGCCTACCAATCAGAGTGAGGTGTGTAGATTTTTGGGTCACACTGGATATTATAGAAAATTTATAAAAGAATATGCTAAGATTGTTGCACCCTTGGAATATTTACTAAAGGGAAAAGGGACATGCTATTAGGGAGAACTGCAACAATGTGCATTTAAGGCATTGAAGGAAAGACTTACTACAACGACTATTCTATGTTTTCCCTCATGGAACCAACCATTTCATGTACATGTGGACATCTCTGGCACAGACATTGGTGTGGTGTTAGCTCATCCTGGAGAAGGTATTATAGATCATCCTATATGTTTTACTAGTAGAAAGTTGACTCCTATAGAGTAGAATTATACAACTACTGAGTGCAAAGCCTTGTCAATGATCTATGAATTGCATAAATTTAGACAATAGCTAATAACACCATTTTTATTTTACACCAATCACATGGCATTGAAATACTTAGTAAACAAGCCCATTTTATAGGGGCACATATGTCAATGAGTGATCTTATTCCAAGAATTTGATTTCACAGTCATGGTAAAACTAGGTAAAACTAATTCTGGCCAAGACCATTTATCAAGAATTCAATCAAGGGAGGACACGTCGACAATTGAAGATACAATACCGGATGCACATTTATATAGGTTACAATGCACACCTTCAGAATTGGAGGATATTGATTTCTTTCTACGTACAGGTACGTCGCTAGATGAGATGAAATACTTAGAGAAGAAACACCTTGGAATTTATGCGGCACCTTTTATGTTGATCAATGGTGACCTATAAAAGTTAGTCCATGATGAAGTATTGCACCAGTGTGCACTAGTGCATGAGTGCACATATATCATGGAAGAGCATCACGGTGGTATTACAGGTGGGCACTATGTAGGTGATGCCACTGCGTGCAAGATTCTACTCACTGGATTCTAGTGGGAGACCCTCTACAAAGATTGTAAAGCATATTGTAAGGCGTGTGATCACTGTCAACACGTTGGTAAACCTGGGAAAAGAGATGAAATGTCCTTAAGACATATTCCTAGTGCAGATCCATTTGATAAATGGGCTTTAGACTTTACAGGTCCTATTTCACCAGCCGTGCATAGAACTAGATTGTGCTACATCATCACTTGCACAGATTATCTTACAAGGTGGGTAGAAGAAACACCTACCAAGGATTGTATAGTAGCTACAACAACCATGTTCTTATGGGAAAATATTCTTACAAGGTATGGATGCCCGTTAATCTTGACAAGTGATAGGGGTACACATTTTTTAATGAGACAATCGGGATACTATTGGATGAATTTATGATTACGCACCATAAGACTACACCCTATCATCCTCAGGAAAATGGGACTGTTGAGGCCTTCAACAAGATTTTGAGCTAGACATTGACAAAAAATTGTGATGTTGGAAGGAAAGATTGGGATGATAAAGTTTTTGCCATGCTTTGGGTGTATAAAACAACATACAAGAGGTTAAACAAGGCCACACCATTTTAGTTGGTGTTTGGAATAGAAACAGTTCTTCCTATGGAATTCATGTCACCTTCTTTGTGTATTGTGCACATTGGAGGTCTAGCCAATGAGTAAGCTTTGGAAGAAAAAATTGATAGATTGATATAGTTGGATGAAAGGCATGCCATAGCATGTTGGAGTCAGAAGAAGGAAAAGGCCAGGAAGAAGGCATGGTATGACAGGAACATTAGGGACAAAAAGCTTGAGATAGGAGAGATGGTGCTTCTCTATGATTCTAAGTTTCTGCACCATCCAAGCAATCTTAAAGTGCATTGGTTAGGACTGTATATTATCACTCATATACTTGAATCAGGCAATTTCCAGTTAGAGACACTTGATGGAATACGGTTACCCAGTTACTTCAATAGGAGTAGGATAAAGCCCTATTATAAATAAGTCTTCTTGGTGTTTTTAATAAGGCAGTGCTGCCATTTAGAATACGATTTTATTTATGTATTTCCTTTTTTCATCGCTATGCTTTGTCAATTTAGTTTGGTGTTTTGTGTAATAAGTGCATTTTCACATTGCAAGCTAATTACCATTTGAAGTATTTTTATGCGTAGAGGATTGCACATACTATTGGTGTGGGGTGGTTACTCACAACTGGGTTCACATGAGAATGAATTTGTTACAAGTGATAGTTAAGTGTGGAAAGGAGTTGTTAGAAAGGAGATTGCTCTAAAAAGATGACCATAAATGAAGATAAATGAGGGAACATTATAATGCAAGGTAAAAAATGACCATGGAGACTACCACAAGAAGGCATAATGGTGAGGTACTTGGGCACATGGAAGCATGCTGAAGAGAAGTTTGTAGACATAAGGTAGGAAGGCATTCTAGAAGGTTATAGCTGGGGTGTGAAGATGTACTATGCAGATATTATGAAAATGGTCAATTAATGAGAGGATTGTTGGTAGGTGAAGGAACAATAAATGCATTAAATTTTGGAATATATATATATATATATATATATATATATATATATATAAGGATGTGATACATGTTCATTTTTACCTTTGTGATCACACGTAATTGAGCGAGCTAAGTGTGATCGAGTCGAGAAAATTTTGTTGAGGTGCGGAGTGTTGTGAAACCAGACATGGAGAGCAAACTATTGTGTGGAAGAGGCTTGCGTACCCATTGGTGTAGGGTTTAAGTGAAGTAGAAGTGTTGAGAAGGAGCTAGCGCATGTGGTTTCAAGCTAGGGCACATAAATTCAAGATAGTGTTTGAGTTTTCTTGTTACAGACAACAAAAAGGTGAGATTTTTTATGATGGCTCCAAAGAAAGCACCTGCAGCAGGCATGAAAGGAAAGAAGAAGGAAGAAGATGAAGTTGAAATTACTCCCAACAGTAGTTTTTCAGAGATGCAATACCCAGAAGGATTAATAGTCAGACAAGAGTAGGATTCCCACATATGTAGATACAAGATAAGTGACTAAAACCACCATACCTCAGATAACAAGGGAGAGTTGGACGTGTTGCTAAATAAGAAGACTAACAAGTGCATGGTGGAGGATATTCCAGTGTATGATGATGCTGAGGAGAAATTACTAAAGCAGGAAGGAGTTTACCAGTTGAATTATCTCCCGTATTTTGGCAAATATGAACCCTTATACCAATGGATGATGAGCAGAGTGCACGAGGACTTATTTTATTTCACCAGATGAAGGGTTAGGATCACATCAGCCTTGGTTTCGACACTAACATAATTGAATGGCATATGGGTAGACCTTGTTAGTTATCTGAATGATAAATTAGTGGTCATAGAAATAAGAAAGGAGTTGGGATATACCAAGGGTCTGTGCAGAATGAACATTGATAAACTGAAGAAGTTTCTAGTGGTGTAGGCAGCTGCACATCTGCTAACCAAGTTGAATGACCAAGAAATATGGTTACAGATAAACACCATGTGTCTGTACATTGCAAATAAGATTTCTTAGGGAGTAGTATACAACCTAGTAGGCTATATTGTAGACACCATTATTGAGGAAGTGCACACAAGAGAAAATATAATTTTTGGTGCTATCCTCCTTTCTCTTGTGTTTTTATAAATTGGAGTGCTTGATGGGCCAACGAACAAGATCTAGGAGTACCCCTTGGAAAATGGGTCCCTCATGGAGAGGTTTGAAAAGTATTTATGTGAAGGATCAATGAGTGGGCCATTTAAGCAGAGGGTAGATATGTGCTATGACTAACTTCGCGTGGTATTTGAGGAGTGGCACATTCCCAAGGAGCTACCTTCAGTGGTGGGAAAGGCAATACAATTCGTGTTGTACCAACACTTTTGCATTGCATGGTTTTCTATGAGGAATGGGACATGGATCCCATAGTGCAAACTACCCTATGCCTTCATAGTGCACTACTTCTAGGCCTCAGTTCACCGATTTATTGATGCATGCCATTTGAACTTCAATGCAGATAAGGTAGATTGTGACTACCACACCCTCAGGAAGACATATGTGTATTGAGGTTGGATTTCCTACATCGAGAGGCTCATCTTGGATGTCATAAGTATGAATCAAGTAAGCTTGGCTATTGGGGAAAATGGAGCCACACTCGTATACCTTCAGCTTAAGCCTAAGTTGGAGAATAACAAGTATGTGGAGAATGATTTTGTGCTCCCAAGGCCACCTAAGGGAAAGCATACAGTAGAGAACATGTCAGCTTTAAATTGTGCAACAACTATAGATGTAGATGAGAAGGAAGAAGAACACAAAGATAGTGGTGGCTTAGATCATAGAATTTATAGGCAACCCATAGATAGAGTAGAGACTAAGCACGTAGATACTCCATCATAGGCATAGGAAGGAGATGGGGAATTGGACGTGGAAGAAGTCCATGAAGAGCGTCTTTTTAAGAGGGTATTAAGAAGAACAAGAAATCAAGGCACGTGAAATCCACATCTTGTAAGAATATCACCATGAATCTCCCCTCAGAAAGAGGCAACTGAGAAGAAGAGGAGAAAGCTAAAGGTGAATGAGGAGGCGGATGAGTCTACCGAGAGTGCGTGTAGAACCCCAGTGTAGCTAGAAGATAAGGAGGAGCCCAGAGATGAGGACATGAATGGTGAAGAGGAAGGTACAAAGGAGGTAGAAGAATCAGAGTATGAGCAGCCTCACGTGCATGACTGTACTCAGGACATCTAAAGGGAAACTCCAAACCTTGGCACTCAGGTTAATAAGGGACCAAGAATAAGGAAAACAAGTGAAAAATACACTATTCTGAGTATGGGATATGTTGAGGACATAAGAAAAATCATCCGCACCTGTTTTCAAAGCACAGTGGACCTGAAGGAGTTATATGCATGGGATCTGATGGAAGCAAACATGACCACTACACATGCAAGGAAACAACTATCCTGGTCCATGTATACTCACATGGATGAGCTATATTTTGATGTATGTGAGGAGTCTTGTGTGTCAAGAAGAGTCAAGAAGGTACCTCAGAACAGACACATGAATGTAAAGCCTACTCTCATGTCTGATGTGTAGGTGAGAAATTCCTTGGTTAAGGTATTTATAGAGGTGGCGTGGAGGAATATCGATAAGGCTGCCACTATTAGAGTGCTACTTGAAGATAATAAGGATTAAACTACAAAAATAATGCATCTAAAAGGAGATAAGGATCTAGAGAATAAAAATAATGAGGCCTTCTTCAGCATGGAAAAATAAATTGGTGACTATGTCCTGAAAGCAAGACCACATCTAGAGTCTAAGGTACCTAAAATTTTTCCTTCAATTATACATTATGTGCGCACATTAGTTAATTTGGTACTCGAGGATGGACCAATTTGAATACCAATGCCGAAGGATCCTGAAAAAGAAGTAGAGAGAGACAAGGCCTCTGTGGTTAGAAATATTTCATCTTACGAGGCATTACGACAAACTTTACAAGATGAGCTGAAGAAAGCATATCAAAATTTGAACATATGTGCAGCTCTAGAAGTAGTGATCAAGATTAGAACTATAATAGAAGATAATGAAGTTCTAAAAGTAATGAAGGATGAGACTTTAGGGCTTGTAGAGTGATTGGCATTAGTAAAGAAAAAGCACGAAGCCCTTGTAGCAACACAAAACCCACATAAGAAAAGGTTAGATGAGATTGGGAAGCTCATAACACAAAATATGGATCTTCTGGAAGGAAGAATGTCTATTATGGCTAATGTTGTTCTAGTAATGCAGAATGAAAAGGGAGAGATAACCCAAGACAAGTTGGAAGCTATTGCCACAAACATTCCAAAGAAAATGAGAAACATGCTGGATAATTGGAAAACATTGGAGGATGAGATCAAAACAAAATATCTAGAGTTGATCCTCCCAATTGAAGTAGAGGGTGCTGCAGAATAGAAGTCCATTTCTTGTAAAGTAATTCTTTACATTCTTTGTATTTTTATTCTGTATTGTTTTGCAACATCAGAAGGAAAACCCATTTCCGGGGTAGAAATGTAGTTTATTGTGGGGTAATGTTGAGTAGATAGAGGATGACACTAAGGAGAAGGCACACAAAAGATTCATGCACATGAATAATGTAGATTTGAAGGCACAGAAGGATAGGGAAGGAAATGTGTGCTAGGACAAGCTGATTTGGGACTTAGCTATTTTTCATGGTTACAGGATACTTTTAGAGATAGCGTGTAGAGCACACATTGGGATGGAGACTTGGGCGACACACAAATGATATTTTGGTACGAGTGTTTGATGAGTGCCATGCACAAGTTGAAGATATTAATAGGATTACTACTATCAGTTAACTGTAGGACATCTATTATTAGCGCACTTACATGTGTGCCTATTATTGTAAAGGCACATGGTTATTTTCAGCATGCAACTTATTTTGGGAGGTGGGTAAGCAGTGAAGTGAAAGTCCCCACCTATATAACCATGTATTAGTCAGTGTAGTTAGAGAGAGACAATGTGTATGAGCTATTGTGGAGTTATGCTGCCAGATCTGATGTGCGCATAAGCTTATGATGCTATTTATTGGAAGAAGCTTCTATATTTATTGTGTTTAATATAATGGAGTGCATTAGTTGGATAATGATGTTAAACATAACTATAACTAGTTCTTGTATGGATAATCCTATCATTGATATTATTTAATTCAATTTTCTTTAAGATCTAGATCTAGTTATGATCTGTGGAATGTTTATGCTATTTATGGATATGAATGAATTATATCTTCATCACGTTAACATCCTACACAAGAAACTCTAAAGAGGGGCCTGGTACCTTTGCGTGCTTCGAGTGAGCACTTAGCTTAGGCTGGGTGATGTTCTAACATGCCTGGGTTATTTGTGGTAAATTCTAGGTTACATCGCCAACCTTCTGCCGAGTCTTGAGTGATAGATCATGGCAAGATAAGTAGGATTCCTTTTAGGTTTGTTAATAGGAGTTAAGTCTAGGTTTAGACCAAGTCCTAGTTAGTTAGGATAAGTTTAGACTCGATCTTAGGTCATTAATGAGGTTTGAGTAGGTCATTGAGTGAGGTGGCTAGGTGAGGTGGTTAAGTGAGGATATTCATTAATTTAATTAAGATAATTAATTTAATTAACATGTGCACTAGGGGATATGCATAACTAGGCTATGGTTAATTTAATTAATGAGGTTTAAAGGCATTATGACCCAATTTTGGTGTCTACAATAACATTGACTTAACACAAGTGAATATATCGATAAATATCGTGACGCATATTTGGATTAATGGCTTTTGTGACACCTAGAGCAGATTTATAATGATCGTTTAGCCAAAAGAATCATTGTACATATATTTTTTCCATGGCAAACAATTTTTTGGAGTAAAATTAGGGCTACTTCTGTTGAATTAAATATGAGGCACAATATTTTAGCTAGGGAATTGGCTTGTCGATTGATATGTTCTACAAAATTGCTCCATATAATGATTTCTTTGTTCATCATAAACAATGAAACTAGGGCTACAAATCTTTACAACTTCATTTCCACGACAGAGTCGCCACATTCCTCTTAGACATGGGAAACTGTATGCTAAAAGTATATTACTAACTGGTAGTTGCGCTTTGCGGTCCCCTACCATATTTCAGATTACTAACTGGTAGTTAAGCATGGCCGCCAGTTGATCAACAAATATTCTCACTGACTTCTATAGTTTGGTAAAAGCTGAAAACCGTGTAATTTGGATACATTATTGTAAACAAAAACTCAAATGAAAGAACCGATAAACAAAAAAATTCAAACGAAAGAATAAATAAAAAATCATAAAAACTAGTTTTGAAGTAATTGCTGTAAACAAATGAATAGTTTAATAGTTTTGATCCATTGTGCACACATTTGGTAGTTCATGGTGTGATTGCATTGGTGACCACATTAGTTGATAATTATCCGACATTACATTTTCAATGCATTGACGATAAATAATTTATAATAGGAAAAAATTCAAATCAAAAAGATTATATTGAATTTATCATTATATTCAAGATTCATATAAAATTTATGTGAAAATAGGAGAAAGATGATTATCAAATGTTAGCATTTGATGGTGGAAGCCACAAAACGAGCCCACATTACAAGGAAAATTTTCATATACACTCCTCTTTCTTCATTTGGAGATTGAAACAAGTTTTATTCTTATTTCTCCCTTTTATTATCCTTGTGATCATAGGTCATTATAATTAGATGCTTGAGCCTAGGAAGAAGATTCATTATTCAAGGACTCAATTTCTTGTTTCCAAACATGAACTTGAGTTTAGTGAAGCCTTTTATCTCTTGAAATTCCATTTCCGTTCTTCCTCAAGTATCACATTCCATTTTGTTTGATATTGTTGCTATGGGAAAGGAAGAGGAGACAAACAATTAAGAATATGAAGAGATTTTGAAGTTCCCTACATAGAATAATTACATATATGTAAAAATAAATATAAAACTATTAAGGAGATGATGGCGATGATTAAACAATATTTACAAAGAAATTTAATTTTAGGAATGCCTATCGGCCCATTTTTAAAAAAAAATTGTAAATCATATTTGAAAATTTGTTAAAACTTACCAATTCCTTATACCTTTTCACATTCACAATAACTACAAAGGCCCTTATCTCTTGACCACATATTATGGTAGGCTTGTGCTTTTGCATTTAAATTCTCAATTCCGTTCAACATTATATCTAACACATCATCATTCTAAGCATTTGTAAAAGATAAAGTACTAGATATAGCTTGATTCAACAAAATATCAAGCTTTGCTAGTTCGTTTTGAACCAAAGAATGCAAAAAATGTCTTTGGGAGTGGTTGTTAAATTGGGAGTTTATTTATTTAATTAAAATGTTAGCCCTAAAATCCAGAATATTAATTGTTCAATATCCTTTATTAAAATATCATTAACAATGGCTATAAAAATGTCATCCAAAAGACTATCAAGTGAAAATTTGATTTTTCATCATCATTTAATGCAGTTTCTCCTGAAGAAGGTGTGTTTGATATTTGTTTTCTTACTAGAGAAGGCTGCCTTATCCCATGAATCATATTTTGTAGATTGAAAGTTTCATAGGCATGAACCCCACTTTCAATCCCAAGATATTCCTCATTCAAATTAATTTCATTTAATACAAAAATACCCCGTGCACTTGGAACATTGCCCAATGAAAAATTTAGAAACTTAGATGTAAAATTTAGGGTACCCCTTCTTGAAACTGGAGTATTAAATGAAATATGTTTCCCACTGCCCCTAGTCCGGACATTTTTTTGTGATGGTGGTGATGACATATTTTTCCTCAAAGTAATAGATGTACTTCGAGGCCGAGGAGGCATTGTAATAATTAATTGTATATAACATGATAAAACATAAATGATAAACATAATAAGAATGAAATAATATAAAATAATATATCATTTATGATTAAAAATACGTGTTTGCATAGATTGCAGCTGAGATGCAGATGGGGCCGGTATTAGTTGTGGTTTCTGTTAAAGAGTAGAGTGAAAATATTAGGAGTGGTACTGGTAGTTGTGATCTAAACGTAAGTAACCATTAATAATTTAAATTATCAATTTCTTCATTTAAAAATATAAAAAACTAAAAAATTAAAATTACAACTTAAATGAGAATACATACCCTGAGGTAAAAAAGATATATCTTAATCTTGTGTTTCATCAAATTCATATACAATTGTTGTTGGACTAACATGAGCCTGATGATATAAACCTGCGCTACTGGTGGTTGCTACAATAAAGGAATGTTAACAAGTTATAAATGTTTAATGTATATTTATATGAAATTATATATACTTTAAAACGTATTGAAATATATAAATAATAAATACCTACAATTAGTTACATGGTGGATGTGAATTAGATGCGGAGCTTAGGAAATCATCATCAGTTTCACTTGATAAGTGCTTATTTGTGGAGTAGTGTCCTCAGTCTGCTAATTGTCTAAAATAGTAACTGAATCTTTGGAATCTGGTGGGAAATTTCCTCTTATAGAAACCTCTCTTTGGGTTGCATCTGCAAAAACTATCCCTTGTTATAATTCAACAGTGAACAAACTATTAATCACAAAAATAATATATAAAATATTAAGAAAATTAATGATAATTATTAAAAAATAAACAATCATAAATTTAGGGCTCACCTCCTACTGTTTAATTATTAAATACATAGTTATTAGCTTTATGTGGAGTGTGGTAGGAGAAGGGGCGCTGCATAAATTGTATAGAGATTCATAATATAATGCAAGAATAAAATTTGTGGAATTAATAGTAACAATTTCATTCACATTAATGTAACTTAGGTAAATTCTTATCCTGGAGTATAAAAAAGTACACCAATCCTATTTTTTGTCCACTAATGGCTTGCACAATATAACATAAGGTCTATTATGGAATATATGTATATCGACCCTGTAATATAATTCTATTTTGGAAAAATTAAACCATAACTTGCAGAAACGGGTTACTAAAGTCTAAAATACTTGAGGGGAATTCCCCTTTTTGAAGGATTTGGGGCAACTGTAAATGTAAGGAGACATAAAATTGATAAATTACAATAAAACACAAAATCAAAATTCATGAAAAAAAATGATGTAAATAGTAATATGATTATTAAAAACTTACCGTTAGCTGCATCGATAAATAATTTGAAGTGAGAATCTAAATACTTGACATATTCATATGTTAAAATAGACTTCATTGTGACAAGATCCACATATTTGTGTGGTAGTATTAAAAAATGCTCAATGTCTTCAGGGGACGTTCCAAAGGATAATGTATGTGATGTGAGTTGAATATGAAAAGTATAAGAGGAACTGTTATAGTTAGGTAAAAGGTTGTTGAGTGTTTTTGTGTTTTTTGGAAACTGGGGCATATAAACTAGCCCTGTGAAACTAGTGGCTTCAATCCATTGTGAAAATTAATTAGGATTTGATAGAAGGGTATAGAGTTTTGGAAAGATAAGGATCTTAAATGAAAACTTACGGATTTTAATTGGTGGGCTCGTGGGATTTTTGGAGATGACCTTCCTTATTTGCATTTTTGTAATAAATGGAATAGACCTTCCTTCCTATTTAGATAAGACCTTCCTTTCTGGGCTCAAGGATTGGTTTTTGGTGGACAATTGAGGCTATTTTATCATTTAATGTATGCTCTTATAGTCTAGATAAGCATTGTGTAAACTGAAAATGAGTAGATTGGTTATATACATATAAGAAGTTTTGGAGGGTGTTACCAGAAACTAGCATACAAAAATGCTACTAACTGGTAGTATTCTCCATGCTACTGGTTGGTAGCATTCTACATGCTACTGATCGATATCATTCTCTATGATACCAATTGACATCATTCTACATGATACAGATTGATAGCATGGAGAATGCTACTAGCTGGTAGCAAGGAGAATGCTACCAGACAATATATTTCTCTATACTAGTGGCCAATAACATTCTCCCTAATACCATCCAATAGCATTCTCCATTCTACTAGCCGGTAACATACTCCTTATTACCAACCAATAACATATAGAATGCTACCAAATTCTACAATGTAGAATGATACCATCCCGTAGTATAGAAAATGCTATTAGCCGATAATATGTAGAATTCTACTGCTATGGCAATGACAAACTTTCCCTAAATATTGTAAAAAATTCACCATCCCCACGATTTTTTTCCTGTGATTCACAATACTTTCGAAAGTGGTTTTTCAAAATTCCCCAAATAGTTTCTACAATTTTTTTGGAGGGACCCTTAAAATTTAGCTTGTTACCATCATTTCTTATTTTGGTGATGTTTCTATGGATGTTATTGAGATGAGATTTAGATGGATTATATCTTAGTATACTATGGATGTATGCCGTTTGGATATTTAAATCATCATGGATAATAATTGATTAATTTGGATGATTTAGCTCGTAATTGATTTTATTATTTGGATGTTTGTGCTATCATTTCACTTAGTTTATTGTAATGAGAAATTATGATGTGTGAGTTGAGTGTACAGGTTATAGGTTCACCACATGAGAACGTGGGACTCAGGGTTTACATCGCCAATATTGTACAATTGGATATTTGGGCCAATTTTTCCCCTTTTGTTTGATCAATTTTATCTTTCTTGTCTTTGGATGCGGATGGAAATGAGAAAACCATAATCCTCATGCATATTTCATCATTTGATTCGAACACCTTGGCTTGTTGCCTCCTTAGATTCATTTTGGTATTAATTATTATAATCTCATTTTTAAATCCATCTAATGGGTTTAATGGCTCCAACTTGTATTAAAGATTATTTAATTAGTTTAATATTATTTAAGGAGGTATGGGTCCACCCAATCATGAAATAGGTGGGGCCCACCACCTCTTAAAGTGTGCCACTTTTCACAAACCCGAATTTAGGCTAAAATTGGAATTTGTAAGAGGTGATTTACTTATTGGGAGTCTCATTTACACTAAAATGGGCCCCTTGGAACCTAACTTTCAAAAGATGTTTTCCCTCCCATTTGATCCTCTTTTGTACACATATTCATTAATGATCTTGTTTTGTGAGCCACTTTGAAATTTGGAGAGGATTTTATTTTGTTAAATTTTAATTTTGAGAGATTTCCTCCATTAAGACTCTTGTCTTATGCATGATAGGGACTTGGGGTGTCTTAGTTTTAAGAAGGATATGGGTGACACATGTCACCCTCCCATTGGTTTTAATATTTTAGTTCCTTCATAATTATTCCTCCATTTTGGAGGGGGTTTGGAATTCTTGGCTCACTTATTGGCACTTGGAGTTTGGAGAGCTCAGAGGAACAAGGATCTTAGAAGAATTTGTTTGAATTTTTAGTTATATTTCTTTGGCTTATGAGGTAGGCCTCACACTTATTGGTATTGTTTTATGTTGTCAACTAAATTTATGGTTTGGTTTTCTTGTCTTCAATTTAGGATTACACTTAGTGTTGATTTGAGTGTTGTGTTGATCTTGTTTTTCTTATTTCCCCCATCCATCTCCATTGGGAATGAATTTTGGATTTTTGGGAAGAGATAAGAACCCATATTAAGAATAATGGATCTTCTTGGTTGTTTTTTGGGTAATGGAAGAGACAAGTAGAGGGGTTCTTGATATTTTATAACAAAGTGATGCGTTTAATTGGAATTGAAAATTTGATCAAATGTGAAAATTTTCCCTCTTCCTCGTCATGAGAAGTTGGAAATTATTTTTGGTGTTGGTTTATGGTATGGTTTTTGTTGGTGTGTATGAAAATCCATCCTTTTGTCCCCTTCCTTATGCATATTTTAGGCATGCAACCTCTCTCTCCCATGTGCTTAGAGGGAGGCTATCATATCCTCCACTTATGGAGATGCAATGCAATGATCTCAATTGGACGAGTGGACAACCAAGCCACCTCTCTTTTGTTTGAAGACTTCCTATTTGATGTAGGATCATAAATTTTGGGGTATTACTTGGAGTGTATATTGTCTAGAGAAGGGATGAATTAATTGAAAATTTGGCATGTTGTTCCTGTTTTAGGGAGGCTTTTGCTCTTGAATTTTAGAGAGTTAAGTTTTCTTATAAAGTGTATGATGAGAAGTATTGTGGGAAGGGTTGTATTATTCTTGTAAACCCCATGGTTATATCTTTATCTCACCTTGTTTGAAAAGGAAGAAATTATGTGTATGTAAAAGAAAAATGGAATTATTTTATTTACTTATCTTATAATCTTGTGTTGAAATGGATTAAACTTGTAAGATTTTGTGACATGAGGTTATCCTTCTATCTAGGTTCTTCATGTGTTATGTCTTGAGATAAAACTCTTGAACTTACATAAATATCTTCCATTTGTAATCAAATTGAATAATAGATGTTATGTATCTAACTTGCCATTTCTAATTTGTATATCTAGCTTGGGGAATGAAGAAAAGAATTATGAGGCTCTTGTTGTTTAGAAATTCCAAAATGAAATATGATATGTAATCTTACTTTTGAACGAGAGAATTTGTATATTGTGTCAATGTGAAAGAACTTGAAATTATAGTTGTTTTACAAAGGAAATCTTGTTGTTAGAGGATAAACATCATTTCTAGTTGAGCCTTGAGCTTATTGGAATACTTACCAAAATTTTAATTGACTATTAAAATGATTAAGAAATGCTAATGTCAAAATTTCCAAACTCGAAATCACATATAGTTAGTTTGTTGCAAAAAAAAAAGAGAAAATATTTGGTATAAATTTCTAAGTTGAGATATAGGCTATCAATTTACCCATTATTTAACCACTCATTGGTTTTCTAGAAGAAATTTCATCTCCTTTTCAAGATAGAATTTGAGAGCTTCTTTTTAAATGTATAGTTATATTTTTATTGATTTCCATATACATCATAGAGGTTTTTTATATATGAAATTGATTTTTAAAAATAATGGGCTGTTAGAATATTTTTATTCCTACTTCCTTACACCTGCATTAAAATAATTTTAGTATATATATATATATATATTATGTTGTGTTTTATATAGAGTAAAATTTATAAAAAAGGGGTCAAAACAAGGGTGCCACGACCCCCCAATCTCCATTGTATTGACATTAGGCCTTGACCCTAATTTTTTCATAGATACCCAGTTGTAAAAGAACATGTGTGACCTCAATAGAACAAGGTGTTGGTGCAGGTTTTTGGCCTACTCTACTAGGAAATCCAACTATTAATGCATCCTACACACACACACACACACACACACACACACACACACACACACACACACACACACACACACACACACACACATGTATTTGTGTATATGCCTACACACTTCACCTAGGCGGCTATATATCTTCATGTATATACATATGCATGTAGATTTATCACCTATATAAAGGATAGACATATACATATGCAAAGTTTTTCCTTGTTAAACCATAATAGGGAGGAAAAATAAATAAATGAACAAATAAATAAATATAGGAAAATAAATGGATGAATATCCTTTGATATTCTCCCATAGAATCCATAGAAACCCCCTGTAAACCTGCAAATACTAACAAACAAAGGAGAAATGAAAATGAGATAATAATAAAATACCATTAAGTTATCTAGGTTTTCTTACTCCATCTTAAGATTAATGGAATATGATCATTTGATCTTAAGGCTCATATTGACTCTTGTAGGGTCCACATGGAAATTAGTCTCCATTTTGAATTTTATATGGTTAGTGGGGGTTATCCCCTCTCCTTTGTTTTAATATGGTTGAATTGAATTATTTAGACTTAATTTCAAATGGTTTTGTTGGTGTTAGAGTTTCTATAGACTTATAAGTGGTTATTAGAGTGATTACCCTAATTATTAAATTGTTAGATAGGTAGAAATATTTTAAACCTCATGATAATTTTACAAAGGAGAATTAATACCTAAATGCCCTAGTTAATCTAGTGGGGATAAATATAAACTTACTTTTGTACTTAAATAACCCCTTGGTGGGGTGTAGTAATAATATTTTTACAGGAATCCTTTTCATTTTATGTCAAGAGTCATGAATACTACTTGGGGGATATGTTATTAACCTTTTCATAATAAGGGGTAAATATAAAGCAAAAAACATTTTTAGGTTAATCTTAACCATACTTCTTTTGGTGGTTGACTTGGTAAACCCTTAGAAAGAATTACTAAGTATGAATAATTTCTACTGTAGTGGATATTTGTCCTCAATTCTGCCTAGAGAGGGTTCTCGGTGAAATGAGTTAATTTCCCTCTTTATTAGATTGAACCCTCAATGGGAATGTTTTTTTTTCTCAAGAATTTAAATTTTCCTTAAGTATTTGGCTAATGATGAGAATGTAAATGCTACATATCAATGAAATTAAAACTCCAAGAAAGGACTAACATCTTTCAAACGAGTTATATCCCTTACCTTGTGATTGAACCTATCTAAACCCATGATGGAGCTCTAAGCACAAATCAAAACAACATTAGAATAAATTTTTGTAAAGTATGAAGTATGTTTTTTGGGAAAGTTAGAAGTTGCAAGATAACTAATTAATGATTATATATCCTCACAAATGTTATTCAATCTAGATTTACACAAAAACAATTTCCCCAAATTTTATGGGGTTATCGGGAAGATTAATTGTATGTTTTTAGGTTGACAAATTATGGGAATGAAATTTCCTCTAAATTCTTCTCCACGTCCTCCAATTCCACCACTACCTGTTTGATCAAAATGATCACATATATAGAGGCTTATGTTTTTATCCTCTTCTCCAAGTTTTTGGCCTTGTTAACTGTCACTTTCCTGTTTGATTTCTATTTTCCTAAGGATGCCTCCAACTTTTGTATTTTATTATTCAAATTATCTTCTCTCTCTCTCTCTTTAGAAATGATGTGTATACCACATCATTTCTCATTTTTGATACATTTGTCTTGTCAAAATCTTTCATTTTGATAAAATCCAATGAAAGGGTTATCAATCAATGAAAACCATTTGATACTCTAGTTTTTTAACTTTGGGAACAACATATATGTACTCCATGGTATCAGTATATATCTTATATGTAGGAAATACCCTAGTGGTTGTAAGATTCAAAGTTTCAGTCTCTAGTTGCAACATTTGTTTCTTTTTTCTTTTAATGAAGAAGGAAAAATTGCTATTTTGTAGTTGATCCTATTAGACTACCACCAGGAGGGGTGCCACTTCCTGTTGCAAAAAATTCCTTTAAGGTGAAGATACCATGCAAAATATTACTTGTATATGTCATTATATCTCACCTCTTCTCAGGGCCTTGTTGGGATGTAGTACCTATCTCTATCGACCTATTTTTAATACTATGTTACTATGTTACTTATTGACCACTACTACATCTACCACCACCGCTAATAGCTAAAAATTCAATTAAATATCCTCGTCCACTTGAATATTTAACCTATAGCTTATACATAAGATTTGAAGCCAAAAAATGTGAATTGGACTACTAATTATTGTATGAAGAGGGTATTTTTCTTAGCTCTAATGCCTAGCGTATCCATAGATTATCTAGGCTAAATATCCAGTGCCTTCCAAATTCCTTGTCCTTTTGAAAACAAACCACTAACCTGATAACCCATTTGGGCTATAACTACCCCTATACCATATGTTTTTTTATGCTTTTATTCAGACCAAGTTTTTATGAGTAAACTCCAGCTGTAAGGGGAAATAGTTCTTCCTTAGTTTCATCATCAAATTCATCACTTCTTTGCTCAAAGGATGATATGTATTACACAACGTACAAAACTCTAGATATTCGTAAATATCCTACAATTTTGAAGTAGCTTTCATATTACATAGGTCCTTCCTCATAGACCAAAATACAATTTTTTTTGACCTTATACCAATGCATTCACAAGTTACGTTAGAGCCCGTGGTATGCATTTATAAGATGTATTGGCAGATTTTGTATAAAATTATCACATCTTAAGCTCTTACTTGTCATACTTGTCTCCATCTCTTTCTGTGGATGCAATCCTAAATTTTTTGTTGGAAAATATTTAAAAATAATTCCTTTCTCAACAATAATTTATTCTATTATGTTTTTCACCTCATCCTAAAAGTCCTTGTTTTTTAATATTTCAAGTATGGATTTAATTTTATGTTGAATTTTACTCACAGGGCTCTTGTTCACCACTACCCTTGATTTAATCACCTCGCATGGGTCATACAACAAGGGAGAGTCAATGTCAAGGTTTAAAATTAAAAAAAATTCATGTGCTTTAAAGAATGCTTTTCTCTGTAATGCAAAACCTCCACATTAAAAAGGTAAGGAAGGAAATATTCTCTTATTTTGTTGACTAACAAAATAGAGTTGATTTGTGTTTTCCATCTACTATACATATTCGAAGGAAAACACCTTCTTTGACACATGTACTAAAAGTTTATGGGGATTTACTCTTGACCCTTAAAATATTATCATAATATATTCCTCCATGAAGTACCCGCCATCCAATTTTTATTTTGATCCCACTTGAATGCAATATCTATAAGATAAGAAATCTAAGCATTGGATTTTTTGTAATTATATGATAAAGTGGAGCCAAAAATAACCCATAAAATGATTGTAGTTCCTTATATGATCATGCATCCTTATCTTATGGGTCCACTCAGTTAATAGAACCACCACTTTTGTCCCCTAAACATCAAATTGGGGCTGAATTTGAAGCTTTTTGGACTCAAACCATCCTCTAAACCACCATAGAAATAAATAAAACAAATATGTTGTGAACTTAAAATTCTTAGTTTTGGAACTTGTTTTGATTATTAAAAATTGTTTATGTATGGATTTTGTAAAGTGCTCAACAAATTTGTATGAAATAAGAGGGTTACTATAATGGATATTATATACCATTTAAAGGAGGGTTCCATCAACTTACTCATCACTATCTAATCCAAGAAAAAATGCTAGCATAAAAATGGTATCCTTAAACTATGGTTTAAAGATCCCAATTGGATAAGGAGGTTTGTCTTTGGATAAATTAACATCGAATGTTTTTTTTTTTTTGTAAAAACACTACTTTGACTGGTATCATGGTAATCATTATCAATTTATTATACATTAATGTGGATGGTTATTAATTGCTCATGTGTAAAACTCAACACACCACCAAGATTTTGATAAGTAATGGACAAGATTTCCTCTTTGGTGCCATTACCTTTCATAACAATAGTTTTTTATTCATTGTAATTTTAGGTATAAACCACAATAAATTATGGGTAGGGGAAAACCTCATGTAGCATCATGCATTCCGATCCAACTGCCCATGTTACAGAGTAATTTTTTTGATTAGTAACCCTAGCATTATTCACTTTTTTCTCAGATATCTATCTAAGCCTTGAGGTTATTTTACCATTCATCACATGATCATAAATATTATGGTATTCATCAATAAAACCTGGGGTTATAAGTAGTTTAGTGTAAGGGGTTTTTATTTTGGCTAATTTGGTGGTAGAAAATTTTGTAAACCCTCAACCTATAAACTCCAATATTCAAAAATTATAAATTAATGGTTGATACAACGAATCTTATAAAAAATATGTAGGATAATAGGACATCCCTTAAGACTTACCTATAAAATTTTAATATAATGACTCTACCATGAAAAACAAATTTTATTTGGCCTTCAGGTGTAGTATAATTTTCAAAATACAATGGAAAAGTTATAAAAATTCAAAGTTTACACTTATAGTCTTGCTTGCAAATGGAATTATTATCCAAAATTACACCAAATGTAATTTTGAACAACACATCAAAAGGAATTAACCATTTTTTTCTCTAGAAAATCCACAGGAAACTAATTCAGTCTACCATAGAATACATAAAATTAGTGTTTCACGGGCTCTCCTAACCCACGAAACAAATGAATGAGAAATGCCGAGACTTAGGGTGAAATTGATAAAATCTAGTGTTACACAGGATCTTCTCAACATTTACAATAGTAAGGAAAAAAGTATCATACAAGTGAAGTCAGAAAGAGAACGGAAAAATTACATATCCATGGAGGCATTGAAGAAATTGGATAAGTTCAAAAGTTGTAGAACACTATATTTGTGTTCTATGGGTTCACTAAATTATAACATTACACAGGTTTTCCAAAACCCATGAAATGAAGGAAAACAACCATAGGGGAAAAATATGCAGGTCAAAGAGTTAGATCCTCATCGTTGGTATGAAGCATTTCCACTCATAAAAGAAAGTAAGGGGAAAGTTATGAAAGTCTGCGTAAGATGAAAATTTGAAATACCACGGAAAACGTTACGCTAGATGAATCCATTGATTTCAAGGAGATAGATGGATTCCTAAAATGATCAATATATTGATATGGGGTAATCTCTCCCATTTCAAGTTTCTCTATAGGAATTTCTCTGATCTTTTCCTTCTTGTGAAGCTCCACATGGTTGAAACGTCAATTCCCTCATCTTTTGTAATTTTTTTCTTAGATGATATTTCTAAATGAGATGACCCAGTGGCCATATTAGGTTCCCTATGAGAAGAAGTGAGGGACACTTTATTATAAGAATATAGGTTTTCTCTAATCTCAATAATATAATCCCTTATTTGTTTGAACCATTCTTTTGACATCTTGATTACTATCATGGTCCTCTCCTTGGTGTCATGAGACTCTCGAATATTCCATAGAGTGTGAGGATAATGATATGACTGCACTGCTTGATACTCAGGGTCGAATAGGTCATATCCATCACCAATCACTCCCTTAACAAACCATTCAAGTTTGAAATCTCTCTATAGATACAAAAATTGGGGTCATACTCCCCTTAAACCCTGTTAATTAGATTAAGCATATCCTACCTATTCATATCCTCTAGTGCACAAGTTAATAACATTAATTATATTAATTAAATTAATTAATATCCTCACTTAACCACCTCACCTAGCCACCTCACTCAATGACCCACTCAAGCCTCATTAATTACCTAATACTAAGTCTAAACCTATTCTAACCAGCTAGGACTTAGTCTAAACCTAGAATTAACTCCTATTAAAAAACCTAAAAAGATTCCTACTTATCTTGCCATGATCTATCACTCATGACTCGACATAAGGATATAGATCACGCCAAAAATAACAACAATCTGGCTATTTTTGGCCAACCTAGATATTCCCACCTTGCTCAACTCCGATTATATCTCAATCAATGTCGGTCACTAAACCATGGTTGGTTAGGTTAAATATGTTTCCAAAAGCCTTGGCCCAGGTTGGTCATTCGATTTAGGATCTCATTTCTTCCAATGACTTGGAGCACTTGAATTTATTTAGCAATCAGGAAAAAGAAGAAACACAAGAGCACTACCAACATCAATCACTATTCATCATCCTATTTACAATCACATATTCACAACAGAGAGGCACATAGGTCTGAACTACTGCGAAACGAATACAACTCTTCTCTATAGATATCTACTATCACCTTCTTCATCACCTACATTTTCCAATCTACTTCCCAATAAGTATTTAATATCTCTACATTGAATCTCTAGTTTCCTTGTGTAGATTTATTTATTCATCTTTGTAGTCTATTTATCTCCACACCCATATACTTCATTCCTTCCATCAACCCATCACCTGATCATACCTAGAATTTTCACCCATTTTCACCCTCTCCTAATAATCTCTAAGTCTCTAGAACCATTTTACGACCCCACTCTCACCATTTCCAACATTTTTGTAATCACAGGGAGTTTGAAAAAACCAATTCTAAGAAATTTCTACTAATTACCCCTACTGACACCAGTTAGCCAACCAACATCGTTCACTCTTCTTACCTGGCATCAATCAGTCAGTTGAAACTAGTTACTGTGTCTCTCAATATAGCTTAGACCAACGAGCTAATATCCACTTCCCAATAGCATAGAACCATGTATAATCCTTACTAGACCTTACCTAGAGCCTGTACTAGACCTGTAGCTCAACACCATCCAATCAACCTTCCCGTTTTGACCTCAAATAACCTTTTGCATGAATTTTTTTTATTTTTTTTTATTTTTTATGATATACCTAAACCGTTTCAATTCCAATATGATCTTTACTTCATGTATGATTTAATTAGCATTAACATTGTTATATAAAAGTGGATTGACATCTTGTTCAGGAAGTATCACGCTTCCTGGATCTAGCTTTCGCTAGACAATCCACTTATTGTTTTGTTTAACTCTATTTACTGGTATTGTTTTGTATCTATAGGTAGTTCCTCCTATCCAAAATGGAGCTCTCACATCCATTCTAATCTAGAAGTCATCTACGTGTGCATTCAACCTTTAACCGAAATTAAAACATGTATTCCTCCTTGGCCTTCTACCCTCATCTATTTCATTAATCTACTAAGAATCCGGTGAAACATTTTGGCATGCCTGGAGGGACCCATTAGGGGTTCCTTTGTATTTGTTCATTCCTAGGCAAAAATTGTGTGTTTATTTCCCTTCAAAAAGTATTCACATTAATTTTATTCTCTGGAATCTTATCCTTCTTTCTAGTGACTAAAAGAAATTATACTTTTGGGGCTTTAAAAAGAACACATCTTCTTTTTAACTGTATTGTATTAGTGAAAGAGAATTCCTCTTCCTCTTCTCCATTTGCTACATCAAATGTAATTGTGGATTTGGGCTTAAAACATTTGCATTTCATTTTGTTTTTGTTGCATTATAGATCACATTAATTTGAGGGAAACCTATATGCTAGAAGTCATGCCCAGCTGATGGTTCACTATTTTAAACGTAGTTCAATTGCACACTCTCTCTATACCAAACCACTTAAATAATTTACACATCTTCTTAAACATCCTCCTACCTGGAAGAAGCTGTCAATGATCACACGATCAGAGGATTGACAGTGGACGCCCAACTAGTTTCTCTGTCAAATCATTATCTTCAAGAAAGGACTGCCCCTGCCACAACTTTACCTGAAACCATCCTTAGATCTTGGCATTCATAAGGCACCTTCTATCAAACTAAAAACTTTGTTCTATTCACAAGTTAGTCTAAAATAACATAAGCTAAAACATAAAATTCACCAATATTATTTCGTGTTTCTTAGTTTTGGCTTGATTTATGTTTTGACTTGTGAGGTTGTTTTCTCCATTTTATTCCTCCCTTTCATGCTCCACAATCATAGTTGGTGTATTATGACAGTTTCTAAGTGTATCAAGATTCATCATTACCATACTCAGGTTTCTGGGTTGGTATTTTATCTAATCTAAGTCACTAAATCCCATTTTTTCTCATCTTTTCAAATTTCATAGTGACCTGTGTCGGTCCAGTGACCATCACTGGTTTACATTTGACCATCATTGATTTACCTAACCATTGTAGGTTTCCTAATTTTTTGGGTTATTTGACCAAAACAACACTTTTCAATTTTTTTGTTCTTTCTGGGACTTCTCAGATGCATCATCATACCTCTGGATCTTTTTAAAATCACTATAAAATCTAGTTTTGTCTCATTTTCATCAGTTATTACCCCATTTGTAAAATTGTTGATTTCATATAGTAACTAGTATCAATCACTTTAACCGTCATTGGTTCCTGTGTTTTAAATTTTTAATTAGAACAACATCAGTTTTCACCTTTTGGAACTATTTTTCTCCATTTCTTATGTTTTTCTATGTCATTTACAGAGAACAAATTACTAAGCCTTTGCCAATTCACATGGTTTTAACTTGTAGTCAAGCCAATGCCCTTGTATTTCACATACACCTTCAGCTGCTCCTGCCTAGCCCATCGCCACCTTCCATCCTGTCACCTATAGATCCCACTCAGCCTATTATCATCAGTATCAGTGACGAGGAGTTCGCAAGACTCCTTAACCATAACCCCCTACCTTAAAACATTATCTTTCCCATTCATTTACTCAGGATTAATTAACACAACTGTTATATGACATGCATGTTTTTATCCCCTGCTCTCGCCCCCACTTCCGCGTTGGCTAGTACTAACTCGGTCTTACCTTCTTCCACCTTACTATCGATAGTATCCCAACTTGACCTCACATCATCAATATATGTGGTACCTACACCATCGGTTGCACTTTTGATGTCAGTTGCTCCCATGGTGTCAACCATTCCTTCATTAGCCACCTTAAGCATATTCCCGTTTACACCCGCCACCTCATATATACATATTGCATCACAGCCACCCATGGTGTCAGAAACTCATAATCCATTCCAAAACATCATTCTATCCATCTCACATTCTTTACCTCCAATCACTACAAGAATCGCTACATCCACCCCACCTACTTACACATATCATCAAAAACCACTTATCTCATATATCACTTATTCGAGATATTTTTTGCCTACATCTATTCCCCTTTTTTAGTTCTCGTACTCAACACCACTGTATACTGGGATACCGTCCACATCCTACATTCACCATCCACCCCCTTATACTACAAGGGGTGCCCATTCATCACAACCTACCAACGACCTTATTAAAATGATGATGGAGAAGATGCAAACATTATAAGCATCAGTTTCTAGCTTTTGCAACACTTTGACATACGAAAAAATATATAATGAGCCTATTCATCCATCTATTCCCATTCATCCATACCCTACACATTTGTAAATGCCCAAATTTAACTGGTTCTACAAAAAAGAGGACCTGCAAAAACACTTGCGGTCTTTCAAACATGGGTGCTATTTAATTGCTCATGATAATGATGTACTCTTGCGGACATTCCCAATATCCTTAACATGACATGCATTGGATTGGTATAGTGGTTTACCTTGACGTTCAATTTAATCATTTAACCAAGTGGCTCCAGCCTTCCTGGACTATTTTTTAATCAATATTGTCAAGAAGGTCACCATGACTGACTTGTACTCAACATGAAAATATGATGAAGAGTTTATCACAGATTTTTTCACTTGTTTACAGAGCCTCATGAACTAACTTACCTTCCAGCTACCTCAAACCAATCTTATAGAGTTGTTCACTAGGGCTTGTGCTAGGCACATCTCGTCAACTCTCCAAGTCCAAACCTTCTGTACCTTTGATGAAGCATTCACCATGGATAGAAAGCTTGAAATCCATGTCATAGAAGAGAAGAAAATTCAATTGTGTAACATATATGTTGCATTCAAGTCAAATGAGGCCTCTTTATCTTCCAAACCCAAAAACAATTATTCTAAAGCCAAAGGATCTGCCAATGTGGTAGTTCTAAAAGCTGGTCCATCTCACCCATCTAATCAATCAAAACCTTCTTCCAACCTTTCTCCTATTCAATCTTTCCAATTTAGGTGAGAGCAATGAAAGTAAACTCCCATAGGAGATCCCTATTCATCAGTTTTAGTAAAACTTCTAAAAGTTGGAGAAATTTCTCTTCCACCCATCAAACTACATACTAGTTTTGACCTTGCTCATCCTATGCCTCCATGGTACAAGGAACATGATTACTGTAGCTACCATATTGTTAAATGTCATAGTGATGGTAATTGAATAGCCTTCAAAAACATTGTCTAGGAAATGTTAGACAATTGAGATCTTGTCTTAGAAAACCCGATCGCACTGGCTAATCAGAACTTACATATCTTCAAGAAGCCATTTCCTAATCACACCCCATTATCTAACCAAATTGGAAAACCTGTGACTAATGATAGTAATATCTGTGAAGTTCATGTTGTTTTCAAAGTCGTACCAGCCCTTCTGTAATTTCCTTCAATCCCCTCCATCGAGGAAATCTAAAATAGTACCACCTACCAAACCAGTGGTAAAACCCATTTCACACCCAATTCCACCTCCCGTGATGCCTCTCCCACCAAAATCAATCATACCTCCATCTTGACCCACACTTAACTCCCATTCTAATCCATTGGTAGGGTCTTACACCAACATATTAGAAAACCTTGTAGAGACCACTATCATCACATTGCCATAACTTAGACCTTCTGACCCACTCAAATCTAAACAAACCAGGTTTGATGATATAAATTTTTTTGCCTATGATCATGTGCCAGGGCATGATGTAGAAAAATGTAAGGCTCTAAAGAACATTCTACTATAATTATGTCCTCCTCAAGAAAAATTTGATGATGATGATCTTTTAGACAAGGACCTTTTTCCCCCTTTACCTATCACCACACACCCTCATCCCTTACCTATCAAATTACCTTCATCTCCACATCCATAACCCGTTTATCCTCTTCCAAAATTTGAGATCAACATGGTCTGCATAAGAGAGTTAGCCAAACCTCCACCTAAATTCCAATGTGAGGCTTTCTTTGCACAACACTAGTATATTCCCTCCTCATTATATTTCCCATCTTATCGCTACACTTATCATAACTCAGGTGCTCCCTCACCCCATATTAATATGGTTAGCATTGCTACTCATGTCCAAAAAGACAAAGGAAAGGAGAAAGCAACTAGCCCAGCCGCCAATCCTGTGCCCAATATACCATCTGCACCCACACTAAGAATTACCATTCGGGGACCCACACACCCTATTTCTGATAGGGTCTCCCATCGTATAATGATCAAATAGTTGCATCAATATCCTCTCAAAATGTCATTATACGACCTTGTCCAAACCTCTGAGTCTCACTGATAGGCCTTTATGGAGGTTCTGTAATCTATTGAGGTTTTACCTAATGACCAAAACCTTGTGGAATCCATGATCACTCCTCACCATGTAGCATCTCTCACCACTTCATCACCTCCCTCTGCACCCACTACTACCCATCAAGTAGCAGCTCTCAATTTCTCTGACGATGAGATTATACCTCTCCAATTAGATGATCCTGATCCCACCCTATTCATCTCCATCTACATTGATGATATATGCATTTGACGTGTTATGATTGATGATGGTGCCAACATCAATATTATATATTCCCATGTGTACAACCCAATGTGCATCCATGCCAATTGTATGCATAATAACCCAATTATGCTGCATTCATTCAATGATGCCATAAATTCGAACCTTAGCACAATCGTTATCCACATTTGCATGGGCCCCCATACCATTCCAAAATTATTTTTTCTTAGAGGAATAATTCCAGTACAACCTGTTACTTGGCCAACCTTGGATACGCATCACGGGTTGTGTTCCTTTAACCTTACACTGTTGTGTAAAATTTGAACATGAAGGACATAACTATACCATTCCAATTGACCCTTCACCATTTAAAACCCTTAACATGTTATATAGACCTAATGATGTCCTTGTACCAATTAAGGAACCCTCCACCAACGCCGGTCTCTCCTTCACCCATAACTCCTTCCACCAACGTTTCCGCTACCTCACCTACACCTAACTCATCAATTCCCACTACTTCCGTAGCCTCTATAACTAACTCATCCACTAACCCATCTACTTCTGATCCAACCAATGCTTCTTCTTCCAATGATTCATCCATTCCCACTACCCATATATGAACTACTGATCCCTTATAATATGTTTTTCAACATCTCACTCTGGGGGAGTATCTCTTGTACAACATCGACACATGCTTTACTCCTCAAGAGTATGGTAACCTACACCAACATCCCCGCTATGATCACCGCATAGGAAAGGTTTTTCCTTATGGTCCTCCCCACATCCACACCAACTTAACATATGGGGAATTTGATACTTCTACCTACTCAATCGAGCCACCTTCCCAAACACGACCATTTTCATCTGACCTTCAATATCTCACCAATCGCCACTTCACCGACACTTTCTTCCATCATTATGCATGGAAGAGCTTTGGATTTGGTTTCTATGAACAAGGTCACCATACTATCATCCCGTGCACCACCCATAAACATAAAGACCGATGTGGTATTAGCTTTGCTGAACCATATTCCTAGAAATCCCACGTCAAACTCATTGAGGATGACAACCTTCCTTCACCCCATATACCAATTTCACCACCTTCAGCTACGAAGCCTATGGATCCAGAATCCATTCCTCCTAAAAAAAAATTTGTGAACACCATTTCCCTGGGACCTTTGACTTATCAACAAGATGGCGAGGCTCCCTCTTCTCTTCCCTTCTTATATCCTGACACGATCGATGATGATATACCTTATATTAATGTCATTCAATGTCAGGACGATGAATCTATTCTCACCTACCTTGGTGTGGAAGATTCTTATATTCACTGGTCATTGCCTTCTGAGACACAAACCATGTTGAATGAATTGAACCGTAAAAACCAAAATTCACTCTCAGGATGATCCACACATTCTAAATATAGGTCAAGCTTTAGATGTTGTTGAACAATAAGAATTTTTTACTTCTTTCCTCCAGGATCATAGCAATGATTTTGATTGATCCTATGCACGGATATGCCTGGTATTGATCAAAATATTGTGGTCCACAATATCGTATCAATTTCTTGAAGCCAAACCCGTGAAACAGAAGATGCAGTAAAATGCATCTTCACATTTCCCTTATTGTTCAAAGAATAAATCCAATGGTTTCTTTCTAGTTTCATTCATCCTACCCATTTATTTTCCCCAAATGAATCTCTAACATTGTTCGTATTATCACAGAAAGCGACAAGGGGAATCTGCATTTGTACATGGATTTCTACGATCTTAATTTAGCTTACCCCAACAGATGGCTTTCCTTTACCTAACATTGACCAACTAGTTGATCTCACCACCGGCCATGAGATGTTATCCCCTCATGGACGGTTTCTTGGGCATTATAACCAAATATTACTTTGCCCTGAAAGAACAACTACAACACTGCCTTCATCACTCCTTGGGGGAACTTATGTTATCGTGTCATGCCTTTTGGCCTTAACAATGTTAGTGCTACATATCAAGTGGGCCATGAATTACATTTTTCATGACATTATGCATCGCATACTTGGAACATTACGTTGAAAATCTTCTTGCAAAATCCAAACATCGGGTTGAACACCTTACCATTCCTTAAGGTTATCTTTCAACCATCTCATTAAGTACTGTGTTTTCGCCTTCAGCCTAAGAAATGTATCTTCACTGTTCTCTTCTAGTAAGTTCCTAGGTTTTATTGTTTCTTTGCGTGGAATAGAAGTCAATCCCACTAAAATCAAGGCCATTATCAAAATGCATCTACCTACTAACCTTCAGTTAAATTGTGTAGTTTACAAGGCAAGTTGCAATCTTTTCACTCATTTTATTTCAAAGCTTTCCTGACCGCTTGCCTTCCATTTCATCATCTCCTCAAAAATGACATCTCCTTCAAATGGGATGACGAATTCCATAAATTCTTTGATGTCTTAAAATGATACCTCCTCTAACCACCTGTGTCTCATTCCCCCTAAGGATGACCAACCATTTTACCTTTACATTTCTACTACTGATCATTCTTTGGGTGTCATGCTTTCTCATCATGATGAGTAAGAAAGGGAACAAGTGGTTTATTATATAAGTCACACACTTTTAGATTATGAAACTAAATATAATCATGCCAAAAACTCTTCTTTGCCTTAGAAAAAAAAAAACAAAACATTAATTAAAAGGGGGAAATGAGCCAAACGAGCCTTGCAAGAGATCATTTGAGACCACAAATATTTGAAAAAGGAAAACAATGAATGATCTACAAGGGTGGTCGAAATGCACCATAGGTCAGAAAAGATTCACATAGAGCACTACCTCAAACTACTTAAGCATAACTTTAAAGATAACAACAACATTGGAATATGCACAATTTCTACATGAAAATAAAGGCGACAAGAGTCAATAACGATATGCAAATGATGAACAAAAATTACCGCAAGACATATGTATTACTCTAACAATTGTGCACATTATTAAATTAGAAAAGAGGCAAGATTGTTGTTACAAAACCCAAGAATAAGGCTAGAGATTCATACCCCTATTATTTACAAAAGGAGGAATTGAGACAGAAGAAAACTGAATGAATCTCAGATCTCTATATCTCTATCTATCTCTTTGTGTGTGTGTGTGTGTGTGTGTGTGTGTGTGTGTGTGTGTGTGTGTGTGTGTGTGTGTGTGTGTGTGTGTGTGTAAGAGGAAGAAGAGAAGATAAGAAACCCTCCTTTTCTATTTTCCAACTGCTTTTAATTATGATAAATGGAATGAGGTGACATGAATATATTTCTCAAGATCTTTCTAAAACTTTCCCATTATCTATCTCTTTCTAAAGGGGTGAGAGCCATGTCTATTTAATGCATATTTAACTATCTTGCAACCGATCCATTTAAAATGGACTCACATTTTGAGAAACGTACCTTTGGTTCTTTATTAAATAACCATATATTTTGATCCCTTGTGCATTGATTCCCGGCCTCATGACTCAAATGGTGCATATTTTGTCACTATGCGAAAAAGAAACTTTGAATGCAAATGAATAACTTGAGTCTTTATAGGTTGGCACTCTTCACACGGGGATACAAATTAATTTT
Organism: Taxus chinensis; assembly: GCA_019776745.2. Lineage (NCBI taxonomy): Eukaryota > Viridiplantae > Streptophyta > Pinopsida > Cupressales > Taxaceae > Taxus > Taxus chinensis. The sequence continues at coordinate 853,501,661 of CM034146.1, forward strand.
CTACTAAAATGAAAAGTTAGATGACCCTTCACCTCTAACCTTTTGAAAAAGTCTTGAGAAATTAAATCTTACAGATAAGTCTTAGAATCACTCAAACGTGATGCATGGTTTGTGATATTTTGTGACATGCTTCAAAACTAGAGTCCATTTCTTACTAGATCCATGTGGGAAGCCCACACATCCTTAAGATTTCTACTACCCTTCAGGGTTTTGGGAATGCTCTATCTCGACACTTGGCATCGTCTGCGAGCACACCATTTCATTCCTTTGGGTGAGAAAATGGCCCCACCGTATATAATGTAAAAAACCCCTTTTTTGGGTGGGGCCTTTTTTATTAGATCCATGTGGAAAACCTATGGGCTTTTGAGACTCTACTCCATCCTTTGAATTTTGAAGTTGTGACAGCTGGATACTTGGCATCGTTTGCGAGCCTGCTCTACTTTCTTTGTGTTTTGGCTAATTCCCTTTTCCATTGACGAAGATTTGATTCTAAATGGGCTTCAACAACACAGGAAACCTCTTGGTTGTGGAATTTAGATAACAGGTGCCATATTCACTCATTGTGATGAGCAAAGTAGGGAGCAAGTAGTTTATTATATAATCTGAGCCATTCTAGGCTACGAAACTAGATACACTCACACTGAAAAACTCTACTTAGCCTTAGTTTTTGTCACCACTAAATTGTGCCATAACCTACTTAACCACAAAACATTTTTTATCACCAATATTGATCCCTTACATTACATGTACGCTAAAACCTACCAATATCAACATGATGCACATTGGTTCATGCTTCTTGCAGACCTAGAACTCAAATTCATCCATAAAAAATGTGTCAAAGGACAAACGATCACTGACCAGCTTCCAGATGCACCTCTCTTTGGAAATAAATCCTCTAACTTTGATTTCCCTGATGAATCCATCACTACCCTATCCTTGGATGATATTGTTTACTAGATGACCTTATTCTTTGAAGGTTCCAAATGTTAGTGTTGGGGTGGTGCCGAAGTTATCCTCATTACTCTTGACGGTGAGCTTATGCCATTATCTTTCAAACTAGATTTTGATTGTGCTAATAATATTGCCGAATATGAAGCAATTGTATTAGGCATTCAAACCGCCATTATCTTAGATGTTCAATAAATTAATATCTTTAGTGATTCCCAACTGGTTGTAAACCAAGTTAATGGTATATACTAGTGTTGTAACTAGATAATTGAAAAGTATAAACATCATGTTGACACACTTTTGACTACCTTTGACCGTTATGAACTTTAAACCACCCCACATTCCACTAATAAATTTATAGATACTATGGCTTGTCTTACTTCTCAAATCCCTACTTTTCCCTTTGATTCAAAAATATTTATTACCGTACAAAGTTTGCAATCACCTTCTTATCTATTTTGAGACGTCAACCTTATCAGAACCATTGAAAGTGACCCACGTGACCTTTGGTATAAATAATTTTCTGATTACCTTTCCCTTTTAATTCTACCTCTAGATCTTACTCGCAATGGATAACAATCCTTTCTCAAAAGTGTCTCTTGCTATGTCATCATGCGTGGTCTTTTTTATAAACATGGCTTTGATGGTATCCTCTTACGATGCCTAACAAGTTATGAAATTCCTTACATCATCAAGGAAGTTCACGACAAAATTTGTGGAGGTCACTTTAGTGGTTTAGCTTTTGCTAAACACATTCTCCGCCTGAGATACTATTGGCCAACCTTAAACTATGTCTATTGTGATTATGTCAAACATTGTGTGAAGTGCTAGCAACATGCTAATCTTCATCACACATCTAGTCACGCCTTACAGGTCACACAAGACCTTTGGCCTTTCTCTCAATGAGGTTTGGATCTTGTCAGAGATGTCAATCCTCATTCTTCCCAATGTCATCAATGGATTATTACTGCTACTGAATACTACACTAAATGGGTAGAATTCATACCTCTTATTTCTAAAAAATTCAAGAAAATATGTGAATTCATCAATCATCACATAATTTTTTGCTTTGGTGTTCCTCACCGCCTCATCATTGATAATATAAAAAAACCCTACAGAAACTCTATGACACCTTCGACATTCAACTCAGTTTTTCTTCACCTTATTACCTTAAAACAAATGGTCAAGCAGAATCAACCAACAAAACCTTAAACAAAATTATTATGAAAGTATTTGGTGATAGTGGAAAGGACTTGCATACACACATTCCCTTTTCCTAATGGGATTATCGTACTAGTATTCGTACCTCAAATGCTGCCATGCTTTTCTCTCTGGTCTACGGTACAAAGGTTGTTCTTCCTCTTGAAGTCCATATTTTGTCTCTTCATATCTCACTTAAAGAGATGCTCAATGAAGATGACTTTTTCCAATACCATTTGACACAACTTGAGTTATTAGATGAGCATCATCTCAATGCTCTTGACCTGTCGACACTAAAATTTTCCTCCGTAATTTCTATTTCATTAATGTATGTATTAGGAATAGGATGTTGTTAAGTGTAATTAGTAGTAGCGTCCGATAGAAGATAACGGTGCTGCCAGTACGACGCCACCAATAATGTATAGTACAACAATAGTCAAAAGTACAATAGGAATGTTGTGGTAAAAAGTAAATAGTTGTCGTAAGTGGTCCAGTAATGTTAAAATGTCAAAGTTTGGGTAATTAGAGAAGTAGGGTCTACGTGATTAGGAATTAGAAATATTATATTGGTAATAAGGACAAGGAGTGAGGTCATAAATATTTTGTGTATTTTATTTGTAAAAAGTCTAAAAATGTGGAACCCATGTAAAATGATAAGGTTTATCTTATCTTAAAAGATAAGCTTACATGTACAGATAAGAGTTAAGGTATGGAATATGATTTGTCAGAGTGGATTTCTTATCCTATCTTAGAGATAAGATGGATAAGCCTGGAAGTTCTATAAATAGAGAGGCCACCCCCCTCATTTAGCATAGAAGGAAGTAGTGAGAAATATTGTAGGAAGTGTGCGAAGGAAGCCATCAGTTTAAAGGTGTGTTGAAGAAGCCATTAAGAGGTGTAATTGTAAAGTTTCTCCCATAGTCTTGGTGAAAGGCAAGTGAAGTCAATAACACTTGAAGTACCTCATGGGTGAGATTGTAACAATTTCATGTTAATATTATAATTTACTTTGATATTTCAGATTTGTCATCATTTTGTCTTATCATAGTCGATGGTATTCTTGTGTTATGTTGTTGTTTTGTTTCCAGATTACATCCACCAAACTAAAGGCTGTGCATTAGTAAATAATCATAGCACGAGGAGTTCCCAGTGAAGAATTATCATAGTGCCGGATTGGTGATGACATTTTGGTTCCGTTGCCGGGACCATTCCTCGTTGGTGGATTTTCTGGAGAGATATTCCCACTTAGTCAAAAATCAATTGGAGGGTAACCTTGTTTTTACTGTGCATAGTAGTTACCATGGTAAAGTCATTTTTGCCATGAATAGTAGTTACCATGGTAAAGTCATTTTTGCTGGGAATAGTATTTATCGCAGTAAAGTCACTTTTTACCGTGAATAGTATTTACCGCAGTAACTTCACTTTTTACCGTGAATAGTGTTTACCACAGTAAAGTCAGTTTTTACCGCAGTAAGTCAAGTTTTACCATAGTTTACCGTGGTCATTTCTATTTTACTGTAGAAAGGTGTAAAGTCACTTTCTAGTATAGTGATTCCAATTATTTGTGCACATAAGTCTTGTTGATTGTACTTGTGGGTTGGTATTTCACGGTGGTTACTTTTGAAAATGGGAAAGATTCCTATTTTTTCAGCTCAATCTAATGAAGATGCTTCTTCTTTCATTCAAGAGTTTAAGCGATCTTGTATTTGTAATGGCCTTATAAGAAGGGAACAATGGACTAAATTTTTTCCTACCTTTTTGGATGGTTCAGCACTTAGGTGGTTTGAAACACTAGGTGATAATGTGAAAAATTCATGGATTTATTAACTGAAAGTTTTCTTGAAGAATTTGGTGAACAACAGAAATATGCAGATCTCATGATCGAGATCACAAAGCTATCCCAAGGAGAGAAGGAGAAGATAAGGGATTATCATGCTCGTGTTCTAGAGCTAAGGAGGAAGCTCGATGCCTAGATCCGGAAGGAAGGATTAGCGGATGGGTTGATGAATGGCGTGGATAATCTCCTCTGTAAGCACTTCATTCTTGGGATGAAGCCAGAGATCAGACAATGAGTGAAGTATGACCACCCAGCTACCATTGAACAAGCAAAGGAGATTGCAAGAAGGCAAGAAGAAAGCATGGAAGAGGAGCCCAAAGAAATTGTTGCTAAAGTAGAGCCTACACCAGCACCTTTGGTCCAGAATCCACAACCACTCCCGGTGAGCACAAATATTTCTCCTAGTACATCTACTGAGTATGAAGATCTGCTCAAAAAGATGGGTCAGTTAACTATTAATCTTCTTCAAGGAAAGGAATTTAGTTCTCAGGGAGGAGATAGAGGTCCAAAAAGAAATATTTCTGAAGTTGTATGTTATGGTTGTTATAAAAAGGGTCATTATAAGTATAATTGTCCAGATAGAGCTTCTACATCTGGTAAAGGAGATAATGATAAAGGAAAAGCACCTGTGAATTCTTTTGATGTAGTAGATAAGAGCAGAAATAATGAAGTAGATGTGTTTGTAACAAAAAGAAAGAAAGAAAAAGATAATCAAGATGGAAATGATCCTAAGAAGATGAAAGAAGAAACTAGTAAGAAACATAGGAGAAGAAAGTTGGGTGTGCAGGATTTTCTGATTTCACAGGGGCAAGGACCATACTCCATCTTGGAAGATCTGTCCAAAAGGCCTGCAAATATTACATATGGTCAACTCTTGGCTATGTCTTCTGAGAAGAGGCGGGAGTTGCGAAGTGGACTCAATGCTCGACAAAGAAAGGAGGTTGAGGTCCCTGTTTTGGAGGCAGAGGCGGATCCCTATGCTCCACAAGCTGAGGTATTATGTAATGGTATTTCAATTCATGATGTCTTAGTTGATGGAGGTGCTGCAGTTAATGTAATGACCGAGTCTGTAATGAATATGTTGGGTTTAAAAATTGATCGCCCTTCAACACTTATGTTAAGGTCATTAAATAAAGGAAAAACTAAACCAGAAGGTGTAGTTTCAAATGTGGCAATATCTGTTATGGGTGTTGTATGTGTGGTAGACTTTCAGGTGATGAAAAATGGTACTGTTGCATACCCAATGCTGCTGGGAAGACCATGGCTAAGGAGAGTTCATGCAAGAAACTACTGGAATGAAGGTTTCATGACACTTGGACGTGGTAGAGAGAGGGTGAAGATAAATGTGATCCCTCGACATCATAAAGCAGAACCTGTGGATTCAAGTGATGAAACTGATGATTGGACATCCTCTGATTACTCTAGTACCAGTGAAGTGGACACTGAAGATGAAGAAAGTGAGGTTGATGTTTCAGTCATGGATATCCTTCCAGTCACACCAACTCATGACCCCATAAAATTATCTGAAGAAGAAGTTGATGATCGTCTCCAACAAATAAAGATTGGTGATGCTGTGATGGAGAGTGAGAAGGAATCCTACCTCCAGCTCTTTCGAAGGTACATACACCTATTCACTTTTGATTACAAGGAACTCCGTCAAGTAAGTTGGGTAGAACATTCTATTGAGCTGGTAGATGGTGCTAAGCCCATAAAGCAAATGCCATATAGAATGAATCCTAATTTTTCCAAGACTGTAAAAGAAGAAATAGATAAGTTGCTTGATGCAGGATTCATATTTGCTGTGGAGAATTCAGAATGGGTTTCTCCCATTGTGATCTCAATAAAAAAGAATGGGAAGCTACGCATTTGTGTTGATTACAGGAAGCTCAATAAGGCAACAAAGAAGGATCATTACCCTCTTCCATTTTCAGATCAGATCTTGGATGAAGTAGCTGGCCAGGAGTGCTATAGTTTTGCTGATGGATATAGCGGCTACAACCAAGTTCGTATAGCAGAGAAAGATCAGCTGAAGACCACGTTCACCACTCCTTGGGGAACGTTTGCTTATAGAGTTATGCCTTTTGGGTTGTGTAATGCTCCAGCAACATTCCAGCGTTTGATGAATAGGGTGTTCGAACCCTACATTGGGACCTTCATCAGAGTATTTCTGGATGATTTTTGCATCTATGGGAGCAAGTTGGACCACCTGCACCAAATGGAGACAACATTTCAAAGGTTAGATGAAGCACAAGCCTCACTAAACCCTACAAAGTGTGTCTTTGGATGTTCTAAAGGTGTTTTGTTAGGGCATGTTGTATCCAGAGATGGTATTGGTACTGATCCTGATAAAGTTTCAAAAATCAAAGATTTACCATTTCCTATTAATAGAAGTAAGTTGAGATCATTTTTAGGCCATGTGGGTTACTATAGAAGGTTCATCAAGAATTTCTCAAAGATTGCACAGCCACTAACCCAGTTCTTGAAGAAGGATGTTACTTATGAACCAGGAAATAAGGCGCATGAAGCTTTTGGACAACTGAAGGAAGCCCTGGTGTCTTCACCTGTTTTGAAGAATCCAGATTGGAGCAAGCCATTCATTGTGTACACTGATGCCTTAGATGCAGCACTAGGAAGTACTTTGAGCCAAAAGGATGAAAATGGGAATGAACATCCAATTTACTTTGGGAGCAGACAAATGAGCAGTGCTGAGGTAAATTATACTGTAACTGAAAAAGAGGCTCTGGCTATCATTTTTGCTGTAAAGAAGTTTAGAAATTACTTGCTAGGGAAAAAATTTCTAGTTGTAACAGATCATCAGGCTCTAAAATATATTGTAAATAAGCCTAACCCATCAGGGAGGATAGCAAGATGGATAATTTTGCTACAAGAATTTGAATTTGATATTATAGATAGGCCAGGAAAGAAGCATGTCAATGCAGATGCACTCTCTCAAGCCTATGATGGTTTAGGATCATCTTGTGATGATGATGATTTCCCCGATGCAGCATTGTTATCCCTTGACACAATCCCTAGTGAATACATAGATATTTGGAATTATCTGAATGAATTCAAGTTTCCTGATGGTGCCAATGCAAAGACTAAGAGAAAGATTACTCAAGCCAGTCGTCCATATTCTATTCTGCATGGAGTATTATTTCGAATAGGACCTGATGGACAGTACAAGAGGGCAGTTGGACGTGATCAAGGGAAGGAACTGCTAGAAGAATTCCACAATGGTACATGTGGAGGGCACTTCTCTGGACAACTTACAGCAAGAAGGATCTTGGATGCAGGTTATCACTGGCCCACTCTTTTTAAAGATTGTTATAATTATTGTAAGACATGTGATATTTGTCAAACACATGGTAACCGTAAGACTTCATCAGCTCCATTATGTCCTATTCTTCCACTTGGTCCCTTTGAAAAGTGGGGAATAGACATTGTAGGTCCACTTCCAACTACCTCACGCCAAAATAAGTATATTGTAGTTGCCACAGATTATTTAACCAAGTGGGTTGAAGCTAGGCCATTGAAAACAACTTCCATGGATGAAGTGGCAAGGTTCATATATGAACGCATTGTCACCAGATTTGGTTGTCCATTAGAAATTGTAACAGATCAAGGAAGCCACTTCATTAATGAGGTGGTAGAAGCCCTAGTCAATAAGTTTTCTATTAAGCACAGGAAGGCAACAACATACAAGCCAAGCACAAATGGACAGGTGGAACGAACAAATTTTGTGTTGTGTCAAATTCTAGCAAAAGATGCAGCCTTGCAGGTACATAAATGGGATAAAAGGATTCATGCAGCATTGTGGGCATATAGGGCAACATCAAAGTCAGCAACAGGATACTCCCCATTTCAGTTGGCCTATGGCATTGATCCAGTTCTTCCTATTGAGTTTGATATTCCCACTGTGAGAGTTATGAAAAATGAAAGGATGGATGAAAGTGATTCAGTAAAAGAAAGGTTGGTACATCTTCATTTGCTAGAGGAAATGAGGGAAATAGCAAAGGATACAAGCCATAAGAAGAAAATGAAGCAGAAGGAATACTTTGATCAAAAGATCCGTTGGTCTCCATTTCATGTGAATGACTTGGTTCTAGTATATGATTCCAGATACAAAAAAAGAAGACAGAGAAAATTTCTTCCAAAATGGATGGGGCCCTACAAAATAGCAGCTGTGCATGAAAATGGTACGTACCGACTGGAGGAATTGGATGGCACTCCCATTATGAAATGGGTCAACCACGACAAGTTGAAGATTTTCCAAGCACCAGAATAGTCTACTCCGAGGACGGAGTAGAAGCTAGGAAGGGGGAAGATGTCGACACTAAAATTTTCCTCCGTAATTTCTATTTCATTAATGTATGTATTAGGAATAGGATGTTGTTAAGTATAATTAGTAGTAGCGTCTGATAGAAGATAACGGCGCTGTCAGTACGGTGCCGCCAATAATGTGGAGTACGGTAACAGTCAAAGTACAATAGGAATGTTGTAAAAAGTAAATATTTGTCGTAAGTGGTCCGGTAATGTTAAAATGTCAAAGTTTGGGTAATTAGAGAAGTAGGGTCTACGTGATTAGGAATTAGAAATATTATATTGGTAATAAGGACAAGGAGTGAGGTCATAAATATTTTGTATATTTTATTTGTAAAAAGTCTAAAAATGTGGAACCCATGTAAAATGATAAGGTTTATCTTATCTTAAAAGATAAGCTTACATGTACAGATAAGAGTTAAGGTATGGAATATGATTCGTCAGAGTGGATTTCTTATCCTATCTTAGAGATAAGATGGATAAGCCTAGAAGTTCTATAAATAGAGAGGCCACCCCCCTCATTTAGCATAGAAGGAAGTAGTGAGAAATATTGTAGGAAGTGTGCAAAGGAAGCCATCAGTTTAAAGGTGTGTTGAAGAAGCCATTAAGAGGTGTAATTGTAAAGTTTCTCCCATAGTCTTGGTGAAAGGCAAGTGAAGTCAATAACACTTGAAGTACCTCATGGGTGAGATTGTAACAATTTCATGTTAATATTATAATTTACTTTGATATTTCAGATTTGTCATCATTCCATCTTATCATAGTCGATGGTATTCTTGTGTTATGTTGTTGTTTTGTTTCCAGATTACATCCACCAAACTAAAGGCTGTGCATTAGTAAATAATCATAGCACGAGGAGTTCCCGGTGAAGAATTATCATAGTGCCAGATTGGTGATGACAGACCTAATCTCCAAATCTAGCCTCATAATCCTTTTTCAAATGTGCCTAGGATAAACGTGTCCAAGAAATGAACCTTCCAGGTTGGTGAACTTGTTTTGAAGGAAAATCACCTACATGTAACAATAGAGGAGAAAATTAAACATTGAAAATTTTCTCCTAATTGGCCTCGACCTTATATTGTTACTCATACCTATGGATCAGGTGCTTATCATTTGTCTTCACTTGAAGGTAAACCCAAACCTGAGCCCCTCAATGCTTTGGTCATCTTCAACCATTCTATTGTTGAATTAAGTCCTATATAATCTTCTGTCAATTAAATGCTTGTCCCTTGAGAACTATTCACCTTCTTCTTACCTATTTTAAGAATCAACGAATAAACAAGGATCATGTGATTAACGTCCTCATATTTTAATCCTTATCTTCAATATGAGTACCATTCTGGGAACTCTACTCATGGCATGATTATCATGGATAATTTTTGTATTTTTCAAGATGGAATTCCATGTCTATTCATCACTTAAACCCTCTCTTTCATAGTCAGCCTCTATGTACTATGGTTTTTTATGCAACACAAGAGCCTATTGGTCTCTATATTCTTAAGTCCATGACTTAAAATTACAAAAGTCAAAATAGTAAAATGGGATTCATATCCTTGAGTCAAACTTCTAGCAAAATGATGAATCCCTCAAAAAGGACATCTACTCTTTCTATCTCACTGTTATAAGTAGACTTGCTCCCTAGAAGGACAACTATACAAAGCTTGCCATACTGTACATAGTCTATCATCAAAGGAAGACTATTCTTACAAAAAAATAAAATAAAATATTTAGAAGCTTCCCATATCGACCAGCTTCATGAAGACCTCAAGGAGATAACTATACCCATCCCACATAGAATTCCTACATTGATCACTTTCCATTAAAACAAAAGCAAAAAGAAAAAGAAAAATTTTTCATCATGGATATTGCTTATTTTAATCTTGGGTCTTTTGTCAAAAGGGGATGTCATCTCACCCTAGGTTACGCTAAACTTAGTCTATTGTCACCTCATTGATTTTTTCACCCTAACCTTCTAACTTCTCAAGGGACGTGCCACAAATGTAACATTTCATGATCATGTGACTTTCTTCACCCTTAGAATAGTCAATTATGCAACCCTTTCAGGGTCTTATGTTCATAGGCCAATCTTTGTTATGATAGACTCATTATAGTTCTTATCAATTAGTGCGGCTCTTGTTGTCTCCATTACCATTCACCTCTTTTATTTCTTATTGATCTTCCTACAAAACAGGACCAGACCTTTGACACATACATTATGAGAATTCCTCTTTCACAAAACTCAACCATGCCTAAATGACCTGAAATCTCAGTGATTGGTCCTAAACGACCTATTAAATCAACCATGCCTAATATGACCTAGACTCAAACATGCTTAAAACCTACCAACTCATCCCTCTACCTCATCATATTATTCCCTAGCTTATGGGAGAACTACATTGGCCTGAGGCTACCTTTTCGACTTGGGGCTGTGTAGTCAACACTTTGAGGGCATGGGGAACTTGGAGGTTAGCTTAGCCACTCTTTACCCTAACCAAATTCCCCTCATTTTTCTATTAAAGTTCTACCTTACTTAGTTTCCATTTTTCACAAAAATTTGGAAATTAAACAAATCATAAAACATACATACCTATCATATCATCAAAACATCCAATCAATCATTTCACAAATTTACACCATGACATACATATACATTATGGAATTTATTTTTCATACTACCGATAACTTGGAAATTAAATCAAATCCATAAACATAAAAAAACCATGCCTATACCTAACTCCATCATGCCTACATGACCTTGACTACCTAAATTACATAGACCCCCAACCATGCCTAACTCACCTAGACTCTACCATGCCTATACTTGACTCAGCCATGCCTACATGACCTAAAATAAACCATGCCTAAATGACTTAAAATCAACCATGCCTAACTAACCTCGACTCACTCATTCCTAATTCACCTAGTTTCCATCAATATATAAATAAACAATGGAAATTAAAACAAGTACATCATCCATCCAATAAATATCATCAACTGTATAAATGGAAAAGTCTCCTTGTATCAATACACATGTACACATAAATAAACAAATACAAGTATCTCAAATCACTCAGATACAACTGTCATTGTCACCTGCTCCATTACCTTTTAACCCACATTTCACCTATTTTGGCCTAAAAACATTACTGCCACATACCTTTTGACCCTACCAACACCTATGACACCTTACCCACAAGCCTACGTTACCATACATTTCCTTAATTGTATTTAAGGACATGTTATTTACCTATACCTTGACCTTATCTTGTGCCATGACATACATACCCTGACCTGAACCTTCTTTTGTGAACTTTGAAGCAATTGTGTACTCACTATACCTTGCCATGGTGTTACCCATGTGGTTTAGCCTAATGAACTTACCTTGCCTAGTGTCATGTTGTTTATCCCGACCAAACCTTTGGTGTATTAGATCATAGCTAAATAGTCCTGCACCTAACCTAAGTTAGTGTTTTTGGACCATATCTTGTACCCTAGATACCTGAAACACTTTAATCCTCATTTGGATAAACCTATCGACCTTAAACGATGTAGATTTTGCATGGTCTTATACCTGGTACCATGTCGTAGTCTATGCGTGTGCGTGCATTCAATTTCCATTACCTATTACCCGATTTGATTATTACCCATTACCCAATTTACCCATACCCTTACCTACTAACCCACTTACCTTCACTTTCATCACTTACACATTTATCAAACCACTCATCGACTCCATCTAACACCTCATCAATTCATGGTTTGAGGGGGATCACCTTCAGCCCTACTTGGTGCAACCTAACCTCACATTCACACATGGAACACCAATTTCCTATTTTTGTCAATTATCACTTACAAATACAAGCTACAAATTTCAAAAGGGGTAAAATTTAGACACCAAAATTGGGTCATAGTCCCCTTAAACCCTGTTAATTAAATTAACCATATCCTACCTATTCATATCCCCTAGTGCACATGTTAATTAAATTAATTATCTTTATTAAATTAATTAATATCCTCACTTAACCACCTCACCTAGCCACCTCACTCTATAACCTACTCAAACCTCATTAATGACCTAAGACCGAGTCTAAACCTATCCTAATTAGCTAGGACTTAGTCTAAACCTAGACTTAACTCCTATTAAAAACTCTAAAAAGACTCATACTTATCTTGTCATGATCTATCAATCAAGACTCGATAGAAGGTTAAAGATCACGCCAAAAATAATAGAAATTTGGCTATTTTTGGCCAAACCTAGATATTCCCACCTTAACCAACGCCAATTATATCTCAATTGATGCCAATCACCTAACCGTGGTTGGTTAGGTTAAATATGTTTCCAAAATCCTTGGCCCAAGTTGGTAATTTGATTCAGGATCTCATTTCTTCTAGAGACTTGGAGCACTCAAATTTCTTTAGCACTTAGGAAAAATAAGACACATGGGAGCACTACCAACATCAGTCATAATTCATCATCCTCTTCACGATCACATATTCACAACAGAGAGGCACAAAGGTCTAAACTGCTGTGACACAAATATAATGAATCTTCTCTTTGGATCTCTACTGTCACCGTCTTCATCACCTATGTTATCCAATATACTTCCCAGTAAGTATTTAACATCTCTACACTGAATCTCTAGTTTCCTTGTGTAGATTTATTTATTCATCTTTGTAGTCTATTTCTCTCCACACCCATATACTTCCTTCCTTCCATCAACCCATCACCTAATCATACCCAAACTTTTCACCCATTTTCCACCTTCTCATAATCATCTATGAGTCTTTCAAACCATTTTATGACCCCACTCTCACCATTTCCAACCTCTTTGTAATCACAGGGAGTCTAAAAAAAAAATTCTAAGAACTTTATGCTAATTGCCCCTACTGACGTCGATTAGCCAACTGATGTTAGTCACTATACTTAACCAACATCGGTCAGTCAGTCGACACTGGTTACTATATCTGTCAATATATCTTAGACCAACGAGATAATATCCACTTCCCAACAGCCTACAACCATTTCTAATCCTTACCAGGCCTTACCTTGAGCCTGTACCAGACGTGCAACTCAACACTAGCCAATCAACCCTCTCGTTTTGACCTCAAACAACCTTTTTCATGACCTTTCTTATTGTTTTGTATGAGATACCTAAATCGTTTCAATTCCAATATGATCTTTACTTCATGTATGATTTAATTAGCATTAAAACTATTATATAAAAGTGGATTGACATCCTGTTTAGGAAGTATCACGCTTCATGGATCTAGCGTTTCACTAGGTAGTCCACTCATTATTTTGTTTACCTCTATTTTGTGGTAATGTTTTGTATCTACATGTAGTTCCTCCTAGTCAAAAGGGATCTCTCACATCCATTCTGATCCAGAAGTCATCTACGTGTGAATTCGACCTTCAACCAACATTACAATGGGTATTCCTCCTTGGCCTTCTACCCTCATCTATTTCATTAATCTACTAAGAATCAGGTGAAACACTTTTATATGACCCACTATCATTCTCATATAGTCCCCATATTCTTACCTTAGTATCATCTGCACAATTGACCCAATAATCCTTAATTTGTGAAATGTGAGTCAATATCGGTAAGAGGAAGAACTTGTGATTATTCTTGAGGTCATATATGGGCCTAGATACATAGGAATACAAATGAAAGGTTGTGAGGGAGGATTCAATGTTTGATACATCAACTATACTCTTGAATGACCAAATTCCTAATGAAATAGAGAACAAGACACCCTTCCCTCTTTCCATTATTGCACTTGGTGTGAACATAGGACATTTTTTAAGCACAACTCAATCATAATGATATTGTCACTCAGATATTTTAGTAACTCGATGAGGGGTAAGGTAAAAAACCTCTAAACTTGAGATAGGTTAAGGTGGGAAATTTAATTAAGTGACTTACGTACTTCTCAATCACCTCAATTTCATGCGATGATATTTTCTTCTTAGGATTTCTCTCAAGGATCCTTACGACAAACATGGTGAATGCATTGTTCACACCCTTGAGAAATGAGAACTACTTTCTTAGAATGTGATTTGAGGACACTTCTCAAATGTGGGATAATTTTGTGGCATATTTGGGGTCGTAAATAGACCTTGGAATGTTCTTGTATATGTGAGAGTATACACTAAATATGAGGTCATTGAGAACTTCTTGGAAGTAGGACAAATGCAACAACTACCTGTGAATGTTATTACTTATGATTTTCCCCCAGTCAATCATTTGATTTCCTTCTATGACCTCAAGAATGAATTTATCCATCTAATCATGAAATTCCATTCTTGTTTCTTCTCTCATTACCATATTTAGTATGACCTTTACATCAAAGTACGCCTGATAAAATGCACTTCAGGGCAATGATTTAGCCATATGAGAGGGATTTCTTCACCATTTGGGCCATGACCCCATTGTCACTCCCTATAAGTATGAATATGTTAATGTTCATTACTGAGAGGAAAATTTATGAGTGATGATGACCATGTTGTTACAAGTCAGAATATTTAAGCATTGTGACTTTCCCTTTAGAGTGATAATTGTTAAAATCGAATTGTCATTTGCAAGAATTGTTTCTTGAATTAGGGTCATAAGTGTTGGGCACATGATAAAACTAGCTCCATGCTCTGCATTGACAATGGATGACCACCTGCATAGAATATACCACTTGATAAAATATTATCCTCCATAGTTCTTGATGTTCATTCAACATCCTTACTTTGAGATTTTCTAGATCCATGTGAGAGAAATCACTATCTCCTACATTGGGGTATTCAATGGATAATGTGGAAATTAGCTCAAATCATGTGTACTTAATATTTATGGTGACTGGTGATGGTGACATGGGAGTGTGACAAATTTGAACACAAAAATGAGTACTTACTAATTTTATTAAGTCACAATTGGATATCTACTTTTAACAAGTTTTACAATTGTCACCTTTTGTCGATGGTAGATTTAAGAGAGAATATAATGTTACTAAAAATTACTACTTTCTTAGGCTTACTATTATTAGAAAGCCATCTTGGTAGTGACTTACTATAAATAGAAACTAGTCTTCCGGTGTTAGATTGAAATGGAATTAGTCTCAAAAGTTTTCATTTTGCAATGCGATGATTTGCTCCAAATTTCAAAGGATTTCAGTAATTGAATTTTTTGTAGATCTAAAAACATAATTTTATTGGATATGAATTTTAAATGGGTCTAGAAAAACAGACAAATAATAAATGGAAATAATGTTACAGTTTTCTTAAAGTTTTTTTTGGAGAGGAACCTACCATCCAAGTTTCATGGCAAACATGCATGGGATTTGGGAGATAAGAGTGAAAAGGCTTTTTTGGGAATGGAGGATGTTTGAAAAATTTTGGTAGCACAAAAAAACACCAACATCAATGGAGGAGATAAAGTAACACAAATGAGGCTAAAAATGGTTGTGTTGTATTTAAATTATTTTCCCTCTTATTTATACATGTTAACTCACATTAAACCCAAACAAGATCAACCAAGATCAAGTGGGGGTTGGATGTGTGGTTGTACCCTAAAAAATAGGGTTCAAAGGTACATCACCCCCTCCAAAGAAATCCATAGGTGCTTGCTTCATGAGGATAACCTAGGTTGTAATTTTGAGTAACATAACTTAGCAAAGGATGGGGAGTAAATTTTTTTGTCCCATGTGTCCCCTTGGATGATGGGACAAGGGAAAAAGTTAAATTAGGGGTGAAAAAGTGTGCATATGGTCTATTTTTTTATGAAAAATGGTCAAATTTCAACTTATAATAAGTTTATAACATGTGTCTAACACCTTAAGTTATCACTTAAATGATGAAACCTAACACTAAATGGGGGAGAACACTTTGGTGCCCCCTATATCCCCTTAAACCAAGGTAAAAATGGATAAGGGACGTCCAAGCTCCAAAAATCTGCTCAAATCTAATTGGTTGTGATGATGTCATCAAACATAATGTGAAAATAGACTAAGGAGTGAATTTTCATGTCCGAAAGTAAGACATGGAGTTTATAGGGACAAAATTATATGATTTTGGCTCCAAAATACTCCCTAATTCCATTCTCACCATTTCAAAGAAATCCTTTAACTTGAAATTTCCCTTTTTAGTCCATTTTCCACTGTTTCCTATGATTGTGTGTTAATAAGTGGAGTTTCCACCAGAGTAAAAAATGAGTATGAACCAATCAAGTATATTTACCATAAGTAAGGTCTAGTTTACTCAACTTTGACCTTTTTTAGGCTCCTAACTCTTCTTGAGGTGTATAAAACCCTTCGAGAAAGTTACACCTTTTAGGAATACTCTTGTACTACACTAATGGACAAATTTCCACATTTTTTTATACTCCCGGAATTTTAATTTGATTATTTCACCATAAATTAGGATATTTAATATTTCCAATGCCTATATATAGATTCCCAAGACCTCTTGAGGCTTCCAAAACCCTTCAAACAAGGTGACTAGATCCTTTGAAACATGCATTTCTGATTTGAAAATGGTACTTGAAAATTTTCCAATACTTAGAAAATTCTCAGATTCTTAACTTCAAAAGATTTTAACTTGATCAAGAGTTCCTTTTTATCAATTACAGGTGTTCTTGAAAGCCCCAAACTTAAAATCTTCCAAAATATCAAATTAATCCTTAATTTTCAACTTAAGTGAAATATCTGAATCTATCACAAATCCAAATAAAATAATCACAGTTGATTTAGAATGTAGTCAATCTGATATTTAAATCCAAGTGGATAAATGTATTTAGATTTGTTGTAGGCTATGGATATTAAAATTTACTTCCTTCCAACTAAACCCATTTTTGATGACTTTAATAATTAATCAAATAAACTAACTTGAATGTTTTTATTTGATCAAAAGCTTCTAAAAACTAAAATCAAATCCACAACACAAGAACTTGATAATGGAGTTCACCCGAAGGCTACGTCTCCAGATTCACAGAAATTGAATCGATCTATTAAACATCCAATGAAGTAAAATATCCCTTCACTAATGACTTAATAGACCTTTATACTTGCAAATGAGCTGATTCAGACCTCTTGGAACTCTTCAATTTACCAGAAATGTTCCCAAGTCCATTTGTGGCCCCTATAATATTTTCACTGATATTTTCCTTTGCAATTACGTTTGAAAAATGTCTACAACTTGAAATATACAATACCTAAATAAAATAGGTTTACATTTCTAGAAACTAGAGATGAAAAAAATCCCTTTTTACTCCATGGTCTGATTAAAACCAGAAGTGGTTGAAAAATGCATATCTCTGCCTGCTCCTTGTGCCTGATATGTGAAACTACGATGGAAAAACACGTAAAAATTAAAATATACAACACTTAATATAACAAAGTTTACATTTATGGAAATATCTTGGAATTATGAACAACTTTTATCTTTACACCATTGCAAAATTCAGACTGTAAGTGCCTCGAAAATTGTGATCTCTATAAAGTAGTCCTTCGTTGTCCATTTCCAAACCTACCAAAAGGTCCCTTTAAATAGAAGTGATCTCATAATCTATCACTTGCGGGTTGGTAAGGATGATAAGTATTTTGGCACATGTCAAGGGTTCAAATCCCCCTTCCATAGTTTTAGGTGCCCAATTTATCCATTGACCCCACATTTGGTGGGAAAGGGATATGATAAGCCTTTAAATAGCTTTTTGGCCACAAAATCCTCTTTATCCCATGATATTTAGTCTTATTTACGTGGAATACATTAAATAGATTATTATTATTATTATTTAAAATTCAAATCCACTACAAACCTGCCAAGTGTCACACCTATAATATGACATTTGTCCACGTCAGAGTGTGTCACGTCATCATTTGACCACAACTTTGACTATGCATATTTTTCACATACGAACTCAAATTTGGTCCATTCGAAATGCGTCGGAAAGCTTGCAAAGAGCTATATACCATGGAAATGATTTTGAAACATTAAAAAACATAAAATTTTCATTGTTGTCAACTGCCACGTGTCACCTTGTCATTGGTCCACTTGTTGACCTGTTGACTAGGGTTGACCCATTTATGACCTTAACTTTGACCAGCGATAGAATTTGCATACGAACTCCTTTACTAAAGTTCAAGATACCATCAGAAATCTGTCAATAAGACCTTCAAAATGGTCTAGGTTTAGGGAATTTTAGGGAAGATTTGCATAGTGAAAAATCCTCTGGAACAATTTCCCAGAGCCTTAACCAAAAAGGCCTGGTTTTGTTTGAAAGCTTCCTGACCTCTCATGGCTCAAAATTATAAAAAATTCCTTATATCATCATATTAATCTCTCGTAAAACCTACATATGGGTTATTCTCTTGCAGTTATCTTCCAGGAGATGTCCTCCTATGATAAAAATACCAAAAATAACCCTTTTAAAGCATTTGGGAGCACTGTCCTTTCATATATCTCAGTAAAATTCAATAATCAAGCTAGGTACATTTATCTACACATGAAAATCACCTAAAAATCATGTTAGCACATTCCTCTTTGCCAGGATGAGGATGACACAATTGAAATCCTAGTTAGAGGAAATGTTTATATTGACCGAGAAAGGGAATTTTAAGTTTGGGTTTTGTTGTCATGACCAAAATTTTAAATTTCACATACTATAAAGTTAACATGACAAAATTTGGCTCTTACTTAGGCACTTTTTTGAATTGGAAAAAGGATAAATGGAGAAAACATGAACCTCAGTTATCTTGTGGGGGAGCAAACATGTGCCTTATCCATTGGCAAAATAAAGTCATTAAGCACACAAGTAAGAAAAACTAAAGAAAACACACGAAGAAAGGGAAACAAACAAAAAAATGGAAACACAACCTAAATTACCTATGGTACATACAAGGGACATCCCACTTTCACTATAGCACTTTAGTTGGAATGACTAACCTTTACTGTTTGAAAAGTTTCAAGTAATACCCATTATGGGGAACATACAAGAGAGTACTATCTAGATAGGTCAAGTAATAGGTGTTGTATCCAGAAAATTTCTTGACCCTAAACAAACCAAGCCATAGTGAATCAAACTTTTCATGACTACCCTTAGGTTCCCTTTGCTTGTTCCAAAAGAGGATAATATCTCTGACTTGAAAGTCTCATGTAGGAGAATTTTGATCAAAAATACTTTTTAACTTCATCTGATGTTACCAAAGATGATCCACCACCAAAGTTATGTCTTCATCTAGTTTTTCCAAGTAAAAAATCCTTTTTTCAATACTTTTTAACTTCATCTGATGTCTTCATCTAGTTGTAAAGAAACTATTTCCCATGAAATCATAATTTTTACCTCAATACCATATGGAATATGAAAAGGTGACATGCCAATTTCCCTCTTAGCAGTTATCTGATTTTCCCATAGGGCATCAAGCAATTTTTATGCCAAATCCTCTTATTAATTCCCACTAGCTTCCTTATAATAGTGAAAATATTCTTGTTACTTTATTCTTCCTAACCATTACCTTGGGGATAATATTCAGATGAATGTGAGAGTGATATACTATTTTGGTAGAAAAATTTAGTGAGATTAATATAGGAAAATTAGGTAGCATTATCATTCGCTACCTTGTTCAGGACTCCAAAATGGATGATTATGTTCTCCTTCAGAAATTTCTACATTGTTTTATAATTTGCATGCTTCAGGGGTATGGCCTCTACCCACTTGGTGAAGTAATCTATTGTAGTAAGGAAATATGAGTTCCCAAAAATTAATATTGGATTCAAAACTCCTACAAAATCAGTTCCTCACTACTGAAAAGGTTCTTCAATGATCACTATCCTGAGGGGAAGAACAATAAGCTTAGGCCTCCCTATAAATTGTTGGAAAATTTTACATTTTGAAACCATTTTTTTAGCATCCTTAACCAATATAGGTAAGTAATACGTCCCTCTCATGATTTTTTGATTTATTACAATGGCTGAGAAATTCCCACCACCTGCTTAATTATGGTAGGATTTCAAGATCTGCTTCTATTTTTCTTTACTGACACATCTAAAAAAGTAACCATCTATACTTTCCTTATACAATGAATGTCCCAAATTACATACCTAGAATACTACAACATGAGGCTAATCCTTTGGTTGTAGTTCATATGGGATGCACAATCTCCATATTTGAGGTAATAGGATATGTCATAGTACCACTCATCAGTAGTGTTCACAAAGAGAACCATGGTTAAATATCTAGTTAAGCATTCATAATTTAATAGAACTGAAAATTATCTTTTTCTTCTTGAGTCATGTAAGATTAATCCTCCACCATTAACTTGCATAGTCCATTTACTCTTACCAAATTTGAAGGTATTATTTCTAAACCATCTTCTTAAATTTTTGACACCTTATTTCTTCTTTTGGGTCTAAGATCTTGTTGTGTCAAAATGGAATTGATTATTGATCCACACACCAAAATAATAGTATGAGAATTCAAGATATGGAATCTAAAATTATTCATTGTTTTTACCAGTGCATAGGCATGCTTTTCCATTTGTGAATATTTAAGCTCATGATATTTCAATGGTGAGATCATGAAATCAATTGGTGATTCAATATCTTCGTCATTATTTTGCACTAGGATAGAAGAAACTGTATACTTGGAGGCATAACAATACATGATGAAGTATTTATTAAAATTAGGCCTTGCTAAAGTGGGAGCTTTAGCAATGAATTCTTTGATGTTATAAAAATATTTTTTACCTTCTTGAATCCAAAAAAATTAATCCTTTGTCTTCATCATATCATTGATATATTTGGTAAGCTTTGGAAATATGGAAACAATTCTTATGAGAAAATTCACTTTTCCAAAGAAATAGCAGACACCAGTCTTACTTGGGGGCCTGGAAAATTTCATGATTGCATAAAATCTCTCCAAATCAATAATATTTCCTTCTTTATTCACAATATGACCAAGAATCTTGCCTTATGTTACCCCAAATATACATTTATTTGGTTTCAGGCATATGTTGTGTTCACGACACCTCAATAACACTTACTCCAAGTGGATTATATGAATACCTCTATTATTTGAATGCACAGTCAAATAATCAAGATATATAAAAATGCACTTAAATTTCAAATCTTTGAAGGCTATATCCATGGCCCTTTGGAAAGTGGCTCTTATATTTATCAATTCAAATGGAATCCAATTGTAGGTGAAAGTGCACTAAGGGGTTGTGAATGTTGTTTTGAATTGATATTATCATGCCACCTACACTTGATTGTATCTAGAGAAACCATTAAGCATGGACATCATTTATGATCTTGTGACCTATTGAAGAATTTTATCCATAAATGGTAATTATCTTTGAGAGGTTCTTGATTCAAATTCCATAAATATATACATGTCCTTATTTACCATTCTTCTTTCATACGAGAATAATGTTTTCTACCTAAGTAGAGTGGTGAATTGGGAAAATGGTCCTTGAATCGATAAATTTCTCCACTTCCTCCATAATATTTCCCACAATATTAGGATTATATTGTCTTTGTTTCTTCCGAAAAGGCTTAGCATTCATCTTGAGTGGAATCTAGTGCTTCATGGTGTTAGGCTTATATGACTTGAGCTCATTATATGAATAGGAAAAAAACATTTGAATATTTCTTCCACAAGGCTGTAAATCTTATTTCATATCCTAGAGAAAAAAACTTTCCAATATTGACAAGTCTATGCTTCTCATGTGTCCCACTATTCACTTGATCAAACTCAGTCCATTCTTGGGATGACCCTTTACTTTAATTTGAATGAACATATCATGCTTATCATGCAAATCCTCCAAAGAAAAAATAACTCTTGGAAATTTTTTACCTTTCAATTCGACAATTCCCTCATTATCAACCCCTTTGGTTCCTTCTTTAGAAGTGAATCATCTAGGACCATTACAACTTCCCTCAAAATATAGATTCTAAAAATTATAACTTTGTTGCAAGAAGGATAACAAATGATCATCATCAAAAAAAACTTTCCAATTCTTGGAGATATCAGGTATACTATGCCATAACACCATTTCAACTAAAATTTTTTGAGCTTTGAAATATGGGTGTGAAACATCAATGAGGCAAACCCATATAGGGAATAAAATCTTACATGTTGATCACAAGGAACTGATTTGATGGAGAAAACATCAAAAGCTTTAACATAGTCCCAAACTTTGTTTCTATATCTTTTAAGCCTCGATTTATTTACTTGGAATTGATTATGAACCTATTTGACAATTATCTCTACATCACCTTGGACAGCCAACCCATTGATACCCATTTCTTCTACATCTTGCATGTTTGTAATGATTGCTTCACACTCATTTGTGTTATTGGTGTTGGCAAATTGTAATTTATATAACAATGGAAACAGATTTCCCTGAGGAGATATGATTACAATTCATACTCCAAAACCAGTGGATGAACAAATTCCATAAAAATACACTTTCCATACTTCATGGTTTCCTAGATCAGTTAACCTTTCATCAAGAAAAGGCAACTCTTCACTCCCTTCAATTATCATGAAGTTGTTTCCGTCACCTTTATCCTGATAAATAATGTTGGCTCATGGATCATCGATATTTTGTACTGTATACTTCATTTTAGGTTATGAAATTATTTTTAATTCATTCTTCACTAGAATGCTTGTGGATGACCAATCCAATTATGTTTATCCTCCCATGTTTCTAAAAAATATTCTATTGAGGAGCATCATGTATGTGGCAAACATGTCAGCAATAATAATGGTTACCTTGACTCTCTTATAGGATAAGATGTGGATATAACTTGAGCATATTTGATTTTCCCTACTAAGGGGAATCATTTAGTTTACATGGAGTAACAATGTCCAAAGGATCAAGTGAGGTTTAGGCCAATGGAATTATCAAACTTTGTGGGCATGAAATTTTTAGAGGCTACAAATTCTATTATGCAGTTATTCAATCTAAAACCACCAATCAGTAAAGAGACATCGAAAGGCTTAATTTCTATAAAGGTGGATGTAGAGGAGGCAAGGAGTTTTTGGTTATTCTACCCATTAGGAGTAGGTAATTATCATTTTGAACTAGAATTTTTTAGGATTATAACAGTTGTACAAATAAAAAAGCATGCAATGAATAATGCAGAAAATGTAAAACAAAAATGAATGCAATAAAAATAGAGTCACAAATTTAACATGGCTCACCCAAAATGGGCTACGTCCACTAGAAACAACCAATCATTTTATTCAGTCCAGCCAAAACACTCTCTCACAATACAACCACTAATTCAATGAGCCTCATACATAACAACCCTTTAAATATATTAGGGGTTTTTATCACTTCGGGGAAACATAGAAAACCACCCATTAGATCTATAACCTGATAAGGAACGGTCTAGATTTAACAATGCATAAATACATCACTATCAACCCTCATCATTATTAGGCTCCACAACCAACAATCTCCCACTTGGAGACTGATTTCCGTAACTCCACCACTATAGCTCCTGCTTGGAATTTTCTTCTTAGCTTGTTTCTTCCACTTCAAGATCAATCTTGAAGACCCACATAAGTTGAATGTAAATCCCAATTCTCCTTTATCATTGGCTTAGTAAACATATCAGTAGGATTATCATCTATATGAATCTTCAGCAACTCAAGCTGCCTATCCTCCAACACCTATCGTATGAAGTGATATCTTAGCTGAATGTGTTTGGTTCTGGAATGGAAGGCTGAGTTCTTTGCCAGGTGAATTGCACTTTGACTATTAATGTGTAACTTACAATCCCCTTGTTCCTTACCCAACTACTCCATGAACCAGCCCATCCATAACATTTCCTTACTTGCCTCAGTCACTGCAACATATTCTACCTCTGTAATAGACATGGCAACTACCTTTTGCAACTTTGAGATCCAACTCACTACCACACCACCAACTATAAACACGTATCCAATAGTGATCCTCCTACTATCCACATCTCTTGCCATATCTAAATCCAAAAATCCTTGTAAAGTATAATTTGACCCTCCAAAGCATAAGTGCCTACTACTGGTCCCTCTCAAGTACCAGAGAATCCACTAGACTGCCTTCTAGTGTGCTTTACTTAGATTTTCCATGTACCTGCTAACTCCCACTGCTCGGGCAATGTCTGGCTTGGTACAAACCATGGCATACATGAGGCTCCTAACTATTGAAGAATAAGGAACCCATGCCATATAATATTTTTCCTCTTGTGTTGTTGGGTATTGCTCTTTAGTTAATCTAAAATGCCTAGCCAATAGTTTACTAACTGGTTTCACATTTTGCATCTGAAACCTCTCTAACACCTTTTCTACATAGTCCTCCTAACACAACACCAATTTCTTATTTTTTCTATCCCTTTTGATTTGCATACCGAGGATTTTATTTTTTGCACCCAAATCCTTCATTGCAAATGTTTGTGCAAGATTTTCCTTAAGCTTTGCAATTTCCTACATATTAGACCCTACTACAGGCATATCATCTACATATAACAAAAGAATAATGTAGCTCCCACTATCTAACCGTTTAAATTACACATAATGATCTGATTGAAATCTAGTAAAATCATGCTCATGCATAAAACTATCAAACCTTAGATACCATTTCCGGGGAGCTTGCTTGAGCCCGTATAGGCTCTTCTTCAACCTGCAAACCAATTTATCCTTACCCTTCACCTCATATCCGAATGGTTTCTATATATAAATCTCCTCCTCCAAGTCACCATGGAGAAATTCTGTCTTGACATCAAGTTGCTTTAAGTGTAAATCTTCAACAACAACTAAACTTAATACAATATGAATAGAAGATATCTTTACAATAGGGGAGAAAATTTCATCAAAATCGATACCTTGCTTTTGTTCACACCCATTCAATACAAGCCTTGCTTTGTACCTTTTCTGTCCACCTTCTTCTTCTTTCACACGGTAGACCCATTTGTTTTGTAGTACTCTCTTCCCAACCGACAATTTGACTAAATCCCATGTTTGGTTCTTCTCCAGGGAGTCCATCTCCTTATTCATGCCATGCTCCCACTCCTTAGTGAATTCCACCTACATTGCCTCATCAAAGTTCTCTGGCTCACCACTATCTATTAGTAACAAATAATACAAAGTAGGGGTAAATCTTTCTGGAGGTCTACTAATACATTGTGACCTTCTTACCAAAGATGGGGGTGTCATGAGATCATTATTTGCTTGCTACTCATTTTCTTAAATTTATGACAATGATGCTGATGCTGACATTGGCTGTCATGCTCGGCCTATATAACTATCAACCTCGATACTTGTAGGTGGATATTTTCCACTTGAGAGTTCATTTTTAGGAGCTATATTCTCAACCAATTCTTCCTTGGGATTTTTGTCATCATGTACCTAATCCCTGTACATTCTATTTTCATGCCAAACAACATCACGACTCTGAATTATCTTAGATTCATCTAGATCCCAAAACTAAAATACATAATCACCATTGGAGCCATAGTCTATGAATGTACAACGTTTGGATTTTGAATCCAATTTCTTCATGTTTTCTTTATTAACATGCACAATGCCTCTGAACCAAATACTCTTAAAAATGAAAAGTCTACCTCTTTCCCGGTCTATGATTCTTTAGGAATTCCTCCATCTAGTGCACTCAAAGGCCCATGGTTGATTAAGTACATAGTAGTATCTATTGCCTCTTCCCAAAACTAAAGAGGCAACCCTGCATGTAATCTCATTAACCGTGCACACTCCATTATTGTTGTTCTATTCATCCTCTCACTAACACCATTTTGTTACAGAGTCTTGGGAACTATTTTGTCTCTATGAATCCCATTCAAGGAACAATAATCATCAAATTTATTACTGCAATACTCACCACCATGATCAGATCTCAAACATTTCAATTTAAAACCACATTCATCTCAACAAGTTCTTTCCATTTCTTAAATGTATTAAAGACATCAGACTTACACTTAATGCAATATACCCACACCTTCCTTGTGGCATCATCTATGAATGTGACATAGTACAAAGAACCACCATGAGATGAAACATGGGATAGTCCCCACAAATCTATATGAACTAGCTCCAAATTTTGCTCTTTCTTAGTATTCCCTTGAGAAATCTAACTCTTTTCTATTTCCCAAAAATGCAATGCTCACAAAACTCTAAGTCTAATTGCTTCAAACTTGAAGGCTTACCTTTTTCCTATAGAATTTTCATGCCCTTCTCACTCATATGTCCTAATCTACTATGCCACATGCTGGAATCCTCATCTGAAGTAGATAATATGGTAGAATAATTAGATGTACAAGTAGACAAATAAAGAGTGCCTACTTTCTTACCCCGTGCCACTACCAGGGCACCCTTGGAAACCCCCCAAGCATCTGAAGTGAATGTGACTATGTAAGCTTCACCACTCAACTGTCCTGCAGAGATGAGATTTCTGTTGAGGCTAGGTACATGCCTCACGTCTCTCAATATCCATGTATTTCTGATCTATAATTTTAGGTGTACATTTCCCTTCCCAAAAATGTTGCACGGATCATCATCGCCCAAATAAACCTGTCCAAAATTTCCCTATACATACTCTTTAAAATAGCCCTTATCAGGGGTTGCATGGAAAGAGGAACCTAAATCTATTACCCAAGATTCTACTCTAGTATCAAGAGAAAGTATAAGAGCATCCTGAACAATATTACCTGTTAGATTTTCTTCTTTAATACCTTCAGGCTAGTTTTCTTTGTTTCCTTTGAACCAACAATCCTATTTAGCATGTCCTCTCTTTCCACAATTCCAACAAGTAATGCCTCTACTCCTAGATTTGGATCTATCCATATTTGATTTAGATCTCCCACAAGCCTTAATCTTTGATTTATCCTCGCTTCTCCCTCTACTCTCCATATTCAACACATTTCCAAAAGAAAATTTTTCCCCTGTACTCTCCTTGTGCATTTCCTCATTTAAAATGACACTGACTACATCTTCAAGTTTAAGAGAAGTAGATGATGTATTACTAACTGCCATTACTAAGTTGTCCCAAATTCATGGCAAAGAGCATAGGAATAATAATTCTCTAACCTCCTCATCAAATGGGATATTAACCGAATCTAATTGATTTACAATAGTGTGGAAATCATTAAGATGGTTAGATACAGATCCAACTTCATCAAACAAACTTTATTAGATGCACTAGGTGTTTCATATAAATTAGCTAGGGTTTTCATCAACTCTACCATACTCTTTGTTGTGAGATATTTGAAGCTATGAATGATGCTAGACTCAATCGAATCACACCAAGAGCCTTCTTGTCTAAAACCTTCCACTCCTCATCAGACATGATTGAGGGTTTCACTTCTTTACCTCCTAACGGTAGGCATAGATCCTTTTGATACAGGTAATATTCCACCTGCATTTTCCATAGCTGGTAATTTCAGCTGTCAAACTTCTCAACTATAAATTTATTCTCCTCTTCCATTGCTGCTTCTCCCACTCAAATATAAATCCATCTATGAGTATACTACCAAAAAATAGATCTCAAACCTTGCTCTGATACCAATTGTTAGGATTGTAACATTTGTACAGATAAAAAAGCATGCAATCAATAATGTAGAAAACTTAAAACAGAAATGAATGCGATAAAAAAAGAGACACAGATTTAATGTAGTTCACCCAAAATGGGCTACGCCCACCAGAAACAACCAATCCTTTAATTCAGTCTAGCCAAAACACTCTCTCACAGTACAACCACTAATTCAATGAGCCTCATATATAACGACCCTTTAAAGATATTAGGGTTTTTTTATCACTTTAGGGAAATATAGAAAACCACCCATTAGATCTGTGACCTAATAAGGAATGATCCAGATTTCACAATTCATAAATACATCGCTATTAACCCCCATCGCTATTAGGCTCCACAACCAACAGAAGTGACAATAAGAGGGTTAGGAAAAAGATTAAAATTATTTCCTTTTATCAACTTTATGAGCTTATCAAATTATTCGGGATTGATCTAAAAATATTCATCTTTAGATATTTTAACTTTAGATTTCTTCACATGGTCAATTATATAAAAATGAGCCTTAATTGAGGGGGATGAATGAGTGGATGTAGTATCAAGATACTGACTAATTCATGGAATGACACTAGTGTTATTCTTGTTTGCATCATTACATTTGGGTGCAAAAATGGAAACTAAACTTTGACGAGGAGTAGACTTACCCATACTAGGAGGTATAAGGCCAAGTTCAGTCACATTAGGAATTTTCCTTGAAAATTCCATGAAAGAAGGAAATGGGGATCCTCTTTCAATTATTTAATGTTTATGTAGAGTCACCACTTGAAGGTCCTTGAATTTACCCTTCATTTTATTATAAGACTTCTCCTTCTCTTGAGACTTTGAACGGGTGCACATCACTTAAGAGTGACTATTCATATTGGAAATGGTATCATCAAATTTATCCTCATTAGAAGATAAATATTCACAAAAATTAATGTTTCCAACAAAATCAATTTCTTCAATATCCAACACTCCATCATCAAATTCAACTTCACCAATTTCCTCTTCTAGTATTGTATCACATGTGGTATTAACAAGAGGCGCTTCAAGAGTCAATATTATTTCTCCTCCCACTATTCTATTTCTATTCTGATTCTAATTTTAATTTGGGTATCCTCTCCTTGGAGCCTCTTTTTATACAACAATGGCTTGTCTTAGTTTCTTTTTCAATGAAAATGCATCATTTGCTAACTTTTGGACAAGACAATCCATATTACCTTCTTTGGATATTTGTCCTTTCTGTTTATCATTTGGATTCTTTACTTTCCTAGAAAAAATTAGATCATCTTCTATTTCAATGAAATATTCTTGTGCATTTTCAAGAGTTTGAGGGTGATCTCTTTGTAGGATAAATCCAACTTTAGGAAATTGTGCATTTATGAGTAATCTCTTTTGATTATCAGTGGATGGTGAAGCTTTTATCGGTATTATTTTTAACAGTCTATTATATCAGGCCACAAAGTATCTCATGAGTTCATTTGATTCTTTCTTCATTTGAGCTAGATGAACAAGGAGATCCTGAGAGTCTTCAACTAATTTAAATCTTAATTCAAAATTGGTTTTGATAGCACCCAAATTTGTGATGGATCGAGAGGGACAGAGGTAAAACCATTCATCTAATTTCTCTTTAAGTGACTTCATGAACAACCTTACTAAAAACATCTTCATGTTTAACTCTAAGAAATCCACATGCAGTGATGAAAGCTACAATATGTTTTTCAGGAATTTGAGTGCTATCACCTTTGAATTTTGAAAATTTCTTGCGGGATCCCTTAGAAAATTCATGGAGAGGTGGTGTAAGAGTAAGTGGGCTAGTATTCCTTCCCCATGGAATAGGTGGTTGAGGTCCTTCCATTTCTTAATGATCTGGAACATTTTTCACTATGCATATATTCCCTAAACTTCCCTAAACATGAACCATTATGAAGGGATTATTTAGACCTTTCTGACAGTATGTTGAACCTCATAATTGGAGTTCGTATGCAAATTCTATCGCTAGTCAAAGTTAAGGTCATAAACGGGTCAACCCTGGTCAACAGGTCAACAAGTGGACCAATGACAAGGTGACATGTGGTAGTTGCCGATAAGGAAAAATTGATGGTTTTGTAATGTTTCAAAATCAGTTCTATGGTATAGAGTTCATTGCAAGCTTTTTGATGCATTTTGAATGGACCAAATCTGAGTTTGTATGCGAAAACTATGCAGTCAAAGTTGTGGTCAAATGATGATGTGACACACTCTGACATGGACAAATGTCATATTATGGGCGTGACACTTGGCAGTTTTGTAGTGGATTTTAATTTAAAATAATAATAATAATATATTTAATCTATTTCATGTGAATAAGCCTAAATCCCATGGGATAAGGAGGATTTTATGGCCAAAATTCTATTTAAAGGCTTATCATATCCCTTTCCCACCAAATGTGGGGTCAATGGCTAAATTGGGTGCCTAAACCTATGGAAGGGGGATTTGAACCATTGATTTGTGCCAAAATACTTATCATCCTTACCAACCCACCACTTTTTATCAAGTGATAGACTATGAGATCACTTCTATTTAAAGGGACCTTTTGGTAGGTTTGGAAATGGACAACGAAGGACCAGCTTGCAGAGATCATCATTTTTGAGGCACTTATGTTTCCGAATTTTGTAATGGTGTAAAAAGAAAAGTTGTTCATAATTCCACAAGATTTCCATAAATATAAATTTTATTACAGGAAAAACTGTATATTTTCCTGTGTATGTGTTTTTCCATCACAATTTCATAGATCAGACACGAGGAGCAGGCATAGATCTGCATTTTCCAACCACTTCTAGTTTGAATCAGGCCATAGAGTAAAAAGGGATTTTTTTCATAATTTCTTCTAGTTTCCAGAAATGTAAACCTATTTTATGTAGGTATTATATATTTCAATTTGTAGACGTTTTTCAAACATAATTGCAAAGGAAACTATCAGTGAAAATAATGTAGGGGCCACATATGGACTTGGGAACATTTCTGGTAAATTGCAGAGTTCCAAGAGGTTTGAATCAACACATTTATAGGTATAAAGGTTTGTTAAGTCATTAGTGAATGGATATTGGACTTCATTGGACATTTTACTAAATCGATTCACTTTCTATGAATCTGGAGACGTAGCCTTTGGGTGAACTCCATTATCAAGTTCTTTTGCTGTGTATTTGATTTCAGTTTTTAGAAGACTTTGATCAGATAAAAAAATTCAAGTTAGTTTATTTGATTAATTATTAAAGAAATCACAAACTAGTTTAATTGGAAGGAAGTAAATTTTAGTATCCATAACCCACAATAGATCTGAAGACATTTATTAACTTGGATTTAAATATCAGATTGAGTGCATTATAAATCAACTATGATTATTTTATTTGGATTTGTGATAGATTCAAATATTTCACTTAAGTTGAAAATTAAGGATTAATTTGATCTTTTGGAAGAGTTTAAGTTTGGGGCTTTCAAGAACACCCATAATTGATAAAAAAAAAGGAACTCTTGATCAAGTTGAAATCTTTTGAAGTTAAGAATCTAAAAATTTTCTAAGTACTGGAAAAATTTCAAGTACCATTTTCATGATCAAGTTGGTATCAGAGCAGGTGATTGCACTTGTAAACTTGCTAATCTCTGAGCAAGTTTGGTATTAGAGATGGTTTAGATTAGTTGATTTGGTTCAGTTTGGTTTTTACATTTTGGCTTGATCTTTCATTTGGTAGTGTGTAGAGTTTGGAGGAACATGTGTGCAGGAATCATGGGTAAGATGTCCAATAAGACCAAGTTTGAAGAACTTGAAGCATGTAATCACTCAGATTCAAGAAGAGAATGCCTTCTTGAGATGTCAGGTATTAACTCTAGAGGAGAAACTTGACACATTGAAAAGAGAGCTAGAATCCAAAAATGAGCTCTTGATGGTGTTGCAAATTGAAGGACCTAAGAAAGAGGTACCTATTACTGTTGATGCATCCACTATGACATATGAGTGCACAGTAAGTATGAAAACACTTAATTCCTCTCCCAAAGCTAAGTTAGATTTAGAAAGTGTGCTTGGTGAATTTGAAAAACACACTAAAGGTATAGGATCTAAGGTTTTAAGTAATATGGGTTTTAATGGAATTGGCCTTGGTAAGAACAACCAAGGCATAAATAACTGAATATTGGTAGAGGAAAGGCCTCGACATGCAGGACTGGGATATGCTAGAGCAGGGGAAAAGGAAATTGGAGAGAGTTCCAAGTCAGCTAGAAGAAGACAAGCTTCTGATAGCCAAGTGTTATCCCTGTTAGCATCAGGTGGTTCATCCTCATCAGGAGGATCTAGTAAGAATTCACCACGGAGAGGTATAGAAATCCCTCTACCTTCTGTTTACCATGGTTCTAAAAATAAAGGTAAACAAATTGATCCCTTATCTACACCAAGAAAAATTTGGCTATGATTTTCAAGCAATGTTGAATAGTTACCCTTGCACATTTTGTGGGTTGTCTAATCATTGTATGGCCAAGTGTAGGAAATGGAAGTCCATATTGGAAAATATTGAGAAAATGCATTCTCCTAAACCTAGCTCAACTAAGAGCAGTCAAGGTAAGGTTCCTAAAAATGTGGATCCTAAAAAAGTGGATAAGAGGTTTTGTGATCACTGTCATAAACTAGGTCATGTAATTGATAAATGTTGGAAGCATCATCCAGAACAAAATTTAAAGTTCGTTAAGAAGGATAGCAATAATAAACCAACCAATTTGACCATTTCAGTGAATCAGGTAAAAACTGAGTTGAAACAACCACCTAAACAGGAAAATGTGTTGAAAAAGGTGGGTAAACAGTTTATCAGTTTTATGTTTGCATAGTTGCTTTGTTAAATATGTAAACTAATAAAGCAGTTTTGGGAAATCCTATTGAATTGTTTACAGGGATAAGTACTCCAAATTTATTTTTCTACTTTGGTGTTGGTGAAGTATCCTGAAGAGGAAATAATCAGGTGACAGGTTTAAAATACTTGATGTAATTTTCTTTTTGATGGTTTTACAACTTCATCTTTCAGCAACATTTATAGTTCAGTGGGCATGATCATTGGTCAGATGTCTATATTTGGATTGTAGTTAGTATGTTGTTATTGTGTAATTTGTGGCATGTAGGCAATTGTTTGTAAGTGTACAACTTATACAAACTCTTTGTTTCTATACATGATTTTTGCACATGTGTAAGTATTATTGATAGGCTTAAATATTTGTAACTATTAGATATAGTTGTAAATAGTATGTACAATTTTTTCACTAACAAGCTATGAATGCAGGTTACATTTGCATTATTGACAGTGGTGAGTGGTGAGTGCAGGATCAGGATGTACAGAAGAGGAATATGTCAGTTGCAGTGTCATATCAGTTGCAGTTTAGGCCATTGGGTTATGTTACTATTATTGGAATTTGAATATTGCAATATTTTGGAAAAATTACCATGTTATAAACTAGGTTTTGTGTTTGTATTATGCAGAGAACGTGTGTACAGTTTAACATAGTGAATTTCCATTTTGAGGTCAAAATGGTCTTACTGGGGAGGAGTGATCTGGAGGATTTTTCACTATGCCAATCTTCCCTAAAATTCTCCTAAACCTAGACCATTCTAAAGGTATTCTTGAGACCTTTCTGATGGTATGTTGAACTTCAGAATCAAAGTTCATATGCAAATTCTATGTTGCCGGTCAAAGTTAAGGTCGTAAATGGGTCAACCCTGGTCAAGAGGTCAACAAGTGGACCAATGACAAGGTGACACGTGGAAGTTGGAGACAAGGAAAAATTGATGGTTTTGTAATGTTTCAAAATTAGTTCCATGGTATAGAGCTCATCGCAAGCTTTTCGATGCATTTTGAACCAGACCAAATCTGAGTTCGTATGCGAAAGATATGCATAGTCAAAGTTGTGGTCAAATGATGACGTGTCACACTTTGACGTGGACAAATGACATATTATGGGCATGAAACTTGGAAGGTTTGTAGTGGATTTGAATTTAAAATAATAATAATAATAATCTATTTAATCCATTCCACGTGAATAAGCCTAAATCCCATGGGATAAGGAGGATTTTGTGGCCAAAAAGCTATTTAAAGGCTTATCCTATCCCTTTCCCACCAAATGTGGGGTCAATGGCTAAATTGGGCGCCTAAACCTATGGAAGGGGGATTTGAACCCTTGACCTGTGCCAAAATACTTATCATCATTACTAACTCCGCCACTTTTTAGCAAGTGATAGATTATGAGATCACTTCTATTTAAAGGGGACTTTTTGGTAGGTTTGTGAATGGATAGCGAAGGACTAGTTTGCAGAGATCACCATTTTCGAGGCACTTACAGTCTGAATTTTGCAATGGTGTAAAAAAAAATTTGTTTAAAATTATAAGAGATTTCCAGAAATGTAAATTTTGTTATAGGAAGTACTTGTATATTTTCCTGTGTAGGCATGTTTTTCCATCGTAGTTTCACAGATCAGGCACGAGGAGCAGGCGGAGATCTGCATTTTCCAACCACTTCTAGTTCTGAATCAGGACATGGAGTAAAAGGGAAGTTTTTCATAATTTCCTCTAGTTTCCAGAAATGTAAACCTATTTTATGTAGGTATTTTATATTTCAAGTTATATATGTTTTTCGAAATGTAATTTCATAGGAAACTATCAGTGAAAATACTATAGGGGCCACAAATGGACTTGGGAACATTTCTGGTAAATTGAAGAGTTCAAGAGGTCTGAATCAGCTCATTTTTAGGTATAAAGGACTGTTAAGTCATTAGTGAAGGGATATTGTACTTCATTGGATGTTTAATAGATTGATTCACTTTCTGTGAATCCAGAGACGTAGCCTTCGGGTGAACTCCATTATCAAGTTCTTGTGTTGTGGATTTGATTTCAGTTTTTAGAAGATTTTGATTAGATGAAAACATTCAAGTTAGTTTATTTGATTAATTATTAAAGCAATCACAAACTGGTTTAGCTGGAATGAAATAGATTTTAGTATCCATAACCCACAACATATATGAAGACATTTATTAACTTGGATTTAAATATCAGATTGAGTGCATTCTAAATCAACTATGATTATTTTATTTAGATTTTTGATAGATTCAAATATTTCACTTTAGTTGAAAATTAAGGATTAATTTGATCATTTGGAAGATTTTAAGTTCGGGGCTTTTAAGAACACCTATAATTGATAACAAAAAAGAACTCTAGATCAAGTTGAAATATTTTGAAGTTAAGAATATGAGATTTTTCTAAGTATTGGAAAAAATTTAAGTACCATTTCCAGATCACTTATTCTATTCATTCTTCTAATTCATCTTCTAGGGGAAGAATAGCTCTAACATTGGAGTAACCAGAGATTCAATGAGTCTAAATTGGATTTCCTATTTTATCACTCGATGTACTAGATGGACATGATGCTTGAGAAACGTAATATGAATTATCTCGGATCTCATATTATTGTATTTGAAGAGATTCAAACTTTGGATCAACTATACCTCTTAATCTATCTAATCCAATGCATCTGTTTTCAGCTGGCTTGTGAGAAAACCTACAACAAGAATGTGAAATGACGTAGATAAAAACAAAAGTGGATTCTAAACATCAAGTTTTATGTTTTTTGAGATTTTTTATTTTTACTTTTTATGGATTTTTCGTATATCTAATTTTTTGGATTATTTGGATCAATATAGGGTGTAAGTAAAAAAAATATTCCCCACAGGGGGCACTAAAACTTGTTGGTGAAATAATTTATCACAGGTGAAAATAGGGGTTTTTACCAACACTCTGAGACTATTTCCCTCTCTAAAAGGCAAAAATATGCCTCATCAATGTGCAATAAATGATCTTATTTTACTCTCCTTTTAATCAAGTTTGACTACATTTTATTGTTGTTGTTTAATCTAGTATAAGCTAGGATGTAATTTTCCATCTTTTGTTTGATTTAGTTCTAATATCTAAAAACTATGTAATTCCTAACAAAGTGTGTAGAAATTTAGTTTTTGGAAAAAAACAGGTCACATTCGGTCAGACAAGAAAAGTATAAAGCAACCATCACATTTTTGAGAACATTGGCTTCAATATGGCTTAGCTTCGGAACCTTCAGGCTTAGTTCTATAACTCCATCACTCAGCTAAGGAATTCTATCACTTGGTTTTGAAGCCTTCAGAATTAGTTCTGGAACTCCAGTACTTAGTTCCAAAACTCCTGCGCTTATCTCCAGAACTTTTGCAGTTAGTTTCAGAATGTTTCCCTTTGGTTCTGGAACTTCTCCAAAGTTCTTAAATTAATGGGAATATGTTTATTTTGACAAAATCTAGTGATAGAGAAATTAATGGGCCCTCCAATCAAGAATAAATCAATGAACTACTGATTCTTCATACTCCAAAAATACTTATGTAGAATGAGACATCTGTATATCTAGAAAGGTTTCTAAATTCCACATCTACTTTGGGTACTATTTTTTTCTCTAGAACCTATAGATGGATGAATATCTGTTGAGCACTTATGATTTTAAATGCATCTTTGGATGATGAAATATATATAAAGACTTGAAGATAGATTAGATAAATAGAGAATATATATGATATAGATATACAATGAAGTTTTGTAAGACAACATTTCAGTAATAAGATAGCCATTACATTTTGAGAGAATCATACTTTGTCAACTCCTGATTCAAGATGGAGCAAGGACCCACTCCTCCAAGAAGTAGGATTCTTTATTTTATTGGTATTTATATTTTTAAGCAATTTGTGTAAATCTGTTAAGTCTTAATTTTGCAAGTGCTTTCGATTCTTCACTTGAATTCTGTTACGTAATTTTCCCTATAGGTGATGTAGATTAGACTCTTATTTCCTTGCAATAATTTTCAACAACATTTTTAAACGTATGTTTATTTCCAATAAAGTGTGTTTACTTCTACAACGTGTGTTTATTTCCAGCAATTTGTTTCATTCTTCTAAAGTGTGTTTATTTCTAGCAGCACGTTCAATTCTGAAAGATTTATTTATTTCAGAAATGATTTTTTATTTCAACAAGTTTCTTATAGTTTAGATTTAATAAGGATTGTATAGGAAATTCTAAAAGACACTTTAAAAATCCCCCAAAAAATTAAAATAATAAATATGTACAATCAATTACTAGATCACTAAGATTCTTCTTGTTGCCTATAGCTTCAAACACACCCCTGGTTTGAATATGACATCAACCAAGAGTTGATTAAATGAAAGGAATAATGACACCCATATCTCTCCTTAGGAATGGGGAATCTCCATTTATTGAAAATAGGAAATATATACACTATTCTAACCATCGTGGGTGGCCTTTCAACCGGAGATCATACAAGAATACTCCACTAGACCTGTGTGTAAAAAGGAGGTGGAGGAAATATGTATGTATGGAGAGAGGGGGAAAAGTTAGAAGGTGGTTTTAATCAATACATATCAAGATGATTTTATTGACATATAATGTTTCCAAGTTAATAATGAGAAGACACCATGTTAAGAAAAGAAGAACAAAACATAAGTAAATCCAAGTTTATTTGCATAATATTTCACAAGTAACCATGCTCATAGAGTAAATTTGAGATGGAGAGGAAAACATAAGATAATGAGATATAATAATTGAAGTTTATTTCTTGTAGTAACACATTGGGAGATATGACCCAAGAAAATCTAACCCTTTGGAATGGAGAAGCCATTCTAATTTATAACTTTACAATGTGTCTCTTCATCTACCCCCCACATGACCTTTCATAGTCCCATCACTTATGGCCTTTCACATTCATCTAGGAATGAAAAATAAGCCCATTTCTTATTAATTGGAAAAATAAATTTTTATAATCTCCATCAATTGTAATTGGTCACTTTACTGAATTAGACAAAATTACAAAAAGGTACATTTCCCGATGAAGAAATATAACATAGATAGAATGAGATTAATACAATCTATGACCAATGTTGAGGAATAATGTATATCACCCAATGAAGAAGATACGTATCCCATGGTACCCCTTTATATAACATTAATATGCGGAATTAACTCCATTTCCTTTGACCCCCTATGCTATGATGTGTGCTACCTCATGTTTCGAAGTTATACATACCTGTGTCTAATTGGAGAAAATGAAAATGAATCTTGGGGTTCTTTCCTTTAGTAATGACTTAGACAGAAATACCCATCTTGCATGCCACTAAGTCTTCGGCCACCCTATTACTCCCTCCAACCAACTTTTTTTTGCATCTCATATCAATATTCTATATGGTAGCACTCTCATTATCCTGAGATATTCCAAGGTATTCTCCCTCAACCACAAGTGGGTCTCCAACTGTCCTTTCTCCACCAATCTCAATGGCAACATATGGCGTACACGATATGGCAGTTACCCAAGCTAAGGCATGAATTGCCAACGAGTTAGGATGATCTGATTCTCCATATGAAACTTCTGTTGGCCT
Source organism: Taxus chinensis (assembly GCA_019776745.2). Classification (NCBI taxonomy): domain Eukaryota; kingdom Viridiplantae; phylum Streptophyta; class Pinopsida; order Cupressales; family Taxaceae; genus Taxus; species Taxus chinensis. Next base: position 853,539,982 of record CM034146.1, read on the forward strand.
AACACCCTTGCTAAGTTTGGTCTTGCTGCCAACGATTGCTATCTTTGTGGACTTCAGCACCTGAAAGTATTCATGCATCTCATTCTGGCACACCTAACACCCATCATGCTGCTGACAACATTTGAGGCAATTCTCTCAGAGACCTCCACTGCCAGTACATTCTGGTTCACCTTGCAATATTAATCAAGAAAAACTGCCTTGTTTGGCATTTCTTCAATGCAAGAACATCCTCACCAACGATCTGGAACACTTGCCATCTCAATCTCCTCCTCTATCCACTTTGATATGGGGAAAAACCGCTAGCAAAGACAAGTGTTCACTGGAAAATGTACCGCTTTAGTTATTCAGGACAAACTCAAAATGTTTCCTCTCTTTGGATGCAGCTATATCCACTTCATCTGTCATTGGAGACTCCTTACATGGGTATAGCATTAGGCCACTCTCGATCAAATAGGGATTAAAAGAATGCTTTGTATGGAGTGCTCAATACCAATGCTCTACAGGATACAGACATGATTCAAACTGTGATCTAGATATTGATGACACTTTAGCATTTTGTAAATTTGGTTTTATGGCTTGACCATGGTTGTCAATTGTTTCCACAATGATACTTAGATTCTTCGTATTCTTGGTATTATTAATCGGGCTATAACATATTTCAATTAAAAATACACATAGGTCCCTTATTAAGTTGTAGTAGTTGATCCCTAGGGAAACATTTATGAACTTCTATTTAGTTATCTTGATATGGTATTTTATTTTCATAGAATCTTAAGTTTACTAGAGGGTATACAAACTGTCTTGTTTTACTATTTTTGGAAAGCCTACGTTAATTTTGATATGAGAGGTAATTATTTATATTGTTTTAGTGTATTTGTGCTTTGTTGTACTATTGAGATGGCCTCAAATTAAGCTCTTATTAACACCTTTTTTTTTTTCCATTGTTCTATGGTAGTTTTTGACACATATTCTCCTATGTTCTCACATCAAATCAAATGTTAAACCATGGTGAAAGGATTTACAAGGTAAACAAAATCAAAGTAATAAACAACCGTAAATTGGTGCTTGATATAGTGACCACAAAATGAATGAAATAAGAAGTCCCCACTACTTATGAGGAGACAACTGGATTCCTAGGATGATTACAGATCTTGCAACATGGGTCATCATCTATATAAGTTAAAGTTGGTACATAAAAGTAGTCTTATATCCTGTCTAAAATGAAAAATGATATGCCAATATATAACTCTATCGAGAAGAAGAAAATCGTAGGTAAATTCCCTCCTCTTCTACAAGGTTTATCTTACATGCCTATTAGAGAATGAAAAGACCCAGTGGCCACATCACAATGTCCTGTGAGAAGATAGTTTTATTCAAAACAAGTTTGAAAAAAATCGCATGATATTTCTCTACTCTCAATCTTCAGAATCCATTCTTCAGTCAAATCATTATATTCCCATCAAAATAAACTAACAAAATAACTCTCCGTTATTGGCACTATATTTTGTTTTGCTACAATGGTTTGAGAGTGTTTTTGATGCAAGTTACCAGACTTAATGAGTACTCAAAATCATGAAAGTTGTTCATATGGATCATTAACCACTCCCTCAACAAAACATTTAATTTTGAAATATCTTTTCTGATCCATTATGCATTCTCAAATAGTCCAATTTTAAGAAAAAACTCCAAGTTTATCAACAAAATTAATCCCAATAGTGCCTGAATTTGTGAAATCTGGTGCAGGAACAATCAGCAAGATCTACACCATTCCGATACTTCTTGAGGTCATAGTTGGCGGGTAGATCAGTGTTAGCTCTTACAGTATTGAACCCCCCCAACAAAGAATTCAATATTTGTTTCCATCAAGCATACAGATTTCATGAATCGTATTTTCAATGAAACTAGTTGCCTGATACACCCTTCCATCTTTACATTGCTAGAGACTTTGTGATGAACATAGGTGATTGAATTTTCAACACAAGTCAATCCTGATGATATTAGCAAATGGGGATTTTTAAGAAAAAACACCCAGTGAGCTACAAGGTGAAATATCAGTTAGGACCAGTGACACTTGCCATAAAGGTGAGAAAATCTGGCACAATGATTGCTTGAAATTTCATGACTTGTCAATCAACTCAATAGAATGTTATGGCCCTATGTACTCAATATTTAACTTAAGGATCCTGCATGCATCAACCATTGGTGAATACATCGTTCACCCTCAAGAAAGGTGAGAATCTGGAACTCTCTCATTAGTGCGCAGGTCAGAGCTTTAGGTGATTCTAAGATCAGTAGACTTTCCCCTGTAGAATTTTGTGTAAGATTTGGGGCAGCCTCAGCATTGACCTTGTCCACAGGGCCTTTTATATAAGATAATGGTTTGCTCACATACCCTGAAGTCATTTGAGCAAGACTAGGCGCTGGAGCTTGGATGGATGCATTGAATTTAGAGCTTCTTGAAGACTTCATGGCGTGGCTTGATGCCTTTTCTCCAAGCTCAATCATTTAATTGTCTACCCGGATGGCGGACTAGACTGAATTGGTGATGCAGGGGCAAAACTCTAAGCTGAAATTTAGGCATGTCGAAATCAAATGTTTTTTGTCTGCTTAGGTTCTTAATCACGTGTCCTTGAGTCAAAAGATTGAAGGGGTTGTTAGACTTCAGCAGGTTTGACATTTGGATTCTCGAGTCTTCCCTCCATTTTGACCAAAACTTGCCAACTTTTTTTGAATTTCTAGTTCTAATGTTCTCAAACCCTTGTCCAAGTATGTAGGTGAGAGCACTTCACAATTCTTTTTGAAGAATTCCGGAATACCCATGTTTAAGCTTCACATGTGGTCTCCAAGTTTTAGGGTAATGAGTTGCATTGTCGACATCAGCTAACCATAAGCCGAGTAGCTCGTTTGAGAGCATCTTAACCAGATGTGATCCTATCGATCCAAAGCCTATGCATATTACCAAGATCTGATAGTTCTGGGAATGATATTGCTAGCTAAATTGAAGATATACAGCATACTTTGTAAGTGCCATATTCAATATGGCGTTAGTCCCAGATCTATGGTATGGGTAAACTCCTAATGTTTTCAGACAAATCAACGATACTATTTGGCACTTCATCGCCACATCGACTTTACGCAATTATATGAAATTAGATGTGGTTGATATTTGCATGTGTGTCTTTTCCAGACTGGTTTTCAGTAATGAATAAAATGAGTCCCTCAACAGCTGAACAATAATCCTGTAGCCTTAAGTGGGCAAGGAATCTGGTTTTCCACAGGCGTGGATCTGGTTTTCATGACTTCTCAGAGACCCAGTAGAAGGGCAGAATCCAGCACGTGCGTTGAGCAAGAAAATCTGTGCCATAGACATTCGATTGGGGTAGGACAATGGAGGATGAGATAAGTCATAAGAGCATCCAAATCCAGTTTGTGATACAATGTGAAAGATGATGGTGTGAGAATTATGAATTCAGGAAGAGAATCTGAAAACTGTCATTCTCTGTCGGAAAGAGTATATTCTTCTAAGCCCTTTCAGTTAAAAGGCATGTGATGGAAGGAGACATTGAGATTAGGGTACTCCAAGAAGCATATATTTCTATAGTTCAGCATTTTTGGGTGTTTACAGTAATTTCTGGTAAGGAATTCGCAGTTGGTAAATGTTCAAATCCGAACCCCGTAGCTTTCGAGTCAATTTAATTGTTGCAAGCAATGTGAAGCTGAGGTTTCTCGCAAGATTGTTAGGATTCATTCTCAAGGCTACCTATGGTCCTATAACCCTACCAGGGGAGCCTAAGATCTTTGCACTTCATCATCGAGGTGTTCAGTGTATGAGGATGATTCTTATCTGGTATGAAAATGACTTGATAGGTGGACAAATTGGGGAGGAAAAATAACTATATGTCGAACAAACGAGGCTTGAAAAGATCGTGAGGAACTTTACTATGCTCACAGATTCACAGTAGATAGATCTGATACCTGAAAAGAGTTGTAGGAATTCATCTTAAAGACCTCAACTTTTGGTCCCATAGACTGGTTCAAGTCTCATGGAACTGTTCCATTAAGAATCTTTCATTGAGAATTTCTTAATGACTCCCTCTCTAGAAGATCTAAATGGGTCATCTATTATAGACAATCTATTTAGCTTTACATTTGACAAGTGTATCTTTTAGAATTATAGTATAGTTTCTCAGTCTACCAGAGCCAGAAATTTGAGCAATGACCATGAAATGTGACATTGAAGGAAGTGGTAGAAGCTTTAGGAGTTAACTCAAAAAATCTGATAGAATAAAAATAAGATTGCAATGACCAAAGAGGGACGGAAGCCTCACAAATATTATTGATCATGAAATCAGATTACATAACAATGCAAGAGCTGTAATATTTATAGATATTAGACAGCCTCATATGGATAGACATGACACCCTATCAGGCACCAACTACGAGATGATAAGACCCATCTCACATGCACATGTAATTACTACTAATACCAATATTGAATGTTATCCAACATAACAATATTGAATGCAAGTCACTAGACTAGAGTGCACATGTTGCACATTATTAAATAAAAGATGCAATAAAATGCAATAAATATGCCTATGCTAAATTATGCTAACATTCCCCCCCTTAATTTTGCATAGTTTCCAATGAAGTGGAGAGGAACTCTGGGCTGAACAGTGTGAATTTGTCACATGCAAGTGACTTAGTGAAAACATTCTGCCTTTCTGTTCAGACTGTAGGACAGAACTGGAGTTGTATGTTGTGCTTCAAGACATGCTCGCGTATGAAATGAACATGTAATTCAATATGCTTGGTTATATCATGAAATACTGGATTGCGAACAAGATTTAGAACTCCTTCATTATCAACATATACTTGAGTAGATTTCTATTGTGGTAGACCAATTCCTTCTAGTATTCGGCGTAGCCATATTGCTTCACAAACAGCTTCACTTGTAGCTCAATACTCTGCTTTTGTAGAAGAGTGAGAAACAAAGTTCTGTTTCTTACTTCCCCATGATATCGGTCCAGATCCCATAAAGAAGATGAAGCCTGATGTTGAATTCCTATCATCCATGTTTCCTGCATGATCTGAATCTGAATATCCTGTCAAGAAGAAGTTATCATTCTTCTTGTACTCTAGACCAAGAGTCAACTATACCCTTTAGATATCTCAGTATTCTCTTTGCTACTTTCCAATAACATATTTTCAGTTCTTGCATGAAGCGTGATAAATAACTGACTGCAAAGTTGATATCTAGTCTAGTATATGTCAGATAAATGAGACTCCATGATCAACTGTCGATAGAGAGTTGCATTCATCGATGGTGATGGATCAGAACGAGATAACTGAAGTCTCGCTTCCATAGGTGTAGCAATAGGAGTGCAGTCCATCATCCTAAATTTCTAAAGCATTGTCTTGGTGTATTTCAACTGCGACACAAAGATATGATTCTCTTTTTTCCATACTTCCAACCCAAGACAATAGTGCATGAGCCCGAGATCTGTCATGTCGAACGATCGATTAAAATCCTTCTTTGTTGCATTGATCATCTTCACAGAAATACCTGTAATGACTAGATCGTCAACATAAACAACCACAATGACAATCTCCCCCCCCTTTGCTTTTTGAGGTAGAGATTGGGGTCATAAGGATTCCTTTCGAATCCATGACTTATGAGATGCTCATCAATTTTGATGTACCATGCCCGGGGTGCCTATTTTAGGCCATATAGAGATTTTATGAGTATGCATACCATCATCTCTTTTCCTGGTATTACATAACCCTCTGGCTGAGTCATATAGACTTCTTTCTTGCAAATATCCATTAAGAAAGGCACTTTTCACATCCATTTGGTGAACTTTCCAACAAAATTGTGCAGCTAGAGCAAAGATCATCCTGATTGTCTTGATCTTGGCTGTGGGAGTAAATGTCTCCTCATAATCATTGCCTTCTTGTTGTGCATAACCCCTTTACTACAAGCCTTGCTTTTTATACTTGTCAATAGTCCCATCTGATTTGTACTTAGTCCTTGAATATGCATCTACATCCAATGGGTTTCTTTCCCTGGTGGAAGGTCGACAAGTTGCCATGTGTTGTTCTTCATCACTGACTGATACTCTGAATCCATGGCATCTTTCCAAGCTTTTGATTATAGGGCTTCCTGAACTGTAGATGGCTCAAATGTTTCAATAAATCTACTCATTCAGGGCATAATTGACCTCCTTCACGAGCTTCGAATGTGAGTTTCTAGGTCCAGGATTAGATGATGTGCTAGGTGCTTCATCCAAACTTGCATCTCTTATTAATTGAGTATACCATTTAGGTAACTTCTTAGCTATTCCATTGGCTTGTGGTGGATCCAAGTTTTCACCATCATCCAATTCAACACTGTCCATCTTCAGTGGGAACATCAAATTCTATCTTCACAAGAGGTGTATTCTACATGTTTGTTGAGTCGTTGAGTGGAAGCAACTGCTTGTTTCTTCTCAAAGAACTCAACATCCCTACTTGTTGTATACTTTCTTTGCTTTTGGATCCCATAATCTGTTACCCAAGTGCTTCTTCACTGTATCCAATGAATATTAGTTTCTCAGCTTTCATATCCAACTTGTTCCCATTCTTCTTGGATATGTGCATGCTAGCTTTACACCCAAATACTCTTAGGTGTGCAATTGATGGTTTTCGATTTGACCATTCTTCTTGAGGTGTCACTCCTTTAAGAGCTACTATGGGCACTCTGTTCAACAAATAGACTATAGTTCTTGCAGCTTCTACCCAAAATGTCTTTGTTAAACCTAAGTCGTCAATCATACATCGCACCATTTCCATGATAGTATGATTCCTTCTCTCAACTATACCATTTTTCTGTGGTGTGTGAGTAGGAGGCATTTATCGATGAATCCCATGAGCTTTCCAGGTAAGTCTTGAAACTCATTGCTTGTGAATTCCCCCCTTGATTTGAGCGAAAGAGTTTTTATCTTGCGACCAACTTCATTCTCAACAAGTGCTTTGAACTTCTGAAATGTCTCAAAGGCTTGACTCTTGTTTCTTAGACAATATATCCACATCTTTCTTGAGTAGTCATCAACACAAAGAATGAAGTATTGACATACAGAATGACTTGGTTGCATGGGCCCGCAAAGAATCAATGTGTACGAAATCAAGCTTTCCCTTAGCTCTATATGTTTTCTTCTGGAAGGGTACTCTGTGTTTCTTTCTAGCTAGGCAATTGTGACACTTGTCAGTGTTGTGCTTGAGTATAGGAAATCCTTTCACCATGTTTCCCTTTTGAAGTGTTTGGAGATAGCCAAAACTGATGTGACCATATCTGCAATGCCCCTAGTCTCTGCAGATTGTGTGTCTTTGGCCACTAGAGCTTGATCATCCTTGTGGACAAAATCAAGTTGGAGCATGCGTCTCACATTGGAGGCTCTTGCTATAATCTTGGAACCTCTTGACTTATCTCTTATCAAGCACACTTTTTCTCCATTATTACTGTCAAAATCTAACTTCAAGTTGTGATCAAGGAGTTGACTAACTAATAGCAAATTCTTGGTCAACCCCAGGTACATACAATACATCTGTGATTTTGCAGTTATGCTTTCCAAGAGGTAGTGAAATGTTTTCAATCCCCTTGATACTGTATGATGAGTCATCACCTAATGACACATGGTTCTTGTTAGGTGAGTCACATAGTGTGTAGAACCAATCATTGCATCTAGTCATGTGTCGAGTTGCACCGCCGAGTTAACATAACCAGATATCTTGTGTGGACTTGGTTTCTTCATCAAATTGAGTAGAATACATGTGGTGTCCTTCATCTGAATCATCATCATGTTCGGCAATGTACCCCTTGTTGTTTGGGTTTTCTTTTCCAATTACCATTTTTCTTCCCTTGATTGTTGTTCTTGTTGGACTTCCCTTGATTTGAATTATTGTTACCCCTGTTGGTTATTGGGTTTTGAATTGCTTGATGAACCCTTTTTGTAGGAATTGTACCAACAATATTTGATGTCATGTCCCCCTCTATTGCAAATGGGACACTTCTTGGTGTTGTCTCGTTCACTTTGGTCCCTTTGTTGACTTTGATTTTGTTGGGACTTCTTGTGATTAGACTGAAATTTCCCCTTTCCCTTTACGATTGGAAGCTAGTGCTTGCTCATTTTCATGATCTTTGTTGTTCATTACCTCTTCTTATTGAAGTAGATTGACCAACTTCTCAAAGGTGACTGTGTGTTCACTCATATTGATGGTTGTCACAAAGATTCTATAGGAAGTAGGAAGTGCTCGCAACACAATTAGTACGAGGTCTTCATCACTTATCTCTTTTCCCAATGCCAATAGAGATGCCCTCAAAGTAACAACTTGTCTCAAAAAAATTCAACCTTCTCATTGTGCTTGAACTTGAGAGTATGCAGTTGTGATAGTAGGTTGAGGATGGCATTCTTGTTCTTTGCCTCATAGACCTATGCTCAACTTATCCCATGCATCCTTGGCTGATGTGGCATCTCTAATGTGGGGTTGCACATCGTCTGTTATGCCAAACAAGATGATAAAACTTGGCCTTTTGATTAGCCCTGTCAAATTGAACTTGTTGTCTTCCATCATCAAGTCATCTTGTTGTTGTTCCATCTACAATTGTCCATAAGTCTTCAAACTCAAGTAACATCTTGATCTTCGGTTTCCATGTAGCATAGTTGTCTCCTCTAAGTAGTTGTGAATTTGGTAAGAAGAAATTTGGTGCTTGTGCACACCATTTCTACAATCTGAATTTCTGAAACTCTGAATTTCTGACAAAGGGTTAGGCTCTTATCACTCTAGGTTTATGGTCTCCCTCTCAATATACTGTCAGGCTGATTATACCAAACCTTTCTATATACCGCTTCCTTCCGATATACCCGTCAGTATGTGGAAGAAGATCATCCTTTCAATATACCCATCAGTAAGGAAAGAGGTGTTAATGCACGTGAAAGAATTTAGTACGTGGTACGTAGATAGTACGGAGGGGGGTTTGTGCAAGCACAAACGGATGGGAGGGCTCAAATATGTGTGTATTATGTCCTTATTATTCCTCGTCAATTTAATAGGGTCGATGCCCAAAACGACATTTAGGTAGCTGTGTTAGGCATTATGTGGCAGTAGTAGTCATGACAAGCATCACCCATAAGCACTTCCTAGAGGCACTGTATATACCAAACGCTGCTATGAGATCAAAGATCTCGTGTGATAGAACCAAACATAAAATAAAAAATTTGCACTTTTTTTTTTACCTTTATGCACCAAAAAATGCTCCAAAAGTACATCACAAATGAAGTTTTTTTTTGTGTTCCCTCTCTTTAGAAAAAGGGTTTAGAATCACAAAATACACAATTTAGGCCAAAAATATTTTTTACCCCCCCAATAGGTGTTTTTTCCGCTAAATTTAGCGGTGGCTCTAAATGTGTTTTGGTCAGCTTCTAAATTTGGAAATCTCCCAAAATTTAGTAATTTCTCCAAATTTTCTAAAAAATAATAATTGTTCCCAAGATAAAAAAAAAACAATCTGAATATTGTTTTCACCTTTTCTCACAAATCGTGATCAATTTACCAACTAGATCTGATTTTTTTTTCAGAAAAAATGATCTGAATTGTACAAAATTTTCGTAATATGTAGAGGCCAAATCTGAAGATGATGTAAACTACAAATTTGTGCACTTCCTTCTTATCTTTTCCAGTGAAAAAATGGCACATCAATCTGACATTGTATGAAAAAGTTACGTCCTTTTTCTAAGAGCTATCTGCTGGAATTTTTGTTGACGGGAGACTGCTTCAACCTTTGCTCCCGAATTCTTCACACCCTCCAATTTCAGATTTGATTTTTTTTTTTTTTAGATCTGATCTTTCTTTTTTAACTCTTTTTTTTAGATCTATAATTTTTTTCAAGATCTTTCTCCTTTTTTTTAAGATCTCTTTTTTTGTTCACAAAATTTTTTTTTTTTTTCAAGATCTTTTTTTTTAAAGATCTTCAAATCTGAAATATTCCGCCAATATGTTGGATCAATTGGCTATTCCAATGACTAATAAAAAAAAAATTACCTTTTAGATAAGTGGATAGGTCAAATTTTAGTTGAGGGATGCTTCAATGACTCTCCTTTTATGCAGATCTTCTTCTCCAATGGATCCTCTCCAATAGTGCTCCTCTTCAACCTTGTTTGGATAGAACCTGCTCTGATACCAAATGATAAAATATAATAAGATTTCAATGACCAAAAGAGGGATGAAAGCCTCACAAATATTATTGATCATGAAATCAAATTACATAACAATGCAAGAGTTGTAATATTTATAGATATTAGACAGACTCATATGGATAGACATGACACCCTATCAGGCACCAACTATGAGATGATAAGACCCATCCTCACATGCACATATAATTACTACTAATACCGATATTGAATTTTATCCAATATAACAATATTGAATGCAAGTCACTATACTAGAGTGCACATGTTGCACATTATTAAATAAAAGACAATGCAATAAAATGCAATAAATATGCCTATGCTAAATTATGTTAACAAAATATTGCTCACATATTAAAATTTAAAAATGGTGTTCAAAACTACCATCATTTTCCTCAAATACCATGTGGAATACTCTATCCTTCACCATTCCATATGTAAGCTTCTCAAGAAGCCATTTGAAGCAATTTTTGGCAAAAAGTGAGCTAGGTAATCAATTCTTGAGTTTCTAAGGGGCCTGAATGACCATAGATAGGGTATATGAAGGAGAAAAAAACATGCTTGTAGAAATGAATGAGTTATTTTCATCCTAAAGGAAATATTTACAAGTTTTTGATGTTTCCAAGCATAGAGAATAAAGTAAAATTGTATGATATGGACTAAATTGCACTTTATTATCTAATACTACTTGTTGAGAGTGTGAAGATCCTAGGAGTACTACATCATATTGGTATCAGAGAAGATAAGGAGAATAAGTTGAGAGAGAGAGAGAGAGAAATAAACAGTGAAGAAGAGAGAGCTTGAGAGAGAAGTGAAGAAGTGACACAATGCCACCAAGAAGAGTAGGTGGAGTTACAAATAGAGAATAAATCATAGGTGTTGAGTTAGATATAATGTTGAGAAATATTCAAGACAAGTTAGGAGAACTATAAGTATCTCGAAGAAGAGGTAAAGCATTGGAAAAAGATAGTGATGATGAAAGAGAAAGACCAGTGGAAACATCAAAAGTATACCAAGAAGAAGAAGGACCAGAAGTAAGAAATAATGAATGTAGTCATGGAAGAAAACAAAAATCCAAAGATGAAAGTGATAGAATATGGAGGTATTCTACATCCAGAATATCTCATATATTAGATAGCTAAGATGGGAAAAATATTTTGATTTGGAGAACATTGTAGAGAACAAGAAAGTGAAATTTACAGTCACCAAGCTCATAAGACATGCAACACTATGGTGGGACTTTGTGCAAAAGGAAATATTAAGTAGAAACAAAGAGAAGATCAAGAAATGGGACAAGATAGTGGCCAAGTTGAAATTTAAGTTCATTCCTATAGAATATCGAACTATTTTATTCAAGAAATTACAAAAATTTGAGCCAAAGAGAGTTAAGTGTAGAAAAATTATACTGATGAATTCTACAAGTTGGCTATGAGATATGGTCATATAAAGGATGATGCCGAAGAAATGGTCAGGTACGTAAATTTTTTAAGGTTGAACATTTGAGATGAAATCAATTTATTTCATTTGAAATCAGTAGAAGAAGCATATCACGTAGCCTTAAGGGGAGAAGAAAAATTTTCAATAAAACAAACTCAATATTTGAGAGCTAGGGGAAGAGGAGTAAGAGGAAGAAATCAACATACATTAAGAGGGAAAAAACAACAACAAACAAATGAGGAAGAAGTGACTAGTTCACAAAAACAAAGTTCATTTAGGGGTGGATACTCAAGAGGTGGATATTTATACAAAGGCATAGGTGGATATGGTAGAGGTATAGGGGAATTTACTAGAAGGTGATTCAAATGCAACAAGTTTGTTGGAGATAGATCATTTTAGTGTCATGAATATCCTCAAGAAAGAAGAAGTGGGGCTAGTGAAGCAAGAAACCAAGTAGCACATGAAGATAAAGAGGAAGAGTGCAACATCTCCATCCTTGGGAAAAGAGCATGAAACTGGAGAATCTTTGATGATGAGAAGAAATTTGGTGAATGCAAGCAATCATAAAGAACCAGTACAAAGAAGAGACATGTTTAGGATAATATACAAGGCAAGAGGTAAGTGCTGTGAACTAATTATTGAAAATGGTAGTACTGATAATCTAGTCTCCACTAAAATGGTAGAAAAGTTAAACTTGAAAATAACAAAGAATCCACATCCTTACACAGTCTTTTAGGTTCAAAAAGAGCATCAAGTTTTAGTAATTCAACAATGTTTGGTTGATTTTAAAGTGGGTAGATATCATGATTAGGTTTTTTTTGACATATTTCCCATTGGATGCATGCCATCTTCTATTGGGGAAGACCAAGGAAAATTTGATAGGAGAGCCATCCATGATGGGGTGGACCAAATACCTATACATTTGTGAAGGATGGAGTGAAGTATACTTTGAATCCACTAAAGGATATAAGTGCATGGCCTGAGCATAATTCAAGATTAATGTTTATGGTGGTTTGAAGTTATTCTTTCAGAAGAGACAAAGAAAAGTGAGGTGAGTTGAGAGACAAAGGAAGTATAATCAAGACAATGTGGCAGTGGCTTAGTGGAGAGCATGAGTAGTAGAATAACTTGCAAAAGAAAGTAAGTATGGAAGATGAGAATGAAACTACAGGTCATGAGGAGCATAAAGGAAATGGTGCACTAGTATAGGTGAACAAGAAATGGTATGACTCAACATATGAGGTCAAATAAGACCCTGAAATGGGAGAAACTAGATCATAAGGAAAGATACAAAACATTCCATTAAAAAAAGGTTGCAAGAACAAGGAAAAGATGAGCATAAGGAGGAAGAGATGGTAGTCAAGAATAATGAAGGAACTCATATTTTGAAGAATAATCTGTATTTGAGTGTTGTTAGTATAGGTATTATGGTGAAAGAAAAGAATGGAGCAATCACATGGAGAGGGGTATACTCACACAAGCATCAAGGTTTCTCAATCTTGAGAATGAATTGAATCATCAAGAGGTAAAAGGATGAGTCAGAGCTTGTATAACAGTCAAAGAGAAATAAGAGACCGTCCATGAAGACATGAATCAAATGTTTAGACTCATCCGACTGATGGAAACGGGTAGTATACGGTCCTAGGGTAGGTAAGAAGCTAGTGATGGTGATTCATGCAAGGATGAAGAAATTTTTCAAAGAACATGATAAAACTCCAAGGTACACCAAAAGAAATAACTACATTCTAAGAGCATTCTCAGGAGGTCATGCAAAAGGAAATAAAGAAAAGAAAGGGACAAGAACCAGCTAGCTAGCAAATACACCACATGAAGCTTCTTTTATCCTCAGGAGTATGATGCAGGGGAATCACTCGAGGGGTAATCTATGAATGTTGAGTTCAAAATTATTGTCTTCTTAGGTCCTTAAAGGTGTCCTTGAGGCCAATTTTGATGTTTTGTTAGGCTTTAGGGGTTTAAAATTTGAATTATGGAATTTCCCTCTATTTTGGCCTATTAAAAACAAATTTGGATTTCTAGAGCCAATTTTTGGATTTCTAGGTTGTGTAGGGAGTTTTAAAGGTGTTTTTAAATAATTTTGTAGTCTTTTTAAGCTCCAATGTGGTCTCTAAGTTCTAGGGTAAAGAATGAATTGTAACTCCTAACCAAGGTTTAGCTGCTTCACACATATTATAATGTGACCATATCTTGTATAGCTTACATATGACTAATAAAGGTTAGTTATGGGGAGGTATTTGGGCCAAGAAGGTATAAATGTACTTTGTAACTGTTTATTCAGTATTGATCAATCAAAGATAAATGGTATTGGAGCTCCAAGTACGAAGAAAAAGCTAAAGATATTGTTTTGCACTCAACTCCATTATTGTAATTATGTGAAATTACTATGTTTGATATTACATGTGTGTAAATTTTTGAGTAAGTTAATAATGAATCAAATGAGTAACTGGTGTAAGTAATTTTATTGAAGTGTCAATGAATCATTCATACTTATCAGTATTATACTTCTTAGGGATCTAGGCTACATGGTAAACTATATCACATGCTTGGAGTAAGATAAGTGTGCCAAGCATTTGAAGGAAGGAACAAAATCAGATGTATCAGAGAGAAAATAGTTTTGATCCATGTTGTGAGAGCCTTTAGAGTTATAATTTTGGAAGGAATCCATTTTTGATTCAAATACAACTCTTATAGACTGTCAAAACCTTGATCTCTGGAACAAGGCAGGGTACTCCAAGAACAATCCTGTGTTTGCATGCTTGTTGATAAATTTCTGGTAAGGAAATAAGTTGTTAAATGTTCATATCATCCCATTTGAAGTTAATTTATTTATTGAATTCATGTGAAGTAAACTTGGTGAAAGAAAATACACTCTTGGGACACCTCTATAAACCCTACCAAGGTTTTGAGATTATTTTCATAACTTGCATCATATAGATGATCTAGGTTTCAAATTTGACAGGAGACACATTGGGGAGGAAACAAAGGATATTTTTGAGGTTTGAGGTCCTAACCATAATTTCATAAATTTAGACATTTTACAATCTAGATTAAATACTGAAATTGGCTATGTTGGTTTTACTTATACCAAATATTGGAATTTGATTTGGCTATTATTGGAATCCAAAAAGGTTTTTTTAGAATTGTATGTTATGTATGAGGGATTTCCATTTTAGGGCTTTACAATTTTTTAGTTCGAATAGGAAATACTTATTGGAATAATTAATACATTTTTAACTTTACAAAGCATAGAAAATACTTATAGTGTCCATTCTTATAAACTTTTTTTTTTATTGTAGTCATTTTTTGTACCCTTCAAAGAACAGGAAAATCCCATGCATTTTATCGGCCTATCACCCAGCGGGTGCTAGGCACTCATTCTTGAGGCATGTGTAGGCACCGAGCCCTCCTTTGTGTGAGTTGTGTGAGAATGCATCATCTATGACATATACTTTAAATGCAGAGAATGGAAAAGAACCATGCATTCATATAGAGAGCTTATGACAAGTTTCTAAGCTAATGCATCCATTCAGATAAGGAAATCATTAACAGAATACAAATCTGGACCATAATAGAAATGAAATGTACAAGGGTTTTACATCTATTCACAAATAATATACACATAAAAGATCCACATATATATAAGTATAAACCAGGAACCACATATATTTATATTCAACATGTTTGATAATCACATTACATTCATTGAGGCCATCACAAATCAATATAACAGTGCAGACCAGAGTCATGCATCAGAATTGGACTTAGGTCCCTCATATTACATAGAAAACACAGGCCCATCCCCTTTGATATTCTATTACTCCTACATGTCATCTAAACCCAACCCATAGAACTCTCCACAATGTTTCTGTAAAGCTTCGCCTCTCATCTTTTTCCTCTGCTTTACTTCTTTTCCACTAACGTCTCTTTTCTTCTACCAGGCGTTTGAATATATAGCCTCAAGGTAACCACCACCATGCCTTTTAGAAGTTATAGATTGGTCGCCAAGTGTCGAAGTGGTCCTCCATGGAGAGAATGCCTTCTTTGATCTGAGATCTCTATTTCTTGCAATGATGTCTTCTGGAACCTTCTATAGCATGCATGGAATATTATCTTTCTCGATTCACAGTCGCCAGGATGACACCTTATCCACAAGGGTCATGATTTTCTTGTGTCCTTCTTGGGATACTCCAAATGCAGCTAAGTACAAAACCTATTTTTCCTTGTGCAGGCGAGCCATGTGTTCTGCAAAATCCTGCCATAAACCTTTTTCTACATGCCTTCAACTTGCACACTCTTCTTCATCTAGGTCCCGCACACCCATGCACCTTCTTGTACTTAGCTGATATTTTGGGGCCCAACATTTGTCTTGTATTCGAATGGGCATATGCCTATTCTCATATAAGAAAATAAAGGTAATATTTAATATTATTTTAGAATGGACAATTGCCCATTCTGACATCCTTTATCTCTGATATTAACATTATTAAGGTCAATATTTCTTCAATGAGTTAGAATGGTTAGAAAAGGCATATGCCCATTCTCATATAAATAAAGAGTTTTATTACTGTGATGATAATGAGCATATGTCATTTCTCATACAAACAAATATTTTTTTCATTGTGATGAGAATGGGCATATGTCCATTCTCATAAACTTAATATAGAAAGAAAGAAAATGCTTTGGATCTGATTTATTTTAACTATGGGGTCGTGTGCATTGACATGTTGTATATTTTACATATTTTGATAATATATATTCATGTCTAATATTGCTTCTAATTTATGATATCAATAAAAATGTGATGAAATATTTAATTAGAACATGGATTTATTTGAGCATAGAATGAAGGTAGGAAAATTGTTGTTATGAGATAAATACAACATAAAATGATGGTAATAAATGAATTGTTAAGAGATAGTCTACAAAAATAAACCAATATTTATATATTTTTATGAGATAGACTATTGAAAAAAAAACCAATTATTTTATGTTTATTGATCAACACAATAGTAACAAGTGAAACTCAATCAAGCTCAGTATTTGCATGGAAATGTGTTAGTTATGATTAAAATACAAGTCAAATTTTTGTTTGTATAAAATGATGGTAATAAATTCATTGTTATGAAATGGACTAAAAAAACCAATATGAATGAATTTTTATGAGAAATACTACAAAAATAAAATAAATTTATCTATATATATTAATTAACATAATAGTATCAAATACACTCAATCAAGCTTAGTAATTGATTTTTTAAATGTTTCTAAAGACTGACGTAACTTTGGGTGTGGAACCACATGATTTAACCATGTACATAAATGTGTGAAAAATTTTCTATCAGAATAAATTGTGCCATCAAATTTCTAGCTAGAAGAAAATCTAAATAAAAGAACCTCAGTTCTATCATGAATTAAAATTTTATTTGTTTCACCTATGAACAATATTTTTTCTACTCTATATATTTGCGTGTACTTGTACAAAAACCTTTTATATTGAGTTTTTTGTAAACTAGCACAAAATTCCCCTTCTTTGATCTTAAAAATTTGTTGTTAATTTCACACTCCGATATGCCCTAGCAAAAAATGAATTAAATATTTCTTATCCAATTAAAGTTTTGAATGAAGGCATGTCGTTCTTGTAGTGCCCACATTTTTTTTTATAGCTCAGTTACTTGTTGCTCATTGCTCATAGACATGTTTTGACAAAGATTTGTTATATTTTGGACAATTACATTAGGATATTTGATCTGATTAGGCATGTATGGACATTTAGGCATATAGCACTGATTTAGCTTGATTACTATGTTGTTTGCATTATCTTATGATGTCATGGATACTAATTGATATGATGTTGTTTTGGGATGTAGTTATATTGATGGATACTCAGTGTGTTGCATGTTGGATTTTATGGATACATGTCATTTTATCATTGTGACTAACTTATGGTGAATTATGTATGGTTGTGCATGTTGTCGCACTTTCGATTCCAGAAAGATGAAATGCTAGTCTAGAATTCATTGATATCTTATTTAGTAGTTGATTTATATTTTATCAGACAGGTGCATTTAATGTGTGCAATGAGTGTGTAGGTGATAGGTCACAAGAGAACGTGGGACTCAGGCCAGCTACACAACTTTGTGCAAGAAGCCCACGGGCTAAGCCCTAGCCATGTTTATTGCTTGAGGCCTTAGCGTTAGAATTATTGTTTTGGGTGCCATGGGTGGCCCTCATTTGTAATGAATTATGTCTTGTAATTATTAATTTTGCTTAGGGTGTCTAGTTGTGTTGTAAACTTGTTTTGGGGAATTAATGACCCCACTTGTATTAAGTTTTGAATTAGATTAATGATGTAATTAATCTAGAGGGTTTTAGGGTCACATGTGAACCCTTGGGTGGTCCCCACACCCCTCTAACCTTGTGCCAAATTTTTCCAAACCCGAAATTGGGTTATTTTGGGCATTTTTAGGGACCCCTTTTTAGTTTGGGAGTTCCCTTAACATAAAAATGAGCCCTTGGACCCTACCTTATAGGTAGGAGGGCTTATTTATCAAGGCTAGAGGGAGTTTTCCCTCCCTTTTTGCCCCCCTCCTGATTGGTCACATCCATGTAAGGGGTATGGTTTAGTGTGCTTGTTAAAAGTTGCACAAAAATTGTCTTGTTAGCAATTAGAGTAATTTGGGAGAAGAGGGCTAAAAGGCATTTTACCCTTTCTCTCTTTTGTTTTGGCATCTTTGACCTTGAAGGAGGAGAGGGGTGACACATGTCACCCCTCATTTGTGAGGATTTTTTCTTGCTCCTCTTCAAATTTTCCTTCATGGGAAAAGAAGAGAACTTTTTATTTGGAGATTTTGCTTGGATGCTTGTGTGATTTGGAGCTAGAGGTTGCTTGGGTCAAGAAGTGGAGAAGATTGAAGTTGGAAAGATTTTTGGAGAGTTTTCCTTGAGGTAGGATCTTAAGCTTTATTGTATGTGTTATATTCATACTAGTTGTTGGATTGTTCACTTGGAAATGTGGTGGTTGTATGAGGATTTTTATTTATTGTTACTTGTTTTTTCTCCCTCCATCATATGGCATGATGGAGTTTTGGAGTTGTGGGGGAAGAGAGAGGGATTTTTCCCTCTCAATCCTCATAAGCTTGATGGGAAAGCCTTGTAGGATTTAGTATTCCCCTCAAATGGTTGAGGTGGGGAAGTTGGTTCATTTGGCTTGAACCTCCTTCCCCATTCTTGGTAAGGAAACCCCTTTGGAGTTTGAAAATTCTTCCAAGAAGGATTTGGTGAAAGGGATGAGAAATAAGGAGGGCTTGAATGAATTAAGAGAAATAAGGAGGGTAGGGAGATCTTGTTTTAATGTAACTATGGTTGGTTACAATTTTGGAGAACTTCTCTCCTCTCTTCCCCACTTTGTTTAGAGGTAGAACTTGGTTTCTCCTCTTTTCCCATCCTTGTAAAATTTGGAGTCTTGTCTTGGATATTTGTCTTAATTTTGTGTGGATGTATTTTTGGTTGTTCACCTCATTCTTGTGTAAATTGTGGTTAGTTTTCACTCTTTCCCATGGGCTTGGGGGAGGCTAGCATGCATCCCAACTTTGGGAATGACATGTAATGATGCCTATGGTTGGGTGGTATACAAGCTTCTTCTCCTTGTGGTTTTTCTTGAAGGCATGTGCATTGGGATCTTAAGATGGAAGTGGGTTATTGGTTGGAGCTCTTTATCTTCTTCACTCTATTGTGGACATTACCTCTTGTCTCTTGAAAATAATGGTTTAATGGAAGCTTCATGGTTATAAAACCTCCTTTTTGTATTTGTAAATTTCTTTTAAACTAGTGTAGGTTATTCTTGAGAAAACTCTTGTTAGTGCAAAATCACAGCACCCCTGAATATTGATCAATTTTCTAGGTTGATCATATTAATATCCAGTGTGATAGCATAACATTGAATCCTTTCTCCAAGTGTGGGACTTGAAGAGTGAGAAAGGAATCTCCAGAGAAAGGCTGGTTCCTATTCCTCTGTTCAGGTGCACACGAAATATGCAGAGGGTTTTCTCAGAATCTAATCTAATCTGCCAAGGAGACAAGGTAAGAAGATGCATAAAATAAATCTAAGCTAATAGAGGTGATGCACCGAGGAATGAAGAACATATGCTTTGCCACATTAAACACAGACCATGTAGATATAACACAACACCATGCACAGATAGCAAAAATGCAATGAAAGATCAAGAATGACAGTAATAAATATGTAAGAGGGTTTAGAAGCAACCACAGACACATATATATTGCTCAAGGATCGATTCAATACATTGCAATAGCCAGAAGGCAAAAAAACGGTGTTACAGTCTATATGGGAGGTTTGAAAACTCCACAAATCTTCTTATGAACAGGAGAGAAGGGAGGGTGCAAAGCAGAAAATGTCCAACTCCAGAAAGAAACCCCTCCTTACAATATATAGGAAGAATGGGAGAGAAAAAAGAGAGGAATTCGAACTGCCCCAACCACCTCTAGGTTGCATTTAATTTGTCCATTATGGCAGAAGCGGCGGGTTCTGGCAAAGCGGCGGTTTGCCTAACAGAAGCGGCGGGTTGTCTGCTGCATTAAAGTTGTTAGTTGAGCATCACTTCTGCTTATTATTTCGTGCCAGAGGTGTCTTCTAATTTTATTTCTTCAAACTGAACCAAAATGCAAGATTGACCCTGGAAACGTGTAGAGAATCTCACAAGCTTTCCGTTGATATCAAGAACATGTAAATCTGAGCTCTGGATCGAAAGATATGTCAATCTGAAGATTTAGGACACGGAACAGGTGAAAACAGATTTTTGAATTTCTTCCCACGCTCTGCCACTTGGATGACACGTGGCGCGCTCTGATTCGCTGAATAATTCTCTCTCCTCTGCTTTTCGGCGGGCTTTCCTTTGAATTTTCCTCATGGGTTCTTAAATGGGACACGTGGCATGATCCTATTTGTTCGGCTCGGTGCTCGAAAATTCTCCCTTTGACTTTTCTGACCTTTACTCCTATGAGGACACGTGGCAATTTCTCAATGGTTCTCGGGCCTGCCGGGTCTTCCGCGTACTTCGCGTCCATTCATCCCGGATGTCCCAGTGCTGCTTGGGACAAAAACGTCTGATCCACCCGAAATGGGCTTCCTTGTCCCTCATTTGGCCAAAGACACGTGGCACCTTTTGATTGGCTTTCGGCTCCTTCGGCTTCTTCGCGTATTTCGGGTCTTTTCGTCCCGGACGTCCTATTTTGATTTTGGACCTTTTGGGACAATTTCGGCCGGTTCAGCCGGTTCGGGTATTTCTGACCCGCTTGTCCCAATTGCTTTTCGGCTGACTTGTCTCTTTTCGGCCGGTTCGGGTATTTCTGGCCCGCTTGTCCCAATTGCTTTTGGGCTGAATTGTGCTGATTTCACGCGAACTGGTCGGTTCGGGCCCTTCTGTCCTAAACGTCCCGACTGCTCCCTCTAGAAGGACTTAGCCAATTTTTTTCACTTTTTCCTGGATCAATCCTATTTGCCTTTCTGCAACTTTTCACACTTTCTCAAAGCTTGCTCCTTCCTTCTTCAGCCTGGGGAGTTTAGAAAGATTCCTGAAGGGACCCTAGAAACCTGATTTTGCTCTGAATCAGTCATTTTTCTTGGAATTTGGACATCCTGATGCATGTTATCAAATTTACCCTAGGGGGTGAATTTTGGATAACAATTTGGCGACTCAGCGGGATCATCTGCCTGCTAGATGAAAAGGCCAGTAGCCTGAAGCAATCCATTGGGCATGGAGTTAAGCATTAACCTAAAACAAGCCTGATACTGCAACTTCCCCTCCAACAACACTCAGAACTGTAGAAAACAACCTGAGAGCAGCAAAACCTGTGCCAAAGCACTTAGGGAAAACAAAACTAATCTACAGCAAAACAATGTGCACAAGCACTTGGAGGAAAGAAAATCTAAACTAGTATTTACAGATGTAGTGAACCTCCCTCTAGAAGCAACGCTTGAAATAGATTCCATTTACTGGAATCTGCAGTTCTTCACCATCCAATGAGGCCAATTAGAAAGCATTGTTGTTCTTGCACTTTGTGACCATGTATGGGCCACTCCAAATGGCATCAAATTTTGAATGCCTTCCTGGTTTTGCTCTGTCCACATCCCATTTCAATACTAGATCTCCTATTTGAAAAGATCTATCTTTGGCCTTCTTATCAAAGGTCTTCTTGATCAAAGCCTGATCCTTTTCCATTGCTTGGAATGCCTGATCTCTGATTTCTTGCAGCTCCATCAATTCTGCATATCTCACCTCCATGGGCCCAAAATCTAGCAACTCCAGCTGTTTCATGAGTTCCAACGTTGGCAACTCAAGTGACATGGGCAAGACTGCCTCTCTTCCGTAGACAAGCCTAAATGGAGAGTTACCTGTGGATCTTTTGGGAGTTATCCTATCTGCCCATAAGGCTGATTTCAGTTTGGTATGCCAAGCCTTCTGATTCTCATCAAGAGTCCTCCTAATGATCCTCAGCAAGTTTTTGTTTGTAGACTCAGCCTGGCCATTACCTTGAGGGTAATAGTTTGATGAAGTGCTCAGGTAGATTCCGTTCTTGACAGCCCACTCAGTAACTTTAGATCCAATAAATGCCAATGCATTATCAGATACTATTGTAGCAGGTACACCAAATCTGGTAGTTATTCCCTCGTAAAAGTCCAAGATGCTAGACTCATTCACCTCTTTGACTGCTACTGCTTCTGTCCATCTGGTGAAGTAGTCTGTGGCTGTCAAAATCTATTTGTGCCCTTGGCTCGAATTGGGATTGATGACTCCAATGAAGTCCAGACCCCATTGCATGAATGGCTGGTCAACTGAGATTGGATGTAATGGGAGGGCTGCAAGTTTCTCTTTTCCTGTGAAAAATGCACAATTCTTACACCTCTTGATCCATGCATAGCAATCACTGAATATTTTAGGCCAATAATAACCAATCTTCATGATTTTCAGAGCTGTCACTCTTGGTGCAAAATGGCCACCGGCTGGTCCATCATGAAACTCTTTTAATACCCTCTGGATCTGACCTGTGTTAATGCATCTCAGCAGCACTCCATTCAGGTCCTTTTTGAACAAAACTCCATCAATGATGGTATATGGAATTTCCTGCAACCTGAAGTGTCTTCTTTTTGCTTTGCTCATTTCTAGAGGGCACATACCCGTTTGTAGGAAATGTATCATATTCTGAGTCCAACAGGGAGTGGACATATCATCATTTTCCTGTTTTTTATCGTCTTGTAATAGCAGGACAACGTCCTCTTCATCTTCTGGGCTGTCTGGTCGTTTGGAAGCGAGTTGCTCGCACAAACCTTTGCCTCTTACCAGCTTGGTGATTTTGATCTCAATGTCATACTCCATGACACGGGTGATCCATCCTGCCCTTTTCTCATTCAAATCCTTGTTGAGGAGGAAGTCCTTAACCCCAGCATGTGAGACCAGCAACTGAACCTTGTTGTTTGAGACCAAATGCTTGAATTTCTTCAAGCTCCTGATTACTGCAAGCACATGTTTTTCAATAAAAGAGTACCTCAATTCACAGTCATTTAGGCTTTGGCTGAAGAAGGCAATCGGCTGCTCATCATTATCTTTATTCTGTTACACCAAAATGGTAGAAATAGTGTCATCACCCCCAAATGCATAGAGGATGAAATCCTTGGAAAAGTTCGGGTTGATGAGAGTGGGTGCCTGGGAGATGGCTTCTTTGATTGCTTCAAAGCTCTCCTTGCCTTCTGTCGTCCATTTGAAAGCCATGCTTTTCCTTAACATTTTGGTGATGGGCTTGACAAGGGCTACAAAGTTTGGGACAAACCTTCGAACAAAGTTTATCCTTCCCAGGAAACTCTGAAGAGCTTTCTTGTGACTTGGCAATGGTAGAGCCCTTATGGCTTCAACCCTCTCTGGATCAATTGCTAATCCTTCCTTGGAGACAATGTGGCCAAGGAGTTTCCCTTCATATGCAAGAAAGATGCACTTCTTAGGATTTAAAGACACTCCAAACTTTCTACATCTCTGAAACACTTGCCTGAGGTGAAAGAGATGGTCTACAACATTTTTTGAGAAGACAGTGATATCATCTAGGTATATCAGTACTGTCTTGTTGATCAAGCCTTTGAATGCCATATCCATAGCTCGCTGGAATGTTGCTCCGGCGTTTGACAGTCCAAATGGCATCTTCTTGTAAGCATACGTGCCCCATTTGGTTGTGAAGGCTGTCTTGAATTGGTCTTCCTCCTTCACCATAATTTGATTGAAGCCTGAGTAACCATCAAGTAGCGAAAACCTTTCTGACCCAGCTACGACCTGCAATATTTGCTCCATGGAAGGGAGTGGATAATGGTCCTTGAGAGATGCCCTATTGAGGTCTCGGAAGTCAACACATAGCCTGATCTCTCCACTTTTCTTTCTGACCGGAACCAAGTTCGCAACCCAGCTTGAGTGCTTGATAGGGAATATAATTGCTGACTCAATCAGCTTGTCCAGCTCCTTCCTCATGAGAGGCTCCATGTGTGGATTGACTGGTCTCTGTTTCTTCCTGACAGGCTTAGTATTTGGATCCAACTCGATGGTATGCTGAGCTAAGTTGGGATTGAAGCCCTTCAAGTCTTCATAGCTCCAAGCAAACACGTCAGGGAATTCTTGACAAAGCTGTATGAACTCATATCTCTCTTGCTCAGTTGTCATTTTTCCAATTTGCAATGGCTTGTTCTCTTTTACCAAGATGGATACCGAATCTTCCCTCTTGACCTGAATATTTTCTTTCTCTTTTCTAAACTGATCATTGGGGTTAAAAATGGACTCCAAGGTGACAAGTCCCTTGGGCAGCTTGTCAGTTCTCAGCTGTATCACCTGGTCACCATATTGCTGTTCCAACTTCTCTTGATTCTTAGCTGAGAACTCAGCTTCTTCTTACAAGAAGTGGATGATTTGCCGGTCATTCTCAAATACTTGCCAATTGACATTGTTATCCGGCACTGAAGGCCTCACAATCACGTGGATGTTTGGCTGTACCTTATCTTGTTGAATGTTTTCTACAATGTCAAAGGCTGCCCCTACTGCTGCAAGCCTGTCAGCAGCTTGATTCTCTTTTCTGGGAATGGCCTTGATGTCGAAACCTTCAAAATCCTCCATGAGGTCCCACACCCTGTTCTTGTAGCATCTGAGTAGATCATTTTTGGCAGCATGTTGTCCCTTGACCTGATTTACAATCAGCTCACTGTCCCCAAAAACTTGCAAGTTATTTATTTTTCTTTTTATTGCCCAATGCATCCCCTGCACCAAGGCTTCATATTCAGCAGTGTTATTGGAGCATGCAAATTGAAATCTAAAAGCTGAATAATACTTTACTCCTTGCGGTGAAATAAGCATGGCTCCACCTCCTGCGCCTTGTCTACTCCTTGATCCATCAAAAAACAATTGCCATACCTCGTTGTCATCCTTGTGGTTTGGCTTGGTGATGCTAGGAATAGGTTGACTTTCTTCGTGTATACAATAGACCCCCAGCTCAGATTCTTCTACTTCTTGATAAGGATCAAAAGCATGCACCTTGCTTGCCCATTCATCAAGAGTCAAATCTGGGATACTTCCAACCTTAGTGTTGGCTTCATCAGTGCCGAGGTGATCTTCTTGATCAAATGCTGAGCAATTGGTATTAATATGACTTGGAGTATAGGGTTCAATGTGGAAATCTACAATAGGTTCTGACCTAATTGTAGCTTTAGTTCCATACCTCGTTCTGAACAGCATGTGTGACCAATCAGCGGAAAAATATCCCCCAATCCTGGCAGTAAAGTCCCTTGACAAGCATAGGGCAAAGAGTGGTGGAAGGTCTATGACTGAGACGTCTTGCAAAACAACCACGTTGGGACATGCATGCAAGGTAAGACTCAAGTTTTTTATAACTCCAACTGTGGCTACTGCTGTCCCATCTAATTGCACTACTCCCTTAGTTGTTATTTCATACTGGAGCCCTAGCTGATCAGCTATCTGTTTAGGCATTACTGAACTACTTGCCCCAGAGTCAATCATGCAATTATGTACTAACTTGTCTCCTATGATCAATGAAACATAAAATGGAGGGGGCTTCAGCATTTTACCTTGTTGTGCTCCATGATTACTTTCAGGATGGGCAGCATTTGTAAGCACTTTGTCTTGCCTCTGAACCTGCTGATTCGAAGTTGGCCAGTCCTTCATAGCAGCTTGCAGTAAATCTCTTTGGCCTGGGATGGATAGGGATTCCCACATAGATATATTGACGTTTGTTTTCTTCATCTGATCAATGATACTGAATGGTGATGAAGGATCTCTCTGCTGTCCCTTGATTTGCACATTTGCTCCTTGAATATGGGCAGCAACAGCTGGCATTTGATTTGGCCAAGGAGTTGTTCTTGGCTGCCCTCGTGCATTTGAAACTGGGTTTTGCTTGCCAATCATTTGTGGAGCTGTGGAAGGTTGTGGATTGGCTGGGGCTAACGGCTGTTCCTCACCCAAATTTCTCCTTTTTGACCTTGTGTTGGCTGCAACACCTTGAGAGACTGCTTGATTCATACCACAGAAATCCTCTGCCTTCCAATTTACCAATGTGGTGTCATTTGGGGCAGGTTGCTGTTGGAATGTTTCTTGTTGTTGGCTGTTTTCTTGACTACTTTCACCCTCCACACCAGCACTTGTTACCATTAAAGCTTGGGTTAAAGCACCATTATAGCACATGGATTGATTATGGGGTTCATTACATGGAAAACACCATTCATATTCCTGGGCAATGTTGTTTTGTGCTGGTACTAATGCCTTAGAGGCAGATATGGCATTTGGATTATAGGGCTGGAATGGTCTATTAATAGGAGGCCTTGTTTGATTCATATTTGCGGCTGGATTAGGTGGCCTTTGAGGCTGATATGGCTGCCTATTAGGTTGAGCTTGAGGCTGATACGAAGGTCTAAAGCCTTGAGTTTGCTGTCTTTTAAGTGTGACCAGCTCATTACCTAAATTTTGCAGCTGCTTCATGACTTCTTGAAGCTCATTTGGGGCACTTGGAGATGAAGTGGAAGCTTCATTTGAACTCTGATTTCTAGGAGTGGGAGAAGGAGCTAAGACAGGTGCCTGACTAGTACTTGGGCTCTCTAAACTTGGATATAATGGCATTGGAGGCCTAGGAGCTAGCTTGCCAGCTTGAATCAGACAATTTTCAGCTCTAATGGCAATACTATAAGCAGCAGGGATAGTTGTGCCTCCCATGGATTGAATCAACATAGAAATATCAGAATTTAAAGCTTTAAGGTAGTATAGAAAAGCACCTTTTGCTGTTGGTCTGACTGCTACTGGAATTCTATCCCAAGATCTTTGAAATATGAAGTTGAAGTCAGTTAGCTGCTCATTGGAAGCTCTCTTGATAGTTGTCAGCTATTCCAAAAGAGACAAGTTGTCTCCCTTCTCTCCAAATTGATTATGAAGTGCAATACACAGCTGATTCCAGTTCGTGATAGAAGCAGCTTCAAGGCTCCTAAACCATTGCAATGCTTTTCCCTTGAATGAAGACGCCAGCAATTTGACAGCTACTTGCATCTCATTAATCTCATGGATTGCACAAATGTTAGCAATGTCCTTGACATGATCACCAGGAGTGGTCTGGTTTTCTCCAGTAAAATATGGAATGTTCTTCAATGCCGCAACTGGGATTGGATTTTGTGCATTGAGGGCAAGTGGGCTGCTGCCTGTGAAGTTGACATAGGGGTTTACTGGTTGCGCCATTCTGAGTGGTCTTAAAACCCTTGTATATTGAAAGAAAGGCCTGTCAGGTGGAGGAGTTGAGAGAGTTCTGTTTGGTGGAGATGGAGACCTTTGAATCCTTCTTCCTCTTTGCCTTCTTCTTGGAGATAGTTGCAGGTATTCAAACGGCACTTCCTCTTCTCCAGCTCTTGACCTTGTGATTCTTCTCATAAGCTTTTACGCCTGACTGCTGAAACTTAGTTGATTCTTCCCTTTGGAGTCGCCAGATATGCAAATAATAGCTCTTCTTAAGCAAGAAAATTGCAGCAGATGCACATCAACCTTGCTGCAATAAAAAATGAGACCTCTGTCCCACCGGGCGTGCCAAAACTGTTAGTGCAAAATCACAGCACCCCTGGATATTGATCAATTTTCTAGGTTGATCATATTAATATCCAGTGTGATAGCATAACATTGAATCCTTTCTCCAAGTGTGGGACTTGAAGAGTGAGAAAGGAATCTCCAGAGAAAGGCTGGTTCCTATTCCTCTGTTCAGGTGCACACGAAATATGTAGAGGGTTTTCTCAGAATCTAATCTAATCTGCCAAGGAGACAAGGTAAGAAGATGCATAAAATAAATCTAAGCTAATAGAGGTGATGCACCGAGGAATGAAGAACATATGCTTTGCCACATTAAACACAGACCATGTAGATATAACACAACACCATGCACAGATAGCAAAAATGCAATGAAAGATCAAGAATGACAGTAATAAATATGTAAGAGGGTTTAGAAGCAACCACAGACACATATATATTGCTCAAGGATCGATTCAATACATTGCAATAGCCAGAAGGCAAAAAAATGGTGTTACAGTCTATATGGGAGGTTTGAAAACTCCACAAATCTTCTTATGAACAGGAGAGAAGGGAGGGTGCAAAGCAGAAAATGTCCAACTCCAGAAAGAAACCCCTCCTTACAATATATAGGAAGAATGGGAGAGAAAAAAGAGAGGAATTTGAACTGCCCCAACCACCTCTAGGTTGCATTTAATTCATCCATTATGGCAGAAGCGGCGGGTTCTGGCAAAGCGGCGGTTTGCCTAACAGAAGCGGCGGGTTGTCTGCTGCATTAAAGTTGTTAGTTGAGCATCACTTCTGCTTATTATTTCGTGCCAGAGGCATCTTCTGATTTTATTTCTTCAAACTGAACCAAAATGCAAGATTGACCCTAGAAACGTGTAGAGAATCTCACAAGCTTTCCGTTGATATCAAGAACGTGTAAATCCGAGCTCTGGATCGAAAGATATGTCAATCTGAAGATTTAGGACACGGAACAGGCGAAAACAGATTTTTGAATTTCTTCCCACACTCTGCCACTTGGATGACACGTGGCGTGCTCTGATTCGCTGAATAATTCTCTCTCCTCTGCTTTTCGGTGGGCTTTCCTTTGAATTTTCCTCGTGGGTTCTTAAATGGGACACGTGGCACGATCCTATTTGTTCGGGTCGGTGCTCGAAAATTTGCCCTTTGACTTTTCTGACCTTTACTCCTATGAGGACACGTGGCAATTTCTCAATGGTTCTCGGGCCTGCCGGGTCTTCCGCATACTTCGCGTCCATTCGTCCCGGATGTCCCAGTGCTGCTTGGGACAAAAACCTCCGATCCGCCCGAAATGGGCTTCCTTGTCCCTCATTTGGCCAAAGACACGTGGTACCTTTTGATTGGCTTTCGGCTCCTTCAGCTTCTTCGCGTATTTCGGGTCTTTTCGTCCCGGACGTGCTATTTTGATTTTGGACCTTTTGGGACAATTTCGGCCGGTTCGGCCGGTTCGGGTATTTCTAACCCGCTTGTCCCAATTGCTTTTGGGCTGACTTGTCTCTTTTCGGCCGGTTCGGGTATTTCTGGCCCGCTTGTCCCAATTGCTTTTGGGCTGACTTGTGATGATTTCGCGTGAACCGGTCGGTTCGGGCCCTTCTGTCCCAAACGTCCCGACTGCTCCCTCTAGAAGGACTTAGCCAATTTTTTCACTTTTTCCTGGATCAATCCTATTTGCCTTTCTGCAACTTTTCGCACTTTCTCAAAGCTTCCTTCTTCGGCCTGGGGAGTTTAGAAAGATTCCTGAAGGGACCCTAGAAACCTGATTTTGCTCTGAATCAGTCATTTTTCTTGGAATTTGGACATCCTGATGCATGTTATCAAATTTACCCTGGGGGGTGAATTTTGGATAACAACTCTCTCTTCAAGCTTGTAAGAAGTCTTGTAATAAACTTCAGTATTTATGTATTTTGTGAAAAACATATTGAACATTGAATTTGAGTCCATTGTAAATAAAATTTAGGATAACTCTTCTTTTTGAAATGAGAATTTGATTTTTTTGAAAGCATGTTCCTTCAAAAGAAAATAGCATAATTTTTGGATATCTTACTTGTGTGTAAATCTAAAAATCTTAAAATTACCTTACAATGGAAATAAAATTATGTTGTTTACATGAAATTTGGTATTTAACATTAGAAGAAATTTATTTCTATCACTAAATGGTTTTAGAAATTTGAGTTTGTGTGTGTAAAGGAAAGTGGATCTATTGTGAATATGGTTTTTTTTTATATTTGTCAAAGAATGATAAAATAAATTAATCTCATATTAAATTCTATATTCTTGGGATATTATGACAAATAAGCCTTGTAGACTTATAGAATTAGAAACTATTTTTTTCGTTTGGTGCATTAACTTTAGCCTTTATACTTTTAGTTCATCTTATAACATGAAGGTTATCAATTTAAATTTCTATATGATGAAATGAAAGAAGTCTTTATTTCTCTTATTCTTCTTCCATGAGCAGTTAGGAACTCTACTGTATTAAATACACCTCTTGAAATAAAATAAATTAAAAATTTATTATACTAATTATTTTATTATATATATATATATTATATAACATATTATATATATTAATAAATATAAACATTGTTTTTATTTTAAAAGTTTTTAAAACAAAAAAAAAAGAATTTTGTTTTGCTGTTCAGGGGAGGGCCGAACCCCTCCCCCCACCTGCGCCACTCTGCACCTCTGCCCCTACCCCGGTCACCCTGCTGTCCCCCTCACACCTACGTGGCCTCCCTGTTCGCCGCCCTGTCGTGCCTGTCCCCCGCCACGCTAACCCCGATCTCCCTCCCTTCGGCCTACCTTCCCTCTGCACTCTCTCTCTCTCTGTGCCGACCCTGTCCCCCACTCCCTACACAGTCTCCCTCTACCAGATCCATCGTCCTTGTCTGCAAACAAACAACAAAAAATAAAAAATAAAAAATGAAGTAAATATGTGCATAACCAAAAAAATAAATAAAACCTAGCCGTATATATATATATATATATATATATATATCTATTGGTATATATATAAAAATATACATTAATTAAAGATGGAGGCTCTCCATCAAGACCTCCACGGAAGTTAGTATTCAAGCTTCCTTTTCACCTACACCTGCAAATGAAAACACAAAAAATAAAAAATGAGAAGAGAAATGAGAAAAGAAAAAGAGAGAAAAAGAACCATAGAGAAAGTTAGGGCAAATTTTCAAATCAAGGGCCAGGATTAGATTAGATCTAAGGGCCCATGTTTTTCTCCTACACATCTTAAGTCATGAATATTAGATGGGAGTGAGAAAACAAATTAAAAGGGGTTTAGGGCAATTTATTAAAGAGGGGAGACTAATCGAATTAAGAAGGTTGTATAGACTTAGTAAACTTGTGTTTGTTAAATTAATACTTAGTGGAAAAGAAGAAAAATAAATAAAAAATAAAAAGTAAATAAATAATTATTTTTTACCAGCTTATTGGTCTAATTTCTAGTGTCCCGAGGCAGGGCACTACAGTTCTCTTGAATACATGTATGTAAACCAGAATCTGATATCAAAATGTTGTTGCGTTATCCTTAACAATTAAGGGCTAAAAGTATGACTAAAGTATTAATAACATGCATATGTAAATTCCGGTTGTATGGTCAACAATCTAAATTTAGAAATCCCTGGAACTCCAAAGAGCAATTATTCTACCCCAAAACCAATAAATTCTTTCCAAGGAAAACGAGATTTGAAAAACCAACCAATAACAAAACTCTTTTTCAATAAATTAAATCATAGATTATATTATCTGATTTTATTGATAATTACTTTCTTTTTGTATAAACATATCAAAGCTAGTTTTGAACATTAAATGGTAAACTATCAATAACATCCTAATTTATCATTATATACTAAACACATCATTTGGATGAAATTTGAAGAAAAACTAAAAAATTGTAATAAACACATTTTGAGCATTACATAATAATAACCATCAATAACATCTTATTGAAGAGTATGTAATAATATCTTCAAATGGAAAATGGGAAAAAAGAACTACAAAAATGTAATTAACATAATTTTATATATTCATTTGTTCCAATGTTCTTTGAAATAGAGAACATCACTTTAAGATATCTCTTACATCCTCTGCAACCTATACCAAGGATAGTTATGTAAACAATGATGATATAAGCCACTTATTATTTTTAAAGTCTTTCTCAGAAACCTTTTGAGACACCAAAAAGTTTTTTTTAGGAACCCCTTTGTTGGCTACGTTAATTACAACTGTAGTTTCACATTTGTGTGGAAATTATGGTGTCTTCCAAATTGTTTCCAAATTTTTAATAAATTTGTCTCCCTCTTTCTTTCAATGCTCCATACCCCAACAAAACAAAGGTTACACGTCCACTTTAGTTGAGAGTAGTAGTTTCATTGTTAGTATTTCTACACTGACATCTGTGTCCAACATAGATGACCAAAATGCTATTAAATGAAACTCTTTAGACATAAAAGTTAGAAGTTTGGGAAATAGACATTTGTGGTAGGAGGTTCTCATTGTTCAATTGAAATGTATTTTCCTTTTTATAAGTATGCTTTTGAACTAACAATTCTTGTAATTCAAGAACAAACTAATTTTTCTTTGGAGGCACTCCAAAAAAAGTAATATTAAACTTCATTATTAACTTGTATGTATTTCAAATACGATAATAATATTTCATAAAATATTTTTACCTATTTCTTTACATCTATTTGTTGGTTGTAGATTTTCTACATTTTCTCTAGCTGTATCTTCACATAAAAATTGAAATTAGGATATACTTATCAAATTGATTCCAACTAATATTGAAAAATAAAAAAGATTAATATTTTTACCTATTTATTTATATATATATTTTAGATTTTCTCCAGTTGCATCTGCACATAAAAAATTACAATTAGGATATATTTATCAAATTGACTTAAACTAATATTGACAAGTAAAAAAGATTATTAAATTTTAAATAATACCTAATACTTGTTCGTGAACAGCCTATTATAATTTATGGTGAAGGGTTTTATGTAGCTTCAGTATAAATCACCATCAGTTGTGCATTTTTTTGGGTAATTTTTTATCGGCTAGTTGACATCATGCCATTGTTAGGAATAATATTTTCATGTAATGGATTAACATCATCGCTTGCACTTTGTTCTCCACTTATAATCATGCTATTATTACGAATAAAATCTTCCTGTAATGTAACATCCCAAAATTTCTTGTAAGTTAAATTATCTACAGTTAAGTCTAAACAGGATTAGACGAGATCATCATTGGGTATAAAATTATTTTGGTTTGTCGTATCATGAACCACAACTTCTGTTGCAGGGCATGACATTGCGGAATGAATAACCCCACATCCACCTTGATGATCATTCCTAAAACATGATTAGGCCTTATTCATAGGTAAAATGATTCATTAATGATAGTTAATCTTTTAGTTATTTATTCCGGTTATTGTATTTTAATCGGTTTGGTCGTCTTATGTTTTGTTTGAATTTTGTAATAACTGTAACGAATACTGCCTTTTTTTAATTTGACAACACTATATCAAACTAGCTTTATGAGAATATTTGAATTATTATTTACGGACTTAGTGATTTTCATTTGTTTGAATGTTTTATATGGAACATGGGAATTCAAATAATTATTATGATAACATATTGTTGGCAATATGTGGACTTATATTATGATGATTAATTTTAACATTAAAGTTAGGTAACAATTTAAAAAAAAATGCATTATTAATTTGTGAAATTATATATTTAAATCCTAAAAGGATTTGGCATGTAAATCAAAAGTTGAAAAGAATAGTAATAATATTATTTTTAATACTTAAAAATCTATGAGTTTTGAAAGGGACATGCCTTCATCTGATACCAAGTATGTGGCATGCATTGATGCATGAAGCAACATTGGGAAGCCCTTCTCCATTATTGTATAGTTTCTTCATTATATTTTCTTTTATTTCTCCTTTTTCTGTTTTCATTCTTCTCTTCTGGGATACCTACATGAGTTTTGGGAGGAAGGAAGGATTCAACTTGTTGGAGATGGAAGAGTAAGAGGTTTTTGATTCTGGGTTTACGTCAAGCATGAATATCTTCTCCCTTGTCTACAGTATTATTTGTAAATAATGAGGAAATACACATTCTGTTTTAAATGGCAATTAAATGAATTTGTGGACAACTTCTGATTTAATTGCTTGGAAATGAAATGTAAAAAGGAAATTGATGGATTCTGTATTCTCTTAAGTTTCCTTTGTGTGGTTTTATTTTTATTTTTATTTAATTTTATTTTCTAGTTCCTAATCAATTTTTATTTTATTTTCTATTTAAATTTGATTTCTAGAAACCCAAATCGATTCTTGCCCCTAGGTTTTATTACAGTTAAACAATAATTTATTTGTATGAGCAAAGCAATTTCTAGGTAGTGTGAAAAATGTTTTTACCATGTATTTCATCATTTTGCCTGATATATTCGCTTCTAGACTCTAATAATTTCTAAATAGAAAAGAAATTAATGCTGGAATGAACTGATTTGGATATGTACAAGTTGATTTTCCTATAGGTATAATTTTAATACCTGATTGAAAAATAAATTAAGTGTTAACAGTGTATGTAAGATGAATTAGTTTTTCTTAACGGATTTTGTTACTAGAAGTGCTAAAAACTTATTATTGTTATTCTATGCAAATAGACTTCAAAATTATCATCATGTGGTATGTGGGTTAATTTGTTTGTTGATTTGTCGGTTATTTGAAAGAACATGTTAAAATGATTTAGTAGAGGTGTTTTTACACTGTTTAGTTGGACTGTTCCTATAAATATATTTTGATTATTTGAAATATTGTGTGTTTTATAGAGTTGCTCATTACATAGAGGGAATATGTCTAATTGGTACTTGGAAATGATGATTTCAGATAGTTTTGTTAAGCTGCTTGTTGATTGGAAGGTAAGAAATATAATAGTTGAATCTATACCATGTGAAGCATGATTTTCTTTTGGTTTAATCAGAATTTAGATGTTGAATGATTATGGTTTGATTATGGTTTGATCCTTGTGATTAGAGTGAAACATGATTGCTGAAATAGAAATTGGTTGTTCTATTTGTGTACATTCATAGTTACATCTTGATATAGAACATGTAATAATACATTCTCCACTATATTACCATGCGTTTGTTGATAAAATAACCTATGTATTGTTTCATATTTTATTACTTAATTACATCAAAAAATGGAGTTAATATTCATGCCAGTTCATTTTGAACTGACATCATACCACTACTCCAGTCTTGCAGGAAAATTAACCATCATGTTCGGATATGCGGAAACTCATGTCTTGTGAAGTTTTGTCGTAGCATGGATCTAAATGAGATACTGATATTTCAATTTGTAGAAGGATGATATCCCAGAATTTGGACTAAATTTATTGGGATCTTGGACCCATTGTTAATATTTAAACCTTACTATGTGAGAGTTACTGTAATAGTTATATATTTCACCTTAACGGCATATGTAATTTATGATTTTAATAAAGAGATGATTACCTTGTATGAAAGAATATCTCCATATGAGTAAATGATAAATACTAAAAGTAATAAATCTTACTTATCATAAATTGTTAAATTTATTTATTTGATATTTTTTCAATGTATGAAGCCGATAATTGGGCAATTATTGTAACAATCAATTTTCTTTAATTTCTAAATTAAATAAGCTATTTAGTGGCGTAGCTACTCGAAGGAATAATTAAAATACATGTTTTAATATATATTTAATTCAGCCTTCCGATGAACTTGGTATTAATATGTTAAGATTGTAAAGCCTATTGTGTAGAGGATGAAGAGTATCCTTATAAAAAGGTAATTTAAGGTTAAAAACCAAGCATCAGGAAAAGAGAAACTAAATGGGAAGATAAATAGATGAAAATATCCATTAGACATATTAAGGGATAAGTTCATGCAAAATGCTGAAATAGATACATTTCAGCGTAACGAATGTACTTATCTCATGTTGATCCTAATTGGCCTTTGGCATTTATTTCGATATAAACCCTTGTAAGATAGGTTAAATTGGAAATAAAGTTAATAAAAACTATAAGATCTAGATAACTGTGAAAGGGATAGTTGTGAGGTGGCAGAAGACTTAAAATCATAAGAAGGTAGTGTGTTATCTTGAGTTTAGCTGTAACCTGCATGACAGAAAACTTTGGCCAAAGTAATGCATTGATGGTTGTGCATTGTCTAATCACCTAGTCCTCCAATTAAATTAAAGTTTCTAGTAACCTGATCATGGGAAGTTAAAAACTGAACATGAGGTAGGAAATGGTCGGATACCAGAATATGAAGTCAGAAAACTAGCTTCGTGGTAGACCCAAGGACTTTCACATGGTTCCCATAACTTGAAAAAGGTTGAGCCAAATTGCTAGTAAGCATTGTCACTCAAAGCAGTGGTGAAGGGAGATCGTGGAGATCTACATACACCCTTCTCAACTGCACATGGCTTACATGAATGTTATCAGATAGATCAAAAGAACAAATTTGATTTAAAGAATTTGATTAAATAAATCTGTATGATTGCAACTATGTAATATGTTTTTATATATGTTTAAAAAAAATCCTCATTTTCCAGTTCTAGTAATTTTGAGCGTTACATTTTGGTATCAGAGCTAGAGGCTCAGACACTTGGAAATTAATGGGACACACATTCTAATAAAAAGTATCATCTTTTATAAAAAAAAAAGAAACTTGGGCTAGGCCGGCAACAAGAGCTAATATGGTGAGTGACAGTGGGGTAAATAATGATGATGTGCCAAATAATACGGTTGCCAAGTTTGAAGAAATCCTCAACCTTTTGAATGACACCCGAAACTGAGTTGCTACCCTAGAACAACAAGGTCAGGGTGGTGAAGAAGTTGAGGATCATAGGGATGATGATAAACATGATGATCAACCCGAGTCACCTGAATGAAAGGGAAAATAAGAAAGCAAGGCTGGCTACTGAGTTAGTGAGGGAAATTAAAAGAATATCCCCACCTAAATTTGATGGTACAACTCTTGGGGATGGTGCTGAAAAGCTAGTTCTCTGAAATGGAAAAGTATTTTGAGATTAGGGACTTTTCAGAGGAGACAAAAGTAGTATGGAAAGCCTACCAATTGTCCCATGAAGCATCTTCTTGCTGGGATAACCAGAAAATGGAACTATGAATTGATTCTAGTATGATCACGTGGGAGTAGTTCAAGGCCTACTTCCATCAAAGATGGCTACCTCAGCTATACTTTGACAAAAAGATGGCATAATTCCAAAATATGACTCAAGGAAGGTACTCAGTTACAGAATATTGGGAACGTTTCACTCAATTTCCGAAATATGTTCCTATGTATCAAAAGGATGAGAAGTTTAGAGTGAGAAAATTTATAATGGGATTGAATCCTAGCATTGGTGGTGAGGTAGATGTTCATGGACGTACCTCAATGGAAACAGTATTTGAAAAAGCTATCAAGTAAGAACAAAAGTTGTGAAGTATTTATGCCTCTAAAGAGGAAAATAAAAGGAAAAATAGCAGTTTTCAAACACCAACCGCAAGTAAACCAACATGGAAAAAGGGAAACAACAAGTTTAGGAATGTCAATAAAAGAGGAATAACGGGTAGAACTGTTGTGAATAATAAAAATAATGGGCAACAAGGAACAAGTTTCAGCCAAAATAAGATTGAGAGAAAAGGACCTCTGGGTGGATGTTTTAAGTGTGGTGGCGATCATTTCACTAAAAATTGTCCACAAAGAGGATAATGGAATAACCAGCAGAAGGGATCTACTGTAGTAAATAAAGAGGGGTAACAACATAAGATTTATGTTACAGTCCATAATAAGCAAACAAAAAAGCAAGCGACTCCCATTGAAACCTCAGGTAAGCTTTTTGGAGAACCTGTTTCTGTTTTATTTGATTCCAGTTCAACAGAATGTTTTGTTTCATCTAAAGTAGCTGATAAACTCAAAATAAGAGTTGGGTACATGGAACACACTTGGACTGTACAGTATGGAAATAATGTTGTACATAGAGTGAAGCAGTGTTTGTTTGAGGCACCACTAGAATTACCTGAGTTCACAACAAGATTAAACTTGTATGTGGCACCTCTTGGATCCTATGATGTTGTCATAGGTATAAATTGGTTAAGTCAACATAATGCAACCTTGGATTTCTTAGGAAAAGTGTAACCTGCTGTGATGATCAACAGAAAACAGTGAGTGTTCAGGGTGTTAAAAGAGAGTTTGTCACTAGGTAGATTTCTGCCATGCAGCTAAAAAAGGCAAAGTGAAAGAGATGCCATCTATATGCTATAAAAATATCAAATTCGGGACAGGAAATTGAGCCTGAAATTGAAGCATTTCCCATCCTAAGGGAATTTAGAGATGTGTTTCCAAATGAGTTACCCAGACTTCCACCTAAGCATGAATTTGACTTCACAATAGAGGTCAAACCAGCAACAGAACCAATTTCCAAGGCACCGTACATAATGAAAACAACCGAATTAGTTGAATTGAAAGCTCAATTACATGAGTTGTTGTCCTTGGGTCTGATTAGACCAAGTATATCACCATGGGGTGCACCAGTTATCTTCATAAAAAAGAAGGATGGGACCCTCAGACTTTGTATTGATTACTGAATGCTCAACAAGGTAACAGTGAAGAATCGGTACCCGCTGCCCCGAATTGATGATCTATTTGATCAAATGGGGGGCACAAAAGTGTTTTCCAAGATAGATCTCAGATCTGGTTATCATCAACTGTGAATCAAGGATGAAGATATCCATAAAACCACTTTTAGAACAAGGTATGGGCATTACTGAGTTTACAGTTTTTCCCTTTGGTCTAACAAATGCACCTGCTGCTTTCATGAACTTGATGAACAACATGTTTAGGGAATACTTAGACCAATTTGTACTTATATTTCTCGATGATATATTAATATACTTTAAGAATGAGGAAGAACATGATGAACATTTAAGGATTGTGCTGGGAATTCTCAAAAAACATAAATTATATGGAAAATTATCTAAGTGTGCTTTCTATCAATACGAAGTACAATACTTAGGCCACATAATAAATAAAGAGGGAATCTTCAGTGGACCCTTCAAAGATCAGTGCCATCATGGAATGGCCAGCACCTAAGGATGTGCATGAAGTGAGAAGTTTTATGGGTCTAGCAAGCTACTATCGGAAGTTTGTAAAGGACTTTTCTAAGTTAGTGGGACCTATCACTTCTTTGCAAAAGAAGGGTAAGAAATTCATTTGGGACATCAAGTGTGAAGAAGCCTTTAAGGAGTTAAAAGGTAGACTCACAAGTGCTCTGGTGTTGAAGATTTTGGATCTAAATGGGAACTTCTTAGTGGTAACCGATGCTTCAGGGGAAGGTTTGGGTGGAGTACTACTACAAGATGGGCAATGGTAGCTTTTGAAAGTAGGAAGTTGAGGGTGCATGAAGTAAATTATGCACCACATGATCTTGAGCTTGCTGTGATTGTTCATGCGCTGCAGGTATGGAGGTACTATTTTCTTGGGAAACCTTTTGAACCTCAAAACAGATCATCTTGGGCTCAAGTACATCTTTACACAGCTGAATCTAAATGCAAGGTAGTGAAGATGGCTGGAGTTCCTAGAAAATTATGAATTTGATATAAATTACATTAAAGGAAAAGAGAATAGGGTGGTTGATGCCTTAAGTCACAGAAAGTATATTGCTGCTATAATTACATTAAGAACCCAGTTCAAAGATGAAGTCAAAAATGAGTTAACCAATGACCCCTACTACAATCATGTTAAAACAACTTTAGAAAAAGATCTGAGAGACAAAAGGTATGATGGTTTCAAGTTGGAAATAGATGGGATTCTATGTTATAACAGTAGAATATATGTACCAGAGGGTAAAGAACTAAAATAAAGTCATGAGAGAATTTCATGATGTTCCCTACTCGGGACATCCAGGAGTAACAAAAATGATGGCGGACATCAAAAAGCAATACTTCTAGAAAAAGATGAAAAATGATGTGATTCTTTATGTCTCACAATACCTGGAATGTCATCAATAAAGGCTAAACATTCACATCCAGCAGGATTATTATATCCTCACAATGTGCCAAAATATAAGTGGCAAGTTATAAGTATGGATTTTGTCCAAGGTCTACCTATGTCCCAAAATAAACATGATTTTATACTTGTAGTTGTAGACAAGTTAACTAAAGTGGCACATTTTATAACAAATAATTTAAAGGATAATTCACCCATACTGGAAAAAAGGTTTGTGCAAGAATTTTTTGATTACATGGAGTTCCAAAAATAATAATTTCAGACAGGGACTCAAGGATAACTTCCAGATTTTGGCAGAATTTGTATGTTTACCTTAGGGACAAAACTGAACATAAGTTTTGCCTACCATCCTAAAACTGATGGTCAAACTGAAAGAGTAAATCAAGTGCTAGAAGATTTACTAAGAATGTATTGCATGGATCAACAATACAAATGGGAAGAGTATCTTCCCTTGGTTTAATTTTCCTATAATAACACCTACCATTCTTCCATTCAAGATGGCTCCTTTTGAGGCCTTATATGGTCACTAGGTGTAGAACACCAATAAGTTGGGATAATCCTGAAGATAGAGTACTAATTGGACATGAAATGCTGTCAGAAATGGAAAAATAAGTTAAATTAATCCAAGAAAGATTGAAAGAGGCTGCAAATAGACAAAAGTTATGCAGATTTAAAAAGAATTGACAAAAAATTTAACGTGGGAGATAAATTTTTTCTTAGGGTTAAACCTAAAAAGAGTTCCATTTCGTTTGGCAGGTCGCTGAAACTATCTCCTAGGTTTGTAGGACCATTTGAAGTCCTAGAGGTCATTGGACTAGTAGCCTACAAGCTAGCACTGCCTCCCACTCTATCTAGGATGCACAATGTATTTCATGTATCCTTGCTTAAGAAATATGTACCTAATTTAACACATGTACTTAATTGGGATTCATTATAGGTTCTGGATCCAGGGGTAATCGCGGTTGAGCCTATAAGGATACTAGAAACCACAAGTTACACTTGAAAAACCATGAGGTTTCATAATGTAAGGTCCAGTGGGACCAATATTCTAAAGAAAGTGCCACTTGGGAAAATCTGCAAGATATCCAGACTACTTTTCCGCATCTGTTTGACTGAAATTTTTAAGAATATATTTTTTTATAGTGCTAAATTCAGTTTTTCTATAAAGAGGTAGATAAGAAAATCTTGTAGATAAGCTTACAACTGAATATTGGAACTAAGGTACTTTTTGATGAATAGTTACTGTTAAAGATTTTGTAATGAACCTGGAAAATATGTCGTTTAAGCAGTAATGTGTTATGTCTACAAATTATGTGACTTATTTTCTAGATATATAATGGATGTTGTTATATATGATTTAGGTAAAATGACAATGATACAAAATATATGTCTGATTTGAAATATATTAACCCACACAAATGAATATGGGTTCAGAGAGGTCTATTTATCCTAAAACATCAGAGGATGATTATTCTAAGGGGTGGAGTATGTAACATCAAAAAATTTCTTGTAAGGTCAAAAAACCTACAGTTAACAAAGGTAAATATGTCATCATTGAGGTCCAATAACCCAACACATTTGGAATTATTGTCATATCAGGACCTAAATAACTTCTGACACAAATGAAATATGTCGGCGAGAAGAATTTCCTGACCCACTTGAGGATCCTTCCTAAAAATGATTAGGGTTAATCATAGGGAAAATGATTCATGGAAGCATGAAAGTGATGCAAGGCATGTCTCACAATGCTTAGAAGTTCAAGTAAAATCTCTAAACACATCCTAGGAAAATTATGTTTTGGACAATTTGGGAAAGCATGATCAAGGTGAAAGTATGTTTGATTTGACCATGCCTATCAAACCCTTTATGCAAATATTCAAATTATTATACTTACCCGATTGGTAGACCCTCATTTGGGGAATATTGGAACATGGCAAATAACTTTTCAAAGGATAATTCATGCAAGGTTGGCAAAATTTTTGTGAAATCTTAAAGGTTTTCTGTTAAACTAAGACTGGATAAGAATTGGGTGAAAATAGTTTTAACGGGGATGTAAAATAAGATTTTGGCATTTTCCTTCATAAAAATAAACATAAGTTCTCACTGAAACTGACCAAACTGAAACAGTAAATCAATGAGAAGAATTACAATAAGAACTTCATTACATATTCAGAGGTACTCCTTGAGGGTAGATTTGGATTTCCTCTGAATTTGCCTTAATAACACCTATGATTCTTCCATTGGAAATTGATTCAACTAAGGAGGGGCTTCTTTCATAAGGATTGGAACACCTTGTTGGCATAATTCCTGAAGATCCCTTCTTCTCTTGAAATGGCAATGAATTCGTGAATTTATAATTAAAATCTCCAAGAAAGATTGAAAGAGGCCGTAAATAGAAAAAAAAATTCTTTATGTTGGAATTTAAACCTAAAAAAATCCAATCGTTTGGAGGTCACATAATGAATGTCCTGGTTTGATGATTCTCAACCCCTCAGTGATCATTTCCATCCTACCTAGCATTTTTCACTCCAAAACTGGTTATCTTTGCATGATCTTGCATTGCATGTATGCGAATGGTTTGTGTTTGTTGGCAAGATATGTTCTTCATTTCGGTGCATTATTTACTTAATAGGGATTTTTATGAAATCTTCTTTGATCTCCTTGGAATCGCGGTTAAGCCTTAAGGTTTTTGAGAATGTGCAAGTTGCACTTGAAAAACCATGAGGTTTCACAATGTGTGCAATATTGAAAAGAAAGGAATAGGAAATCTGGCCTTATCCAAAGAGATTTTCTACGATGAAGCAAGGACTGATTTGGGAAACTTCAAATGTTATGCAATCCATAGTAGTGCTCAAAATTCAGTTTTGTAGACATCACAGAGTTACCTAAAATGAGACTCACCTTCCGCATGATCAATCTAAAATGGTTTAGATAAGGTGTTTTTAAGCTGAGTTCCTATCAATTATATAAGTACTTTTTGATGAGTAGTTACTGTTGAATATCATTTGTATTGAAAATATGTCCTTCAAGCAATAACGTGTTATGTCTACAAATTATTGAATTTTCTGAAGATATATAAATGAAATATTGATGACCTTTATGATTTAACTGAAATGATATTCATGAAATTTTAAGCTGATTTGAAATATATTAATGCCACAAATGAATGATGGGTTTAGTTTTTCTATTTATCCTGAAATCATCGAGATGATGATTATTCTAAGGGGTGGATGTATGTAACATCCCAAAATTTCTTGCAAGTTAAATTAACTATGGTTAAGTCTAAATAGGATTAGACGAGATCATCATTGGGTGTAAAATTCATTTGGTTCGTCGTATCATGACCCAAAGCTTCTGCTAGGGGCATGACATTGCAGAACGAATAACCCTACAGGGCCGCACGCACCTTGATGATCCTTCCTAAAACATGATTAGATCCTTAATCATAGGTAACGATTCATAATGATAGTTCATATTTATTCC
Source organism: Taxus chinensis (assembly GCA_019776745.2). Lineage (NCBI taxonomy): Eukaryota > Viridiplantae > Streptophyta > Pinopsida > Cupressales > Taxaceae > Taxus > Taxus chinensis. The sequence goes on from CM034146.1 coordinate 853,583,348, forward strand.
GGTTATTTGCCAACCATAGGTAACTTCGCACCCATTGATGATGAATCTTTTGGCTATTTGTATTCTGATTACTTTATTTTAATCAGTTTGGTCGTCTTATGTTTTGTTCAAATTTTGCATAGTGACTTTTGTAATGAATACTTGCCTCTATTTTATCTTACAATGCTGTATCAAACCAGCTTTACGAGAATATTCAAATTATTATTATTTACGCAGACTTGGTGATTTTTCATTTGTTTGAATATTTTATATGGAACATGGGAATTCGAGTAATTATTACGATAACATATTGTTGGCAATATGTGGACTTATATTATGATGATTAATTTTACCATTAAAGTTAGGTATCAATTAAAATAAAAATAAATTTTAAAAATGCATTATTAATTTGTGAAATTATATATTTAAATCCTAAAAGGATTTGGCATGTAAATCCAAAGTTAAAAAGAATAATAATAATAATATTTTAATATTTAAAATCTGAGAGTTTTGAAAGGGACATGCCTTCATCTGACACCAAGTATGTGGCATGCATTGACACATGAAGCAACATTGGGAAGCCCTAAAAATTCTCCATTATACTATAGTTTCTTCATTATATTTTCTTTTATTTATCCTTTATTTGTTTTCATTCTTCTCTTCTGGAATACCTGCGTGAGTTTTGAGGAAGGAAGGATTCAACTTGTTGGAGCTGGAAGAGTAAGAGGTTCCTGGATTCTGGGTTTACTTCAGGCATGAATATCTTCTCCCTTCTCTGCATCATTATTTGTAAATAATGAGGAAATACACATTCTGTTTTAAATGGCAATTAAATGAATTTGTGGACAGCTTCTGATTTAATTTCTTGGAAATGAAATCTAAAAATAAAATTGATGGATTCTGTATTCTCTTAAGTTTCCTTTGTGTGGTTTTAGCTAAACCTAGAAAAAAAAATGCAGATGGGTGTTCCTAATCAATTTTTATTTTATTTTATTTTCTATTTAAATTTGATTTCTGGAAACCCAAATCGATTCCTACCTCTAGGTTTTATTACAATCAAACAATAATTTATTTGTATGAGCAAAGTGATTTCTAGGTAGTGTGAAAAATGTTTTTACCAGGTATTTCATCATTTTTCCTGATATATTTGCTTCTGGATTCTAATAATTTCTAAACAGAAAAGAAATTAATGCTGGAATGAACTGATTTGGATATGTACAAGTTGATTTTCCTGTAGGTATAATTTTATTACCTGATTGAAAAATAAATTAGTGTTAACAGTCTATGTAAGATGACTTAGTTTTTCTTAAAGGATTTCATTACTGGAAGTGTTAGAAACTTATTGTTGTTATTCTATGCAAATAGACTTCAAAATTATCATCTTGTGGTATGTGGGTCAATTTGTTTTGTTGATCTGTCGGTTACCTGAAAGAACATGTTAAAATGATTTAATAGAGGTGTTTTTACACTGTTTAGTTGGACTGTTCCTATAAATATATATAAATGTATTTTGATTGTTTGAAATAAAGTTATTGTGTGTTTTATAGAGCTGCTCATTACCTAGAGGGAATATGTCTAATTGGTATTTGGAAATGATAATTTCAGACAGTTTTGTTAAGTTGTTTGTTGATTGGAAGGTATGAAAAATAATAGTTGAATCTGTACCATGTGAAGCATGATTTGCTTGTGGTTTAATCAGAATTCGGATGTTGAATGATTATGGTTTGATTATGTCTTGATCCTTGTGATTAGAGTGAAATATGATTGTTGAAATAGAAATTGGTTGTTCTATTTGTGTACATTCATAGTTGTATCTTGATGAAAAACATGTAATAATACATCCTCCACTATATTACCATGCATTTGTTGATAAAATAACTTGTATATCATTTCATATTTTATTAAATAATTACATCAAAAATGGAGTTAATATTCATGCCAGTTCATTTTGAACTGACAACATACCACTACTCCAGTCTGCAGAAACAGGACAATTAGCCATCACGTTCAGATATGTGGAAACTCATGTCTTGTGAAGTTTTATATCGTAGCATGGATCTAAATGAGATACTTGGATTTCAATTTGTAGAAGGATGATATCCCATAATTTTGACTAAATTTATTGGGATCTTGGACCCATTGTTAATATTCAAACCTCACTATGTGAGAGTTACCATAATAGTTATATATTTCACCTTAACGGCATATGTAATTTATGATTTTAATAAAGAGATGATTACCTTGTATGAAATAATATCTCAATATGAGTAAATGATAAATACTAGAAGTAAGAAATCTTACTTATCATAAATTGTTAAATTTATTTATTTGATATTTGTCAATGTATGAAGTCGATAATTGGGAAATTATTGTAACAATCAATTGTCTTTAATTTCTAAATTAAATAAGCTATTTAGTGGTGTAGCTAATCAAAGGAATAATTAAATATACATGTTTTAATATATATTTAATTCAGCCTTTCGGTAAACTTGGTATTAATATGATAAGATTGTAAATCCTGTTGTATAGAGAATGGAAGAGTATCGTTGTAAAAGGTAATTTAAGGTTAAAAACCAAGCATCAGGAAAAGAGAAACTAAATGGGAAGATAAATAGATGAAAATATCCATTAGGCATATTAAGGGATAAGTACATGTGAAATGCTGAAATAGATACATTTCAGCGTAACAAATGTACTTATCTCATGATGATCCTAGTTGGCCTTTGGCATTTATCTTGATATAAACTCTTGCAAGATAGGTTAAATTGGAAATAAAGTAAATACAAACTATAAGATCTAGATAACTATGAAAGGGATAGTTGTGAGGTGGCAGAAGACTTAAACTCATAAGACTAGTGTGTTGTCTTGAGTTTAGCTGTAACCTGCACGGCGGAAAACTTTGGCCAAAGTAATGCATTGATGGTTGTGCATTGTCTGATCACCTAGTCCTCCAATTAAATTAAAATTTCCAGTAACCTGATCATGGGAAGTTGAACACTGAACATGAGGTAGGCAATGGTCGGATACCGGAATACGAAGTCAGAAAACTAGCTTCGTGGTAGACCCAAGGACTTTCACATGGTTCCCATAACCTGAAAAAGGTTGAGCCAAATGCTAGTAAGCATTTTCACTCGAAGTAGTGGCGAAGGGAGATCATGGAGATCTGGATACACCCTTCTCAGCCACACATGGCTTACACGGATGTTATTAGATAGATCAAAAGAACAAATTTGATTTAAAGAATTTGATTAAATAAATGTGTATGATTGTAGCTGTGTAATCTATTTTTATGTATGTTTAAAAAAAATATCCTCATTTTCTAGTTCTAGTAATTTGGAGTATTACATGTAATGTATTTACTTCATGAATTGTGCTTTGTTCTCCACTCATGATCATTTGAAAGGGCTCAACAGTTGTTGCCAATAAACATAAATAATTAGAATATAAAGTAAAAATTGTAAAAAATGAGCTATTATCCATTCTCACTTAATTACTATAATACCTAATCTATCTTGTATTTATCGAGCATATACATGTTCACTGGAATACCTATTTAATCTTGTATTCACTTGGTGGATACGCGTTCTCATTTAGAAATCATAGAAGAAAAATAAAATGTTGCATAAATTTGTTTGTTTGTATGAAAGATATGTTACATAATTTGGTTGTCTGATGCAAAGTCTAAATCACTTGCAATCTATCACCAAGGTTAGAATGATACAAGAATTCAAAGAATACATTTTACTTGGCCAATAAATACTTTTCTCTAGGTCTTCACTCTTCAAAACTTGTAATTTTTTTCTTATGATAATTATTCATAATTTTCTTATATTGGCTGGACTATCCCTGGCAGAGCCAAGTGCTGTACTACATACCATCGAAGAGAGGGATCAATACTTATGTAGTTCACCTTTTTTATAAGGTAGAAGGGCCATTCCCCATGATTTCTAATATACTTTATAAAGATATTAAAATGATTAAGCTCAATCATTATATTGAATGTGTGGATGCTTTCTCTTCTATAGGAATCATTGAAGAAGAATATATGATTGATATATGAGAATGAACATATGCCCATTCAATACATGTGATATTCAACTCAATCATTATAAAACCTCTATAAAGGAAGTGGTTAAAAAATTCAGAATATTTCTAACTTTAATATAAAAAGTTCAAAGGATTGTTTCTACCTCTAAGGAAGTGGTTATAAAACGTTCACATGAATGATTGTTTCTAACTCTATTCATGATTCAGATTATCATATGATTTCCTTTCCCATTCAGGCTGGACAATTTCCCATTGTAAAAAAAAAGTATAATTTTAACTACTCATGTCAAGCCCATTCTCAATTAAATAATAGAGATAAAATTTAATTTATCTTACAATGAGAAGATGTGCATTCTCACAGCCTTATCTTGTTTGTAATAGGAAAGGTCCCATTCTCAAAAAAATAAATATTAACTTTTTATATAATGCTTTCGTAACTTAGAATGTTTTTAAAACACAGAAGCCCAATATCATACAAATAAACAGTTTTTTCCTTGTATGCAACCAAATGTAAGGTGGATGAGGAAAGAACAATATGATAAAAAGGGACTGATTTAGAATGATACATTATAGAATTGAGCAAGAGAATTTTGGGAAAAGAGTGAAAATAATAGGAGTAGGACACAAAGGATTCAAACCCTTCTAACTAGGGTTTTACCAGTGTTAGAGAGATGTGTCTCGTACCACCTAGGACACATCTCCATTATGGGAGACATGTACAAAGATGTATCTAATACTTGGAAAGGCCTTTTAGAGACATTTAATATCTCCCAACTATTTTTCCTTTAAAAACATGCTATCCCCTAATGAAAACATAACCTCATTCAAAAATATGCTGCACTACATATCCCATTAGTAAAAAAATAGTGGACTATCACTAACAGAGGCAAGTGTTACATTGCATACCAACAAGAGAGATCCAAAATTATGTACACACACACACACACACACACACACACACACACACACACACACACACATATATATTTAATTTTTTAGAATAGGTTGTGAGAATGTGAAGTAGAGAAACAATATACAATTCATGTTATGGACTTTGTGCAAGGGCTTCCAATATACATAAGTATTAAACTGCAAAAGGCGAACTACATAACGTGAATAATATATTCCTGCTCTACTTCCCATTCTGAAACAAATTAAATTCTCTCTGAGTATGAGTACCTATGAATTTTATCTCTATTCTTTTTTGATACATATTTTGTGTACTGCCAATTCAATTCAAATACAAAAATGTTTGTTTGTCCGAGAATGAGCATATGCCCATTGTAAACATTAAACTACAAGAAATACTGATCTTAATCGTTTTTAATACCTTTAAATATTTTGAAACATATTTAATTTTGTCCCTATTTGTCTTCTATGATATCTATATGTGAATGGGCATATATGCAAGCAATGTTGCACTTAATCATTTTAAGAAATTTATAAAAGTTGTGAGAATGGAGAAATTTTAACTCTATTCTTCTAGTTAAACTTCTAAATTTTGTTTACATATGTTATAGATACACTACCACATATTCCACCTACATAGCGGTTGAATTATGAAGACCATATATGGTAAAAATTGTTGACATCCCTTGAAATGCATATTTTGCATTCATAATTTTGTAACATCCTTATGAAATTATTACAATTTTAAAAAAAAAATTCATGTATATTTTTACAAAAGTATCAAATAAGTAAGCTTGTATTGTTGGAAGTATAAATACGTAGACACAACTCATTTTACTACACCCAATGACACTTAGAAGTTCAACAATATCATTTTGTGAGATAATACTCACAAGATTACAAAAATTAACAATTACGACTTCTACAGTGAGTGACGATAAATGGAATTCCAAACCTCTCAATTTTTTACTAAGAAAAAAGGATAAGATTTTTGAAAAGTGAATTCATATGTATCTGGAATCCTTGGTTGAGAATTTGTAGTAGCTGCAGTCACATACAATTCAAGTAGTTCAATAGCATTTCTTGAATAATTTGGCAAATTTATTTTCCCGAATGGTGTTTTTTTCCTTTTCAAAATTTTCTTTTCTTCTCTAAGATCCTAACATAGTTGAAAAAAATGTGACTCATGGATGGAAAATTTTTCAATCACATTTTTTTCATTACAATCTATTTGAGTAACATATTCTAGAACTCTTGCCAGCATATAAGACATAAATTTGGCTCATGTTGCTCTACTCTGCTATACTCTTTTATAGAAATTTATTAGAAACAATGCATTAACACCATACTCTTCTCTGAACCAAAATTCACCACTAATTCATTTATTTGCAAGGACATATAATTCTTCATATGTCATACCTTTTTTGCATATGAATAGTCATGTTGTAAGCATAACTAATGAATTTGGCTTGAAATCTGGGTCTGTAGCTTTTTTTGGGCTACAAGGAAACCCACCATTGGTATACAAATCAAAAAATAAAACCCACTTATTCAAAATTTCATCTGGGAGTACAAGAAATGAAATTTTATCATTCAAACTTTATAATTTTCCCTTCTAAAAAATAAGCAAAATTTGCCTTTCAAATGAATGCATGTGAACATTAAAATAAATTTTATTAGTTTAACATTCTATGATAAATAATGTAAGTTAATTTCTATGTGCAAAAAAACTTAATACAATTTATAAATACCTTCAGCTCTCTGACTTTTCGTAACCAGAACCAGGATATTGTGGTCTCTTCTCTAAGATCCACCTTGACCTAGCTTTGTACAATGAGTCAATAAATATTGTTTTCACCCATGTTTTTTTTTCCATATTCTATTTCTTGCAAATATTGATTATTTGTTCTATTGTTACTTTGTACGATAGAATATGGGAAAAATTTTGTTTGATTCTATCATGAACATATGAAAAATAAAGATTTGCAAGGATTTGTTTTTGGGCTTCAATTGTATGTTTCCCATCAATAATATAGAAATGAGTTTCAATGTTATGAATTTCATGGTCAAACTCCATGTCAAAAATATCACCAATAATTTTTTTGAAAGGAAGCAAAATTACATCCTGCTGAAGAGGTACATGGTTACACAACATAGAGTGCACAAGGAGATTGACACTTGCTAAATCAAGTGATTTGTATTGGTATTTTATAGGAGCTACATGACAACGACCAATATGAATTTTGAATGACTTTTATTCAAATAAAAAATATGAATATCTTCAGATAATGTAGATTAACTTTTTTTAAATTCAGTTTGAGCTTGTTTTAATAATATTTTCTCTTTTGTAGATCGTTTTACCTCTTGAAAGTGTGATTCTGAAATGTGTTTTTCCATATTAGATAATTTTTGTCTTCTGAGCATGGTAAAAAAAATTTAATATAATTTTCATTGGCCCAATTCCTTATCCATATTCATACAGTGGGAAACAAATGAAGTGAATGCATAGTGATATAGATTTTTGAATATGGTGATAATTCCTGCACAAATAGCTTTACTATTATGCACACCACTCTTTTCCCTTTCGGTGTATGGCTCAATTTTCCAACCATAAATATAACATGAATCTTTGTTTTTTTTTACCTTTCCATGCCATATTTTTTGTAAAGGGGAACCTATAATTCCATTTTATATACTGAGCATGTTCTTGACGTGTTGTCTAATTTTTCCACTTGAAGAGATACAATAGTATATGTTATGCACTTTATGCTAAGAAGAATGCCAATTGGTGTGCATTGGTATTCCAAGGAATGAAACAACTACGGATCGTTGTAATAATTTTTATGGGTGTGAATTTCAATGAACCATTCTTCATCCTTTCTTTCCCAGTCATCTGCACCATCAAAAATGGAATTTCCTTGTATAAGGTGGTGGAAATACAATCCATTTTTTTCTGTTACAAATTGTGTTAGTGTAATATATATAAAAATATTTGAAAACTTTACATTTTTTTTATAAAAGTAAAAAGTTGTGATAACATGCAACTTCCCATTTTAAACTATATTATTTTTCTATGATTGCATCTACCCATGATAAGTTTGTTTGTTTATATTGAATGGGTAGATGCCCATTCTCATGTGATATAATTGTTTGTTTATATTAGTGTAATACATATCAAAATCTTTAAAAAATTTACATTTTTTATAAAATTAACAAGTTGTGATAATGTGCAACTTCCCATTTTAAACTCTATTCTTTTTCTATGATTGTATCTACTCATGATAATTTTATCTATTTTTATTGAATGAGTAGATGTCCATCTCATGTGATATAAATATTTGTTATATATTAAATGGGCCAATGCCCATTCTCATGTAACATAACTATTAGAAGAAGAATAGAGATAAATTTAAGTTAACTTCAATTCGTAATTTTTTAGAGTTATTAGAATGGGCAAGTGGAGTGATTTTTTTTAGAATGGGAAGATGCCCATTCCCATATAGGAATCATGGAAGAAGAGGAATAAGATTAGAGGTATTAAAATGATCTACCCATTCCCATATAGGAATCATGGAAGAAGAAGAATAAAGATTATAGGTATTAAAATGAATGTAATTAATTTATTATAGAAGGAAAGATGGCCATTTATGTTACTTTTACTCTGTTTAATTTGCAAGTTTTGGAGTTTCAACAAGATTTGAAGAAAATTTTTATGCTACTTTTACTCTCTCCACTTTATTTTTTCATCCTTTCCACTTTAAAAGGGTAGATGAAAATTCTCACATATAACTAATATAGAAAAAGAATAGAGATACATCTGTTCATTCTCATGTATAACTAATAGAAATCTCTTATATAGACCAATTTAATAGAAGTAGAATAGAGATAATTTTAAGCTCAACATATTATATTTACATTCTTTTAACATGGGAAGGTTATTCTTATACAAAAAAACATTGTTTATTTTATAATAATTTCTGAATTGTCTACATATATATATTATCTGTATTTATATATGGTTAATATGATCATAGTAAATTTTATCTATATTATTTTTATGTGATTCAAATTATTTGTATGTATATTCTTCTTTGTGATTCAAATTATTTTATCTCTACTCTATTTAAGTGTTTATAACTGTATCATATTGGTTGGACTATCCCTGGCCAAGCCAAGTGTTGCACTACATACCCTCTAGAGGGATCAATCATTATGTAGTTCTCATCATAGGAAAGACCAATGTTTATCCAGGTAGTAATAGAAGTGAAGCATTTCATTCTGAAGATGAAGTGAAACATCAAGGTAGTAAGCAAAAGTGAAACATCATTGTGTCCCAAAGATGTTATTTATGCACATAATGGTCTTTCATTACCAAACACCAACATAACTAACATCTTCAGGATTAAATGATAAAATTCCTTTGTGACTACTAGTTGAATGTTCCTTGTTGAATAAATGATTAGGTACTCATGTTTTCCTACAACCCTAACCTGAAAATTTCACAAAATAATTTAAAACTTGCACAAAATGGTAAATCATTCAATGCATAACTCAAGTTCTTGTTTATAATTATATCCTTTCATTTTTTGGAGTAATAGATTCAAGAATAATATATGTTTAGAATGGGCATAGTATGCTCTACATACCCTCGAAAGGGATCAAATCTTATGTGTGTGTGTGTGTGTGTATATATTCACATTTATATACATGCGCAATATCCATTCACATTTAGGAAACATAGAAGAATAATAGATATTTTGAATGGGCATATGCCCATTCTCATATATTTATCCATTCACACTCAGGAAACATAAAAGAAGAATATATATTTTGAATGGGCATAATCATTCTCATATAAGAATTATAGAAGAGAGAATTGAAAGACATGCCTTGTTTGTTTTGTAATAATTTGTGAATCATATATATATATATATATCATCGATAATATATATTATCTATACTATTTGTATTTTTATACAGTTAATATGATCATAGTAAATTTTATCTATATTATTCTTATGTGATTCAAATTATTTTATCTATACTCTATTTAATTGTTTATAATTGTATCATATTGGTTGGAATATCCATGTCCGAGTTAAGTGTTGCACTACATACCCTCTAGAGGGATCGAGCCTTATGTAGTTCTCATCATATTAAAGACCGATGTTTATCAAGGTAGTAATAGAAGTGTAAAATTTCATTTTGAAGATGAAGTGAAGCATCAAGGTAGTAATAGAAGAGAAGCATCAAGGTATTAATAGAAGTGAAACATTTCATCCTAAAGATATCATTCATGCACATATTGGTCTTGCATTACCAAATATCAACATGAATCATATATTTAGGATTAAATGATAAACTTTTGTTGTGAGTGCTAGTTGATTATTCCTTATTAAAGAAATGATTAGGTTATCATGTTTTCATCCACCCCATCATGAAACTTGCACAAAATGGGAAATCATTAAATGCATAGCTCAAGTTCTTGTTTATAATTATATCATTTTGGATGGGGTAATAAATTCATGAATATTAGATGTTTAGAATGGTATATTATGCTCTACATACCCTCAAGAGGGATCAAACCTTATGTAGTTCTCATCTTTATATATATATATATATATATATATATATATAGGAAACATATATATATATATATATATATGGGTCTATATCCATTCAAATTTGGGAAGCATAGAAGAAGAATAGATATTTTGAATGGGCGTATGCCCATTCTCATATAATAATTATAGAATATAATTGGAAGATGTGCCTTGTGACAGAGTTTCAACAAGATTTGAAGAAAAATATTTATGTTGCTTTTACTCTCTCTACTTTATTTTTTCATCCTTTCCACTTTAAAAGGGCAGATGCCCATTCTCATACATAACTAATAAAATAAGAATAGAGATAGGTTTTCCCATTCTCATGTATAACTAATAGAAATCTCTTATATACATAATAGAAGAAGATTATACAAAAATTTACTTTCAACATATTATAGAAGATGTTATATTATATTTATATTTACTTTCTTTTAACATGGGAAGGAATGAGAACCAGTGCATTATGACAACCTTTATAGAAGAAGTGCATGTTTATAATGGGCACAAGCCCATTCTCATACAAACAAACAATGTTTGTTTTGAAATAATTAGTATTATTGTATTACACTAGCTAGACTATCCCTAACAAAGCGACGTGCTGCACTACATACCCATGAGAGGGATCAAGCCTTATTTATTTTGTTTACAATTGTATCATTTTGGCTGGGACTAACCTTAGAGGGGCCAAGTGCTGGCACCGCCAAGTGTTTCACTACATACCCGCGAGAGGGATCAAGCCTTATATAGTTCTATTATTTTTTTATAATTGTATCATTCTAGATGGACTAACCTTGGAGAAGCCAAGTGCTAGCACTGCTAAGTGTTGCACTACATACCCGTACGAGAGGGGTCAAGCCTTATGTAGTTCTAGTATTTTGTTTATAATTCTATCATTTTGGCTGGACTTACCTTAGTGGAGCCAATTACAGGCTCCGCCAAGTGCTACACTACATACCCACGAGAGGAATCAAACCTTAAGTAGTTCTATTATTATTTTTAGAATGGGCGGAAAATATTGAACTCAATCATTTTGGTTGTACTAAGCACTACATCTCTTTGTTTATATTTGTATTGTTTTGGTTGCTATTATTCTATTTTAGAATCGACATATACTCATTCTCATTTTTTGTAGTTCTATTATTTTGTTTTTAGAATGGGCTGATGTCTTTTCTCTGCTCATTATCATATAGGAATCATTAAAATGTATTGTTTACCACCATGACATTTGCCCATCCTCATATTATGTAGTTATATTATATTGTTTTAGAATGTGCATATTCCCATTCTCATCCCATTTTCATTTATCATTAAAATATATTATTTATCATATTATATATATTTAACATCATTTATTTAATAATTAAAGATAATTTTTTTAAAACATGTCTTTGACCGCTCGTTGGAGGGAGTTATTTACCACTATTTATTTATTAATAAAAGGTAATTTTTTTAAAACATGTATTCGACCAGTCATTGGAGGGAAAGTGAGAATGTGTTTTTTGATTTGTAATTATTAATAATTGTATTATACTAGTTGGACTATCCCTAGCAAAGCCAAGTGCTGCACTACATACTCTTGAGATAGATCAAGCCTTATGTTGTTCTTAGTTCTCATCTTACAATATATATATATAAAAGAATAATAGATAATATATGATATATGGCATATGACCATTATCATATATATATATTATATATATATATGATATTTTGAATTGGCATGTGACCATTGTGACATATAAGATATTACAAGATAGAATGAGAATTTGTGCATTATGATAGTAATTTCTATGTTTTGTAATTATTAATAATTATATTATACTAGCTAGACTATCTCTGTAGAGTAGAGCCACGTGCTACACTATATACCCTCGAGAGGGATCATGCCTTATGTAGTTCACATTTCTCATCTTACAATATATATGTATATATCCATTCACATTTATCAAACATAGAAGAATAATAGATATTTTGAATGGGCATATGACCATTCTCATATAAGAATTATAGAAAATAGAATGGGGATTTGTTCATTGTGATAGTAACATATACAAGATAGGAAGTTGTGCATTGTGAGAGTAATTTTTTTTGTTTTGTAATTATTAATAATTGTTTTATACTACTTGGACTATCCCTGACAGAGCCAAGTGTTGCACTACATACCCTCGAGAGGGATCAAGCCTTATGTAGTTCTCAATTCTCATCTTACAATATACATATGTATATATCCATTCACATTTATTAAACATAGAAGAATAATAAATATTTTGAATGGGCATATGACCATTCTCATATACGAATTATTTAGAAGATAGAATGAGAATTTGTGCATTGTGACATTAACATATACAGGATGGGAAGTTGTTTGTGACAATAATTTTTTTGTTTTGTAATTATTAATAATTGTATTATACTAGCTGGACTATCCCTGACAGAGCCAAGTGTTGCACTACATACCCTTGAGAGGGATCAAGCCTTATGTAGTTCTCAATTCTCATCTTACAACATATATATGTATATATCCATTCACATTTAGAAAACATAGAATAATAATAGATATTTTGAATGGGAATATGACCATTCTCATATAATAATTACAGAAGATAGAATGAGAATTTGTGCATTGTGATAGTAAAATATATAAGATGGGAAGTTGTGCATTGTGACGGTAAAATTTTTTGTTTTGTATTTATTAATAATTGTATTATACTAGTTGGACTATCCCTTACAGAGAAAAGTGCTCCACTACATACCCTTGAGAGGGATCAAGCTTTATGTAGTTCTCATATTACTATATATATATATATATATATATATATGTGTTTTCTAAATGAGAATGTGTTAATATGCTAATGTTTAAATTTATATTTGTTCTTTACCATTGTCGTAGCAAGACCACCATGAATATGTATATATATATATATGTATGTTCTTGACCATGACATAGTGACACAACTATGCAAATATATTGTTTACCACCATTTTCTTATAAATTAAAATAACCTAAAACATGGTTATGCTTAAATAGAGATTATTATTATTTATACATGTGATAGGAATAAAAAAAGAACAATAATTTAGCTAATTTAACAGAACATAGAAACTTAAGATAAGTAATTGTAGGGCTAAAAAGTAGCAATGACCAAAAAAGGAAACACGTAGAGAGAAAAATAAAAAATGCATATTTAATTCACTGAAAAAGATAGCAAAAGAACTAATAGTCCAAATTAGTGGCCATTAGAAAGCTCTATTGGCTCTTCTTTGACATTAGAGAATGAGAAGGAATAACCCATGGAGCTACCCCAAGTAGCCCTATGATGGAGACCACCACTACTAGTGGTAATATTTAACAATAATGTGTAGGTGGGACACGACAACTCTCACAACGCAGAAACACCAACAAACTCACAAATGATAGGAACATGAATCAACATTAAATCAACGGTTCTAGGAAGATGGAAAGACAGTTGGTCCAAGTCCTCAGATGTATGATAGTCTAAGATAGCCTACATGAATTGGGTGAGGCATCGGATCCTCTCCGCCAAAGGTTCCACCAAAGAATGATGGATCCAACCAACTTCCGCATCAGGACTGATGAACATAGATAGAGTGTTGAGATTACAATGCTCAAGTTCTTCATCTAAACCAACCCTATGTGAGGGAAAGATAAAAAATGGGTAATAATAGTAACTTCTAATTTGTTATGGCTAACTAGAAGTAGATTGGAAACTGTAGTGCCCACATTTTTTATAGCTCCAGTTATCTATTGGTTCCTTTATGCATAGACATGTTTTGATTGAGACTTTGATAGATTTTGGACATTTTTCTATGTTATTTTATCCTCATTGACATTATGATATTTTGGGCGCGTAGCACCAATTGGACTAGATTCGTATATTGATATATTTATTGTGATGTTGATGACACTAACAGGGGTACATGATAGTGAGATTTATTGGTTAGATGTTGATTTCTTGTGGTTGATTTGATTAATGATATAGTTTTCTGGATTTAATAATGGTAATCTCATGCTAGCCTAAGTGTATGTCGTTGTAATTTTATCTGTGGATGATTCATGGAAAACTATGTGTATAATTGTATCATTACACTATCAATTGTATAATGATGTTAGGACATTATAAGTCTGATTAATTTTGTGATGAGAAGATGATGTTTATTGTATTGGACATATGTGGTTAATGTGTATAATGAGTGTGCATGTGATAGGTATAGGAGAGCATGGGTTTCAAGGTGAAGCTATGCAATTGTGCACGAGCGGCCCACGGGCTGAGTCCTAACCATGCTAAATTTTTGAGGCCTTAGAATAGGTGTATTAATTGGGCACCATGGGTGAAGCCTCAATTGTAATGTATTTATGTCTTGTAAAATTAATTATGTTTAGGGTGTGTTTTATTAATTAAACTAGTTTAGGGGTTTAATGATCTCATATTAATTTAAGTGATGGTTTTTGGTAAGTGTGTGTGTGTTGGTAGAAGGGATTGAAGACCACATGTGAACCTTGGGTGGACCCCACACCCTCTACCCTTGTGCCCATAGTATGCCAAACCCGAAATTGGGTTATTTTAGGCATTTTTAGGGACCCCTTTTGAGTTTGGGAGTTCCCTTAGCATGAAAATGGGCCCTTGGACCCTACCTAATAGGTAGGGGGGCTTATTTCCAAGGTTTGGAGGGAGTTTCCCTCCCATTTTTCCCTCCCTCAGTCACCATCCATGTAAGATGGTTGGTTTTTGTGTAATTGTTAAAAATTTCTCCACTTTGTTTTATTTTCATTTTTTAGTATTTTGGGTGATAAGGGCTAAAAGGTGATTTTAATTTTACTTATTTGGTTTTTGGAATCTTTGACTCATGGGAGGATAGGGGGGTGACACTTGTCGACCTTCTCATTGGTGAGGAAACTTTTGGGTTCCTCTTCTTATTCTTCCTCATGTCGAAGGAAGGGGTCTTCTTGGCTCTTTTTTTTTGTGGAGAACTTGGAGAATTTTGGGAGCTTGGAAGTTTGCTTGGACAAAAGGGAAAAAAGCTTAGAGTCTTGGAAAGCATTGTAGAGGTAGGATTTTTAATCCTTTTCTTTCCTAGTTGTTCTTATCTTATTAACTCTGCAATGGTCAATAAAATAATGTGTGTGAAATGATGTGTTGTAAAGTTGTTATGGAGAATGTAGTTTGTTTGTTTTGTTACTTTGTTGTTTTCTTTTGTTTTCTCTCCACCATCATTTGGATTGATGGTTTTTGGAGAATGTAGGGGAAGAGAGAGGGATTTCCCTCTCAAACCTCATGGTTGTTGGTCAAGCCATGAAGGTCCCTTCTCATCCCCTCATATGGTTTGAGGTGGGAGAAAGGTTCATATGGCTTGAACCTTTCCCCATTCTTGGTGAGGAAACTGCCTTTTGGGTTTGAAAATCCTCCCAAGAAGGATTTATTTGACATAAAGGAAGAATAAGGAGGATGAATGATTAGGAGGAATAAGGAGTTTTGTAAACATGCTTTTTTTGGTGTTCCTATGGTTGGACACCTTTGCTTTGGGCATCCTATTTCTTCTCTTCCCCCTTTGTGAGGTTGACCTTGTTCTCCTCATGTTGTTGTTTTACCATGTGTAGTATGTCTAAGTGTTTAAATGGTCCTATGTATTTCTTGTTGTGTTTTATTCCCATTATACTTGTGCACATTGTGGAAGTTTGTTCCTCTCTCCCATGGGCTTGGGGGAGGCTAGCATGGCTTCCAACCATGGAAAGGCATGTGATGATGCCTATTGGTTGGGTGGTAAACAAGCCTTGTCTCTTATTTCAGCATCCTTGGAAGAACATTCAAGTTTGGAGATAGTTGGAGCCTCCTTGCCATCTTGGTCCTCTTGGTCATCTTCATCTTTTGAGGACATTACTTTCATTTTATCTCTTCAAATGTGGCTTTGTGAAGCTTTACCTTCTTGTAAATACCTATTTTGTACTTGATGCTACTTGTAAACTTTAGTCATTGCTAAGGAAGTTTTCCCTTCATTATTGCAAGAATCATGTAAACAAAAAAAGACAAAGGAAAGATTACCATATTGAAAACATGAACTCTTTTATTTTAATGTCTTCATTTGGAGGTCTTGGTTGTTTAGAAATCTGCAATAATATAGCTATGCATCATACATTAAATCTAAAGTATTTAGTTGTGTTTTACCTTTAAAAAGTTTTAAAAAATAAAATCAAATGGCATATGTATACTTTTTTTTTGAAAATAAATCTGAAATTTATATGCTAAACATTCTTTTAAATCTGTAAATTTTTATGGCATTACATTTTGGTATCAGAGCCGTGGTTCAAACACGCAGACTCTTGAGTAATTTCGTAAATTATGTTTGTCTTGCATTTAACAAAAAAATAATAATAAAATTTTAAAAATAAAAATATAAAAAAATACATGGATATGTCCTTATTGTAATCTTCCTTGCATGATGAAATCGGTTGGAATATTACCTGTTCAAATAGAAAGTTGATTTATTTGACATATTATATGGTTTTGATATATGTTTCCTTCTTACAAAATGTTACTGTGCATGGAGTTCATGTAGGATTTATTGAAATAAAATACTGTTAGCTGTTTTATAATATTCTTGAAATGTATTTATGCCTTAGCCCTTAGTTTTTGTGAAATTTGATAGCAATAAAGAAAGAAACTACTAGTTTTTTGTTTTCTCTTGTTTGTCTTACACTTTAAGATGTGAACACTTGCAGATCACATATGAATATATGGAAAACCTATTTTTTTAAAGTAATGAATCATGTGAATACTAATAAATGGAAACACTCTCCTATCTTAGTCAAATTCCTCTTTTGTAATTTAGTAATATTGAAATGAAAATTATATAGTGTGAGTTACCGATTTATGAGTATATTTAATAAGTTGCTTATATTAAGTACAAAATTGGGGGCAGAAAATCATTATACCTATAATCTCATTATTTATACTATATATGTGTATAATATATATACATATATACACATTTTAGTATTTTATATATATATATACTGTTTAATATAATTTAATTAGGTTATTAACAGAATGTTTAAAAAAATATTTATTATATATATAATATATCACTTATATATATATTATATATATTATATATATATATATATATATATATATATATATATGTATGGTATTTTAAATAAATAAAGGGAATTTAAAATTTTGTAAATAAATGAAAAATATATAGTATGAAACAACTCTGTTGGGGAGGCCGAGCCCTCCCCACACCCCCACAATTTTCCCCCATGGGCATCCTTTCTCCTTGGCCGCAACTGTCCACCCTGCTATGCAGCACCCCCTCCATCCATGCTCTACCCTGTCCCCCCACGGCTGACCCTGCTGCCCTTGTCCCCGCCCCTGCCGCCCCCCTCCACGCTGTCCCCTCTCCCCTGAACCCCACGCTGACGGCTCCCCCTTCCCCATGTCGCGTTGTTCCCCTCCTGATGGCACCACTCCATTTCTCCAACGGCCATGTTCCACACGGTCCCATCCCATCTGCCTTTGCACATTCCCTCACACTACCACAAACCTCTCCTGCGCCAACAAATCCACGCACTGCCACTCTCTCCCATAAACTCTAGCGGCCTTATATATATATATATCAAACCAGAGTTTCTCATCAACAATGTATTGCAAAAAGAAAAAATAATATGTGATTATCTGTACAACAAACTCTCAGGCAGTTATGAATCTTCTTAAAACAATACAATGCAAAATGGCAATCAGGGAAAATTCATAGCTCAACTACTCAGATGAAAACAAGCTTCCATAGTTCCTCCTCAACATGCACCTAAATGAAACAAAGAAAACAAAAATGAGAGTTCAATGGCATGGGAAAAGAAGGGAAAAGAAAACATAGAGAGATTTAGGGCAACTTTAGGGTGGATTTGAAATCAAGGGCCAAGATTGGATTTGATCCTAGGGCTCTCCTTCAACCCTACTTTTCTTTAAAAAACATGACATGTTAATGGGTTTGGAAAATAAATTAAGAGGGGTGTGGGGGTAGACTAGAGTAAAAGGGGGGAAAACAAATTAAATTAAAAAAAGGGTGTGTAGGAAAATTAATAAAAGGGGGGGGGGAGACTAATTATTTACAAGGGGTGTAAATTTTTTATGACCCTAGGAAGCTTGATAGGGTAAAATAATTAAATTATTGTTAGGCTAGTGTTTATTTGATTTCGGGGTAATTTAATGATTAATGTAAATTAATTATTAACAGGAAGGGGCATTACATCTGGTGTTACATTATATAATAATAATAATAATAAAAATAAAAACGCTTTCCACAACTCTTAAAAGTTTATAAACCATTTTTTTTATTTTATTTTTTTTTACCTCGGGTTCAGGATGGCACCCAAGAGGGGACGATTGGCTAGAGGCTTGGGACATAGTGCACCTACGTGGGAGCCGCCGACACTTGATTTTGGGCCTCAGATATTAAATACCTTGTAGCAGCTGAGTGTCGTGCAGGAGCACCTTCCACCACCACAGGAGCCGAGAGAGGAGGACATTTAGTTGGGAGATGAGGAGTTGATTGGACGAGGATGCACATTCAGAGCCACCTGAGTACGATACCCCAAGACGAGAGAGGTCACGCAACCCTTCCATCCTTGGTGAGATGGATGGCCTCGTTTCGTCACAGCCGATCACACAGCTTCGAGGGACCATTTGGAGATAGGTGACCCCTTTCACCTGTTAGACCACATCGCCAGGATCGAGACACAGGCAGTGTGATTCGAGACCTTCTTCACCTTTAGCCACCTACTTTACTAGTTTGATAGATGGCTTTGGGGCAGAGTCCTGGCTCCTTAGCCTGGATAGCTGCTTTGGCTTGCACTCTCATGAGAGCAATGTCAAAGCCAGGTTCACCATACACCTCCTCCGAGATGCAGCAGGCATTTGGTGGAGGAATGAGGAGTGGAAGCTCCATTTGACTTGAGATACAGTGACCTGGGAGTTGTTCGAGGAGTGGTTCAGGGCCCGGTATATGTCAGAGCATTTTGTGTAGAAGAGGATTGATGAGTTTCACGACTTACGACAGGGCTCTGGCACAATGGCACAGTATGAGAGCAGGTTCTTGGATCTCTTGTAGTATGTAGACTACCTGTAAGATGAGAAATTACACGTAAACAGGTTTCATTCGGGGCCTGAATGTAGATATAGCAGGAGTTGTTAGGATGTTATCTCCTCCCATGCTTGAGAAGGCTATTGAGAAGGCCTACTTAGCTGAGGAGAATAGGACCAAGGAACGTAGGAACACCGAGATAGAAACAAGAGCAAGTTCCAAGATAGGATACAGGCCTTTCAGGGTCAGAGGGCACGGGGGTGCAGCACCACCCCCTAGAGGAGGATTCTGGTCTTCTCTAGCAGCATCAAGAGCTCCACCCACTGCAGTAGACACAGTATCAGGGACATCAACATCAGAGGGGTAGATAGACTCAGAGCTTTCAGCGAGGTAGATCTAGAGGTGGTTTTGGTGGATCTAGGGACAGGAGGTCAGGTACTCATCACTCACAACCAGCCTGCTCATGCAGCAGTCTGCTAGGGTTGGACTAAGCAGGTTTAGTTCGCCAGAGTACAGGAGGGACCCCATCTCAGAGGGGTACAGGAGGATGTTTTATTTGTGGGGCTCTAGACCATTATGTGCGTATGTGTCCACACAAGCCCACTACTACAGATATGCAAAGAGCTCCTAGATCCGAGAAGACGGTGGGTGACGTGGGATGCGCCCATCGTGTATATGTAGTGGTTGACAACTGCCAGGCTGAGCATCAGGCCACAGTCATTGAGACGACAGGTACTATCAGGGGTATTTCTGTCTCAGTACTTTTTGATTCAGGTGCTTCAGATTCTTTTGTATCTCCTTCTATAGTAGACCAGTGTGGGCTAGTGGTGGCTAGGCAACCATATAGTTGGCAGGTTGAGTTGGCCTCTAGGGCTAAACTCGTCTGTGGACTCTTATGTGGAGAGTTTTGTACTTGATTTGGGAGTCTTCTCCACTACACTTGACCTCCAAGTTATTCCTTTAGGATCCTATCAGGTAGTGTTGGGAATGGATTGGCTCGAGGCTCATCGAGCCAAGGTGGATTGCAGAAAGAAGGTCATTGAGTGTCAGGATGATCTTGGTAGTGCAATTGTGATTTCAGGGATGTAGAGACCTATTTCCTTGCTGTATGATCTCAGCTAAGAAACTCAAGTGGAGCATGTGTAAGGGTTTCTAGTTGTTTACTATCACTATCAGTGATCATTCGGATAGTACTCCAGAGCATTCACCCCTTGATGATCACGTAGTTTTGAGGGAGTATGCAGATGTGTTTCCAGGAGAGCTTCTAGGTTTACCACCTAGTACGGAGGTGGATTTCACCATTGACTTAGTGCCTAGCTCTGCACCAATTTCTAGTGCACCCTATCGGATGATGAATTCAGAGCTCCATGAGCTCAAGATTTAGTTAGAGGAGTTGTTAGAGAAGGGTATCATTCGACCTAGTGTATCTCCTTGGGGAGCACCAGTCATATTTGTGAAAAAGGATGGTTCTCTCAGGCTTTGTGTAGACTTAAGACAACTCAACAAAGTCACCACAAAGAACCGTTACCTACTCCCTATGATCGATGACTTGTTTGATTAGATGCGGGGAGCTAGAGTGTTCTCCAAAATTGATCTCAAGTCAGGGTATCATCAGTTGCGCATATCAAATGTAGATATTCATAAGATAACTTTTCACACACGTTATGGGCATTATGAGTTCACTGTTGTCCCATTTGGTTTGATCAATGCCCTAGCTGTCTTCATGAGCCTCATGAATGGAGTGTTCAGGACCTTCCTAGATTGATTTTTCATAGTGTTCCTCGAAGATATTTTGATATATTCTCATTCTGAGGAGGAACACGAGGAGCATTTGAGACAGGTACTTCAGGTTTTGAGAGAGCAGAAGTTGTTTGGGAACTTGGAAAAATGTAGCTTCTTTTAGATAGAGATTCAGTACTTGGGGCACATTATTTCAGGAAAGGGTATCTCTGTAGATCCCTCTAAGATACAGGCTATTATGGATTTGCCAACACCCACATCAGTGACTGAGGCAAGAAGCTTCATGGGTTTAGTAGGGTATTACTGTAGGTTTGTGTAGGAATTTTCTAGGATTTCTCACCTTATTATTTCCCTTCAGAGGAAAGGGAAGAAGTTTGATTGGTCAGAAAAGTGTGAGCAGGCCTTCAAATTTCTTAAGGCAAGGCTAACCACGACACCTATCTTAGCAGTTCCAGACCTGACAAAGGATTTTTTGGTTTGCACTGATGCATCACTAGAGGGTTTGGGAGTAGTCCTTATGCAAGAGCATCGGGTTATAGCCTAAGAGTCTCATAAGCTCAAGGACTACGAGCTTAACTATCCCACTCATGACTTGGAGCTTACAACAATTGTTCATGCACTTGTGCGTTGGCAACATTTCCTTTTGGGCAGACCTTTCATTTTGAGGACAGATCATCATAGTTTACAACATATCCTCTCTCAGTTGAACCTCAATGCTCGTCAATGGCATTGGATGGAGTTCCTATGTGAGCATGACATGGAGGTACATTATATCAAAGGAAAGGAAAATGTTGTTGCAGATGCACTTAGTAGACAATGACATGTGCTTGCTTCATTGACACTGCAGTCAAATTTGAGAGACAATATTCTTGAGCATCTTCTAGAGGATAGGTTTTATGAGGGTGTTAGGAAGATGTTGGAGTATCAGGGTTCTTTTGAGGGCAGATATTCAGGATGCATGTTAGAGTCCGATGGTTTGCTTCAATTCCATAGGTGCATTTATGTGCCTAAGGTAGGTGATCTACATAGTTTCATCCTTACTGAGGCTCATCGAGCCCCATACGTAGCACATCCAGGAGTGAAGAAGATGCATGATGATTTGAGAGAGTTATATTATTGGCTGGGTCTTTGTCGGGACATAGTTGATTTTGTAGCATATTGTCTTGAGTGTCAGAGAATTAAGGCAGAGCATTCTCATCCCATAGGACTCTTATACCCTCATGACATTCCTGAGTGGAAATGGGATGTGATCTCCATGGATTTCATAGTAGGACTTCCTTATGTCCTCTTATCGTCATGGTGTCATTATGGTCACTGTGGATAAGTTGACCAAGGTTGCACATTTCTCGCCAACCAAGGTCACCTATAATGCACAAGCCATCACCAAAGTGTTTATGGAGGACATTGTTAGATTGCATGGGATCCCGAAGATGATCATCAATGACAGAGATACCATCTACACATCAGTTTTTTAGACTTCTTTTCAGGATGCTTTGGGTACACAGATTAATTTCAGTTCGGCATATCATCCAGAGACAGACGAGAAGATAGAGAGAGTTAATCAGGTTCTTGAGGACATGTTGAGGATGTATGTGATGGACCAGCAGAAGAAGTGGGAAGATTATTTGCATTTAGTTGAGTTTTCCTACAACAACAGTTATCATAGTTCCATTTGCATGGCTCCCTATCAAGCGTTGTATGGTCGACCTTGCAGGACACCCTTGAGTTGGGACAGACTGGATGACAGGATTATTCTGGGACCAGCGTATCTTCAGGATTTAGAGCAGCAGGTTGTTCTGATTAGACAACATCTTGAGCAGGCTAGAGCATGCCAGAAGGCATATGCAGACACCAAGAGGGTTGATCGTCACTTCTCAGTGGGTGAAAAATTCTTCTTGAGGGTTCATCCTCATAAGAGTTTGATCTATTATGGAAAGGGTTCTAAGCTATCGCCTCATTTTGTGGGGCCTTTTGATATCCTTGAGGTCCTCGGTCTAGTTGCCTATTACGTAGCTTTGCCACCACACCTTGCATGGTCCCACGATGTTTTTCATGTTTCTATATTTCGTAGATATATACCAGATGTTTCTCATGTTTTGGATTGGTCGGCATTCCAGGTAGATGACGGAGGGAAGTGGAGACTGGAGCCCGTACGCACACTAAATCACCGGGGGTTGGCCCTTCGGGGTCGATATTTGGACCAGGTTAGAGTGCAGTGGGACAGATATGATGAGACATCAGCTACCTAGGAGGATGCTACACCACTGAGGGCTAGATACTCCTATCTCTTCTAATGAACTCCAGGAGGAAGTCTAATTCTAGGAGAGGGGGATGTAGCACCCACATTTTTTATAGCTCCAGTTATCTGTTGGTTCCTTTATGCATAGACATGTTTTGATTGAGACTCTGATAGATTTTGGACATTTTGCTATGTTATTTTATCCTCATGGACATTATGGTATTTTGGGCGCATAGCACCAATTGGACTAGATTCGTATATTGATATATTTATTGTGATGTTGATGACACTAACAGGGGTACATGATAGTGAGATTTATTGGTTAGATGTTGATTTCTTGTGGTTGATTTGATTAATGATATAGTTTTCTGGATTTAATAATGGTAATCTCATGCTAGCCTAAGTGTATGTCGTTGTAATTTTATCTGTGGATGATTCGTGGAAAACTATGTGTATAATTGTATGCATTGCACTATCAATTGTATAATGATGTTAGGACATTATAAGTTTGATTAATTTTGTGATGAGAAGACGATGTTTATTGTATTGGACAGATGTGATTAATGTGTGCAATGAGTGTGCAGGTGACAGGTATAGGAGAGCATGGGTTTCAGGGCAGCTACACAATTGTGCACGAGTGGCCCACGGGATAAGTCCTAACCATGCTAAATTTTTGAGGCCTTAGAATAGGTGTATTAATTGGGCACCATGGGTGAACCCTCAATTGTAATGTATTTATGTCTTGTAAAATTAATTATGTTTAGGGTGTGTTTTATTAAGTAAACTAGTTTAAGGGTTTAATAATCTCATCTTAATTTTAGTGATGGTTTTGGGTAAGTGTGTGTGTGTTGGTAGAAGGGATTGGGGACACATGTGAACCTTGGGTGGACCCCACACCCTCTACCCTTGTGCCCAAGTATGCCAAACCCGAAATTGGGTTATTTTAGGCATTTTTAGGGACCCCTTTTGAGTTTGGGAGTTCCCTTAGCATGAAAATGGGCCCTTGGACCCTACCTAATAGGTAGGGGGGCTTATTTCCAAGGTTTGGAGGGAGTTTCCCTCCCATTTTTCCCTCCTTAGTCACCATCCATGTAAGATGGTTGGTTTGTGTGTATTTGTTAAAAGTTGCTCCACTTTGTTTTATTTTCGTTTTTAGTATTTTGGTGATAAGGGCTAAAAGGTGAGTTTACTTTTACTTATTTGGTTTTTGGAATCTTTGACTCATGGGAGGAGAGGGGGTGACACTTGTCACCTTCCCATTGGTGAGGAAACTTTTGGGTTCCTCTTCTTATTCTTCCTCATGTGGAAGGAAGGGGTCTTCTTTGCTCATTTTTTTTTGGGAGAACTTGGAGAATTTTGGGAGCTTGGAAGTTTGCTTGGACAAAGGGAAAAAAAGCTTAGAGTCTTGGAAAGCATTATAGAGGTAGGATTCTTAATCCTTTTCTTTCCTAGTTGTGCTTATCTTGTTAACTATGCATTGGTCAATAAAATAATGTGTGTGAAATGATGTGTTGTAAAGTTGTATGGAGAATGTAGTTTGTTTGTTTTGTTACTTTGTTGTTTTCTTTTGTTTTCTCTCCACCATCATTTGGATTGATGGTTTTTGGAGAATGTAGGGGAAGAGAGAGGGATTTCCCTCTCAAACCTCATGGTTGTTGGTCAAGCCATGAAGGTCCCTTCTCATCCCCTCATATGGTTTGAGGTGGGAGAAAGGTTCATATGGCTTGAACCTTTCCCCATTCTTGGTGAGGAAACCCCTTTGGGTTTGAAAATCCTCCCAAGAAGGATTTATTTGACATAAAGGAGGAATAAGGAGGATGAATGATTAGGAGGAATAAGGAGTTTTGTAAACATGCTTTTGTTGGTGTTCCTATGGTTGGACACCTTTACTTTGGGCATCCTATTTCTTCTCTTCCCCCTTTGTGAGGTTGATCTTGTTCTCCTCATGTTGTTGTTTTACCATGTGTAGTATGTCTAAGTGTTTAAATGGTACTATGTATTTCTTGTTGTGTTTTATCCCCATTATACTTGTGCACATTGTGGAAGTTTGTTCCTCTCTCCCATGGGCTTGGGGGAGGCTAGCATGACTTCCAACCATGGAAAGGCATGTGATGATGCCTATTGGTTGGGTGGTAAACAAGCCTTGTCTCTTATTTCAGCATCCTTGGAAGAACATTCAAGTTTGGAGATAGTTGGAGCCTCCTTGTCATCTTGGTCCTCTTGGTCATCTTCATGTTTTTGAGGACATTACTTTCATTTATCTAAATAAATGTGGCTTTGTGAAGCTTTACCTTCTTGTAAATACCTATTTTGTACTTGATGCTACTTGTAAACTTTAGTCATTGCTAAGGAAGTTTTCCCTTCATTATTGCAAGAATCTTGTTAACAAAAAAAAGAAAGGAAGGATTACCATATTGAAAACATGAACTCTTTTATTTTAATGTCTTCATTTGAAGGTCTTGGTTGTTTAGAAATCTGCAATAATATAGCTATGCATCATACATTAAATCTGAAGTATTTAGTTGTGTTTTACCTTTAAAAAGTTTTTTAAAAATAAAAAATGAAATGGCATATGTATACTTTTTTTGAAAATAAATCTAAAATTTATAAGCTAAGCATTCTTTTAAATCTGCAATTTTTTATGGCATTAAAAAAACAAACACCGAGGAAATTTTTGAGTTAAACCGAGGTGTTTTTTAATCACAGTGATAGGCATTACCCAAAACATGTTCAATGGCTTCACACATAAACGTTGACTCAAGCCTAAAAATCCTCTTGGGACGTGACTGAGAAATGGAACTGAAGAAGGCCATTTATTTTTTGTTGCTTCACAGAAAAATGACAGAAAGAGAGGGAACAACAATGAATTAAAGACAACACACATTATCCAATTTCATTGACCACTTAATAGACATATGCCCATACATAGTTCACCTTATGCCTATTTTTCTCAATGATTCCTATATTAGAATGGGCATATGCTCATGTCCTAAACATTCTAATGCAAGATGCTAGTGCAGGGATAAAATTTACTTACTCTGTCTCTATTTAAGAATGGGAAGTTGCCCATTCTCCCATATAAACAAACAAACATTTTTTGTAACTTATCTTGAATACAATGTAAATTTTCTAATACATCAAAAAAAAAAATTGATATGAATTGAATGGGAATATGCCCATTCAATTATAATATGAGTATTATAAGAAAGTTGTTGCCATTTTAGTGCTTCATGGTAATTATATCTAACTCTACAATACATGATGCTAGTGGAGAGATAAAATTTACTTTGTCTTTGTTTAAGAATGGGCAGTTGCCCATT
Organism: Taxus chinensis; assembly: GCA_019776745.2. NCBI lineage: Eukaryota > Viridiplantae > Streptophyta > Pinopsida > Cupressales > Taxaceae > Taxus > Taxus chinensis. The sequence continues at coordinate 853,610,287 of CM034146.1, forward strand.
CTCTCATACCAACAAACAAACATTTTTTTTCATTTTTTTAATACAATTATATCGTTTTGGTTGAATTAACGTTGGCATAGCTAGTTTCTGGCTCGTGCAGGTGCTACACTACATACCCTTGAGGGGGATCAAACATTATGTGGTTATATTATTTTAGTTTAGGAGTAGGTATCTTGGCTCTACCAAGTGTTGCACTACATTCCCTTGGGAAAATACCCATTCTTGTATTATGTATTTCTATTAATTTGTTTTAGAAATAGTAGATTCCCATTCCCTACCCACTCTTATATATGAGTAATAATGAGAATAGAAATTAGCTCATTATCTATACATTCTAACATTTTGTTTTGGCCATATTTTTGGTCAGTTGTGTTAGACTATTTATAAATATGGGCATTTGTCCATCCACAAACAAACAAACATTTATTCTTGGGTTATCCCATATTTTTCATGGAAGGAGGACCATATTAGAAGAATAATAATAGTGTAAAAACATTCTGAAAACATTTACAGAGTTAATAATTGTATCATATTGGCTTGACTATCCTTGATAGAGCCTAGTGTTGCACTGCATACCCTTAAAGGGGGATCAAACCCTATCTCTAATAATTTTTTATTCTTTCACTTTTGGGCTCTCTCTCTCTTTTCATGAATAATATGAAGGAAATTTCTTTAGAAAAAAAAAATAAAAATTCCAACTCCTCTCAATGTGAAGAATAACATCTATTTTTCCTTCCATAGAATAATGGGGACGACACACTTTTTCATGTCATGCCGATTCTAGTAGAAAGATGCCCATATATAAGTTTGCCTTATGCCTATTTTTCTCAGTGATACCTATATTAGAATGGGAATATTCCCATTATCAATGGGCATATTCTCATGTAATAAACATTCTATTACAAAAAATGTTGAAATATAATGTTGTATGCTCATTCTAAACATTCTAATACTTGCAATATTAAACTTAGTATGTTTAATACTTCTATATTACTAATAGCTTGTCAAGAATGCAATATGCTATTGGAGAGATAAAATTTAATTACTCTATCTTTATTTAAGAATGGGCAGTTGCCCATTCTCTCATATAAACCAAAAAACCATTTTTTTGAACTTATCTTGAATACAATGTAAATTTTCTAATACATAAAAAATAATAAATTGATACGAATTGAATAGGCATATTCCCATTCAATTATAATATGAGTAATAGAAGAAATTTAATATCATTTTAGTGCTTCATGGTAATTATATCTAACTCTAAAATACATGATTCTATTAGAGAGATAAAATTTACTTTGTCTTTGTTTAAGAATGGGAAGTTTCCCTTTCTCTCATACAAAAAAACAAAAATATTTTTGTTTTTTCTGGAATACAATTGTATCTTTTTGGCTAGGACTAACCCTGGTGGAGCCAGTTTCTGTCTTGGCCAAGTGTTGCACCACATACCCTTGAGGGGGATCAAGCATTATGTATTTTGATTATTTTGTTTTAGGAATGGGCATCTTGGCTCCACAAAGTGTTTCACTACATTTCCTTGGGAAGATGCCCATTCTTGTATTATGTAGTTCTATTAATTTGTTTTATAAATGATAGATTCCCATTCTCTGTCCATTCTCATATTGGAGTAATAATGAGTATAAGCATTAACTTATTCTCTAGACATTCTAACATTTTGTTTTGGACCATATTTTTGGTCAAGTTTGTTGGACTATTTAGAAATATGGGCATTTGTCCATCCTAGAACAAAGAAACATTTTTGTTGGGTTGTTACACATTTTTCATGGAAAGAGGACAATTGATACAGAAGGGAGGACCATATTAGAAGAAGAATTATAGTGTAAACACATTCTGATAGCCTTTATGGAGTAATAAATTCAAGAATAATATATGTTTAGAACGGACATATTATGATCTACATACCCTTGAGAGGGATAAAACCTTATATAGTTATCATATTACACATATATATATATAGGAAACATAGAATAAGAATAGATATTTTGAATGGACATATGCCCATTCTCACATAAGAATTATAGATAGAGAGATTTGGAAGATGTGCATTGTTTGTTTTGAAATAATTTGAGAATCGTCTCCTTATATATATTATCTATATTTTTATACGGTTAATATGATCATATTAAAATTTATCTATATTATTCTTATGTGATTCAAATTATTTTATCTCTACTCTATTTCAATGTTTATAATTGTACATGTGATTGGAACAAAACAAGATCAATAATTTAGCTAATTTTATAGAACATGGAAACTTAAGATAAATAATTGTAGGTCTAAAAAGAAAATTGACATTCAAAGATAAAAAGTAGCAGTGACCAAAAAAGGTAACACAAAGAGAGAAAACTACAAAATGCATATTTAATTTTCTGAAAAAGACCGCAGAATAACTAACAATCCAAATTAGTTTCCATCAGTAATCTTGATTGGCTCTTCTTTGACATTATCCAATGAGAAGGAAGAACCCTCATAGGTATTAAAATGATTATGTTCAATCTTGTATCGAATGAAAACTTCTCAATCCCATATAGGAATCATAAACTAAGAATACAAATAAAATCTAATTTGTTTTGAAATTGCAAGTTTCCCATTCTCACAGCCTTCATATAGTTTTTAAATTGATAAAGTTCAATAGTTATTGTATTATATTGACCATTCCTTTTGAATCTTATATTCTCACAACCTTCATATAGTTTTTAGATTGATAAGTTAAATATTTCTTGTATTAGATTGACCATTCCTTTTCACTCTTATATCCTATTACTTTTCACATAGTAATGATCAAGTTCAGTATTTCTTGTATTGCAATGATAATAATGGGCATACGCCTATTCTCATACAAACAAACATTTTTATCTTGAATGAGCAGATGCCCAGTCTCTTATAGGAATCATTGAAAAAAAATTAGGTTGAATTTATAAGATGAGAAATAAATATATAGAGGTTAAATACAAGTTAATTAGAAACTTGATTGCTAACTGCTTCATCCAAATATCTTCATCATATTAACATAGCATATATTACTTTTACAACAATTCCTCATACTTCCCATAGTGCCTGGTTATTAGAATGGACATCTTTCTATTTTAGACATTCTCATAAAAGGATGTAATTGCATATATTACTTTTACAATAATTCCTCATACTTCCCATATTCTCTGACTATGAGAATGGGCATCTGTCCATTTTAAACATTCTCATTCATTCATTCTTTATGTTTTGCGTAGGATAATTTTTTTTATTTCTATATTGAGTTTAGGAGAATGGGCATATGTCCATTCTCATCACAATGATAAAAATATTTGTTTATATGAGAAATGACATATGTCCATTCTCATCACAATCATAAAAATATTTGTTTGTATGAGAATGGGCATATGCCTATTCTAACCATTCTACCTCATTGAAACAATATTGAACTTAATCATTGTTATATCACTATAAAGGATGTGGGAATGGGAAACTGTCCATTCTAAAAAAATTAAATATTACCTCTATTTCTCTTCTATGATTCTTATATGAGAATGGGCATATGCCCTTTCAATACAAGATAAAAAATGTTTGTTTGTATGAGAATGGACATATGCCTCATTTTCATTGTTCTTGTCACTCACTTTTTCAGCCATTAATAATTTTTTTGTTTCTCAAAATGGAATAAAAAATAATTTCTCTAAATGATTTTCCAAGGTACCATCTTATTATTTAGAACACCTAATATAAACATCTGATGTGAGTACTATAAGTTATATAATTTTTATCATTTTCACATCCATATTATAGTATGAGTAATAGAAGAAAGTTCTTGTCATTTTAGCGCTTCTATAGTGATCATATCTAACTCGGTATTTGTTTAAGAATGAGAAGTTGCCCATTCTCTCATAAAAACATACATTAAATTTTCATCTTATATTGAATACAATGTAATTTTTTTTTCTCGAAATAAATTTTACTTCATTCTTACAACAAATATCATATAAGAATGATAGAATAAGGGATGTTGTTCACTCTCACTGCCTTAGGTAGCAGATTCTAATGATATATTTTTAGAATTGTCATATGCCTATTCTGATATAGGAATCATAGTCGAAGAATAGAGATAAGACATTCTAAATTCCTTTATAGAGGTATTAAAATGCGTTCAGGCCCATTCACATACAACAATCATTTTATTTTTTGTAATGTAAAATATTATTTGAAATTTATAGGTATTATTAAATGATACAATATTATTTCTTGTATTTAATTATTAGTATTATTAATTAATGTTGTTAATTAGTCCTAATATGATATGTTAAATACATATTCTTTGATTTATATTTTTTTGATGATTAAAGTTATATTTTTAATGGCTCATTCCAAGCATTATAATTAATGAAGCATTATAAATATTAATGCAGTTTATGTCGTTAAATAATATTATAAAGTTTTACTATATTTTTTATAATTTTATAAAATTGTTTTAAAAATGCACTATAATTAATTAAGCATTAAAAATAATGGCGATTAAGTTGTTAATTACGTTTATAAAGTTTAATTATATTTTTATAACATTATTTAATTATTTTAAAATTATTTTTTATTCGTTTGATAATATAATTAGATGTCATTTTTTGATTTAATAATTAAAGTTTATTAGTAATATTAATTCTTGTAGTTAATATTAGTTGATATGATATATTTTTTGAAATAAATTATAATATTCTTAATTAATTATTTAAATTAGCACTAATACTAATTAATTATAATATTATTAATTAATGTTATTAATTTATTAATATTATTAATTAATGTTATTACTATTAATTACATTTGTATTTGTCCATGACATAACGAGACCATTAATTTCCAAATAAATTATTTACCACCTTTTATTAATTGAAGGTACTTGTTTTTCAAACACGTCTTCGAGCACCCATTGGAGGGAAATTGGCGAAATTAATGGCAATTAAAAAATGAATGACAATTACATCCTTTTATGAGAATGCTTAAAATGGACAAATGCCCATTCTCATAGTAAGGGAATATGGGAAGTATGGAGAATTATTACAAAAGTAATATATGTTATGTTAATTGTTAGAGCTCAAATATGCACCTGTGCCTAAATCAAAGATACTTATGGATTTGAGACAACATGGGAATGTCTCCAATTTATGGGACTCAAACTAAGATAGACCTCTGGAGAAGGTTGGCTTCCTCTACCTACCTCTAATGCTAAACTACTCCTAGGAATTGAAATGCAACTATCTAGCACTAATCTAAATTTCCAAGGAACCAGGGTGAGAAGGAGATTCATAAAACATAAACCTAAACTAGAGAAGGAGATAACACCAAAATAAGGGGATGAATACTTTAGTAAGTTAAAAAATGGAAGAAAACGATGATGAAGAGGGCCTAAATGAAAGCCACAGATCAAAATCACGTCCAGGGTTCCACTTTCACGATGCACAATAGACACAAATTTTGAAACAATGCTTACAACAAACTTGCAAACGAATGAGAGGTAAGAGAGTGCAATAAAATAATAGCTAAGGTAGAAACAAGCCACAAAACCAAAGATTTTATTGCTAAGAGATCATGTAGAGATCATCATAATGCAGGAGGAAGGTGCAAAACATTTACAGAAACATAGCCCAATGTATGTGAGCCTTAGAACACTTATGCAACATAAAATGATGCCTTTGTATACCCAAAGTATCCAATATTAAAACATGAAATAACTTTACAATCTATAGAAAAATAGAAGAGAGAGGGAAGAAGAAAAGAGAGGGAAATTCCAATTCTTCTTTCCCCCCCCAACCACCTTCAATTAATTTCCTTAGAATATCTGATTGTTTTGCAATTTTTCTTCCCCGTGTCATTTTCCTTGTTGAAGAAGGAACGACGCCCATATTGCATTTAATTCTAGTGGTTGAACCATTATGAGTTGACCTTTTGCATGTTTGGGGAGTCTTCCTTTACTTTTCCCACCTTCCTTCATTAAATTCATGAAATCTGATTTTGTTGCATGGAGAAGATTAAGATTTCCTCAAATAGTATTAGATTTGTATAGATCTAATCATCAGATCAAAGTTCATATTCATTTTAGCTATCCGCAGAAAATTATTGTTTTCTTTTGATATGCAAATGTATTGCATGAATTTTTATCTCTGTGGTTTCATCTTCTTGATTATGTGGCTTTGCTATCCTTTCCACTTTATTTCGTGACACTCAATGTAGTGCAAATTTTATTACCATTTGTGGATTTGTTTTCCCTTAATCACCATCTTCTTGATCTTATTTTACTCACGTATTTATTCTTCAGTGTATTATGAAACAACACACACTTTGGTGGTCCTTTTCCTTAGATTGCAGCTTCATCAGATCCCATCCCTCACTTCGTGACACTCACTCCTTTTACCCATGGATTTTCAAAAAATTCCTTCACTCCACAGAACTCAATATTTTTTCCCATGGCTTTAGTTTGACCTCTGCAGCATGCTTAGAATCTTCCACAGCCTTCATTCGCATCCCATAACTCTTCAAGTTATTCAATTTTTGCAAGGGTGCAAAAATAAACAACATTTTTTGGTAGCCTTAACATCCATTGGGCATGGAGTCAGCTTGAAATCCTTTGAGTTTGGTTTAGTTTCTCTGCATTTGATTTTTTGAGATTGAATGTAACTAATCCCCAATTTTTACCTCCTTCCTTTTAGCAACAATATGGATAACATGATGAATCAGTGCACAAGAACATCTCCAAGTAATAAGACTTTACAAAGCACTTAGGGAAAGAAACCTATACTACCAACAATGCAATGTGCTGAAATCACTTGGAGGAATTGAAATTCTAATATACTATATACAAGATACACAAAATATCATAATCAAAAGGCTTGAGATGAATCCCATTGAATGGGATTTGAAACACGTTCCCATCAAGATTAGAAAACTCGAATGAGTTATTCTCCTTGCAAGTGGTGATGATTTATGGTCCACTCCAAATAACATCAAATTTGGAGTGTCTCCCTGGTTTATCTCGATCTGTGTCCCATTTCAAAACTAGATCTCCAGCCCTGAATGTCTGATTTCTAGTTTTTCTGTTGAACCACTATTTGGTTGATGCTTGATGTTATTCCATCCTATCCATGGAAACATTTCTTCTTTCCTCCATTTCCACCAATTCTTCCATTCTTATTTCCCTTTGATCCACGCCTTCAAACTCAAGCTACTGAGCAAACTCAAATGAAGGAAAATCAAGCGATAACGATAATCTTGCTTCTTTACCATATATCAATTTGTAGGGAAAAGTGCCAATATCCTTCTTTATTGGTATCCTCTCCACCTAAAGAGAATTTATTACCTTTTTGTGCCAATATCTTCAATTGATGTCCATTATCCTTGTCATGATTATGATCAGGTTCTTATTAGTAGACTCTACTAATCCATTTCCTTGGGCGTAATAATCAGAAAAAGTTTTCAGATGAATCCCAAGTACCAAATCCCAATTAGAAATCTTGGATCCCAGAAATTCTGTAGCATTATCAGAAATGAGGGTCTGAGGGATGCCAAACCTTGTAATAATTTATTCAATAAATTCTAGGATGATTGATTCAATGACTTCCTTTAATGGTGTGGCCTAAGTTCACCTAGTGAAATAGAATATGGCTGTGAGAACCCATTTGTGACCAACACTAGATGGTGAGTTGATCATCCTAATGAAGTGAAGGCCCCATTCTTTGAATGTTTGATCCTCTTAGATCATATGAAGTGGAAAAGTCACCAATATTTTCTTTCTAGTGAAGAGCGCACACTCTTTGCATTTCCTAACCAACCCATGAGCATTTGTTAACAATGTAGGCCAAAAGTAACCTACTTTTATAATCTTCATGGCTGTAGTTTTAGCATAGAAATGTCCACCCGAGAAACCATAATGGAAATGAGTTAAAAACCTATCACATTGATCACATTTAATGCACCTGAGAAACACTCCATCAATATTTCTTTTGAATAGGATGCCATCAATCGATGCATAAGGAATATATCATAGCCTCAGATGTATTCTCTTTGGTTTATTCAAACCAAGAGGGGTTGTACTAGTAGACAATTTTTTTGACATATCAGCAATCCAGCTAGATCATTGAATAGATTTCTCTCATCTTGCTGCCACTCAACATCATGTGGTAGCTCATCATTTGAGGGCACTTGATTCATGATGGAAGTCTCTTGATATTCCACAACATCTAGAGCCAACTGCTTGTAAAATGCTCTTCCCCTTACTAATTTTGTAACTTTAATGGTCACATCATATTCCATGATTTTAGTCACCCATCTAGCTCATTTCTCACTAATTTCTACTCCCACAATGAAGGTTCTGAAGCTGGAATGTATTAGTAAACCTTTATGCAGCAAGTAACAATCATACTTTTGAATTTATTCAAGGCTCTCATGATGGAAAAGAATTGTTTCTCAATGTGACTATACTTGAGCTCATAACTCTTTAATTTTTAACTAAAAAATGCCACAGGATGCTCCATTTCTTGATCATTCAGCTGTGTCAAAACCGCAAACTATGCTCGATTTCACCCCATGAACATAAATAATTAAATCCTTGGTATAATCTAGATTAATCAATGTTGGGGCCTGAAAAATCTCTTGTTTTATCTTTTCAAATCTTTCCTCCCCTTCCGTGATCCACTTTAATGTTGCTACCTTCTTGAGCATGAGAGTAATAGGTTTTATCAAACCCGCGAAATTAGGAATGAAACACCCAAAAAAGTTGATCTTTCCAAGGAAATATTACAATTCCTTCTCATGAGTGGGCAAGGAAAGAGCCATGATAGCTATAATTCTTTATGGATTAATGGCAATGCCTTATTTTTAGACAATATGCCCTAAGAGCTTGCCTCGAGGAACCACAAAATTGCATTTCTTAGGATCAAGGGACACACCAAATTCCCTACATCTTTCAAATACTTTCTCCAAGTGCTTCTGATTATCCACGCTATTCTTGGAGAAAACAATGATATCATCAAGGTAAACCAAGATGAATTGAATGATATACCCTTTCAAGGAAATATCCATTACTTTTTGGAAGGTGGCACCTACATTTGATAGAATAAAAGGCATTTTCTGATATGCATACATGCCCCATTTGGTGGTGAACATGGTTTTATACTGATCTTCTTCCTTTACTTTGATCTAATTAAAACCAGAATAGCAATCAAGCATGCATAACCTCTGCTCCTGCTACTGTCTACAAAATTTGTTCCATGGAAGGCAAGGGATAATGATCTTTGAGGGATGCCTTATTCAAATCCTTGAAATCCACGTAGATTCATATTTCACCATTCTTCTTTCTCACCGGAACTAGATTTTCCACCCAAGTAGAATACTTGATTAGAAAAATTATTCTAGCCTCAATGAGTTTGGAGAGCTACTTTCTCATGAGGGGCTCAATCTTGGGGTTGACCAGCCTTTACTTCTACCTAATTGGTTTGATGATGAGATCTATGACAACAGAGTGCTGAACTATGTTTGGATCAAATTATTTTAAATATTCGTAGTCCCATGAAAATACATCACTAAACTTATGATGCAAGGAAACAAAATCATGTCTTTCACTTTCATCACATACCTTTTCAAGTAGAATTTCTTTGCCTAGAATGATTGAAATTGGTTGAAAATATTCATGCTTTACCGCCATGTTATTTTCCACTCTTCTGAACTCATCATCTAGACTGAAGATCTACTCTAGAGTGACTAATCCCTTTGGAAACTTGTTTGTTCCTATTTGAATAATTTGATCCCCATACAACTCCTGCAAATTAGATTGCATCCTTGAGGAGAACTATACCTCATTTTGGATGATTTGCACAATTTGTTCATCACTGTCAAATACCTGCTAGTAAGTTTGATTTTCTGGGATGGAAGGTCTAACCACCATTTTGATATGTTGTGAATTTCCTTTGATCAAATCCTCAGTAGGTGAGAATTGAGAGCCAAGATATGCCATTTAATTTGCATCTTTATTCAGCTTCCTGGGCACAACCTCTAGGTTAATGGCATTAAAGATTTCTAGAAAATCCCAAACTCTGTGTTTGTAAGCTTTCAACAACTTGTTCTTTTTCGTAAATCTACCATGGACTTGGTGAATAACCTATTCAATGTCTCTAAAGACCTGTAGCTTCTTGATTTTCTTCTTTTCCTTGATTAATAGACCATGCACTAATGCTTCGTACTCTGCCACATTATTAGAAGATGAGAATTGAATATATGAAAAAAGAATAACTTCTCATTGCATGGAGAGATGAGCATAAGACCTTCCTCAGATCCATTTCTGGTTCCTGAACCATCAAAGAACATCCGCCATATTCCATATGCATTTTATTTTTCTTGTTTGAATATTGCAAGTATCACAAATTCTTCCTAGAGAATGCAATAAGTTCCTAGAACAATCTCAATTTTTTTTTATCTCTTCATCATAAGGATAAAATTTATGATATCTCTTAGCCCATTCACCTAGCAACAAATCAGGCATGGAAAGAGGAATTATCTGGTTATCTGAAATTAAATCTTGCTCATGTTTTTCTTGTACTAGGAAATTTGATTGAATGGAAGTGGGTTCATATGACTCAATATAGTAAGAAAATATGGGCTCAGCTTGTATTATGAATCAGGTACCATATATGGTTCTTAGGAGCATGGGATTCCAGTCTGAAGGATATCCACCTACCTTAGGGTCAAAGAACAATTATATGTCCCATTTCGTGTCCCAAAAACATGAGTAAGAGGTAGGGCGAGATAGGAAATTAGGGGTGTTCACACGTACACCCCATTCATGTGAACCCCCTTTACCCAAACTGCCATGTAGGCCAAAAAAAGGGGTTCACATGAAACCCTTTGGGTTCAAATAATTTTAGCGGAACAAAGTTATATATAGATATTTATATAGTTGTGGGTGATGAATTTAGGGTTTAGGAGGGTTCAGGTGAAGGGGGGTTCACACAAACCCCCTTCGGGTGAACCCTACCTATCTGACACATTTTTGCACCAAATCCATTTGGAGGATGATTTTATGCCAAAATGTTCCACTTAGGTGGCCACGTAATTAGGGTTAACGAATTAGTAAAATTACAAAATTTTATCACAAAATACATAATTTTATTAGCTTTCTAAAAATATAATTTTCATTTTTTAAAATTTTGTTTTACTATTTATTTTTTATTTTTTGCTAACATATTGGTATTTTAGGACAATCAAACCAGTTTGAAAAATAGCAAAATATATAATTTTTTTTTAAAAAATACTTACTATTTGTTGAAGTCTTCTTCTTACCTTGAAAAGAAATTCAATTTCGATATAAATCTTAAAAGTTATTGGCATAGACATATGTATGCCATTTATTTGAAAATATCTTTACTAAATAATTAATTTTAAAAATATATAAATTAAAAAATACAAAAATTTGACAAGACCTCAAAATTCAAATCTTGAACATATATCTAAAATTTCATGGTGAAAAAATAAATTTTCATTTAAAAATACCACTAGGGGAAAGTTGTTTCTCTTTTATAACATAAGAAACAATGTATGAATAAAATTAAGAAAAAGATCATATTTTTTTGCCAAAAATAAAATAAAAAATATACATGTATTGTAAACTCTAAACACAACATTTTGTTAGTTTGTGGAATTTCATGAATGTGTACGGTTTTGTGGCTATTACCTTTATAAAATCAATGAAACTAAAAATTCATGTTTATCAAGGTATAAAACATACCAAAAAGTAGGACATTTTATTGTGCTTTGGAGGCAAGTCGATGACTAAAATGTCATTGGTTATAGTGAGGCTTGGACAAGCATGAAGTGTTAACTCAAGATCTTTTATTACTCCCAACACACCCATAATTGATCCATCAAGTTATAAAAACTCCTTAGACACAGGACTGTATTTGAGACCTAAGATATCAACAATTTTATTGGGCATTACAGAGGTACTAGCCCTTGAATAATTCATACAGTTATGAACCAAGTGTTTACCCACAATTAATGACATGTAGAAGGGTGGGGTTTTAACAGTTTTACTCACTTGGTCTTCATTGACTTGATAGACATGAACTGCATCATGAGTCTTTTACATTACTGGATCCACCGGAAGTAATTGCTTGAGGGCTTCACACAAAAGATCACGCTGTGATGGAATAGTAAGCGCATCCCACATAGAAACATTGACATTGGTATTTTTCATTTTCTCAACAATGTTAGATGTAAGACCCGTGGAATTATTCATTTGTGGCATGTTGGCTTATTTTCTTTGTTGTAGTGGCATTTGACTTGGCGGATTTGGTTGAGAAATAACCTCTTTATCCATAGCTTTACCAAGAAGCTCATGTGGCTTGATTTTGTTCACCACGGCTTTTTTTTTGCTTTCCCATGACATTGGTGTGATCTATGGAAGGTAAATATTGTGAATCTAACATCCTTTTCTTGTACCACATGTTATCAACAACGTTGATTGATGGTCTGTTAGAACTTCCTACTACTTGGTCAACCACGTAGAAGTATTCATCTCTAAAGAACATTAGGTTAGTGTCATTATTGATCTCTTGATCCTGTGGTTGGATTTGGTGCCTCCAGCAGTGGTTCCTATTGACTAGAAGAGGCTTGAACCATCTATGCTTGAAGATGCATTTCCCTTTCACAACCAAGTTGATTATGCAGAAGATTACATGGAAAACACCACTTTGTTTCTTGTGCCATATTATTTTGCACACCAACTAAATCCTGACTTGAACTAGGAGGAGGAAGTGCTTGTGGAGGAGGGATTGTTTCTAATGGAAGAGGAGAACTTTGAGCCTGCCATATGTTATTCTGCTGGTTCTGTGCATATCTTTGATTAGGCTGCTGATTTCTCCATGATTGATACCCCTGATTAGAATATTTCCCATGATTCTGATAATTATTATAGGATTAGGATTACTATTTATCTAGGGATATAACTTTGTTTATCAATTTTCTAATCATAGCCTTCATTTATTCATCCTCCTTTTGCTGAATAGTAGTTTGTGAGGTGGAAGCAATAGGTTACAGATTTGGCTCAGGGATAAAAGCAATAGAATGTTAAGCAGGTTTAGGTAGTTCATGATACAATGGCATGGGTAGTCTAGGAGGTAATTTCCCATCTTGTATTAAACTATTTTCAGCTCTGATTTCAATCACATAAGAATCCGGTAAAAAAAAATTCTTCCATAGATTGTATCATAACAAATATATCAGCGTTAAGAGATTTTAAAAAGTAAATAAAGGCACCTTCTTTTGTAAGTCTCACAAGAGCTAGAATCCCTTCCCATGTTCTCTAGAATTTGAAGTTGAAATACACCATTTTCTCATTAGGTGCTCTCTTAATTGTATTTAACTGCTCCAGAAGAGATAGGTTGTCTGATCTTTCTCCAAACTGGTCACAAAGGGCTATGCACAACTGATCCCAATTTTGAATTGTTCTTGCCTCAAGACTTCTAAACCATTATAGATATTTTCCTTTAAGTGATGAAGCCAAGAGTTTCATTGCCACATCCATCTCAACAAATTCATGTATAGCACATAAATTTGCAATGTCTTTAATGTGATCAATCAGAGTTGTGTTGTTTTCTCCAGTAAAATATGGGACATTCTTCAAGGATGCTACTGGAATAGGGTTTTGAATATTCAAGATGAGTAGAATGCTTCCTGTGAAATTTACAAATGGATTTTTTTGTGGTGGTTGTTGTTGATGAGACATTTTGATAGGTATGAGAACTCTTGTTGACTATAAGAAAGGCCTGCCAGGTGAAGGTGTTGAAAGAGTTCAGCTTGGAGGAGATGGAGATCTTTGAATGTCTTCCTCATCTACCTCTACCTGGTGACAACTATAGGATTTCAAATACAACTTCTACTCTTGTCCTTGACTGTGTTCTAATCCTTCTCATGAATCAAAGACACTTAGATCACCCGTATTGTTGAAACTTATTTGATATTTTGAATGGAGTCACCAGATGTGTTATTGCAGAGCCTCTAAAGGTTAGAGCTTCACCAAGATACACATCAAAACTTGGTAAAACTGGAATTATTGATTTCAAGGTCCCACTGGATGTACCAAGAATTTTGGAGCTCAAATATGCACCCGTACCCAAAACAAAGACAATTCAGGATTTGAGATAACATGGGACTATCTCTAAGTTGTGGGACTTGAATTGAGATAGACCTCCATAGAAGGCCGCCTTCCTCTACCTACCTCTAATGCTAAACTACTCTTAGGAATTGAAATAAAACTATCTAGCACTACTATAAATTTCTAAGGAACTGGGGTGAGAAGGAGATGTATAAAAGATAAACCTAAACTAGAGAAGGTGATAACACCAAAGCAAGGGGACGAATACTTCAACAAGATATAAAATGGAAGAAAACTATGATGAAGAGGGCCAAATGAAAGCCACAGATCAAAATTTCATCTAGGGTTCCACCTTCACGATGCATAATAGACACATATTCTAAAAAAATTCTTACAACACAACTGTAAACAAATGAGAGGAAAGAGAGTGCAATAAAATAATAGCTAAGGTAGAAACGAGCCACAAAACCAAATATTTTATTGCTAAGATATCATGCAAAGATCATCACAATATAGGAGGAAGATGCAAAACATTTACAAAAACATAACCCAAGGCATGTGAGCCTTAGAAAACTTATGCAACATAAAATGATGCCCTTGTATTCCCAAAATATCCAACATTAAAACACAACATCACTTTACAATATATAGAAAAATAGAAGAGAGAGAGAGAGAGAGAGAGAGAAGAGAGAGAGAGGAATAAAAGAGAGGGAAATTCAAATTCTCCTTTTTCCCCCAACCACCTTCAATTAATTTCCTCAGAAGATCTGATTGTTCTACAATTTTGCTTCCCCATGATATTTTCCTTGCTGAAGAAGGAACAATGCCCATATTGCATTTAATTCTGGTGGTTTAGCCAGTATGAGTTGACCTTTTGCAAGTTTGAGGAGTATTCCTTTACTTTGCCCACCTTCCTTCATTAAATTCATGAAATCTGATTTTTTATGCATGGAGAAGGTTAATATTTCATTAAATAGATTACATTTTCATAGATCCAATTATCATATCAAAGTTCATATTGATTTTAGCTATATGTGAAAAACTGTTGTTTTCTTTTGATATGCAGCTCTATTGCACGACTTTTGACCTATGTGGTTTTGTCTTATTCATTATGTGGTTTTACCATCCTTTCTTCTTTATTCCATGATACTCAATGTAATGTGGATTTTGTTACCATCTACGGATCTGTTTTCCCTTAATTAGTGGTCTTCTTGATCCGTTTTAACTCATGGATTTCTTCTTCAGTGTATCATGACACAACACAGACTTTGGTGGTACTTTTCTTTAGACTGTAGCTTCATCAAATCTCGTCCCTCACTCCGTGAAACTCAATCCTTTTTTTCATGGCTTTTGGTTTCCATGGATTTTCAAATATTTTCCTTCACTCCTCGGCATACTTAGAATTTTCTGCAGTATTCATTCCCATCTTGCGGCTCTTCAAGTAGTTCAATTTTTACAAGGGTGAAAAAATAGACAACATTAATATGATGAATATATTTGGATGAAGTAGTTAGCAAATGGAAATGTAACATCTATTTATTTCTTATCATTTAAATTCAATTGAGTAAATTTCAATCATATTTTGGAAATCATGCTATAAATATTTCCAAATTATATGCATAATATATAAGTATTTCCAAACCTTTTTGAATTATAGAAGTTCACAACTCATGTGTTGTGTATTCAATATACTTATGGTTGTACATACATGATAATTTTTAATTTATTTTATGCAATGGTTTAATAGATTTTCCATCATCTCACAAAATTTTTATTTTATGTTGTTACAACAACATAGGCTTTTGCATTTGTAGAGAATGATCACATGGGACTTTTTTTCAAAAGGAACAAAATTTGTAGAGGGAAGAGTATATCCAAGTAGGAAGACAGTACATTGCAAAGATGTGGGAAAAGGATTTGTTGTTATCAATGTTAGCACAATATTGGATAGATGAGTTAAATTTCCTTTCTCAATTGATGAATCTGAAACCTTGGAAAATTTTGGGAATAAAGGGCACTACATTGCTTGGGAAGAGAGTGAATTTCCAAAGCATGTAGATTCATCCATTCCCTCAATTTGGGAAGTGAAAATATTTTTAGTGGTTCATAGGATTACAATGTAGAGAGTGACATAGATTTTAGTGATGACACTGAAAGTAACATCAACACAGGTCCTAAAGATAGAAGATATTTTTTTAGAGACAATGTCATTCTCAAACAAAAATCTTGTAGCAGATACGATGAAATAGCCATGAGTTTTATAAATCATATCCTAGAAGATAATGAAATTGATGGAGAGAGGTTGGGTCCTTTGAATTTTGGTGTATGGATAGAAAATGTGGTAAATATGTGTTTTGATTTCCCAGACTTGCTATGACCTAATAAATCAATAGTTTGGCCAATAAAACATTTGATTTTCAATGAAACATGAAGTTCCCTTATGATTAATCAAGGGAATACTCAACTGGTTGGTGTGTACCTTGTACATAGTGATCAACTAGATATTTTAGTTAGGCCTATTTGTGGAAGATCTAACCAAGAATTCAATCTATTGAAGGATGTGTTCAAGGGGAAAATGCTACTTATACAACTAGGAAATGATAATGAAAATATATGGATGGGGATATTTTCCTTCAACAAGAAGGCATTTATGTAAATAACAAGATGAGAGTTCAATATTGGAAACCTGTAGGGAGAGGAGAAGGTACAACATTATATCGGGATTGTTTAAAGCTAAATAAAACATGGACCATCTCAGATGAACCTTAAGTAGATATTGATGTCGATAACATCATCAAGGAATGGACACCAAAAAAAAAGGAAAAGTGGATACATAAAGATACCCGATAAAGAACATGTGACCATTAAATCATCCTTGAACATGATAAGGAATGTTGACTTGGAGAAACTATTGAAGTTTATAAATTTATACGTGAAATCATCTTGTCTCGGGATGTGGGTTTTTTTTAAAAAAATATTCCAAACCTTGGTCCTATAAAACTTTATAGTTGTACTATTATTTGTTAATTAAATGAAAGACTAAGTATTATATTACTTTGGAATATTTTTCCATAATATAATTCTATATAACATTGTGTTGCTTATGGAACTCATGCATCTTATTAATGTATTATTAATAATATAAATTCCACCATGCAATTAATACAATTTGAAAAAAATCCTTAATTATGCTCTAAGTTTACAAGGAGTTGGATCTTCTGATTTAAAGGGACATGGATGTGATTTACAAGGAGCTCATTTCAAAAATTCATGCTATGTAATGAATTGATTTATGCATTCATTATAACCACAAAATTATATGGTCTTTTTCTAAAGCTATGTGCATAAGTCTAGATAACTTATTTTTTAATTATTCTAAAAACTTTATAAAATGCAAACCTTTTTAAAGTCTAGATACTAAATTATATGCCTATAATCCCCTAATTATTGAATGAAAAACTATAGTATTTAGAGTGCCAAGATATATTATTTAATACTCTTAACAAGAGTGTTTGACAATGCACTATGAATTAACCTACTGTGTACCAAGATATAAATTTTCAAAAGACGTCAAAATCCCTCATATATGAATTATAGAAGAAAAATAAATATAAAGTTGATACACATAAAAATAATTAAGAACATATGTGTACCATGAGTGTGATGAGAATGGGCATATGTCCATTGTCATAGACTCAATAGGTGTTTCTTATTTCATACAACATGTACCCATATCACATTATTTTAATTTTCAAAAGGGATCAAAATGCCTCATATAGGAATACAAGAATTGAGATAAAGAAGATACACATAAAAATAATTAGGAACATAGTTGTAATATGAGAGTTTATGAGAATGGGCATATTCCCATTCTCATAAACTCAATATAGAATTAGGAACATACTTGTATGACATAGTGTAAATATTGGAATTTGATATTACACTAATTAAATTGCAATAATAAACATATTGGAATATGATATCACACTAGGTAAAAACCAATAATGGAAATTTAGGAATCCAATTTCCACAATTATAAAACCAGCAATAATAATACTATAAATATAGATTCTTAGTAAAATGTCCATAAGTAGGTAGTCCCTAAACACCTACTTCTATTTGGAATGGTGAAAGTTGAGGCAACTATTCCAAAGAAAGTTACTGAGAATTTTTAACCACATAAAGAATCCCTAAATTGGTACCTAAAACAATTAATTTTTTTGTGAATTGGATTGTATCATCAAGAATTATAGTGGAATTTGTCTTATGTCAAAGGTAGAAGGGAGAGCAAGACCATGAAAGGTAACAATGATGGAAGTGGGAGAAGCTTTAGGACTTAACTCAAACAATCTTTCCCACACCTTAAAATTCAAAAAGGGTGTTCAAAAATACTATCCTTTTTATCAGATACCTTTTGAAACACTCTATCTTCCACCATTCCATAGGCAAGCTTCTCAAAAAGCCATTTGAAGTAATTTTTGGCAAAAGTCGGCTTGGTAATCAATTCTTGAGTTTCTAAGGGCCTGAATGACCAAGATAGGGTATATGAAGGAAAAATGTAGAAATGAATGAGTTATTTTGAGCCTAAAGGTTAGATTTTCCAGTTCTTGATGTTTCTAAGCATAGAGAATAAAGTACAATTGCAAGATATAGACTAAGTTACACTTGATTATCTAATACTTATTGTTGAGAGTGTGATGATCCTAAAATTACTACATCAATTGGTCCATCCAATCATGGAATTACTTTGTGTTTTCTTCTCTCATTACCCTATTTAGTAGGACCACTACATTAGATTAGACCTTGTGAAATTCACTTCAGGACAATGATTTAGGAATCTGTGAGGGATTTCTTCCTTGTTTGAGCCATGAGCCTATTATCACTCCGTGCAAGTATGAATTTGTTTGTGCCCATTCTTGTGAGTAAATTCATGAGTGATGGTACCTATTTTATTGTTATTGGGAATCTGTAATCATTATGAAATTATGTTTGGAGTGAGGACTGCCAGAGTTGATATGTCATATGTAAGAACTATTCTTGAATCGGGGTCATAGTGTTGGGCACAATATAGAACTAGCTTCATACTCTGGACTAAAAATGGATGAAAACATACCTAGAATATACCACTTGAGAAAATATTATCCTCCATAGGTTCTTGAAATTCATTCAACATGCTTTCTTTGAGATTTTTGAGATCCATGTGAGAGACATCACTATCTCCTACATTGGGGTGTTTAGTAGATAACATGGAAATTGGCTTAAATCATGTGTACTTGATCTACATGGTCACTGGAGATGGTGACATTGGAGTGAGATGGAGGAGTGTGAAATTTTTTAACAGAAACTCAGTACATACTAATTTTATTAAGTTATAATTGGATGTCTCATTTTGGAAAGTTTTATAATTATCAATTTTTTTCTTATTTTAGATTTAAGAGAGAAGATAGTGCTATTGAAAATCACCCATTTTTCAAATCATCTTGGTAGTGAATTGCTATAAATATAAAATTTCCTTCTAGGTTTTAGATTGAAATGGAATTAGTCTCAAAAGTTTGTGTTTTGTAAATTTGGGGCTTTGCTCAAAATTTCAAAGGATTTCAATCACTGAGTTTTCATAGATCTAAAAAAGGAAAAATTCTTGGTTGAAAATTTAAAATAGATGTAAAAAACACAGAGCATCGATGTAAAAAATGTTACAATATTCTTAAATGAATTTTTGAGAAGAACATACAGTCTAAGTTTCATGGCAAATGGGCATGGGGCTTGGGAGATATGAGTGAAAAGGGGTTTTTGGGCATGGAGGATGTTTGAAGAATTTTGGTAGTATAACAACATACCATAAATAATGAAGTAGAAAAAATAACAGAAATGAGACTGAAAAATGGTTAAGTTTTTCATTTAAATGATTTTCCCTCTTTCAAATTTGTTGTCCCTCTCATTTACACACCTTAACTCACATTAATCCCAGCTAATCTAAAATCGGGTCAAGTGGAGGTTATAATGTAGTTGAACCCCAAAAATAGGAGATAAAGGGACAAATGGACATCACCCCCTCAAAATTTCACCATGGGTTCTTGCTTCATGAGGATGGGGCCATACTTGTGAGTTGAAAACACTTTTTTAACACCCTAGATTGTGATTTTGAGTGACAAAACTTATCCAAGGATGGGGGATCACATTTTTGAGTCCCCCATGTCCCATTGGATGACTAGAAAAGGGTAAAATGGACATTATGAGTGAAAATGTTCAGATAGGGTCTATTTTTCATGAAAAAGTGGTCAAGATCCAACTTATGGTGAGTTTATAACATGTTTCTAACATCTTAAGCTATTAATTAAGTGACATAACATAAGACTCAATGGCGTAGCACACTTTAGTGTCCCCTATGACCCCTTTTACTAAGGAAAAAATGGAAAAGTGACATATAATATCTAAAACTCTGCTAAAAGCTGATTGGTTATGTTGATGTCATCAAATGCAACGTGAAAATAGACTAAGGAGTGGATTTTTAGGCCTGAGAGCAAAACATGGAGTTTGGAGGGGAAAATGTATATTATTTTGACTCTAAAATAACCATTTATTCAATTACCACCTTTTTAATTACTTAATTCATATTTTAATTTACCTTTTCATTCTATTTTCCACTTTTTCCTACGTGTGTGCACAAGTAAGCAGAGTTTCCACTGAAGTCCAAAATGAGTATAAAAAAATCCAACATATGTACCATGAGGAGGGTCCAATGTAATCTATTTTTACCTTTACTTAGTATCCTAACTATTACTGAGGTGTCTAAAACCCTTTGAGTAAGTTCCACCTTGTAGAAAGACTCTTGGTTGCGCTGATGGACAAGTTTTCACATTTTAATACTCCTAAATTATATTTTGATTATTTCACCATGGTTTAGGATATTTCATATTTCAAATTCATATGATATGGCTTCCTAAGACCTCCTGAGGCTTATGAAACCCTTCAAACAAGGTGACTAGCTCCTTTGAAACATGCATTCCCTGGAGCTTTGCCCAAAAAGACCCAATTTTTCTTTAAAGTTTCAAGACCTATCATGGATCCACATAAACTTCCTAGAATAACTTGGATCATCTTATTACTATCTCACACAACCTCCAGATGGTTTGTTCCCTTGCAATTAGCTTCCGGGGATGTCCTCTTATGACAAAAAGACCAAAATATCCCTTTTAAAGCCTCCAAGAGAACTATTCTTTCATAGATATTAGTAACTTCAAGAATCAAGATATATACATGTATATACACATTAAAAACACTTGAAACTCATGTTATCATGTTCCTCTTAGCCAAAATGAGGATGAAATAATTAAAATGATAGCCATAGGAAAGGTTTACATTTACCAGGAAAGAGAATTTCAATTGTGGGTTTGGTTGTAGTGACCAAAACTTTAAATTTTTCATGATTAAAATTTAGCATGAAAATACAATCCCAAATATAAAAAATCAACAAAAAAATTCAATCAATGAAGTTGGATAAGAGGGAACAATGTAGGTAAACTCTATTAAGAACATGCAGTTGAGATCCAGAAAGTCATTGAATAACCATGCAATGGTTATTACAGAGATACCTTAAGAAAAGATGGAGGATGACCATGTTGTTAAAAAAAAAACTAAGGAAACCACTATATTTTTGGATATGGATGTCTACACATCTCCCTTCCCTAAGATATTGAAGGAAATATTTCCTAAGGAAGAACATACATTGATGTGGGAACTAAGGAAACTAAATTTCAAGATTTCACTTTTGAGAGCAATCACAGACATTCTAGAACTTAACTAATGATTAAAGGCCTCTATATAAAGACACAAAGAATAAAAATTAGTACTAAAAAATAGTGTAAGTTGATGGAAAGTTAGCTGATCTATTTTTCAGATAAGTTACTTGTACCTAAGTTTGGGGGTCTAGGGAGTTCAGTCATTTCTATCACCATAGATGGTCAACACATATATAATGTTTTGGCACATCTCAGAGATTCTATTAACGTAATGAAAATAGATACATTGAATCTACTATCTTTTCTAAGATTGTAATATACCAAAACTATCCTCCAAATGGTAAACACGTCCATTGTTATATCAGAGGGAGTCATAGGAGATGTAATGGTTACAGTTGAATCATGAGAACATCCAATAGACTTCATGATTTTACAACCTAAAAATTAGAAATATAGTTATCCAATTATTTTAGGAAGGCCTTGGATTTCTAATTTTATTACATTTGTTGATTCTAGGTCTGGAAATATGACTATATCAAATGGCTCTAAAGAAAAGAACATTTCCCTTTATCCTCCTACTCAGCCATACTTTAAAACTTATGAACATATGTGGATTAATGGACCAGATCCGAATTGCATGGTACATTATTATTTAGTAATGATTGTAGTAAAAAACCATGTGAATGAAATTAAAGAAGCATATAAGAGTTTTGATGAGCAGTTTAGTGTGGATCTGGAAAGAACCATTTTGTATTAGGAAAGAACCATTTTGGCTCCCGAAAGAATCATTTTGGCTATGGAAAGAACCATTTTGGTTCAATAAAGAACCATCATGGCTACAGAAAGCACCATTTGGACTACTGAAAGTGATAATGGGGTTGTAGAAGAAGGTATTTTAAAAATGTATGATAATTCTCCTTCTCAACCATATGCTTTTCATGAGAATAAAATTTCGAACGATTTTCATTGTACTTCAGCTACAGTCGTGTATTTTGAAAGAAAATTATATTCCACATGTTTCAACCCCATTTTTGTCTATTGAATTATCTGATGAATGAAAACAAGAAAGAAAATCTACCTAATATTAAACAAATGTCTATTCAGTTAGGGAAAGAATTAAACATTGGTACAAATCTAAATGGTGATAAAAAAATTGAACTTGTTGATGTTTTGAGAGATCATTCCAAATATTTTACATAGGATTATAATAATATGAAAGGAATATACCCTAGCATTTGTGCTCACCACATTTACATTGAATATGTTAAACCAATCAAATAGCCACAATGTAGGGTTAACCCAACACTCAAAGATATTGTTAAAAATGAAATTGAAAAACTATTGAAATTTAGATTCATCTATCTTATATATGATATTTAGTGAGTTTCCCCACTTGTTATAGTTCATAAGAATAATGGTAAATGGATAATATGTGTAGACTATAGGGAACATAACAAAGCTACAAAAAAGACTATTTCCCTCTTCCATTTATAGACCAAGTTTTGGATAATTTTGTGGTCAAGAAATATTTTTCCTTTTTGGATGGATTTAGTGGCTACAACTATATTTATATAGCTCTAGAAGATCAAGATAAAACCACTTTCACATGTCCTTTGGGAAATTTTGCATACAAAGTTTTTTCATTTGGTTGATGCCATGTACCTGCTAGTTTTCAAAGGGTGGTCTTAGCTATTTTTGCGGATCTCACTAATGATTGTGTTGAGATATACATGGATATTTTTCCATCTAAGGTGATAATTTTCAAGAATTTTTGAGTAATTTGAAGAAATTTTTAGTAAGATGTAAGAATCACCAACTCTCTTTGAGTAATGAGAAATTTTTAATTATGTTTTATCAAGGTATTGTTTTGGGTCATCATATCTCTGCTAGAGGTATTAGTATCAATAAATCATATTAATGTTAAGATATTTCTATGTCATGTAGGTTATTATAGAAGGTTAATCAAATATTTTATTAATAATTTTGCACCTATGTTATCTTTACTTACAAACGACTGTGTTTTTTAATAAAAATCTCAATGTCAAACAACCTTTGAATCCATAAAATATAAATTGACTACTGTTATAGTTTTGAGAGGACCCAATTGGGGGAAACCTTTTCATATCCACATTGGTACAATATAATTTTGTAATGGGGGTAGTACTTGGTCAAAAAGATGAAGAAGAACAAATGTATGCAATTTACTTAATCAACAAAAACTTGAACCCTATAGAGAAAAATTACACCGTAACTGAGAAATAATTCTTGGATGTTATTAATTCTCTTAATAAATCCAGACATTATGTTATTAGTTATAAAATATTTGTATACACATACCATTTAAGAATAAGGTATTTTATGAATAATCCAATAGTAGGGAGAAGGATTATCATATGGCTACTCCTTTTACAATAATTTGATCTAATAATAATTGATAAACTAGGGAAAACTAATGTTGTTGTTGATTTCCATTCAAAATTAAATGTTTCAAGTGAAGAAGATCCTATTGAATACCACTTTCTATATGAGCATATGTTAGAAATTTCAGCACACTCACCATGGTTTTATGATATTGCTAACTATCTTACCATAGGGAAGTGTCAAATTTATTTTACAAGCAAAGAAAGGAAACAATTAGTTTGAAACAATGCTACATATACATGGTGTAATGGAATTTTATTTAAGTGTGGTTTTGATATGGTTATTCATGGTTTTGTTAGGGAGGATGAATTGTATGACATCATCCAAGCTTTCCATGATGAACCAGGAGGATGAAATTATTCAATTAATAGGACAATTCACAAAATCCTTGGAACTGGATACTATTGGCCTTCACTGCATAAGAATGTCAAAAGATACATTTGGAAATTTGATGCATGTAAAAGGATGGGGATGTCTAATTTATCCACTAAAATTCCCCTTAATACTCAATTATTTTTAGTACCTTTTGAGAAGTGGGGAATTGATTTCTTGGACCAATAAACCCCCCATCTTATGGAAAAGAGTAGATGTTGGTGTGCACTAATTATGTCTAACATGATTAAGGCCTTTGTTGGAATCTATCATATCAAGCACCTGAAATCATCACAATATCATCCTCAGGCCAATGGACAAGTTTAAGTTATAAACAGAGAACTAGAAAATATTTTGACAAAGGTTGTAAATGTAACCATAAAAGATTGGGTATAAAAAAAATACCTGAGGTAGTTTGGGCTTACAATACAACATAGAAAACCACCATTGGATTTTTTCCATATGAACTTGTGTATGGGAAAAATCCACTACTTCCTATAGAATTTTAATTTCAAACCTTAAGGACATCATTAGAAGTAGGAATTGAGATTGATCCATCTCAAAAAGATAAGATTCTCTAGTTGAACTAGTGAGACAAGATGAGGATGGAATCCCAACAGTAGTCTTCCCTCATCCAACATCAAACAAATATTTGACATGAATTTCACATCAAGACTAAGAGGTTCAAAGAAGGAGACTGGGCCCTTTTGTTTGACTCAAAATACCAGTAATTAAAAGAAAATTTGAGGACTAAGTGGTTAGGGCCTATTAAATACACAGAGTATATAATAATGGATCAGTCATGTTACTACCCATTAATGGAGATAAAATAAATTTGCTAGTGAACGGACATAGAACGAGTATTTATCTCAAACATGAAAGCGAAGATGAATTTACAAAATAAATTCAGTCATGTGTTAGATCCAATTTCATGGAAGAATGTGATTTTTCCACACTAGTGTGTTAGGGGGTTCAAAACTTCAATAGAGCGAGAAAATTAGAATCTCAAATGGCAATATTCTCCCCCTTATTAAAAAAAATGCATACATACATACATACATATATATTCTAAAAATTAAAAATAATATCATGTAGATAATAAAGGTGGGTATGAGGAATTTTCTAACATACATATTAACCATAAATATTTTCAAATGCAGGATTAAAATCCAAAAATCAAAAGGAAACATGTTCAGTGAGGTAAAGTGCATCTATTCCTCTTGCCTATGAATTTTTAATTCTAAAACATCACATGCATTTGATTTAATGAGCAAAAAGAGAAAAATTAAATCAAAGTGATCAGGAATGATGAAAATTAGTTATGTATAAAGTTGGTAAGTATGAATAAGGGAAGTGATAGAATAAATATTATTTCAAGAATGCTATATTTAACTCCAGTATCCCAGAAGCGTGTCACATAATTACATACAAAATTATTGAGATATCATTGAAGAAAAAAAGAAATTATTGAGCGCTACCTAAGTGATTGAAGATTCAATTGAAAACATTCTCTAGAAAGAAGTTGTTATTGTTCTATGTGAAGGTCATTATTATTCCAAAAATTCCCCCTACTCACTTCCATAATATGGGGCATAAGAAGAAATAAAATCCTAAGTTATCATCATTTCTCTTACAAAATATAGTGGTTGATGAAATTTCTAGGAAGCAGGTTGGTTAAATTTTCTCCAAAAGTTTGGAGGGTATGATTCTGAGTTGGTTAGATAATTTGTTATGAATTTTGAAAAATTCCACACAATGGTTAGAGGGATGAAAATTAAAGTTAGTGACATTTTTATAAACACCATAAGTGGTCTCCCTGACTTCAGAATCAGAGTACCGTGGAATTATTCTATTAATTACCTTAGTCAACTCTTTCTTGATGAAGATGAACGACTCCCTAAAATTATACTTAACACCTACGGGATTCAAAAGGGTATAAAGAGGGAAATCCTACCCAATCCATGGATTTTTTTTGCTTCCTGTATTATAAAATATTTCACTTGTGATGGGCATCAATTCGTACTAGGAGGGGATACAATGAGACTTATAATTCATTTAAAACATGGGAAAAGAAATCTAGATATAAAATTTTACCTTCCAAGGTTTTTGTTTGATGCCATCAACACCATGGCCACAAAATATATTCAAGGTAAATCCTCACCAAAGCACCATTGTCTAATTCAACTAATCTGTAAGCATCATCTCTTAAATAATCCAAGAGGGGAGAAGGCATGTGAAGCATAATAGGAAACTTTTTGGGAAAAATCAAATGAATATCCTTGCATGCCTCTTCCACCTGTTGGTACCCAGATTTAATCTCCTTCACAGCTTGAGCAGCATCATGGATTTTAGAAGACACTCAGAGGTAGATAAATGATTTATATGTCATTTTTATAGCCGGGGAAGCAATTTATCTGACTTGTTAGCACTCAAGATTTGAAGAAGTGGGTAGCACCTTGAAAGGATTTTGATCTAATCCTCACTATTTTAGGTTGTGCCTTTCAACCAAGGTAAGAGAACCTATATTGCAGCCTCTATTTTGGGAAGGAGGTGGAGATATCCTTATACTGTGCATATTGTATGGAGATGGCCTTGGGAAAACATGATCAATTTTCCATTATTCAAACTCAACTGAGTTGTCACTACTAAATGATGGAAATGATTTCAAAACAAGGCTGAGGCTGCTAGAGACATGGTATGATCCTGATTTGCTTTGTGCATTTTTGTAAATAGATTATGTTCTTTTGTTGACACACAATGCAATGTAGGGGTAGTATGGGGTAGGATTATTTATTCTGAATGAAATTTTTTGGTGGGAGATTTTAGACAAGACTAACCAGAATTTTTCAAATTCTTTGAGGACCTTTGCAAGAAATTTGTAAGACCCACATAGAAGAATGCTTCAAAAAGGTTGAGATACTCCTTCAACCAGGATATGTGCACCAAATGGAGGCCCAGATCTGCACTCTTCCACACAATCTTTGATAACCTGCCACAAAATCTTGAAGCAGATGAACCAACAAAGCATCTAGAAATCTCTATTTTATCATGACCTAAGGTGCACCCAAAGGTTTACAACAATCTCAGAATTCAAGGAAGGTAAAGTGATTTTAAATTTGTTTATCTCTTTATCAAATGAAAGCTCTTCTGAATGTGAGACTGCAGATGCCACTAAACTATCAACAAGAAATGAGACCATGTATGATCAAAATATTTTTCAAACACAAGACTGCAACAGGAGCAAGAAACACAAATTAAAAACATTCTGGAACATAAGTGCATGCAAATTTTGCCAAGAGACAACACAAAATAATCCATAAATGATCAAATTTATCAGTAGGGGAATGTTATAAGAACAATCTCAGAGCTTGTTGATGGCTTTACAACTAAAACCAACTCAACATGATACAAATCAGATGCAAAAGGAATTAGAAATGGTTCTCAGGTGGTTTCTCAGAGAATGGGCTTCTTCCCAGATTTTCCCATGAAATTCTAAGTTTCTCTGACCATTTGCATTTCTCAAAAATGCATTATATATCTCTTGCCACATTGGAGCCTTATTTCCCAAGAAAAGAATATGCCAAGGGATCAATTTTGTTACAACAATTCCTCATGATTCACTGAAAAATGACATTTAACAGATTCACAACAAAAGTTGCCAAGTGTTTTAAAAAGGTTGAATCATTACAAATATTCAGATCATTATCCTTCCTGGAGGCATGTTTTTCATCATCCAAGCATGCAGATGCCTTTCCACTCATCATTTCACCCTTTTTTCTTTCCAAATTACCTCTATAACTTTCAATTTGACATTTCACGTCTTTGAACAGATTAGGGAAAAGTTTCATTTCAAAAACATCTCAGATCTACAAATTAATCCATAAAACCACTTGCATTGATCTTTGCAGGCACAAAGGACACAAATTCACCAAAAATTTGATGAAAAATGATGCAAAATTCACATTTCCACACTTCCTGGAGAAAAATGGCGGCCAAAAATGAAAATGTATAGTTACCCTTGATCTGCTCTTTCTCCTTCAATTTGGGCCCTCCACGTGTCAAAATATGATTGGGAATGAATTTGGGCTCACTTTTTGACTTTTTAACATTTTTGGAAAAATGGAAAAAATTGACTTTTTCCTCCGCCCCTCCACCCTTGAAATTTGGTGATGACACGTGCCATATGGTGGGTCCCATTGGGATCACACTTCAATTCTGTGCATTTTGACCTTTTTTGGAAATTTGGAAAATTTTCACTTTTTGCCCCATGGGCCTGCACCTCCGCCTTTGCCCTTGACACGTGTCATGCTCTCTATCGCTAAAATTTTGTGGGCTTATTTCATGTTTTGACCCCTTTTTTCACCAAGGGAAAATTTTAATTTTTCTTCCGTGGGCCCGCGCCTCCGATTCCTCCTTGCCACGTGTCGCCTTGTGGTTCGTTCGCGGGCCAACTCTTTCAAATTTCCACACTAGAGTCTTTTTGCAAAAGGGAAAAATTCCCTTTTTCCTCTGCCAGCCGCACTGACCTCGCTTTTCCCGCCACATGTCCATTGCTAATTGGAGCGGAGATGCATCCCATTTTTTAACTTTAGAAAACAAAGCTAAAAAATCATTAAGTTTTCCATCGGCCCGCTCCTCCTTTGACTTTCAAAATTGGCCACGTGTCATACCTGGATTGGTTGTGGAACTTCGGCCCAAGTTTTGACTTTGATCCATTTGAAGTTAAAACTTCAAAGTCACCAAGAAATCTACCCCCCCCATTCTGACTTCTCATGGACACGTGTCCACCTGTGATTGGCCATAAGGGGCATGCTCCAAATTTCACCTTAGCTTTTTCTGCCAAAAGGGAAAAAAATTCCTTCTACCTCCGGTGGCCCACACTTCCCCGCTCCTCACACGTGCTGCCATGTGTCCACCCCCTGCTCCATTGCGGACCCGTAGGCCCTTATACAACTTTTTTCCCCTCGCCAAAAAAGGAAAAATTTGCCTAAGTTCCCTACCCGGCCTTCCATTCCGCCCTGGCACAAGAACATGACACGTGTCCCTCCTCTGGGACCTGCGGGGTTGCGGGGAAAAAATGTGAAATTTTCCAAAGGCAAAAAACATTAAGTTTTTATAGAAAACCCGCTGATCCTTGTCCAACCAGAAGCGGCCACATAGGAGGAGAATTTTGAGCTTAATTTTGATGGGCAAATGACACCCGTACAACCGTCAAAAAATGTAGAATTTGCCAGAGATGCCCGAATTCAATTTTTTTCTTCGTGGGTGAAGGATTTTTTGCTCAAAAAATAAGGGGAAATTGATTTTAAAGCAATTTTCGACCATGGGATTAAAGGATTTTTGAATACAAAAAGCAAAAAATGAACAAACACGAGCTCCACATGCCGAGAAAATGGAAAAAATGACAGAGGCCCGTGGATTTGGAAATTTAGGGCACAATGTAAGGCACACATGTATTTTTCCTTCAAAATGGGGCAAAATAATAAGTTTGTGAGCCTTTGAAATCATTCAAACTAGAGAACAAAGTTTGCAGACCACCCAGTTTGAAGAAAAACATTTTAGAGCATGCAAACCAATGGGGAAAGATGGGAAAATAACAGAGGATCAAAATGGACACCAACATCGGCTCCAACTCAGGGATGGGCACTCCCAGTGAGTGCCACAAGAACAATAAGTAGACCAAGTGCCAAAATAATCCATTGGGAAAAGGATTCATGAGCCAAAATCACCAAAAACCAGCTGAGAACCCAACAAAAATGGCTGCCACACACCAAGGCAAACCACAAACCGACAAAACACCAAAAACAGAGTGAAAAACCAAACACTATACACTGTACAAGTTGGTGCATACCTCAAATTTGGGGATTAATCCAAGAAATGCTTCAGATGCCTGCCATTAACAGGCATTTCAAGCAATTCCCCATCTAAATCTTTGAGAAAAAAGGTATTCTCACCAATTCTGATATCAATGGAGTAAGGGCCCATCCATAATGCATCAAATTTTCCATGTTTTCCCTTATCCTCATTTCTGCTATCCCACAACAAAACCAGATCTCCAATATTGAAGGCCCTAGGAGTGACCTTCTTGTCAAACAATCTTTTCAACTTCTCTCTAAATTTGATATGCCTCTGGTGGGATGCTCTTCTCTCTTCATCTAGCTCCACAATCTGATTAATCCTTGCTTCATATGGATTGAGCTCTTGATCTTCCAAGTTGTTGAACAAACTGAAATGAAGATAATTACATATGTAAGGGCAGTAAAGCCTGAGTTCCATATACCAATTCAAATGGGCTCATACCAGTAGCTCTTTTAGGAGTGATTCTATCAGCCCAAACTACAAATTTCAGTTGTTCACCCCATTTTCTCTTGTTCAACTCCAAGGTTCTTCTAATGATCTTCAATAAATTCTTATTGTTGGACTCAGCTTGTCCATTTCCTTGGGGGATTATAGTTTGAAGAATAAGTCAGATTGGTTCCATACTCCTTGCACATTGCCATCAAAGGTTTAGCTCTGAAACACATGGCATTATCAGCAACAATCTTGACTGGCACACCAAATCTGCA
Source organism: Taxus chinensis (assembly GCA_019776745.2). Classification (NCBI taxonomy): domain Eukaryota; kingdom Viridiplantae; phylum Streptophyta; class Pinopsida; order Cupressales; family Taxaceae; genus Taxus; species Taxus chinensis. The sequence continues at coordinate 853,641,531 of CM034146.1, forward strand.
TATGATATTATTCAACAAGAAGTCCATAACAACTTGGTGTGTTGCTTTCTTGGTGGGGATTGCCTCTACCCACTTGGTGAAGTAATCTGTGGCTACAAGAATCCACTTATGTCCAGCACTAGAAGGGTCTGAAATCTCACCAATGAAGTCCATTCCCCACTATTTGAAAGGAGCTTCAATTGATACAGGCTGCAAAGGAAGGGAGCCTGAAGCTTTCATTCTTCCAGAGAAATGTTGGCAGCTTTCACATTTTCTAATCAGCATGGTTGCATCTTTGAAGAGAGTAGGCCACCAATAACTAGCTCTCAAAACTTTGTGTGTTGTAACCCTTCCAGCAAAGTGTCCTCCACAAACTCCCCCATGGAAATCAGCAATTACTTTGGGAGCTTCATCTTCAGTTACACATTTCAAGAGGACACCTTCAGGGTTCTTCCAAGCCAGCCCAAAGTCAGTGATGATGTATTTTTGAGAAGCCAGCTTGAGGGCTCTTTTATTATTTTTATTTAAATGATCAGGACAGCATAGGTGTCTGAGGTAAAAGATTATATCCTTGTACCACTCAGAACTTACCAATTTCCCAAGAACATCTGCCCTTTCTTCCTCTACTTCATTCACTTCCACAGTCTGCAAGTTGCTCTTAGCCATGAGCTTAGCAAGACCCAAACCTCTTACCAACTTTGTGGTTTGGATGTCCATATCATACTCTTACAGTTTGTTCACCCATCTACATCTTTTACTTGAGATCTCCATCTCTGATAAGATGTCTTTTACCATGGTGTGGGGAACATAAGCAACAACTTTTGAACTTAAAATATAAGGCCTGAAAACCTTTGTTGCTTTCACCAAGGCAAATGCTTTTTTTTCCATGATTGTATACTTTAACTCAGTAGCTTGTAAAGCCTTGCTAAAGAAGGCAATAGGCCTCTCAGCCCCATCTTCATCCTTTTGGAGCAAAACAGATGCAATAGTATTTTCAGAAGCAAAGGAGAAGATTTGGAAAGGCTTCTTATAATTCGGAGCTGCCAAGACAGGTGCATGTTTAAGTGCCTCTTTGATTCCTTCAAAATCCTGAATAGCAGCCTCCTCCCACTTGATAACTTGATCTTTCTTTAACATGCATGTGATAGGAAGAGTCAACTCAACAAAATTGGACACAAACCTTCTAATGAAATTGATTTGCCCAAAGAAAGATTGGATGCCCTTCTTTGTTCTTGGAATTGGCACCTTGCTGATTGCTTCTACTCTCTCTAGGATCAATCATGACACCAGCCTTTGAAACAATATGACCAAGCAGCTTGGCCTTTTGCACCCCAAAGTGACACTTCTTTGGATTGAGAGAGATTCCAAATTCTCTACATCTGATCAACATTCTTTCCAAATGTTGCAAGTGATCTTTTCTACTCCTTGAAAATACAGTCACATCATCCTGATAAACTGCAATGAAGTCATTTATATAACCAAAAAAAGCAACATCCATTGCTCTTTGAAAGGTAGCTCCAGCATTCATGAGACCAAAAGGCATTCTCACATAAACATATGTTCCCCAAGGAGTGGTAAAGGTAGTTTTAAATCTTTCTGACTCCTTGACAACAACCTGATTGTAGCCAGAGAAACCATCCAAGGTGGACAACAATTCAGATCCAGTCACTAACTACAACATGTTCTCCATGTTTGGAAAAGGATAATTGTCTTTCAATGAAGCTCTATTCAGATTTCTAAAGTCTACACAAAGTCTGATATCTCCATTCTTCTTTCTGACTGGCACAAGGTTTGCAACCCAAGATGAATACCTTGTGGGCTGAATGATCCCTCCCTCCTTCAGTTTCTTCAATTCATCTTGCATTTTCATGGAGAGGAGTGGATTAATTGGCCTTTTCTTCTGTCTGAATGGTTTGGCACTTTTCTCAAGAGGGATCTCATGCTGAAATAAGTCTTCTCTATATGCATTCAACTCTGAATATGACCAGGCAAGGCAGTCTTGATATTGTTTCAACAATTGGAGGTAGGATTGTTTTTCATCTTTGTTTAAACTACTGCCCAACCAAACTTTTCTTGGTTTTTCCTTTGTTCCCAAGTCATGCTCTTCCACATCCCTTGAGGTAGATATGTTTCTATTTATGATGCAATCAGCATTGCTAAAATTTGACTCAAGAGCAACAAGACCTCTAGGAATGGTGTTAGTTTTCAATTGGATAATATCTTTTCCAAAAAAAGTCTCTCTTCCTTTAGTCACACACACCATTGGTTCCCAATCAATATGTTGATCTACAAACTCACCTTGATTTTGTAAGAACCTTTGCACTTGAGCATCATCATCAAACACTTGCCAATGCTTGATGTTGTCAGGGACAGCTGGCCTAGTTAACACTTCAACATTGTACTCACAATAAGGTGAAATGGTGTAATCTCCAAATCTTGACCCCAACACTACCAACTTGTCAGCAACAGCATTCAAACTTCTGTCATGGTGCACAATATTGAAGGAATCAAACATCTCAATTAGATCCCAAACTACATGCTTATACTGCTTCATCCACTGATTTTTTGTAGCATACAATTTTCTTATTTGTTTGACAACTAGCTCTGAATCTCCCTTTGCAATGATGTCCTTGACACCATACTTCCATGCAATTCTCAGACCCAACAACAAGGCTTCATACTCAGCAATGTTGTTAGTACATTCAAAATTAAGCTTGAAGGAAAAAACAAATTCTTCCAAGCTAGGAGAAATCAGAATTACACCAGCACCATTTCCAAATTTGGAGCAAGCTCCATCAAATAGCAAGGTCCAAGGAGAACATACTGTTCAAGGCACTTTGACTGATCCATTTTGTGTTCTTTTCCATCAGCAAAACCAATAAAATTATCAGCATCAACATCAGCAAATAATACTTCATAAGAAGCATTGTTAGGGTCCTCAATTAGATGCAACATTTTCTTTTCTCCATAGAGCTTGACAAGGCTGCCCTCAATGGGAATGGTGGAAAAATACATATCCATTTGGACACTCCCTCCAACACTTGCAGCCCACTTTCTTGACAATAACATACCCCATTTGGCAGGGCAATCAACAATCACAACATCCAATTTTAAATTCCTCCTGGGATAAGATGCAAGCTGCACTACCAAACCCTTCACACAACCAACAACCGACACTTCTCTTGAGTCCATGGCAGTACATTTTCCATAGGCTATTGTCACTTTGATATCCAACTCATTCATGACTTCTAGAGGCATGACATTACATGATGCACTGGAATCAAACATACAATTGTGAAGTAGCCTATCCTTTATGATCAAAGTTGTGAAGAATGGATCAACATTCAATTGGGAATCAACCAAGGATGTCCCCAAATATACCTCAGGTGTCTCTCCAAGATCTTCTACTACTGGTGGTGTTTCAAGGTCAGCAATGATTTGAGGAGGAGTTTCAACAACATTTACATTTCTGCCTGGAGTAGTCTTCTCTTCTTTCAACCCTAAGTACTCAAATGCTCTCTTCTTATGCTCAGGAATCCTAAGAAACTCAATGATTGGAACACTCACTTTGATTTGGCTCAATACTTGGGCTATGTCATAGGGAACACTCTTTGGAAAAACAGCATTGGAAGGGAGACAAGAAGATTCATTTGATGGCAAGGGATTCTTGGCAGCTTGGGCATGAGGAGGACTGTAATTTTTTCTTGGGACAGCAGAGCTTTTGGCAAGTGTTTCTCTTCTAGGAGCTTCTTTTGGAATGCTTGTGAGCAAGGGTGTTTTAGGTTTGGCTTGAGGCCCAACTCCTTTAACAACTTTGCTTCTAGTGTTATAATATTTCTCTTGAGCTACAACAACATTCATCAACAATTGTCTATCTTCCTCTGAAGGAATACCACCATCATACTTCTTAATCATCAAAGCTCTTAAGTATTCAAAGTCATTGTTAGGAATTTCAAAAGCTTGCACTACATCAACTTCAAGAGTATGAGGGGGAAGAAAGACTTGTACCCATTTGATGCAATCCCAAAAATTTGCAGCTGTCCTTGCACTTATCACTTCAGTAGATGTTGCTCCTCCTTGTGAGCTTGAAGAACAGCCCACCATGCAAATATCATCATCAGTACCATCATCATTATTAGCTTCACCTTCTTGCTGGTCCACTTCACATGGAGGATGGGGTAGAAAACACCTATCACACCAATCAATATCAGCAACTTCTTCAACAACAGCAACCCTAGCAGTTAGGGGATCAGGTAACACTCTTCCTTCACGTGCTTGAGGATGTCTATTTGCAGACCCCATGGGTCCTTTTCCTCTATCATCTACCCTTTGATCACCTCTAGGATGATTGGAAAATCTGTCATGGTTTTGTGCTCTTGGCTGACCTTGTGAAGTTTTCCCAATTCCTTTCTCAGCTCTTGCCAACTTATATGAGATTTCTTTGACAGCCCCTGCCAAAGTTTTCACAACCTCCTCTAAATCAGCACCCTTGCTAGCTTGAGGTTTTTCAGGGTTTATCAACTTTACACCATCTCTCTTGAGAGGTTTCCCAATTACTTTGATATTGTTTTCAATTTGAAGTGCCATGGTGAAAGCTTTCCTTAGATTGGTAGGGTTCTTGTCTCTTAGGTAATAGGCTACCTTTTTATCAAATGCATCTGCATATTTGATTAAACAAGATTCATCACAAGGCCTCAGATTAACATGGCAGCCTTCTCAAAGTTTTGTTAAACCTTGTGTTGAAGTCATGGACTGATTCATTGGGGTTCTTCTTGATATTCTCAAATTCAGACAAGAGAAATCTAGGATCAGTCTTGTCACCATATTGCAACCTAAATGCATTCTTCATCTCAGTCCAAGAATCAATTGAATTATCAGGTAGAGCCTTGTACCAATCCCTAGCATCCTCTTCTAGTGTATGAATGAAAAATTTAATATACACATCTTCAAACTCTATCTCAAAATATTCCATCATGTTAACAAAAAGTTTGAGATGTTGATCACCAGTTATTGCATTGTTACCTTGGAATTTTGGCAATCTATTTCTGACATCTTGTGGGACAGCATTTGGGTAACCATCCATTCCTCTAAATTCTATAGGACCAAAGGTGTTAACAACAAATGGAGGTCTAGGCTGAGCCATATTTTTTGGTGGAGGTGATCTTGGGGGTGACACAAGCTGATGAGGAGTGCAAGGTCTTTGGGGCTCAAGAATGTGATTCACAAGACTGGTATTCTCTAAGTGCTGATTTTCTTGGAAAGTTTTATTTGAATTGAAACACAGAGGTGCAGATTGGAGAAGGAACTTACCAAGTACAGCAGAAGGACCTTCACTAGCTGAGGTAAACAAGTTTATGAGAGGATTTCTTGAATCAGAATCACTTGAAGAAGAGTGATAATCCTCTACCAAAGGCTGATCTCTCTCACCAATGGATATATCTTTTCCTGATGTCTGACCTTTAACAACTTTCCAAACTCTTCTCCCTTCCAACTCTGAGTTTCTTGAATCTGTAAACAACTTCTTAGTAGAGTCTCTAAGGAAGAGAGATCTTCTTCCTTCCAGTTTTGTAGAGATTAGCAACACCAAAGTAAATGACATAAAGGTTAAGACACTGGTACTTATCAAGATCAGAACAGCATGGAGTCGCCACTAAGGAATTTCACCCTAGTTGTGCAAATGCACTAAAATACTCTGTCAAATATCTATCAGCACTGAAAATCTTGCCAAACTTTATAGATCAGACCTTCCTTTCTTTGAATTTATCAATCACAAATGCAAATGAAGTGCAACTACTACTGGAAACTGATAAAATTGCAGGCAGAACTTATATCTTCACTTAATCCTTACAAATCTGATTATAAAATGATGCTTCAACAATGTATTTACATGCAGAATTTGCAAGGGACTTTACCAGGGTTTGATATGCATTCAAATATCTCAAATATGTATGCACATGGATCAGATTGAACTAAGAGAATATCAAACTCAGAACTCTACTCTTCATTCCAATCTTATAAATCTGATCAGAAGATGATACTCAGATTTTGTAATTACACATAAATCACACAAGAAGTATTACCAGGGATCTGAAATACTGAAATATTGAATAATGTCCCTGGCAACGATGCCATTTGGGTGTTGGTAATAGACATTTAATCTCCTTCACAACTTGATTTCCCAGAATTCAATCATGGATTTTACAAGACACTCAGAGGTAGATATTTCCCAGGAATTCAAATGATTTATATGTCAACTTGAGCAGCATTTTGTAGCTCAGGGAAGCAATTTATCTGACTTGTTAGCACTCAAGATTTGAAGAAGTGGGTAGCACCTTGAAAGGATTTTGATCTAATCCTCACTATTTTAGGTTGTGCCTTTCAACCAAGGTAAGAGAACCTATATTGCAGCCTCTTTTTTGTGAAGGAGGTGGAGATATCCTTATACTGTGCATATTGTATGGAGATGGCCTTGGGAAAACATGATCAATTTTCCATTATTCAAACTCAACAGAGTTGTCACTACTAAATGATGGAAATGCTTTCAAGACAAGGCTGAGGCTGCTAGAGACATGGTATGATCCTGATTTGCTTTGTGCATTTTTGTAAATAGATTATGTTCTTTTGTTGACACACAATGCAATGCAGGGGTAGTATGGGGTAGGATTAGTTATTCTGAATGAATTTTTTGGTGGGAGATTTTAGACAAGACTAACCAGAATTTTCCAAATTCTTTGAGGACCTTTGCAAGAAATTTGTAAGACCCACACAACAGAATGCTTCAAAAAGGTTAAGATACTCCTTCAACCAGGATATGTGCACCAAATGGAGGCCCAGATCTGCACTCTTCCACACAATATTTGATAACCTACCACAAAATCTTGAAGCAGATGAACCAACAAAGCATCCAGAAATCTCTATTTTATCATGACCTAAGGTGCACCCAAAGGTTTACAACAATCTCAGAATTCAAGGAAGGTAAAGTGATTTTAAATCTGTTTATCTCTTTATCAGATGAAAGCTCTTCTGAATGTGAGACTGCAGATGCCACTAAACTATCAACAAGAAATGAGACCATGTATGATCAAAAGAGTTTTCAAACACAAGACTACAACAGGAGCAAGAAACACAAATTAAAAACATTCTGGAACATAAGTGCATGCAAATTTTGCCAAGAGACAACACAAAATAATCTAGAAATGATCAAATTTATCAGCAAGGGAATGTTATAAGAACAATCTCAGAGCTTGTTGATGGCTTTACAACTGAAACCAACTCAACATGATACAAATCTGATGCAAAAGGAATTAGAAATGGTTCTCAGGTGGTTTCTCAGAGAATGGGCTTCTTCCCAGATTTTCCCTGTGAAATTCTAAGTTTCTCTGACCATTTGCATTTCTCAAAAATGCATTATATATCTCTTGCCACATTGGAGCCTTCTTTCCCAAGAAAAGAATATGCCAAGGGATCAAGTTTGTTACAACAATTCCTCATGATTCACTAAAAATGACATTTAACAATTCGCAACAAAGTTGCCAAGTGTTTAAAAAGGTTGAATCATTACAAATATTTGGATCATTATCCTTCCTGGAGGCACGTTTTTCATCATCAAGGCATGCAGATGCCTTTCCACTCATCATTTCACCTTTTTCACCTTTTAAAATTTACCTCTGTAACTTTCAATTTGACATTTCACGTGTTTGGACAGATTAGGGAAAAATTTCATTTCAAAAACACCTCAAATCTACAAATTAATCCATAAAACCACTTGCATTGATCTTTGCAGGCACAAAGGACACAAATTCACCAAAAATTTGATGAAAAATGATGCAAAATTCACATTTCCACACTTCCTGGAGCAAAAATGGCGGCCAAAAATGAAAATGTACAGTTACCCTTGATCTGCTCTTTCTCCTTCAATTTGGGCCCTCCACGTGTCAAAATATGATTGGGAATGAATTGGGCTCACTTTTTGACTTTTTAACATTTTTGGAAAAATGGAAAAATTTGAATTTTTTCTCCACCCCTCCGCCCTTGAAATTTGGTGATGACACGTGGCATATGGTGGGTCCCATTGGGATCACGTGCGCTTCAATTCTGCGTGTTTTGACCTTTTTTGGAAATTTGGAAAATTTTCACTTTTTTCCCCATGGGCCTGCACCTCTACCTTTGCCCTTGACATGTGTCATGCTCTCTATCACTAAAAAACCACAGGCTTATTTCATGTTTTGACCCCTTTTTTTCGCCAAGGGAAAATTTTCAATTTTTCTTCCATGGGCCCGCGCCTCCGATTTCTCCCTCCACGTGTCTCGATGATTTTTCATGGGGCCATGTCCCTTCAAATTTCCATCATACCTCTTTTTGCAAAAGGGAAAAAATTTCCCTTTTTGCTGGTGGCCACCAACCCGTTCTACCTTCGCCACGTGTCCATCGCTGGATTGGAGCAGAGATGCATCCCATTTTTTAACTTTAGAAAACAAAGCTAAAAAATCATTAAGTTTTCCATCGGCCCGCTCCTCTTTTGACTTTCAAAATTGGCCACATGTCACACCTGGATTGGTTGCATGGAACTTCAGCCCAAGTTTTGAATTTGATCCATTTGAAGTTAAAACTTCAAAGTCACCAAGAAATCCACCCCCCCATTCTGACTTTCATGGACATGTGTCCACCTGTGATTGGCCATGGGGTAATGCTCCAAAATTTCACCTTAGCTTTTTCTGCCAAAAGGGAAAAAAATTCCTTCTACCTCTGGCAGACCCGCACTCTCCTCCATGTCACCTTCCACGTGTCCACCCCTCACTCCATTGCAGACCCATGGGCCCTTCTACAACTTTTTCCCCTTCGCCAAAAAAGGCAAAAATTTTCCTAAGTTCCCTGACCAGCCTTCCCATTCCACCCTGGCACAAGAACATGACACGTGTCCCTCCTCTGGGACCTGCAGGGTTGTGGGGGAAAATTGTGAAATTTTCCAAAGGCCAAAAAATGTTAAGTTTTATAGAAAACCCACCGATCCTTGTCCAACCAGAAGCGTCCACGTAGGAGGAGAATTTTGAGATTAATTTTGACAGGCAAATGACACCCGTATGACAGTCAAAAACACAGAATTTACCAAAGATGCCCGAATTTGATTTTTTCTTCTTGGGTGAGGGATTTTTTGCTCAAAAAACAAGGGGAAATTGATTTTATGCAAGTTTCGACCATGGGGATAGATATTTTGAGGGAAAATACAGCATGAAACAAATAAACTTGAGCTCCACAGGCTAGAAAAAATGGAAAAAATGACCAAGGCCCATGGATTTGGAAAAATTAGGGCACAAAATAAGGCAAACTTGGGTGTTTCTTCACAAATGAGGCATGGAAAATGATTTTCAAATGAGCCTTTAAGGCATGGGAATAGAGGCAGCAACTTCATTTCACCCATTAAAACTATAGAAAACATTTTTAGAGATGCAGAGTGAAAGGAAAATTAGGGGAAAATAATAGAGGATCAAAATGGATACCAACACCACCCATGGGGTTTCTTCAATAGTTGATGGCACCTCACACCAATCTAGTCATGAACCTCAAAAATCAAAGAATACAAGAACAAGCCTGAGTTATGAGTTGAAGGAAATTTTGATTAAAGATGAACAAATGATGAAAAAAGGGATTCTAGTCCCATAATCTCAAAGAAAAGGATCAAGGTATAGGCATCCTCTCAAAACTATGCAAGAAGAAAGAGAAAACATGTTCTGATAGATGAAAGGGTTGCCTAAACCTTGGAATAATTGACCCACACTGAGACACCTGAAGCTTTGGAACCTAGATCTCCTACTCCAGAAATAGAAAGTGGGGATCCAAAAATAAATGAGTCAACTCTAGAAATGGAGGAGGAAGCTCTAGAAACAAAAGGTGGAGCTCCAAAAATGGAAAGTACTACTCCAGAAATCAAGGATCGAGCTCCAGAAATGATAGAAGAAATATGTAAGGAACAAAAAGGAGGTCCCTTTTCTTCTAAACACATTTCTAAAGTAAAAGAACCATTCGTTTTTTAGGAAGAGGCTGATCCTTTTTAATCATGATGAATAAAAAAGGAATAACAAAGAGAACTTCAACATGTAATCATGTTATCAAGAGTTGAATCCATCATCAGAGAACAAAAACAATATATTGAATTGATGAGGGAAAAATTGAAAGGTATGGAAGAAGTTAACTCTTCTTTGAAAAATGAACTTTAGAAGATAAATTCTCAAAATTTAGACAAAGAAAAGAGCATTTCTTATTTGAGTCTAGAAGTTATAGATTTAAGGAAACAAAAATATATTCGGCTATAATATTGGACTAACTTAAATGATGATCAACCAAAGTTTGTGAATAATATAAGAAACTCCTTCATGAAAATAAGATTGTAAAAGAGAAATTTGAGTCCAGTCATGATTAAAAAAAAGTTAGATTATAAACTTGGAATTATTCCATAAAATTCTATCTTACAGAAGGCCAACTTTAGTTTGTAACATATTTCTTCAAGAACAATTATACTTTTTATAGCTCCTCATATTGTGTTATGACCTACATAATGAAATAGTTGACGCAAATAATTTTATGGATGCCTACAAGACCAGTGCCAAGGAACACCAAAATCTACTATTTTGAACTATTTTTTTGTAACATGGTTATTCCTAATGGACCATATTTCATGCTCAATTTGCATATGGGAAAAAATTAGTTAAAATATTTTAAATCCTTGCTATATAATCAAATTTTATGGCATAAAAACACTAATGATTTACTTAATAGGGAAAGTACCATTGGGTTCTTAATAAGGCCTCAACATGCAAGTGCAGAACAAATGAGGAGAAACTTCAAAGCCTACTATTACCAACCTAAGTTTCTACAGATACAACCATATATTATGGAGGAATGCATTAACAACTTCATCTCTTACAGTAAGGAACATTATGAGAAGATGTTCCTACATGCAATATAAGATGGGAAACTCTAAACATTCCATTGAAAAATAAAGAAGTAATCTCTCCACAAAATCTCTCATGGAGCATGAGGAGAGCAAGAGAAATTTTACAAATCCTTTAGGATTTGGAATAAGAAGAAAATGATGAATGGATGAGAATGAGGCCTAGATCACTTTTAGTTCTCATTCCTATGAAATCGTGGAAAAATACTACACAACAATACGAGGAACATTTTAAAGAATGGACAGACTCATTCTATGAGCATAGGGGATTAAAGATTATAACTTCAATTAGATATTCAAACAAATATGAAGAATTTAATATGGCGCAAAGACTTGAGCAAAGGGTAATGCAACACTATTTTTAAAGAGGACTTACAAAAGGTAAAGTGCATGGGAGATAATAAGTCTATTGATTGACCCATTACATCACAAATTATAACACATTTTCTTCTAAACACATTGATAAATGCATGTGATGGTTGAAATTTATTAGGTCCAAAGTAGGCAATAATGCATTTTATTCTTGTTGAATATTCTGGACTAATGATTATGATTTTTTCCAACTAATTGTCTTGAATATATACAAAGTGATGTGTTCATGGTAATTAATTCATGTTGACTGTTGATGTTAGTTGTCACAATCTAGGTTGACATGGTATCCTCCACCATAAGGATCAAATAAAAATGTAATGAAGACTAGAAACATGGAACCTTATTCCTGGCACTCTTTTTATGTATTGTAATAAAATTCCAAAATTTTCCTCATATACAATCACCTAGATTCTTGGTCATGTGTTGGAGGAATGAGATATAAAATTATAGTCTTTACCAGTTTGATGGGAGAGAGGGAGGAAATGAATAGATAGAAATAGAGATAGAAGTATGTAAGAGAATGTTTCTTTTGTAAGTGATTTCTGGTTATCTATAAGCAACTCTTTTTTATCAATAAAGACATGTTGTTTTGAAACAATTGTGTTGAAAAACAAACCAAGGAAGAGTAAGGGCCCACTCAACCAAGGACTTGGCTTGTTGTATTGGTATTTATGTTCCTATTTTCCTATAATCTTGAATTCTAAGTGGGATTGATGATAAATTCTTCTAGTATTACTATATTACAGTTTGATTATCGTTTATTTCACTGTGTTTTATTTACACAGTGCTTTCAATTTTTGTAAATTTCCTTTCAAAGTAATTTTATTTCATGTAAGATTTATTTATGAGTATTTTCAATTATAGCAAGTCTTGTTTTAGATTATTTTCATTCTACAAAAGCATTTCCTTTTTCCATGTTGATTTCAGTAGATTAAAAGTTATTTAATTTTAAATAGATTAGAATTTTTAAATTTTTAGTTTTTATTCAAACAGAATAATGACCCAAGAAAATAATCAAATCACCCAATAAAACACCAAAAATACTAATGTCAGTTATATATTCTTCTTATACTCTATATATTGGCTTGGGAACATCCTTGGTTATAATGACATTGTTAGGACCATATTTTATTATTTTCTTCATTCTTTATGTCCTAAATCACTTAGTATTATTTAATCATGATTCACTATTCTTTAGAGGAGTGGAGGGAATTATACAAAGGTTTTCTTGGGGTATAAGTAGAGGAGCATGCAAGAAGTAGCCACATAAAAAAGGGAGAGGAAGCATGCACGTAAGAAGAAAATTGTAAGAACGCAAGAGAAATCAAAAAGAGGATGTAGTACAAGATAATATCAAAGAAAGGACATGCAGATAAGAAAAAGATAAGGATAAACATGAGTCTGAAAGTGGACTTAAAATTCAATTTTTAACATCTGAATGAAGCTAATAGAGGAATTGGATAAGGCCAAGAGTAAGTAGCATATTATAGGGATGATCAACATGCAAAGGGGTTTTAGATCGGTGAAAGGATAATTTTAGTTATCGACTGAATGTAACATATAACTGGAGTTGTAAACTCAAAGACTATTATTAGATTTTGTAAGACTAGTGAAGGACAAGTTCCCAACAGTATAAATATCCTTGAAGGGGTCTAGTTTAGAGATGTGCAGGTGTGTATGTATGTATGTGAGTATGAATATGGTATGTGCATAAGAAGATAGAGGATTAAGATGCAAATGACTTATACTTGCATTTTGGGCTATTAGATGGCTAGAACTTATAACTATACAATAATTAATATACAAAAATTATGTCTAGCCTATGCATGGTAATGCTATGTTTTTGACATATTAGTAATACATGTCTAATTGCTAAACTAACAATTCAATCCATTCACTTCACTCTTGTTAAAATATTATGGGACCTTGAAACTCCTTGCACTTCAAGTGAGTTCGCCTTAGTTTATCTAAGCATGATTTACCAAAATGATAGTGAGGAAAACTTGTGTGTCACTGACCCAGTAATGATGTGTGCATAGGGTAAGAATAAAAATAGAATCCAACATTTTAGTTCCATTTTTAGGACCTTTCAATAAAATGTAAGGATGAAGTGGAAAAAAGATGCATCGTCTAACACATGAGAACTTCAAATCCTGACTACATGTTGTTGAGGATGCTTTCACAAAGCATCATTTGATTTATAAGGATTTTTCCCGAAGGAAATGGGTCAATACTAATATTTATGATGCACTATGTGATACATTTTTCTGTGAGCTTCCGGTACACATACATACTTGGTTAGTTGCTTATTGTTTGGGAAAAGTGGGAATTTTAGTAGGAAACATCCTTAGACCTCTGAGCGCATGAAGAAACTAGCACAATACAATGTGACTTGGATACTCATGGTAGTTCACTGGTGGAATGGTACACTTTGTAGCTATATCCTTGAATATTCAGTATCAACATTTTTTTATGTAGACGAAGCACGATATACATTTTTCAAGGATCCATGTGGATCGTACTTATAATACCTACCATTGGAGATTAAGAATATGATTATTGATATAGGAATCGACACTTTCCCAAAGGAAGGCTAAATGTTCCATGGCATGGGTGGTATAGGACATAGGAATATATTAGGGATAAGTTATGGATTCTCCAAACAAACACACTCTTAGGAGGAGGTGATTTGAAGAGAAAAGGAACAAGGCATTGGAAAGAGAGATAATACATCTACGTGAATCAACTCCAGGAACTACAAGCTATGACCAAAAATATTGGCTAAGGTAGGGAGAGAGTAGTAAAAACAAGGAGCTCTAGGAAGGAATACTCATGCATTAAGAGAGTATATAGGATCCATAGGATGAGGAAGGATAATATAACATAAATGGCATCCTGATCTACCCTATTGCACTTACTCATGTAATTAGGTCAACTAATACACAATAGATTTTAATAGAAAGTGATAAATATGAAGAAGTCAAATAAGCCAGGGAGAAGGAAAATATTGATAGTAGTTTACCATACATGATATAAACATTGTAACCAACACCAAAGAGAAGACCGTTGAAAATCAATTTACCAAAAACACAACGATTTGGGATGATGAATATAAACACAAAATCACCAATCACGATAGGTGCACAAGGAAACATATCAACATAGAAGGTCACGGGAACTAAATCCTCACCTACAAGTGGAAGTGGGAGTAGAAATGTCACGCCTATAATGACTAACCCCATACAGGGAAGGGTTGGGAATGTCACACCTACAATGAAAAACCCCAATTTTTTTATCAAATTTCATTTCACCTGCCAGAGTATCATGATGTCGAGAATGTTGCAAAAACATGTGCTTAAATGAAAAATTATATGGAAAACAAAGGGAATAAAATTCTCAGAACAAAAATAAACTCATTTTGCAACAACATTGATCGGGTGCACACATACCTATGTTGGTTGCTCAAACGTGCACCCGCGTCTCGGATCTCAAAAGGGCCAAGGTGTTTGAGACCACAATGGAACCTTCCCCAAGTTGTGGGACCTTGCGAGCTTGGAAAAAATCTCCGGAGAAGGCCAGTTCCTCTATCTATTTCTATAGCTACGGCTACTCCTAGTGTTGAAAAAGGTAAACTAAGCTAAGAATGCCAATGGACCAGGGAAAGGAGGATAACATGAAGTAAACTACACTAAAAGGTGATAGCACTAGAAAAGAGGGGTGAACACTATCTGTTTTGAGTGAGAATGATAGGGAATGTGTGAAAGGAGGCTAGGTACGAGTAGCACATCAAAATACGCATTCACAAGATCATTCTCATGGAAAACAACCAAGTATGGAACTGCAGGGAACTTGAAATAGAACAACAATACACAATACAAGAGAAGAGGTAAGAAGAAGGAATGAAAACATGTTAGGATAGAGAATAGTCATAAAACGATGCTTCTATTACTTCCAAAAATGTACAGAACTGTTACAATGATAAGGAGGCTGATATCCACATGCAAGAGCCAAACATGGAGGTATGCAACTAAAAATATAGAAAATATGGAGTCCTTAGAAAAATGTGTAAGGATCCAGAGTGTCTAACCATTTGAATATGCCTCTTCATTACAATATATTGGAAGAATAAGAGAGAGAAGAGGGATTACTTTGAATCCTAGTTCAACCACCTCAAGATGCATTGAATCCTGCTTTGACAGCTCAACCACTATCAATAAATGCCTCTCTCAAATCCACCCAAAATCTGTCATGTATGGTTCCTTATCTACTTGGCATGTTGAAGAAGTAAGAATGACAGATCGAATCGAATCAGATCTCGTGGTTGAAGAAATCTGATTTTGCTTTAATGGCCTGATAGACGTTTTCCAAATTTTCACCCACCAAATCCTGTTAAGAATGATATTTTATGTTTCCATGGCATGGAGGGTGTTGAGACATTATGAAAATAGTCTTCTCCCACCCAAATCTGAGTTTCCAGTCAAAATATATGGCCATTTGAATATTTGGATTGCGGGCGCACAATATTTGTAAGAGTTTTCCATACTGGGTCCATGTGGCAGCCTTACACACCTTAGAGATCTGGCTCTTGCCTTTTGCTTTTGAAAATGTGTCGGACTAACATGTGGCGGCCTCCATGAGCTCCTTGGGATTATTTTTATTTTTCCTGAGTCTCTTTGCTTGGTGGGGCCAAAAGTCTGACCCTAGACACGTGGCGACCTGGTGCTTCTTTAGAAACCCGCCCCAAATTTTATCTTTGAAATAGCGTCGCACTGACACTTGGCACTCTCTGCCGGCCTACCTCTGATTTGACTATTCAACTCCGATTGTGTATATTTATGAAACCAGACGCATGGAGGCTCTGCGCTCATTTAAAAACCCACTCAATATTTTACCTTTGAAGGAGTGTTGGGTTGACACGTGAAAAGAAGGTGAATGCGCAAAATGTGGGCGCAAGGGAGAAGTGGAAGAAAGAGGTAAAGAGAGGCACATGTGAAAGAAAGAGGTATGGGAATAGAAAGAGGTGAATGAAAGCACACATGACGTGCAAGAGTGAGAAGAAAGTGCACGAAAGGGAAATAGAGGGGTGGCACACATGTAGGAGGAAGGAAGAAAAGAGGGCATGCGAAGGAAATTAATCTATGTAAGCGTACAAGATGAATGCTAGGGACAGATGATTAGAAGGTAAGTCTACAGAGATGCACATAAGGATCACGTGATGGGATAGGAGAGAAAGTGTGCGTGCAGGAGGAAGGTGCACAAGGGAAATTGGAAGGAGATAGAAGAATGCGAAGGATAGCAAGATGTGTATGCAAGTTATCCAAATCACTAAAAGAGCTATTTGGATAATAGTTTTGGTGACTTTCAGGACCATCTTTCTGCTAGATGAAAGAGATCAATAGACTTAGAATTCCATTGGGCATGGAGTCTACTTTTTCAATCATAAAAATGCCCAAGTAATCACTTGAAAATCATATATGCACTCCATTTTGAATCTCACAACTATTGAGAAAAGCTCTGCATTCTGGAAGTAACAAAAGAGCACATGTAGGAAGCACGTGAGGGGAAAGAACTATGTAAAAACAAACAATGTGCACGGAGCACACTTGAAGGAATTGAAACTATTTTAATATATACAACATGATGCATCAAATCTAATTGATGGGTTTGAGATAGATCCCGTTTACTAGGATTTACAGCGTGCTTCCATCTAGATGAGTTAACTCAAAAGAGTTAGATTCTTTGT
Source organism: Taxus chinensis (assembly GCA_019776745.2). Taxonomy (NCBI): domain Eukaryota; kingdom Viridiplantae; phylum Streptophyta; class Pinopsida; order Cupressales; family Taxaceae; genus Taxus; species Taxus chinensis. The sequence continues at coordinate 853,658,573 of CM034146.1, forward strand.
AATACTTGATTATATATGAGCCACTCCAAAGTGCATCAAACTTTGAATGGTGCCCTGGTTTAGCTCTGTCAGCATCCCATTTTAGAACCAGGTCCCCAACTTTGAAATCTTGAGGCCTAGCCTTTCTATAAAACCGTTTCTTTGTTGCTTGTTGATGTTGTTCTAGCTTGATCATGGTAGAGTTTCTAAGATCTTCAAGATGAACCAGCTCTGCCATCCTGATTTCTCTCTACTCTACATCCTCAAATTCTAGCTACTGGGCAAGTGCCAATGAATTTAGTTCTAGTGTCAAAGGAAGGGAAGCCACCTTGCCATAGACAAGCTTGTAAGGAAAAGTTCCTATTACCTTTTTAACTATGATTCTATGTCACTATTTTTGGCTGATGTTCATTGTGCGCTTCATGATTCTGATCAGGTTCTTGTTTGTTGATTCTACTAGACCGTTTCCTTGAGGGTAATAGTTGGAAGAGGTTTTTCAGGTAAATGCATAGAGTTAGAGCCCAATAAGTGATTTTAGCACCAAGGAATGCCTTTGCATTATTAGATATAATGGTTTGAGGAATGCCAAACCTTGTGACTAAACCTTTGACAAAGTCAAGGATGACTGCCTTAGTTGATTCCTTAAGCATGACAGCTTCTGTCCATCTGGTGAAGTAATCTGTAGCTATCAGAACCCATTTATGTCTAGCTCTTGAAGGCGGATTGATCATGCATATGAAGTTGATACCCCATTACGCAAAAGGTTGATCCACTTGGATTGGTTGAAGGGGAAGCACTACCAATATTTTATTTCTTGCAAAGAAAGCACACTCCTTGAATTTTGTGACCCACCTATGTGCATCTAGAAACAGGGTAGGCCAAAAGATACTTGTCATTATGATCTTCATTGCTATAGTTTTGGCAGAGAATTTTTCATTGGAGAATCCATCGTGAAATTTTGCTAACACTTGCTTAGTGTGTGTGCTATTGATACATATTAACAACATGCCATCTAGATTTCTTTTGAAGAGAATTCCATCAATCAAAACATAAGGGATAGCTTCCAACCTCATATGCCTTCTCTTTTCCTTGTTTAAACCGGGAGGGTACGCACCCTCGGAAAGGAATGTGATCATGTGATTCATCCATTCATGCATGTCGGGGTTTATATTCTTTTCATGTTCTACACATGGGAGGTCATCATCTATAAATAATGAAGCCTTAGGTTCACTCTGTGCATCCCTAGCAATCTGCTTGTAGAGTGCACTACCTCTTACCAACTTTGTGGTCTTGATAGTCACATCATATTCCATGATTTTTGTCACCCATCGAGCTCTATTCTCATTGATTTCTTCTCCCATGATGAAGTCTTTGACAGATGAGTGGGAGACTAACACCTTGATTTGATTTTTAACAAGCATGCTCTTGAATTTACTGAACACACACATGATGGTGAAGACCTACTTCTCCATGTGACTATATTTCAATTCAAAATCCTTCAGCGTCTGGCTGAAGAAGGCCACTAGATGTTCCAGCCCTTGTTTGTTTTCTTGTGTTAAGATAGTAGTAATGCTTGCATCAGCACCATAAGCATAAAGGATGAAATCATTTAAATATTCTGGGTTGATGAGTGTTGGTGCACAATCAATCTCTTTCTTGATCTTTTTGAAGATTTCTCTTCCTTGTGATGTCCATATAAAGGCTATGTCCTTTTTGAGCATGAGGGTGATGAGATGAACCAGTCCCGTAAAGTTAGGGATAAAATGCCTAACAAAGTTAATCTTGTCAAGGAAGGATTGTAAGGCCTTTTTAGCACCAGAAGGGAAAGAGCTACAATGGCTAAAATGCACTCAGGGTCAATCACAATACCATCTTTCAAAACCACATGGTCTAAGAGCTTTCACTGAGCCACCGTAAAATTACACATCTTGGGGTTAAGAGATACCCAAAATTCTCTAAATCTCTCCAAGACCTTTTCCAAGTGCGCCATGTGATTTGCACCTTGCTTTAAGAAGACAATTATATCATCCAGGTAAACCAAGATGAACTCATTGATGTAACCTTTGAAGGCAATATCCATGACATGCACTGAAACGTTGCGCCTGCATTGATAGACCAAAGGGCATTTTCTGGTATGCATGTGTTCCCCACTTGGTTGTAAATGTTGTTTTGAATTGATCCTCTTCCTTGACTAGGATCATGGTTGAAACCTGAATACCCATCTAGCATGGAGAACCTTTGCGTGCTAGCCATAGTCCGTAGAATCTGCTCCATTGAAGGCAAACGGATAATGATCCTTCAGAGATTCCTTATTCAAATCTCTGAAATCAACACTAAATCTGATTTCACCATTCTTTTTGCGTACTGGAACCAAATTTGCAACCCAAGTAGAGTATTTGATAGGAAAGATAATTTTTTCCTCAATGAGTTTTGATAGTTCCTTTCTCATGAGGGGCTCTATCTTTGAATTGACTGGCCGATGCTTTTGTCTGATAGGCTTTATACCAAGATCAAGGTCAATGGAGTGTTGAGCAACACTTGGATCAAAACATTTGAGTTCTTCATACTCCCAAGAGAAAATGTCACTGAATTTTTGACAGAGAGAGATGAAGGCCTATTTTTCTTCATGTGCACAAGTCTTGCTAAGTAGCAACTCCTTTCTGTGCGCAATAGTAATGGAGGAAAAATCTTCATGCGTAGCATGCATGTATCTTTCTTCACCCTTAAACTCATCATTAGGGATAAAAAATATCTCTAAGGTAGTCTAGCCCTTTAGGAAACTTATTTTTCTTCAGTTTTATTACTTGGTCACCATAGTTGTTATGCAAGTCGGCTTGCATGCTTAGTGAAAATTCAACTTCATTCTGGATAAACTAGATGATCTACATGTCACTATCAAACACTTGCTAGTTGGTGTTATTATCTGGGATAGATGGTCTGATCACCATCTTAATGTGTTGAGTGTTTCCTTTGAAAAATTCCTCAGTAAGAGAAAACTGGTGAACCCAATGTGGCCATTTTGTCAACTTCTTTGTTCATTCTATGCCTGGTACTACCTACAGATTAAGGGCATCAAAGCTCTCAAGTAGGTCCCAAAATTTATTTTTATAAGCTTTAAGAAGATTATTCTTTGTCTGGTATTTGTTGGTGACCTAGTGGATGACCAATTTTGTGTCCCCAAAGATCTACAACACTTTAATTTTCTTCTTTTCAGTAATAAGCAAGCCATGCACCAATGCTTCATATTCTGCCACATTGTTAGAACATGCAAACTGCATCCTATGTGCAAAGAAGAATTTCTCATCCTTAGGGGAAATGAGAACCACTCTTGCTCTTGTGCCGTCTCTTCTTCTGGATCCATCAAAATATAACTGCCATAAACTAGTTTGAACTTTTTCTTTCATGAGCACACATGGAAGCATAACGTCTTCTTCTAGAATGCAATAAGTACCAAGCCAATTTTCATAGGCTTCTAGTTATTCAACATAGGGATCAATTTTTTTATTCCTTTCCACCCATTCATCAAGCACTAGGTCTGGAACGGAGGGTGGAAGAGACTGGTCTTCAGGAACTGAAACTTGTTCTTCTTGGATAAGACAACTGGCTTGGAGAGGGGATGGGACATATGGCTCTACATGATAAGAAAATATAGGCTCAGCTTGCATGGTAAACTGGGTGCCATACCTTGTCTTGAGTAACATATGAGACCAATTAGAAGACAAGTAACCACCCACTTTAGCAATAAATTCTCTTGATAGACATAGGGAAAACAAAGGAGGCAGATCAATAATTGACACATCTTGAGTAATTTTCAGGCTTAGACATGCATGGAGGGTTAACTCAAAATCCTTGATGACTCCTAAGGTGGTTAAAATTGAGCCATCAAGTTGTAAGACTCCTCTAAATAAAGGGATATATTTTAGACCTAAGACATCAACTATCTTCTTAGGCATAACAAAAGTACTAGCACCTGAGTCAATCAAGTAGTTATGCACTAGGTGTTTGCCTATAATCAAGGACATATAAAAGGGTGGGGTTTTAGCAACTTTACTTACTTGTTTCTCCTCTTCTTGGTAGATTTTGATAGAAGCGTGTTGCTTTTGCATAAACGGGTTAGCACACGAGAGTTGCACCAAAGCTTCATGTAACAGATCCCACTGAGATGGAATGGCCAGGGCATCCCACATTGTGACATTCATGTTTGTTTTCTTCATCTGGTTAATAACGTTGAACGGAATCCCCCCCACTTTGTGCATTTGGGGAACAACATCCCTTCTTGACTGTTCAAGCACGAAATCCTAAATTTTGGCTGGAGCAGAGGCCTAGCCTACCAAAGGATGGGTGCGCGTTGCTTAAGAAGGAGGTTTACATGAGATCTCCTACATAGGGATTTGAACACTTTTTCTACAAGAGGTATTGTCTGATTCTTTTTTCTTCTAAAGATCTACTTGTGTTGTTGGGATTGTGGCCTACGCACCTAACTCTAATATTCTTTTCTTATATCTTGTGTTGTCCACAACTTGGGTGCATGGTCTGCTTTTATCTTCTACAACTTGGTTAATTACACAGAAGTCCTCCACACCAAAGAACATCAAATTCATTTCCATAGGATCTTCTAGTCTTTCTGAATTATCTGCTTCATGAGCACTCATTTAGGGCTCACAGGATGAAGCATTCTGGATCATGAAGGCTTGGGTGCACACAACATTAGCATAATGATATTGACTATGAGGCATTTTGCAAGGGAAGCACCATTTTGACTCTTGTGCCAAATTGTTCTGGACCGGAACAAGCACCTAGCTCACACTGGGTGCTGGGAGAGAAGGTGCGAGAGGGAAAACTTGCAAGGACAGATGTGCATTAGGCTGCCACCTATCATTATGTTGGTTGGGCGCGTATTTGTGATTTCTGCATTGATTCCACCAAGGCTAATTCCCTTGGCCATGCACTTTATTAGAATTGCCTCTATAGGCTTGTGCCTGCTACTTTTCTAATGATATGATTTTGTTTAACAAATTTTTTATCACAGCCTTCATTTCTTTTTTTTCCTTTTTCTATAATGGAGAATAGTATGTTGAGGCAACCAGTTGCATGCTATATTGAGGAGTAGGAATAGAGGCTATAAAAGGCTGGGGTGCTTGTGACATTTCTAGGAACAAGGGCATAAGAGGTCTTGGAGCCAACTTTCTCACATGAATGAGACTATTTTCTACCCTTACCACAATGCTATAAGCAGATGGTAAATTCCTACCTCCCATAGATTGTATCATCACTAAAATATCATTGTTGAGCACCTTTAGATAATAAAGGAAAGCATGTTGGGCTATAGGTCTTACCACAAGAGGAATTTTGTCTCAAGTCTTCTAAAATCTGATGTTGAAATTAGTCATCTGCTCATCGGGCTCCCTCCTTGTTGTTGTCAGTTGCTCCACCAAAGTGTTAGGAATTAGTATTCACATGGTTTATTTATATGGTTAGTTTAATGTGTTATTAATATATTATTGTTATATAAACAATAATATATTATTGGTGTTAAGTTGTGTATTGTTACGGGAGTAACAATCACAACTAAATAGGTTTATTTGTTGTAACACTTTCCTATTTTATAGGAAGTCAGTTTTCCTATGTATATGGCTATTTAATAGCCTGTGTATGTAATTCAAATTGGTCGAATACAATATCAATATTTATTTTTTCTGTGTGACAATATTTCTGTCCCAATATTTGGCATCAGAGTGATTATGGATTCCTGAGCATTATGTGGGGTGGATCTAAGTTATTCATGGTCACCCTTGTTATGGTAGTGATTTTATTGCATTATTATTTTACCTATAGGCGTGCTCTTTATTGGATTCATTGCATTTCAAACTGACCTGCATCATTTGTTCTATTTTTTCAAAGATTATTGTTTAGACAGTGTAATCAGGAAAAATAAAAGGCGTTTGAAAGGTGTTATTGAAACTACAGAATATTGTTTCCACACGTATTACTTCTTGCAGCTGTCAAAAAGAAAAAAAGAGGAAGAAAGCATGTTTTTTAGCCGGTTTAGGCGTCAAACTCAGTCAAGAACAGCTTTCATATCATGCAATGAAATAAAACAAAATGAGTACCATTACAAAGCTCTGGAAATAAGCTTTCCCACGCATTAAACGGTTTGCAAATCGGAGCTCTGGTTCTCAAGTTATGAACAAATCATTGTTGGTCACTTCAAAAAAAGCAGCGGTGAGTTTCTTACCTTACCACAGCCATTTTTGATTGGCTAATTATTTTATAGTTTTGCAAAACTATAGTTTGAAAATATATATTTTTTTCTATAGTTTTTGCTTAAATAGTTGCAAACTGAGGGAAAATAATACATTTTTGGCCAAATTAATATTTGTTTGGCGCGAGTTCTTGAGGTTATAAATATTTTTGGAATCTACATTTCCTCTCGGTTCCAACGAGTGGTCACATGATAAATTTGCTCTCCATTTTGAGTAAATTTTTAATCGTTGAGCCAATTTTAATTAAATTGGGTCTTTTTACGGGAAATTGTAACTTCAATAACTTTTGCATAGTAACTCGAAATCGAGTGCCGTTTTTTCCAAAAGTGTATATTTTTTATTCCCGTCCTAGTGGTTCTAATTTTGGGAGAAAATTAAAAAAATTGAAAATCACCCTCTATTTTGGCCATCTTGTGGACACATTATTGGTTGTACCCGACGTCCTGAAATAAAAGGTTTCACATTGAGGGGAGAAGCTTAAATAAATACAATGTGGAAACCATGTAGTCTCATGTTCAGATCCGGCTGAGTTAAGCACCCATATGATGGAGGAAGGAGGCATTGGAGGAAGGAGGTCAAACAGCGACCTCTCGTCAGTCACCAACGACGGGGCCACACAGAATGATTTGGTGGCACAGGTGTGCAGTGTGAGACTTGTTTTTGAGTATTGCAGTGTTCCAGTTTCAGCTTGGTGTGATTCTTTTTCAGAGTTCCTGTTTTTTTTGGTATTTGATGGATGTTGGAAAGAAAGTTGTGTTGGAGCGCAGATGACTGTCAGTGATCCTCTGACTGACTTGGTCCTCTGACTGTCGTACTTCGTTGGAAGATGGTCAGCTAGGAGAATACGTTCACTAGCATTAGTGACCATGTGCAGCAAGACCTAACTAGCAAGATCCATTCAAGAATATGTTCTTCGATGCAGTTTGCTTCTCAGTATCTATATGAGTGAAATTTCACATTGTGGGGGGGAATACATACCAATGTTCCATTCCCATTCTGCACCCAAAACGGCTTAGTCAAGGAAAGCTTCCAGTGGCAGTGGCAGTTTTCTATGTTGTTTGAGATCAAGTGGCAACGATCAAAGACAGAGACTACAATTAAGAACATTACGATTCTTATAGGAAGTAATGTTAAATTTTTTCAGTATATCTTCTATTGTGTAGTTTTGAGATATGCAAGTTGTGTTTCCTACATAATTCCCTGATGTATAAGCATAGTGGTGAACAGTAGCACCAGAGTAAGTCAGTTCATGGATCTTGAAAGGGTTTGTGGGAGGATCTAGAAAACCACACGAGGTCGACAATTGATGAGGTTCCTGTCACTTCAAGGTTTGTGGTAAGCCTGTTTAAAACCATGGAAGGAGCGAGCCTTTCTTTTGGATCAAGGTCATGAGTCACAGAGTTGGACATGCCACAGGGGTGAGCATACTGTAGAGGAGTGTGTGGATTTTTTCTACCATGTAAACACTAAGGGGGGGAATGTTAGGAATTAGTATTCACATGGTTTATTTATATGGTTAGTTTAATGTGTTATTAATATATTATTGTTATATAAACAATAATATATTATTGGTGTTAAGTTGTGTATTGTTACAGGAGTAACAATCACAACTAAATAGGTTTATTTGTTGTAACACTTTCCTATTTTATAAGAAGTCAGTTTTCCTATGTATATGGCTATTTAATAGCCTGTGTATGTAATTCAAATTGGTCGAATACAATATCAATATTTATTTTTTCTGTGTGACAATATTGCTATCCCAATACAAAGATAGGTGATCTGACTTGTCTTCAAAATAACTACATAGAGTTTTTCCTAGCTCATCCTAGGTGTTAATAGATCCAAGTCTCAATCCTCTATATAAATAAAGTGCTTTACCTTTGAAAGAGGTTGCAAGTAGCCTAATTGCTACATCATTATGTGTGATCAAATAGAGTGAACACACATTATATACATCCTGGATATGCTCTTGAGGGGTGACTTGATTCTCACCAGTAAAATAAGGAATACTCTTGAGCATGCCATTTAACATATCATGTTGCACGTCCAGGAGTAAGGGACTCCCTCCATCAAAGTTTGCAAAGCTTCTTAATGGAGGAGGTTGCTGATTTTCCATTACAGGTTGTGAAAGTTGTGTGTTTTGAGGAGGAGTTGAATGGGCATGGAGCGTTGGAGATAAAGATGCACGCACGAGCTTTTTGGGACAAACTCTTCTTGAGGAAAGTTGGAGGTATTCAAAAGAATCTTCAGCTGCTACACTTCTTCTTGTGTGCACCCTTTACATGAAAGGCACTTAGGACTGTTGAAATAGAGATCTTAAAATGTTGGGAGTCTCTAGATGTGTTTGAAATGAGTGTCCAAAGGATGAAACACTAAGTTCCCACACCAGAACTTAGAGATATGAAATTTGAGCTTTGAATGCTAGTCCCACCGGGCATGCCAGAAATTTTTGGTTTTTCAAATGTGCACCCGCATCTTGGATATCGAAAGGGCTGAGGTGTTTGAGACTACAATCCGTCCCCAAGTTGTGAGACCTTGTGAGCTTGGGATGGATATCTGGAGAAGGCTATTTCCTTTATCTATTTCTACTGCTACGGCCACTCCTAGTGCTGAAAAAGGTAAACTCAACTAAGAATGCCAAGGGACAAGGGAAAGAAGGATAACATGAATTAAACTACACTAAAAGGTGATAACACCATAAAAGAGGGGTGAAAACTATCTGTTCTGAGTGAGAATGATAGGGAATGCATGAAAGGAGGCTAGACACAAGTAGCACATCGAAATACACATTCACTAAATCGTTCTTGTGTAACACAACCAAGTATGGAACTACAGGGGACTTAAAATAGCACAAAAATACACAATGTAAGAGAAGAGGCAAGAATAAGGAATGTAAACATGTTAGGACAGAGAATAATCATAAAACAATGCTTCTATTACTTCCAAAAATACACAGACCTATTACAATGATAAGGAGGATGATATCCACATGCAAGAGCCCAACAGGGAGATCTGCAACTCAAAATACAGAAAATATGGAGTCCTTAGCAACATGCGTAAGGATCCAAAGAGTCCAACCATTTGAATATGCCTCTTCATTACAATATATAGGAAGAATAAGAGAGAGAAGAGGTAAAATTTTAAATCATGGTTCAACCACCTCGAGACACATTGAATCCTAATTTGACAGCTTAACCTCTATCAAACAATGCCTCTCTCAAATCAACCCCAAATCTATCATGTATAGTTCCCTGTCTGCTTGGTGTGTTGAAGAAGGAAGAATGATGGATCAAATCGAATCATATCTCATGGTTCAAGAAATCTAATTTTTCTTTAATGGCCTGATAGAAATTTTTCCAATTTTCACCCACCAAAGCTTGTTAAGAATGATATTTTATGTTTTCATGGCATGGAGGGTGTCAAGACGTTTCCAAAATGTCTTCTCCCACCCAAATCTGAGTTTCCAGTCAAAAGATATGGCCATTTGAATATTTGGATCGTAGGTGCGCAATATTTTTTAAGAGTTTTCCATACCAGGTCCATGTGGCAGTCTTGTGCACCTTAGAGATTCAGCCCCTACCTTTCACTTTTGAAAATTCACCAGACTAACATGTGGCAGCCTCTGCAAGCTCCTTGGGATTCTTTTTTATTTTTCATGAGTCTATTTGCTTGGTGGGGCCAAAAGTCTGACCCTAGACACGTGGCAACTTGGTGCTTGTTTGGAAACCCGCCCCAAATTTTAGCTTTGAAATAGCACCATGCTGACACTTTTTACTCTTTGTTGGCTTTCCTTTTCTTTGACTATTCAACCCTGACCTTGTCCTTTTATGAAACCAAACATGTGGAGGCTCTGCACTCATTTAAAAACCCACTCAAGATTTTACCTTTGAAGGAGCTTCGGGTTAACACGTGGAAAGAAGTTGAATGCGTGGAATGTGGGTGCAAGGGAGAAGTTCAAGAAAGAGATGAAAAGAGGTGCACGTGGAAGAAATAGGTGCGGGGGGGGGGGGGGGGGGGGGGGGGAAGTAGAAATAGCCGAATGAAAGTGCGTGTGATGCACGTGGGAGTGAAAAGAAAGAACACAAAAGGGAAACAGAGGGCTTGCGCGTGCGTAGGAGGAATGAAGAAAATAGGGCACATGAAGGAACTGAATCTATGTAAGCATGCAAGAGGAATTCCAGGGATAGCTAATTGGAAGGTAAGTCTGTAGAGGTGTGCGTAAGGAGTGCACGATGAGATAGGAGAGAAAGCGGCTGCGCAGGAGGAAGGTGCACAAGGGAAAATGGAAGGAGATAGAAGAATGCGAAGGGGAGAAGGATGTGTATGCAAGTTATCCAAATCGCTAGGAGATCTATTTGGATAACAACCTAATACCAAAAATATGACCCACTACAAGTTGTGGTAGACTATGATCAACTTAAAGTGTCCTTTTTACTTGAACTCAACATCCCAGATTTTGAGAAGAAAAGTGTTTCAACACTTAATGAGTTCAAGAAAGAACTCAAAAAGAGTATGTGTGCTTATGATGCTCATTTCCAAACTCTCTTATGAAATACATCCTACACAACATGCGTAATGGTTTCTATGGGGGTATTACTACTATTTAGGTGCTCATTTTCACAAAATACTTTAAACAAATCCACGAGAAGCATTAGAAGTAACTTTCTGCATTGAAGTAGTAGAAAGTATTGATACTAGTGTGAGCCCATTCATGGAGGCACAAATTACATCTATGGTGACACAACTAGAGAAATTAACAGTAAACAACCCCTAAGAAACAAGTAGTGAAATTTTATGCACTAATTGCGAGGTGGAGGGCCAGACCAAAAACATGTTCACACATAGAAGTTTGAGTGCCATGTTTGTAGCATGTGATATATGTGAAGAAAACCATGATGCTTGAAAATTCCCCTACTCCACCATGCCAAGAAGGTAAAGGTAGCCATGTACTGCAAGATATGTGATGTACACACTCATGTGATATGTCAGAGTGTCACATTATTGACCAACTCCATGAAGTTAGATCATTAGGACTACGACAAGCTACCATAAAAGATGCCGGTGTAACTAGTGATAGATACTAGTGTAGAAAGAAATGGATGAGGAAAAGGAGGTTGCGGAGGTGGTAGATATCCACTTAGAATTGTTTATAAATATTGATCACCATATCACTACCAGTGTGATTTCCTAGCCTTCTTAATCTGTGCACATTGTCAAAAGGAGCACAAGATGGAATATTTCCTTGACATATATAAGCTAATGAACTAAAAAGGTGAAAATGGATAAGGAATGATTAAAATTATGCACATTTTAAGGAATGAAAATAAGTCAAAATCTATACCATTAGAGGAGCCAAATGCTAAATTGTGAGTAACAACACATGCTACTATACACATGTAAGAGATGTCTTCCAAAAAAGTGCAGCCTGACGAATTAAATTCAGAAAAATCCTATCCTGATGGTGAACAACATAAAGATGTTCTTAAAGAGGTGAAATATTTGATAAGAGAACTTCAAGGGTAAATAGAATTCATAAGAGATGAGGAAATACTACGCAATGAGACATTAAAATATTACAAGGATGAATGGATTAGCAAAAATGAGTTTTAGGAGGTTTGTAGGTTGTTGCACACAAAGGGTATATTACCCTTACATGGTCAATGACTATCTTACAAGTTAGGAAAAGCTACACTACAGAAGCAATTAGGGACAACCCAAAGGTAGGATTAAAAATCATAAAAGATGGAAGGTTTGATAGAGAGATACATTTTTTATTCCCGTATAGATGGCTGAAACATTAATGACATAGTGGTTGACATAGGAACAAAAGTTAACATACTTACAGTGGATGCTTGGAACAAGATGGGGTGGCTAGTGTTACATGTACCCCCACATGTTATTTTCATGGCTAAAAAAAACAACGGGTCATTCTTATAGGAGTTCTAAAAAACGTCACAATCACTATTATGGGGGTGAAGTTCCGTGAGGATTTTGAAGTCATACCATTAGTTGAAGAAGATAATTTTCTAGCCCTACTTAGAATACCTTAATTTTCTAGCCCTACTTAGAATACCTTGGTGTTATGCCAATAATGTTGACTTAGGATTTAAGATATGGTATGTGAGTTTTGAAAATGGTGGTCAACACATCATCTTTCCAATGGACCCTAAACAAAGTGCATCGTATGTGGAGACTGTGGAAGAGCATAATTATTTGGAGTATGTATACAACATCCAAGCTACGGGGATAGAGAATTTTGAACCAAAAATGGAAGGATAACTAAATTGGGACGGTAACCAATCCCTGTTTGAAACTTTTGTGGCATGTAAAAATTAGACACATGGTTAATATGAACTACTAGGGTGAGATTGTGGTATGATTTAGTGTACATCCAACCACCATACTATCTAAGCCTCCTCAAATTTTTGTAAAAGTATTCAAAAAATTAGTACAGAGAATAGCCAACCTTCACCAGGTTTTATTGGGATTGAATATATCCATGATTTTCTTAAGGATATGGAATCCTATATGAAAATTGATGAAGCATGAGTGAATTTCTTAGCTTATTTTTTAAAGGAACCACAACAAGATGGTGGGAAACACAGAAATTGATGTTATTATCAGGGATAGACACAAAAGAGGCCATGAAGGCTAGGTTTGAATGAAGTAATGGCATATGAAGATACCCTGCCTACAGTGTAGTAACTATCCCAACAGAACATATATATAAGTGTGTGGAGAAATGGAAAACTACATAGGTTAGCCATGCCTTATGGAAACATCTATTCTATCATAAAATATGTGTGTGGGTGTGATCATGGTATGTCAGTTGTGATTTGTGGAAAGAATCGAGGTATTTGGAAATACTGACTTGAGGATTTTTCCATACACTTTCCTTTATATCACTAGTACCTTACTTGACTTCTACCCTTCTACATATAAAAGATGTGATATTTGGAGATGACGCTCCTATAGAAGATGGAATTTTGGCACTACACGAGGATAAAGGTTTTGCACTAACTAAATTTTTTTCTAAATATAACGAGGACAACATCTCTAGTGACGAGGAGGAAGTAACATCGGGATGATTTATTTGTGAGCACAAAGGTAAATAAAAATGGTGCAAAAAATAACCGATGAGGACGATAATTATTATTTACATGTGGATGTTTTGTATGGGTTATGAGAGGTCATAGATAAAAAAGGAACGAGGGAATTAACCATATGATGAACCTTTCAAATCCATACAAATTAACATTGGTAGCAAAGATCAACCAAAAATGCCAACCATAGGTAACTACTAGAGTGAATCAAAAATCAAAAAGGTTTTTGAGTTGTTGTGTGAGTATGAAGAAATATTCCTCATATGATACCATGAAATAAAATGACTACACCCATCATTAGGAATGATGCAAATCAAGTTAATAGAAGGGGCTAAGATATTTATAAAGTGCATGTATAGGATGAATCTAAATTTGAGCATGAAAGTCAAAAAAAAACTTAACAATATGTTTGCTATGGGAATTATTATACCAATGGAAAATTATGAATGGGTGAACCCTATGGTAATTAAAAATCAAGAAGAATGACATTACCATGCTTTGAAACCTGTGTGTATAATAAATCCATTCCTTACTCCATTTACAGAAGAAATTTTAGAAGGCGTAGAGGGAAGTGAGATATATAATTTCATCGATGGATTCTCTAGTTTATCACCAAGTCAGAATCACAAAAGAGGATAAACCAAAGATAAAATTTGTGACTGAATGGAGGATCATATGCCTACACAGTCATGTCATTTAGACTGAAGAATCCACCAAAAATATTTCATGCATTATTGTAATTGTCATTGAGGATTTTGTACACAAATTTATTTAAGTCTATCTAGATGATTGAACAATCTATAAATTAGTAAAAGATCATTGTGATAACTTGCACTTGATGTTTTAGCATTTCTATCAGTTATAAATTTCCTTAAATTCAAATAATTGTGTGTTTTCCACTCCATTTGGTTCCTTTTTCGGGAACACTATCTATAAAGATGGAATAATGGTGGACCTAACAAAAATTACCATAATCATCAATCTTGCGCAACTGTAGATCTAAAAGAAGAGGTTTGTGCCTTTTTGGGACATTGTGGGTATTATCACAAGTTCATTAAAGATTTTGCATGCATTGCAATGCCATTGGAGAAGTTAATAAGAAAGACAAGAATTAAAGTGGGGTTCTAATCAACAACATGATTTTGAACAACTCAAAGATAAATTAACCCAAGTGCCTATTTTACAATTCCCCAATTGGAAGACACATTTTCATGTACACATAGGCACTTGAGGAATTGTTATTAGAGAAATATTAGCATATCCAAGGGAAGGCACTATTGACTATCCAATCTACTTTTTGATTTGAAAATTGATGCACAGAGAAATAAACTATACTACCATAAAGAGTGAAGGACTATGCATGGTTTATGCACTTTAAAAATTATGACATTATCTCTTGGCAACACCATTCATGTTTTTTTTACCGATCATATGGATATTAAACACTTGTTCAACAAAGAAACATTTCATGGGAGAATATGTAGGTGGATAATAGTGTTTCAAGAGTTCCAGTTATTAATTTTGGTCAAGTCAGGTAAAAACAATTCCAGACATGATCATTTGTCACGAATTGATACCATTAAATTAGTGTAACCCATAGAATATGGCATGCAGGATGATTAATTACTTAACATCCAGATTGAGTTAGGAGAACTGAAGGATGTGCTTTAATTCCTAAAAAATTTGGTTGGTACCTGAAAATTATAAAGTTAATTAGTGCAAGAAATTAGTTTTCAAAGAAGTTCCATATAAACTCATTTCCAATCAACTCTAGAAAATGAGGTGTGACAAGATTCTATGATGATGTGTTCTACAAAATGAAAGGTAAGATATCCTAAGTGAATTACATAGAGGAATGTCCACTATGCAACTAATACTACCACTTAGAAGATTCTAAACATGGGGCTCTGATGGCATAATTTATTTAGGACATGAAATAATATGCCAAGGCATGCGACCAATGCCAAAGAGTTGGTAAGATGGGAAAATGTGATAGTATTCCTTTAATCAAAGTAACAAACCAAGAACCATTTGAAAAATAGCAAAATTTATTTTGTTGGGCCAATTAATCCTACAGTGAATAGAATGGGTGCACAATATATTATCATAACCATTGATTATCTTACATGATTAGTAGAAATCAGACTAACTAAATATTGAATGACAACCATAATGATAAGATTCATTTGGGAAAAAATTATAAGCATATTTGAGTGCCCATTGAACCTAACTAGTGAAAGAGGAACACATTTCTTAAATGAGATAATTCTCATTCTATTGAAAGAATTTATGGTTGTGCATCATAATAAAACACCTTATCACCCACAAGATAATGATATAATGGAATTATTCAACAAAATATTGAGTCACACATTGAAAAATATTTATGTCATCAGAAGGAAGGACTAGGTTGAAAAAATATCAGTAATACCTTGGGCATATTGGGAAACATATAAGTGCTTAAATAAAAAAAATCTCTTTCAACTTGTCTATAGGAAAGAAGTCATAATACCAATCAAATTTTTAGAACCATCATTGAGAATTATGTGCATTAAAAATATAGAAGATGTAGACTCAATATAGGAAAGGTTAACAAGGTTCTTACAGGTAGAAAAAACATGACTACAAGTGAGATGGTCACAGAACATTGAGAAAGAATGTTAATCAAAACTTCAAAATAAAGACTCATAAGGAAGGTGTCAAGGTTTTTATGTTTGAATGTAAATTTTTATGACATCCAAGAAATTTTAAAAATAATTGGCTAATACCATATGAAATAGTTGATATATTTCCAATTGAGGTGTGTAAATTGATAGATCTTAGTGTGAAGATGCTTCTAAACTACTTAAATGGAGTAAGTTGAAGTTGTATTTCTAGACACATTGGCATGTAATAAATAAGGTGTGAGTCATTAGATCAGTTGTTATTTCATTATTTTAGGCTAGGTTTATTAATGCTTTGTAATAAGCGTTGGATAATTACACACTTTTTATTTAAATTGACCTGGTAGGACACACTAAAAAATCATATTGTACAGAGGAAAATGAGAACAAAATTTTACTACGGGAAGATTAATTAGTAGAGGAAAATGGTAAATGAATGTGGAAGAAGTTTCATGAAAAAGGTTATTGAAAAAAAGGGGGGTGAAACAAAAGAGAAATGTATAAAAAAATCACATGCACAAGCAGCAAAATAAATGACAAGGAAATGAAATAGGGATGAAGTGTGGTGAATGGAGGAATAAGGAAGCTTTCAGGAGTATGTTAGCTTAATGTGGATATATGGTAAGAAGGCTCATAGTAAATTAATAGGTGAGGAACATGCAACCTAAAAAAAAATCAGTAAATGCAGCTAAGGGGGCAATGGAGAACACTACGAGGAATAGACCCATGACACACACTTGATGGTCACTTGGTAGAAAGTAGGAAAATGGAGCAAGAGACAACTATAAAAAACTAGGCATTAATGGAAGCTATGTTGAATTAACAACTCATGCACGAAGGAGATAAATGGAATAATCATTTATTGCTTCTAAGGAGGGTATAAATAAGAAGATGGTAATTCATTTTTTGACCTTATAGTGAAAACATGAGATCTAATGAAAAATAATGAGATAATTTACAAAGATGATTCAATTCCTGAGCCTGAAAAGAAAACCAATCAATATTAAATCCACCTTAAGATTTTTCATTAAAAGACAGGGGAGAAAACATAACCTAGCCTATGGAGAAACAACTAGTCTCAACCACCATTAACGTGGGAGTGGAAAAACCTTGATAGGATGATGAATAACTAGTTCAAACCACCATTAACATGGGATTGGAAAACCCTTGATAAGACGATGAAATTTGGGGTAATTAACCACCTCAGGGTGAACTAGATTGGTTTTTGGACTAAAACAAACATAAAGTAAATGTGTTAGAGAAAGGTAATAAGAAATGGATTAGGAGTTCAGGTTCCACGTGTATGTCCAGTTTAGTATCTTCAAGAGACTTTGAGGCCATGTCAATTAAGGAGGATAAAATCACCAAAGAATAAGTAACTATTATAAATGAGACACCATCAGAGGGAGGAACAAACACTTCTATGCCATAAAAGGAGAAGATTATTATGGCCACAGGAAGGAAATCTAAAAAGGATTAAAAAAATCTAGTTCCATAGCCCTTAGTATCGAAATTCAATCCCCAGAGGAAGATGAAAGAATTAGGAATTGAAAAAATCATGTGACTTCCACCAAGATATCATACTACAATCATCTCATGTTTGGGATTGATGGAACTATTGAAAAAGAAATTGTGGACCAAACGAGATAGAAGGACATTCAAGGAAATGATGTGTATGAGAATAACACATGAAAAATATTGGAGAAAATAGGGGTCCTTCAGCTACTTGAACTTCCTTACTTCAATAGACCATTAAAATTATACTAGTACCTTATCTAATGCATCAGGGAAGGGCATTTATATTTTACATGAAGGCGCATGAAGCTATCATTCCATTTGACAAGTAAGGTAACAAGGCTTAACAACCACGGATAAGATTTAACACAATCCTTAGATGATGATGCCCTCGTAGACAATATTGGAGACCTCTTTAAATACAAACAAGGAGTTAATTTCATGTTCATAGATGAGCTCAAGGACCTTGGGGAAATATTCATTACGTGAATACTTATTTCCAAACTTGCAAGGGTTAAGAGGTGGATGGAAGTAAATAAGAGGTTTCTA
The DNA here is from genome assembly GCA_019776745.2 of Taxus chinensis. Lineage (NCBI taxonomy): Eukaryota > Viridiplantae > Streptophyta > Pinopsida > Cupressales > Taxaceae > Taxus > Taxus chinensis. Next base: position 853,676,645 of record CM034146.1, read on the forward strand.
AGCATTGCGTATAATGAAGTGTGTGGGACAATTTTCAACCACTCCCAATTCGTAGTGCAAGGACCTAAAGTTATATTCCAATGGGGCACAATTTTTTTGTTGATAGTATTGAAGAAGCTTGGTGTATCATAGGGAAATGGTCAACCATATTAGATATATCCAATTGTGGACCCATCTCTAGTAGTAATGTATAAAACAATTTATTGCACCCCAACACTTAACAATACATACAAAGAAAGGTTTTACTATTTGGTTGACAAACTTGCACAATGTGTTTGAGAAATACTGGAGAATCCTGCATCAATTACCCATAGATTTGGTTGGAGAAGTAGATTTTGGTGTCACAATAAACTATTCAATAGCAAGGATTAAAAAGGTGGATGAGACTTGGACACCATGGGCCAACTTACCCTATGCCTTAACAACTGAATACTTTTTTGAATCTATCAAATGGATCAAGGGGTGAAAAATCTCAATATTGATGCACAAAGGATACATGAGTACATACGTATGCTCCTCCAAACATATAATACCCCTAATCAAGACGTGTGTGAAGAAACTCAAGTTACATATATATTTCACCTCACAAAGTGGGAAATTATTGTGGCAAATAATGAAGTGAATAAAATATTCTTCTATTTGCATCCCAAGAAAAAGGATAACAAGGAGGACAAAACATATGAAGAACTCGATGAAGAAATTTTTATGCCTAAATGTTCACAATGAGGATCACAAGAACAAATAGACGATGTGTGACAAATACAAAAATAAATATAAAATACATGCCCATGGATGGATCATCCTACACTGCGAAGATGGTTTATTACAAAGAAAAGGTAAAGCTTGAAGTAGATAGAAGAAGGGAAAAAATAAGTAGAATATCCCAGTGGCGATAGTTCCATGATTAACATTAGCCAAAAGGAGACCAATGTTAAGGTTCTATTGGTTTCTCAAATGTGCACCTGTGTCTCAGATCTCAGAAGGGCCAAGGTGTTTGAGACCATAATGGAACCATCCACAAGTTATGGGACCCTGTGAGCTTGGGATGGATCTCTTGAGAAGGCCAATTCCTCTATCTATTTCTACTGCTACTGCTACTCCTAGTTCTGAAAGGGGAAACTAAGCTAAGAATGCCAAGGGACCAGGGAAAGAAGGATTACATGAAGTAAACTACACTAAAAGGTGATAACACCAGAAAAGAGGGATGAACACTATTTGTTCTGAGTGAGAATGACAAGGAATGCATGAAAGGAAGCTAGGCACAAGTAGCACAACAAAATATGCATTCACTAGATCATCCTCATGGAGCACAACCAAATACAGAACTAGTAGGGGACTTGAAGTAGCACAACTAGCACACAATGCAAAAGAAAAGGCAATAAGAAGGAATGAAAACACGTTAGGATAGAGAATAGTCACAAAATGATGCTTCTTTTACTTCCAAAAATGCACTAGAGCTATTACAATGATGAAGGAGGCCAATATCCACATGCAAGAGCCATACATAGAGGTCTATAACTCAAAATATAGAAAATATGAAGTCCTTGGCAGAATGTGTAAGGATCCAAAGTGTCCAACATAACAAATGAGCCTTACTCTTACATTTATAGATGAATCTATAGAGGAAGGAGGGAAAAGGAGGAAAAAAACCTCAAGTTGGAAACACAACCACCAACAAGAAGCATTCAATGTCTGTAAATCCACTTGGAAATATGTGAAGTACGCTTCCCCATGCCTGTTTGACATGTTGAAGACAAAGGAGGGCAAGATCATACCAAATTGGGTGGTTGGAGCAATCAGATCTACTCATCAATGTTCAGAGAGACTGTTTTCCCGTTTCTTACCTACCAGACCCAGCTAGAATTTGAATTTTGATTTTTTGGCACTATAGTTGATGTCAGATAGCTCTCTAACAAGTCCAGGAGTGCACACCGATCTGAGCATTGTCAGAAGAAGATACAACTGTCAAAAGATGTCAGATTCATCGGCGTACGCAAAACAAAGTGGCATGCGCGCAAATTGGCTATGAGATGATGGCTAGAAGTAAAACTATTTGTCATTTCTACCACATGTGTCAATCATTGATTTATTTCAAGGATTCTGTTCTCTATTGGTGTACACTTTGACTGGTTGCGCGTGACACACTTAAGCATGTCAAAATATGATTTGGCATAGAAGGGCATGAGGGAAGGGTGCACAAAGAAAACAGAGGAAGACACAGAGTGGGCATGCGTGCAATGCACGTGGGGAGATGAAGCAAACTGGTGAGCAGAGAATGTATGGTTAAGGTGCATAACTACTACAAGGAAATGGGCATGGCATGTGAAGGGCCAAGGACTTAGTAGTAAGTGCGACAGTGCGCATGGGATGGGAAGAAGCTGACTAGGAAGAAGGTGAATGCATGCGAATGTGGGCACAAGGGAGAATATGGAAGGAGAAAAGGAAAGGGGTACGACAGGTAAACTGTGCAACCAAGGGAATGTGCCAAGTGATTTTGAGTGCTGCAAAATTATTCAATGAATAACTTAGGGCCAGAATGTGTATGTAAGTTATCTAAATCGCTAGGATAACTATTTAGATAACATTTTTGGTGACTTTCTGGGGCCATCTGCCTGCTAGATGAAAGAGATCAGTAGCCTGAAGCATTCATTGGGCATGGAGTCTGCTTGTGAATCATGAAACTGCCCATGTGATCACTTGATAATCATTTTTGCACTCTGTTCTGAATCTCACAACTATTGAGAGAAGCTCTGCACTCTGGAAGTAACAAAATAACGCACATGCAGGAAGCATGCGAGAGCAAAGAACTATGTACAAATAAACAATGTGCGCAAAGCACACTTGGAGGAATTGAAACTACTCTAATATGTATACAATATGATGCAACAAACCTAATGGAAGGGTTTGAGATAGATCCCATTTATTGGGATTTGCAACGCGCTTCCATCCGAATGAGTTAACTCGAAAGAGTTCGCTTCCTTGCAAGACTTGATGATGTATGGGCCACTCCAAAATGCATCAAACTTTGAATGGCACCATGGCTTGGATCTGTCAGCATCCCATTTTAGAACCAAGTCCCTAACTTTGAAAGCTTGAGGCCTAGCCTTTCTGTAAAAACCATTTCTTTACTGCTTGCTAATGTTGTTCTAGCTTGATCATGATCGAGTTTCTGATTTCTTCAAGATAAACTAGCTCTACCATCCTGATTTCTCTTTAATCCGCGCCTTTGAATTCCAGCTATTAGGCAAGCGCCAATGAATTTAGTTCTAGTGTCAAAGGAAGGGCAGCCTCCTTACCATAGACAAGCTTGTAAGGCGAAGTTCCTATTGCCTTTTTTATTGTGATTCTATCTATGCTCAGAGTGTGCGTAAGACCTTCGTATGCCACTGTCTTTGGCTAATGTTCATTATAAACTTCATGATTATAATCAGGTTCTTGTTTGTTGATTTTGCTAGATCGTTGCCTTGAGGGTAATAGTTTGAAGAGTTTTTCAGGTAAATGCCCAGACTTAGAGCCCAATCAGTGATTTTAACACCAAGGAACACCTTTGCATTATCAGAGATAATGGTTTGAGGAACACAAAACCTTGTGACTAAACCCTCGAGAAAGTCAAGGATGACTACCTCAATTGATCCCTTAAGCACGACAGCTTCTATCCATCTGGTGAAGTAATCTATAGCTGTCAGCACCCATTTATGTATAATGCTTGAAGACAGATTGATCATGCCTATGAAGTCGAGACCCCATTACACAAAGGGATGATCCACTTGGATTGGTTCAGAGGGGAAGCGCTGTCAATATTTTATTTCCTGCAAAGAAAGTGCATTCCTTGCATTTTATGACCCACCCATGCGCATCTGCAAATAGGGTAGGCCAAAAGATACCTTCCATTATAATCTTCACTATGCTGTAGTCTTTGTAGAGAAGTGTCCACCAGAGAATCCATCATGAAATTCAAATAACACTTTTTCAGTCTGCGTGTCAATTAATACATCTTAACAACATGCCATTATCAAGATTCCTTTTGAAGAGAAGTCCATTAATCAACACAGAAGGGATAGATTGTAACCTCAAATGTCTTCTCTTTGCTTTATTTAAACTAGGAGGGTATGCAACCTCGAAAAGGCATGTGATCATGTCCTTCATCCAGTCACTGCGTGCCAGGGTCTATATTCTATTTAAGTTCTACATGCGGAAGGTTTTCATCTACAAATAATGAAGCCTCAAGCTTCTCTTTGTGCATCCTGAGCAATCTGCTTGTAGAGTGCACTGCCTCTTACCAACTTTGTGGCCTTAATAGTCACATCATATTCCATGATTTTAGTCATCCATCGTGATCTCTTCTCACTGATCTCTGCTTCCATGATGAAGTCTTTGATAGATGAGTGGGAGACTAACACCTTGATATGATTTGTGGTGAGCATACTTTTGAATTTCTTGAGCGCACGCATGATGGAAAAGACTTGCTTATCTCCATGTGACTGTTTTTCAATTCATAATCCTTCATTTTCTGGCTAAAGAAGGCCACTGGTTGTTTTAGTCCTTGTTCATTTCCTTATGTCAAGACAACAATACCACTTGCATCCACGTGCCATAAGCATAAAGAATGAAATCCTTTGAATAATCTGGATTAATGAGCGTTATTGCACACAAGTAATCTCCTTCTTGATCTTGTTGAAGCTTTCTCTTCCTTCTGCTAGTCCATATGAAGGCTATGTCCTTCTTGAGCATAAGGGTGATGGACCAAACCAGTCCCATAAAGTTAGGGATAAAACACCTAACAAAGTTAATATTTCCAAGGAAGGACTGTAAGGCCTTTTTGTGCACCGGTAGGGAAAGGGCTAGGATGGCTAAAACGTGCTCAAGATCAATCACGATGCCATCCTTCTAAACCACGTGGCCTGAAAGAGCTTGCCCTATGCCACCACAAAATTTCACTTTTTGGGGTTAAGAGATACCCCAAATTCTTTGCATCTCTCAAATACCTTTTCCAGGTGCGCCATGTGATCCGTGCTCTGCTTTGAGAAGACAGTTATATCATCTAGGTAAACCAAGATGAACTCATTGATGTAACCTTTGAAGGCAATATACATGGTGCATGCTGAAACATTGTGCTCACATTTGATAGACCAAATGGCATTTTCTGATATGCATATGTTCCCCACTTGGTTGTAAATGTTGTTTTGAATTGATCCTCTTCCTTGACCAGGATCTGGTTGAAACCCGAATACCCATCTATCATGGAGAATGTCTGCACGCCAACTATGGTCTGTAGAATCTACTCCATTGAAGGCAAAGGATAATGATCCTTTAGAGATGCCTTATTCAAATCTCTGAAATCAACACAAAGTCTGATTTCACCATTTTTCTTATGCATACTGGAAACAAGATTCGCGACCCAGGTGGAATATTTGATGGGAAAGATAATTTTTGCCTCAATGAGTTTGGATAACTCCTTTCTCATGAGGGGCTCTATCTTCTGGATTGACTAGCCTGTTACTTCTGTCTGACAGGTATTTATACTAGGATCAAGGTCAATGGAGTGTTGAGCAATACTTGGATCAAAACCTTTGAGGTATTCATACTCCCATGAGAAAATATCACTGTATTTTTGACAGAGAGAGATGAAGGCCATTTTTTCTTCATGCACACAAGTCCTGCTGAGCAGTAGCTCTTTTCCACACGTGGAATAGTAATGGAGGACCACTCCTCTTGCACGACGCACATGTATCTTTCTTCACCCTTGACCTCATCATCAGGGATTAACATTTGTTCTAAGGTGACCAGCCCTTTAGGAAAATTATTTGTCTTTAGCTGTATTACTTGGTCACCATAGCTTGTCATGCAAGTCATCTTGCATACTTGATGAAAATTCGGCTTCATTCTAGATAAACTGGATGATTCTGCTCATCACTGTCAAACACTTGCCAACTGGTGTTATTTGTCTGGAATGGATGGTCTAATTACCATCTTAATGTGTTGAGTGTTTCCCTTGACAAATTCCTCAGTAGAATAAAACTGTGAGACTGAGCACGACCATTTGGTCAACTTCTTTGTTCATTTTGTGCACGGGACAACATGTAGATTAAGGGAATCAAAGCTGTCAAGTAGGTCCCAAACTCTATATTTATAATCTTTAAGAAGCTTATTATTTGTCTAGAATTTGTTGGTGACCTAGTGGATGATCAATTTTGTGTCCCTAAAAGATCTGTAATGCACTTTAATTTTCTTCTTTTCAGATAATGAGCAAGTCATGCACCAATGCTTCATATTCTACCACATTATTAGAGCATTCAAACCATAGCCTATGCACGAAGAATAATTTCTCATCCTTGGGGGAAATGAGAACCACTCTTGCTCCCATGCATCATTTCTACTTCTTGATCCATCAACGTAAAACTTCCATAGACCAATTTTAACTTTTTCCCCCGTGAGCGCACGTAGAAGTGTAGCATTTTCTTTTAAAATGAAATAAGTACCAAGCCCAGTTTCATAGGCTTATAGTTCGTCAACATAGGGATCAAATTTGTGATGCCTTTCTACCCATTCATCAAGCACTAGGTTTGGAACAAGAGGGTGGAAGAGACTGCTCTTCAGGAACTGAAACTTGTTCTTCTTGGATAAGACAATTAGCTTTGAGAGGGGATGGGACATATGACTCTACATGATAGGAAAATATAGACTCAGTCATATATGGTAAACCGGGTACCATACCTTGTCTTGAGTAACATGCAAGACCAATCGGAAGACAAATAACCACCCACCTTAGCAGTAAAATCTCTTAATAGACATAGGGAAAACAAAGGAGGCAGGTCAATAATTGACACATCTTGAGTAATTTTCAGGCTTGGACATGCATTGAGGGTTAACTCAAGATCCTTGATGACTCCTAAGGTGGTTACAATTGAGCCATCAAGTTGTAGGACTCCTTTAGACAAAGGGCTATATTTCAGACCTAAGACATCAGCTATCTTCTTAGGCATAATAGAAGTACTAGCGCTTGAGGCAATCAAGTAGTTATGCACTAAGTATTTACCTATAATCAAGGACATATAGAAGGGTGGGGTTTTAGAAATTTTACTTACTTGTTTCTCCTCTTCTTGGTATATTTTGATAGAAGCATGTGGCTTCTGTATAACTAGGTCAACATGCACAGGAGTTGTGCCAGAGCTTCATGCAACAGATCCCACTGAGATGGAATGGTCAGGGCATCCCACATTGTGAAATTTATGTTTGTTCTCTTCATCTGGTCAATAATGTTGAAATGGAAGCCCCCCCATCTTATGCATTTGGGGAACAACTATCCCTTCTTGACTGTTCAAGAGTGCAAGAGCCTGAATTTTAGCTAGGGATAGAAGCTTGGCCTACCAAATGAGGGGCATGTGTTGTTTCAGAAGGAGATTTACGAGGGGCCTCCTGCATAGGGATTTGAGTGCCTTTATTACACATATGCCTTGTTTGATTATTTCTTCTTCTGAGGATCTACTTGCATTACCAGGGGAAAACCTATGTGCCTGATTCTAATATTATTTTATTATATCTTGTGTTGTCCGTAACTTGGGCATGTGGTCTATTTTTATCTTCTGTAGCTTGGTTGATTGCATAGAAGTCCTCCGTACCAAAGAACATCAAATTGGACTCTGGAGGAACTTCTGGTCTATCTAGATTATCTACTTCAGGGGAACTTGTTGAGGGCTCACAGGATAAAGCATTATGGATCATGAAGGCTTGGGCATGCGTGCAACATTAACACAATGATATTGACTATGAGACATGTTACAAGGGAAGCACCATTCTAACTCTTGTGCCAAATTGTTCTGAACTGGAACAAGTGACCCGGCTTGTGCTGGGTGCTGGGAGAGAAGTCACGCGAGGAAAAACTTGCAAGGGAAGATGTGCATTAGGATTCCATCTATCATTTTGCTGATTGGTTGCACGTATCTTTGATTTCCATATTGATTCCACCAAGGCTGATTTGCTTTGGCTATATGAACTTGATTATAATTTCCTCTATAGGCTTTCACCTACTACTTTTTTAATGATATGACTCTTGTTTGATAAATTTCTAATCAGGGCCTTAAATTATTCATCTTCCTTTTTCTGTGATGGAGAATAGGATGTTGAGGAAAATGGTTGCGCACTTTTCTCAAGGATAGGAATAGGGGCCATAGAAGGTTGGGGTGCTTGTGACATATTTGGGAACCAGGGCATGGATGGTCTAGGAGCAAACATTCCTACTTGAATGAGACTATTTTGTGCCCTTACTGCAATGCTATAAGCAACTAGTAAAGTCTTACCTCCCATAGATTGGATCATAACTGAAATATCACTGTTGAGCTCCTTCAGATAATAAAGGAAAGCATGTTGGGTTGTAGGTCTTTCCATAAGAGGAATTCTGTCCCAAGTCTTCTAAAATCTGATGTTGAAATTGGTCATCTGCTCATTATGTGTTGTGAGGAGGAGTTTAATGGGTGTTATGCACTGGAGATAGAGATGCATGCATGGGCTTTCTAGAACAAACTCTTCTTGGGGATAGATGGAGGTATTCAAAATAATTTTCGGCTGGCGCACTTCTTCTTGTGTGCACTCTTCTCATGAGAGGCACTCAGGACTATTGAAATAGAGATCTTAAAATATTGGGAGTCACTAGATGTGTTTGAAATGAGGCTCTTCAAAGGCTGAAACACTAAGTTCACACACCAGAACTTAGAGATATGAAATTTGGGCTTTCAATGCTGGTCCCATGGGGCATGCCAGAAACTGTTGGTTTCTCAAACGTGCACCCGCATCTCAGATCTCAGAAGGGCCAAGGTGTTTGAGACCACAATGGAACCATTCCCAAGTTGTGGGACCTTACGAGCTTGGGATGGATCTCTAGAGAAGGTTGGTTCCTCTATTTATTTCTACTACTATTGCTACTCTTAGTGATGAAAGGGGAAACTAAGCTAAGAATGCCAAGGGACCAGGAAAATAAGGATAACATGAAGTAAACTACACTAAAAGGTGATAGCACCAGAAAAGAGGGATGAACACTATATTTTCTGAGTGAGAATGAAAGGGAATGTATGAAAGGAGGCTAGGCACATGTAGCGCAATGAAATATGCATTCACCAGATTTTCCTCATGGAACACAACCAAATACAGAATTGTAGAGGACCTAAAGTAGCACAACCAGCACACAACACAAAAGAAAAGGTAGGAATGCAAACACATTAGGACAGATAATAGTCATAAAACGATGCTTCTATTACTTCTAGAAATGCACAAAGCTATTACAATGATGAAGGAGGCTGATATCCACATGCAAGAGCCATACATAGAGGTCTGTAACTCAAAATATAGAAAATATGAAGTCCTTGGAAGAACGTGTAAGGATCAGAGTGTCCAACATAACAAATGAGCCTTTCTCTTACATTTATAGATGAATCCTTGGATGAATAATGGAAAAGGAGGGAAAACTCAAATTTGAAACACAACCACCAATAAGAAGCATTTAATGTCTATAAATCCTCTTGTAAATCTATGAAGTACGCTTCCCCGTGCATGTTTGATGTGTTGAATACAAAGGAGGGTGGATCATACCAAATTAGGTGGTTAGAGCGATTAGATCTGCTCATCAATGTTCAAAGAGACAAGTCTAAGCACGCTCCGATCTGAGTTCTATAGCAAAAGATACAGCTGTTAGAATATGTCATAGTCGTCAGCGTACGCAAAACATGTGGTGCACACGAATTGGTTGAGATGATGGCTAGAAGTACAACTATTTTTCATTTCTGCCACATGTCAATCATTGATTTGTTACAAGGATTTGGTACTCTATTAGCACATTTTGACTGGTTATGCATGACACACTTAAGTATGTCAAAAAATGATCTAGCACAAAAGAGCATGAGGGAAGGGCACATGGAGAAAATAGAGGAAGGCACAGAGGGGGTGCGCGTGAATCGCATGGGGAGATGAAGCGAACTTGTGAGCAGAGAACGTATGGTTAAGGCGAAACTATTATAAGGTAATGGGCGTGGTGCACAAAGGGCCAAGGACTTATTATTAAGTGTGAGGCACGCAGGATGGGAAGAAGCTGACTAGGAAGAAGGTGAATGCATGGAATGTGGGTGAAAGGGAGAAATGGAAAGAGAAAAGGAAAGGGGAGCACAGGTAAGCTGCAACCAAGGGAATGTGCCAAGTGATTTTGAGCATGCGCAATTCTTCAATGAATAACTTAGGGCAAAAATTTGTATGCAAGTTATCCAAATCACTAGGAGATCTATTTGGATAACAGGTTCCAATATAACACTCTTCAATCAAGGTAAGTACCATGAAGGGTCCATAAAAACATATGGGTATGTGAGCCCTGGCGAAAAAACAAAATTTTCTCTCAAATCACCACAAAATGTGGTGGAAGTTGAATACAATTTGGAGGATACCGTATGGAGTGAAATCAAAAAAAGGGGTCATCCAGAAGTAAGTGGTTACACAAGAGAAGTCAAGATAGAGTAATCCCACACTAGGATAAGAGGAAAATACAAGAGCAAGAACTAGGCACAGAGGAGGAAGACAATGGAATCCAACTATATCGTAACCATAGAAAAATATCGATGTACACCACATATCAATGTGGGAAGAATTATTATGAATTGGGGGAAGAATAATAATGAATTTTTCCAATCGAATAATATTAAGGACACCATGGTAACTCAATTCTCCAAAATGACCTTTTCTTCTTCACTAGATGCATGCAATGAACAAGCACTAACTGAATTTCCTAGTGATATCATTCACACCATCCCATCCAAGGATGGAGATTGTATTCTCCTCACAACTACCCATAACATGTTTAAGACTCAATTCGATGAAGCGTTGCTAAATATTGTTGGAGAAGTAGTACAACATAGTTTAGAGAACAAAAATGAGGTATGATTGTATAGATCTTAGGATCAAAATATAGAAGAGGATATGATGGAGATAAAATGGCATTTGTGTGAGATACAACAAAAAAGATAGGTCTTCTGGACAAATACTCATGCATTGAGTTAAAGGTTGAGTCCCTCAAGGAGCAGGTGTTGTGCAATGAGCTGAAGCTTCTCTAATATAATTCACTCATACTAAGGGAGAAAATGGATAAGGTTGAGAAACTAATGAATTTCCTATTTAATGAAATGGAGAAGGAGAGATAAAAATAAAAAGGGGTAAACATAGAAAACATCTACGTAGTTTACAAAAAGAATCTCATAGAGTGAAAAAATATTACAAGAAGATTAGAAGCCAAAGTAGAAAAAGCTAAAAAAATACTGAAGGAGCTATAGAAGAAACCTTATATAATTAATGAATGAACAAAAAAATGGCAGATAAAATAGTGGCATTTGAATCCCAACTAGATGATGAATCCCTAGAAAAATATAACCGTGATAAAATAATGGAAGAAACATAAGTGGTTAGTGAAGAGGTTGCACCAAGGAAAGAAAAAATAAAGCAATACCTAACAGAGTTGAGGAAGCTCATTGATGCAACATAAATGGAGCTTAGAGTTGCGGGCATTGATTTACAAAAGTAAGTTGATCAACTACATATAAAAATGAAAAAATGGGTTAAAAGTGCTTTGTTGTTTAACTAACTAATCATTCGATTGGAGAAATTAACCTAGCAAAGTGATGCAACAGTAAATAAATGGCAAGCGCATGAATACTTACTACGAAATGAAGTTCCTAAATTATTTGAGGATGTCTAATAAATATGATAACCATATTAGTATGGGGTAATGTTGGGCCCATGTTTTATCATATTATTTATTATTTAGGTCCTGAATGACTTAGTATTATTTATTCATTATTTACTATTTTTTAAAGGAGTGCGGGGAAATTATGCAAAGGTGTGTGCAAGGTATAAGTATAGAAGTGTACAAGAAGTAACTGTGCAAGGAAAATGGAGAGGAAGCATGAATGTAAGAAGAACATTGCAGGCACATATGAGAAATCAAAAAGAGAATCATATACTATAAGATAAGATAAAATAAAGGACATGCAGAGATGATTTAATTTAATTTGAATTAAATCTAAATTACAGAGTCGCTACTGAAATCAATGATGTATAAATGTTGAAAAACAAAAATGACACAAACAGCCAAGATTTAAGATATGAAACCCTAAGTAAGAAGATGAGATAAGAAGAATTAGTTGATTACTGTGTAATCTAGGACTAATTTAGTTAGAGAGAAGTGATGAAAAGAATAGGAAGAGTTTCATTACTACTCACTATAAATTCTGAAATGTGGGGATGAGGCCAGACATCGGCATCTAGGATAGGTCTAGTGTTGGAACATAATGATTAAGTGGTTTGGCCAACACTTAATGTATATGGGTCCATCACTAATATATAGATTAATATTTAATAACATGAAATATTTATATTTCTATTATTAAATATGCTAACCTAGGTATATACTTTAGGTTAAATATTTAATGTCACGAAATGATTATATTTCTAATATTAAATGTTATAAATCTAGGTGTATGTTTCAACCATTTTAGGTTGAAAAGGTGGGTCAGGAGAGATACCTGATCACCTTATATGAAAAGGACTTTAGGTCCTCATTTGATATATTCAGGAAATATATTAAAGGTGTGCAAATCAAGTGATTTGGTTTTACCCTTGGTAAATAAGGTTTCAAAGGAGGAGGTGATCTTACTAGATGTATTATAATTTCTCTGAAGTAAAATGTTATTTTCAAAGTGGTTTTTACCCTATTGGGGTTTTCCACTATAAATATTGTGTCACCTATGTTATTTATTTCCTGTAAGTATTTCTTTATTTACTTATGTTATGATGTAATTTTTATTTAAATATTTATTGTAACATTATGTAATTTGTAAGTTGATTAAATCTGTATTTATTAGAATCCTCAAATTCTAACATGGTAATAGAGCGAGGTAAATTAAATAAATTAATATCAAATGTTTTGTATTTTATTTATTTAATTTGTACGGGTTTTTTCAACTAACCCGAAAGGGTATTTAAAAGTATCTCGTCGCCTTCTTTTTTTTTCCAATTTATTTTGGCATTACATTTGTGTAATTAAACTCTCGGTAAAAAATTTAGGCTTTTTCAATTTTAAATCCCTAATTTGTTCTGGGGGAGATGTAATATGATATGATTCTTAATTTCATTTACATGGAATTAATGTTTATTTGGAGATTGATGTGTGCACAGGTGAAAGGGGCTTAAAATATTTACCTGCGTGAAAGTCACATGCAGAAAAAGAAAGGATTTATTACTATATTAAATAATTTTTATGTTTTCTATAATTTCAAATGTTTGCAGGTTAAATATTTCGAAAGGTAAATTCATACCCATGTTCTTTGGTCCCCTCTAAAAGGATTTGATTTGAAAAACTATAGTTTATACTTAATCTATAACTATATCCTATATAATTTGAAAACTATATTATTATTTTTAAATAAATAAATATAGAACATAGAATAAGGTTTATATAATAATTTATATAAACATCATATTAAAATTCATATAGTTTTGAAAAAAAACTATATATTAAAGCCTTAAACCAAATTAAAATTACATGGGATTGAGGGAAGAGTCAACAGACCATATTCTAAGCTTAAGTTTAAATCATATTTAAACTTAACTTATAAATCTAGGCATGGGTAAGTGCATGAAGTTGGAGGGCCAAAAAGCAAACAAGAATCTGAAAAAAAGAAAAATGCGCTTGCGTTTTAATTTGTTTGGCTCGAGAACCACCAAAGCATAACGCGTACACATTACATAACGTGTACGCGTTATGCTGACTATAAACAAAAAAAGAGGCCCGAGCCTCTATCATTTTACCTACCTCAAACGTGAGTTTCAGAGCTTAATCGTGCCCTCACATTTTTTCATTCAGCTGGATCTCAAGCTCAAAGGATCGTTTCTATATTTCCAATAAGATTTGAATCGACGATGGTGCCATGGAGAAGAGGTAAGAAAAATTATTTTCTCAAAATTGCATTGAAATATGAAAATTATAGATTAAAATTTGAATTGAATACATATTTTTTATTGTTACAGTTAGAGGTTGAGGGAATCAACCACAACCAAACCCTGTTATTCTTGTCATCTCTCCCAACACTCCCATAATTGCTCAACATCCCTTGGGTAGTCAAGAAGATTTACTAGCCCAAATAGTTGAAAACAAAATTTAAATTGAGGATTTAATCAAAACAATGAGGGATGCACAACCTACAAAACCCCACCGCACCTCTCTTGCAAACACATTTGAGGCATTACTTGTTCAAATTGACACGGAAACGGGGAAAATTGATTGTTCAAAAACTTTCAGAGAGGGTTGTAGGGTTTATTATTCCAATAAATTGTCATATGTGGATGTAAAGAAAAAAGAAATTTCAAAAGAACTCATATGTGCCTTATTCACGGACTCCCCACACTATTTTTCCTATTCCGTTCACATGTAAATGATTTCCCATCCATTGGTGTAATAATAATTTGATTAAAAATAATTTTTGGGACTGATGGTGGATGGTTTTTTATTTTCCACCTTGTAATAACAACGAGGTGCCACTATAGTTTATGAGGAAACTCTATTACAAGTTTATCCTCAAGGAGATCCCAAATTATTTTGATTTCTGAGATTTCTAGGGCCGAGGAAAAGGATCTACATAGGATCGACCAAATGCACAATGTGCACCTCTTCAGCAGGGTAGATTCCCCACATAGAATCCCCCTCAACATGAGATTGTCCCTCAAACAGTGAAGGAGAAAGTAGCGATTGATACACTCCACGTGCTTCATGGGCTATCTGCAACCCTTGTTTGACATATGAGGGAGATTTCTGAGCCAGATGCTCATGGGGGTACACAGAGTATTCCCTCAGGGAGTATTAGCATGAGGCCACATCTTTACTCGTCATGTGGTAGCATATGTTTGGGGCCCGAGGAGGGTGATACTTTCATGTGTACTGATTTTTATGCACCTGGTGCTAGGGGTTAACACGATAATATCACTCTGTCAGATTTCCTATTGAGTGAGTCATTTGGATTACATTCATCTGCATCACCTATGCAGGTAAATTTGTTATGTTTTGTTATTTGTGTTACAAAATGTTTGGATTACCTGATTTACTTATATATGTTAAATTTTTGAAGTAATTGTATTTGTACATGTACATGCCTTCATATTACAGTGCGGGGGAGGCGCATCTTCATCCCGACCATAGGTGGCGAGCACCATGCATACACATACATTCACAGAGGTAATTTAGAAAGTTAATTATGTAAAATTATTCAGATACATGTGTGTGTGTGTGTGTGTGTATATATATATATATATATTTGCATGTAGATATATATTAGTTTTTAAGTCAAATATATGTTCTTGTATGTCCATCTAACTCACATGATAAACATGTTTGATAAAGATGTTGACTTAACTAGACACCCCACCATCTCTACGACAAGTAGATAAAGGTGTTTTTGTTGCAATTTCATCTGTGCGGAGACTCACTGAGGTATTGAAACAACACGTAATTTTTTTTAAATTTCTCGTGTAATTCATATTATGTTAAATACATGTTAGTAATGTCTTTCGTTGTAGAATTATTAAATTATGTTAATAATGTCCTTCATTATGTATATGCAGGAGTTACTTGTGATAGGTAGCAGCCCTGTTCATTTGATTCACAGGCGTGGCAGGGTAGAAACAATAGTTCTATATTGATAAAATTAGTTAAAATATTATCATTATGTAAATACATGTACTTAGCTCTATTTTCGCTAATTCTGATGTTATATTTTCTGATCTTATGTGTATCTAGGGGACTTTAACCCCCTCTATTTTGACTTCGAGAGCACGAACTCCTCCATCTCATCATCTTCATACCCCCATTCGTACTGCAAGAGCTCTCGATGAATCATCTGCGCATGAGATGCAAATTCAGCATGATCGAAAACTTGTGGTAAGTTTGTGTATCTATGTAAATACTTTCATTCTAGCATGGTCTTAAATACATATTGAAAACATATATAAATTAAGTTTTGAAAAATAAACATTGTTTGCATTTACAGGTGAGTATTCAGTGGAAGAGGATTTGAAGCATGGGCTCGGATGATCCAAATTCATCTCATGGATCTCCATCTTCATCTAAGGGAGGTCCTTCTTCGAGCAAGGCCAAGAGAGGGATAGATTTTGATGAGTAGGAAATATACATCTTACATGACATTGTTTTTGTATGCCTATGTACATGGCATTGTATGTACACCTATATGGCATTTGAACTTGATGGTATATGACCTAATTGGGAATTTTTGTATTTATTATGCGCATTAAAATACTATTTGGAACTTGATAATTTTGTATGAGACCTTACATTTCTGAGATTATTTTCGTATGAATCTAATATGATGTGCACTTGACAATATTTAAGACATTGTGGATTATTTTTTCATTTATTGGTGATGTACATGTACTAGCATTTTCAATGTATAATATGCATCAAACTTTAGAAATCAATATTTATATAATGTATGTATATAAAGAGTTATCTAATCTAAGTAATTATTCATTCAATTTATCAATGTGTATATGTGTATTTACCTTACTTGCGCTTCTTCTTGCTCATGGTCTCTTTGTACTAGTTCCTATCTTCTCATGTACTTACTACATTATTCTATGCTTCGTAGTCTTCTCCCCTGTTAAAACACCCAACAGTCGTCACAATTTGATGCTTTTTATCTGTTGATATTTTGAGAATGTCTCTCCATATACATTACTCCAAATGCTTGAGAATGTCTCCAAGATGCAATAACATTCTGATTCAGACACGGAATAATTCTTAATTGTCTAATCATGTCCAATTCGTGTTATTACCTTTAAATCTGTAGGCATTTCAAGTTATTTAGAAATCACATCACACCCTTCACTAGGCTTGATGACTATACCTATCCTTTTTAAAGCACTTTTAAAAGCATCTATGGGTTTATCATAACATAAATTATCAATGAATGGAAGGTCACTAAGCCGTAGGCCAGTTGACTCCCATCCATGAACTAAATAAGAAATATTTACTATATGATTGATAACTCTCGTGTGTTCTTAGACATACCCCTATCAAATTCATTCTTAATCCAATCTAGTCATTCATAGGATCTTAAGCGACTACGCCAAGAACAAGGTAGCCTGGAAGCACGAGAGAGCATAGAGGAACCAAAATGAATGCTCCACTAGCATTCACCTAGCCACCCCGACATGTGCTGGTTTAGTTGGTTTGGTCCCATCGAGCTTTCTGTTTGCAAACTACAGTGTCTGGCAGCCCTACACTGACTCAGACTGCACTATTTCACGCATTTGCAGACAATAGCACAACAAGAGAACCAGATGGAGAAAAAGAAAACCAAGAGAGGATTTCATAGAGGGCCCCAACATGGAGGTCTCAGATCTGACGAGATGTCTCTAGGTGTTATGAAGTCCAAGAAATCACCCGTCGAAGTTATGGCGTGTTTGGGCCTCAGGCCTCTTAGGCGACTACGCCCAGACGAAGTAGCCCTAAAACACAGGGAGCGCAGTAGGGGAACCAAAATGAATGCTCCACTAGCATTCACCATGGCCACCCTGACATGTTGGCATATTTGGTTTAGTCCCATGAGCTTCCATTTGTAAACTACAGCCTCTGGCAGCCCTACAGTAACTCAGACTGCACTATTTCACGCATTTGCAAACAATAGCACAGCGAGAGAATCTAGATCGAGACAGAAGAAAACTGTGAGAGGAATTTCATTTAGAGGAACCAACATATCGAGGTCTTCATATCTAACGAGACATCTCTATGTGCCATGGGGATTCCGATAAATCACTCTATCGAAGATATGGCATGTTTGGGTCTCAGGGCTCTTAAGGGACTATGCCCGGACGAGGCTAGCCTAAAAGCACGGGGAGCGTAGAGAACCATAAACATAATGCCTCCAATAGCATTCACCTAGGCCACTCCTAACATGTTGGCGTAGTTAGTTTGGTCCCATGAGCTTCTATTTGCAAACTACAGCCTCTGGTAGCCCTACATTGACTCAAACTGCACTATTTCGCACTTGTTTACAAAAAATAACACAATCGAGAGAACTAGATGGAGAACGGAGAAAAACTAAGAGAGGTAATTTCATAGAGGGCCACAATTACATGGAGGTCTCAAATATGATGAGATGTCTCTAGGTTCCACAGAGTTTGAGAAATCACCCATCAAAGATATAGCGTGTTTGGGCCTCAGGGCTCTTAAGGGACTACACCCGGACGGGATAGCCTGAAAGCATGGGGAGCGTAGGGAACCAAAAAAAATGCCTCCACTAGCATTTCACCTAGAGCCACCCTGACATGTTTTGGCGTAGTTGGTTAGGTCCCATGAACTTCCGTTTGCAAACTACAACATCTTGCAACCCTACACTGACTCAAACTGGCACTATTTCGCGTGTTTACAAACAATAAGCACAGCTAAGAGAACCTAGATAGAGATGGAGAAAACTAGTGATAGATTATTTTATAAAGGGCCCCAACTAGTGGAGGTATCAGATCTGACAAGACATCTCTAGGTGCTACGAAGTCTAAGAAATCACTCTGTCGAAGATATGGCGTGTTTGGGACTCAGGGCTCTTAAGGGTCTACACCCAGACAGGGTAGCCTGAAAGCACGGGGAGCATAGGGAACAAAAATGAATCCTCCATTATAGCATTCACACTAGCCACCTTCAACATGTTGGTGTAGTTAGTTTGGTCCCATGAGCCTTCGTATTTGCAAACTACAACGTTTGGTCAGCCCTAAACTGACTCAAACTGCACTATTATCACGCGTTTACAAAGAATAAGCACAGCGAGAGAACCAGACGGAAACAGAGAAAACCATGAGAGGATTTATTCATAGAGGGCCCTAAAATGGAGATTTAGAATCTGACGAGACATCTCTAGGTGCCACAGAGTCTGAGAAATCACCCGTCGAAGATATGGCATGATTGGGCCTCAGGGCTCTTAAGCAACTACACCCGGACGGGTTAGTTTGAAAGCACGGGGAGCGTAGGGAACCAAAACAGAATGCCTCCACTAACATTCACCAAGCCACCCAAAATGTTTTGGCTGTAGTTGATTCGGTCCCACGAACTTCCCTTTGCAAACTACAACCTCTGGCAGCCCTACACTGACTTAGACTGCATTATTTTACGTGTGTTGTGCAAACAATAACACAATGAGAGAACCGGGTAGAGACAGAGAAAACCATGAGAGGCATTTTGTAGAGGGGCACAACATGGAGGTATCGAATATCTGATAAGATGTCTCTAGGTGCCATGGAGTCCAAGAAATCACCTGGTCGAAGATATGGCGTGTTTGGGCCTCAGGGCTCTTAAGGGACTACCCCCGGACGGGGTAACCTGAAAGCACAGGGAGCGTAGGGAACCAAAAAAAATACTCCACTAGCATTTAGCCAGGCCACCTCAACGTGTTTGCATAGTTGATTCAGTCCCATGAGCTTCTCGTTTGCAAACTATAGCCTCTGGCAGCCCTACACTGACTCAAACTACACTATTTCACGCGTTTACAAACAATAGCACAGCGAGAGAAACTAGATGGAGATGGCTAGAAAACATGCAAGATGAATTTCGAATATGGTCCTAAACATGTGAAGGTCTTGGATTTAAGGAAACATCTCTAGGTGTCACGGAGTTCTGATAAATCACCTGTCAAAGATATGGCGTGTTTCAGCCTCAGCGCTCTTAAAGGATCTAGGCACGGACGGGGTAACCCGAAAGCACGAGAAGTGTAGGTAACCAAAATGAAGCCTCCACTAGTCATTTTCTAGGATATCCCTACATGTTGTTTGCATAGTTAGTTTGGTCCCACGAGCTTTCTGTTTGTAAACTACAATGTTTGACAGCCCTACACTGACTTAGACTACACTATTTTGCGTCGTTTACAAACAATAGCACAGCGAGAGAACCAGATGGAGAAGGAGAAAAATGTGAGAGGATTTCTGTAGATTGTCACCAACATGGAGGTCTCAGATCTAACGAGATTTCTCTAGGTGCCATGGAGTCTGAGAAATCACCCATCGAAGATATAGCGTGTTTGGGCCTCAGGGCTCTTAAGGGACTAAGCCCGGACAGGGTATCCCAAAATCATGGGGAGCATAGGGAACCCAAAATGAATGACTCCACTAGCTTTCACCTAGGCCACCCTAACATGTGTTGGCTGTAATTGGTTTGGTTCCACGAGCTTCTGTTTGCAAACTACAGCCTCTGGCAGCCCTACACTGACTCAAGACTGCATTATTTCACACGTTTACAAACAATAGCAAAGCGATAGAACCGGATGGAGATAGAGAAAACTGTGACGAGATTCTTTATAGAGGGCCCCGACATGGAGGTATTTGATTTGACGAGACATCTCTACGTGCCACAGAGTTTGAGAAATCACTCGTCGAAGATATGGCGTGTTTGGGACTCAAGGCTCTTACGGGTCTACACCCGGACGGGGTAGCCCGAAAGTACGGGGAGTGTAAGGAACCAAAAAAAATCCTCCACTAGTGTTCACCACGCCACCTCGACGTGTTGGCGTAGTTTGTTTTTGTCCCACGAGCTTCCGTTTGTAAACTACAGCGTCTAGCAGCCCTACACTGACTCAGACTGCACTATTCCATGCGTTTTACAAAGAATAGCACAACGATAGAACCAGATGGAGACAGCAGAAAACCGATATGAGAGCCATTTCTTAGAGGTCCATGACATGTTCAGGTCTTGGATAATGAGTGAGACGTCTCTAGGTGCCACATGGAGTCTGAGAAATCACCCAGTTGAAGATATAACATGTGATTGGGCCTCAAGGCTCTTAAGGGACTATGTTCTAGACGGGGTAGCCTGAAAGCATAAGGAGTGTAGGGAACCAAAACATGAATGCCTCCAATAGTATTCACTAGGCCACCCTAACGTGTTGGTGTAGTTGGTTCAGTCCCATGAGCTTCTGTTTGCAAACTACAACCTTTGGCATCCCTACACTGACTGAGACTACACTATTTTGCGTGCATTTACAAACAATAGCACAAGTGAGATAACCGAATGGAAACAGAGAAAACCGTGAGAGAATTTTGTAGAAGGTCCCTGACGTAGAGGTCTCATTGTATTTAACAAGACGTCTCTAGGTGCCACGAAGTCCTGAGAAATCACCCATCAAAGATATGGTGTGTTTAGGCCTCACGGCTCTTAAGCGGTCTACGCCCAGACAGGGTAGCTTGAAAGCACGGGGAGCATAGGGAACCAAAATTAATTCTCCACTATCATTCACCAGGCCACCCCGACTGTGTTGGCAGTAGTTGGTTTCGGTCCCATGAACTTACTGTTGACAAACTACAGTGTCTGGCAATCCCTACACTAACTCAGACTGCACTATTTCGAGTGTTTACAAACAATAACACAACGAGAGAACCAAATGGAGATGGAGAAAACCATGTGAGAGGCTTTCTTAGAGGGATCTGACCTATGAAGGTATTTAGATCTAACAGAGATGTCTCTAGGTGCCACAGAGTCTCAAGAAATCACCTGTTGAATATATGGCGTGATTGGGCCTAAGGGCTCTTAAGCGACTACGCCCAAACGGGGTAGCCTGAAAGCACGGGGAGTGTAGGGAGCCAAAACGAATGATCCGCTAGCATTCACCTAGGCCATCCCTGACATGTTGGTGTAGTTTTTTTGGTCCCAGGAGCTTTCGTTTGCAAACTACAGCCTCTAGCAGCCTTACATTGACTTAGACTGCACTATTTCACGTGTTTACGTAAACAATAGCACAGCGAGAGAACAAAATGGATACAGAGAAAACCGATGAGAGGCTTTCATAGAGGGCCCCAATTTTGAGGTCTTGGATCTTATGATACATCTCTAGGTGTCCATGGAGTCCGAGAAATCACACGTCAAAAATATGGCATGTTTGGGCCTCATGGCTCTTAAGGGTCTATGCACCCAGACGGGGTAGCCCGAAATCACGGGGAGCGTAGGGAACCAAAACGAATCCTCCACTAGTGTTCAACAGGCCACCCCGATGTGTTGGAGTATTTGGTTCAGTCCCACGAGCTTTCATTTGTAAACAACATCCTTTGGCAACCCTACACTGACTCCGACTGCACTGTTTCATGTGTTTGTAAACAATAGCACAGTGAGAGAATATGATGGAAACGGAGAAAACCATGAGAGGATTTCATAGAGGTCCCCAACATTGAGGTCTTGGATATGATGAGATGTCTCTAGGTTCCATGGAGTCTGAGAAATTACCCGTTGAAGCTATGGCGTGATTGGGCCTCAGGGCTCTTAAACGACTACACCCGGATGGGGTAGCCCGAAAGCACGGGGAGCATAGGGAATTAAAAAAAAGCATTATCTAATGCTCACTAGGAAACCCTAACGTATTGATGTAGTTGGTCTAGTCCCAAGAGCTTCTGTTTTCAAACTATAGCCTCTGGCATCCCTACACTAACTCAGACTGCACTATTTCATGCATTTGCAAACAATAGCATAGCGAGAGAACCAGACGGAGATGGAGAAAACACGAGAGGATTTCGTAGAGGTCCCCAACATGGAGCTCTTGGATCTGACGAGACATCTCTAGGTGCCATAGAGTCTGAGAAATCACCCGTCGAAGATATGGTGTGATTGGGCCTCAAGGATCTTAAGTGACTACACCCGAACGGGGTAGCCTGAAAGCACGGGTGGAGGAAACCACCAATGTTCAATGATTTTGCCACATGATGCAAATATGTAGACTATGAACTTAGTTTTGCTGGGGAGACCACCATTGTTCCAACTATTCATTTTGAAAGAATGAATATTTTCAATCAATAAGAGAATGAAGAGCCTGAATTTTTTTGGACATTACAAAAGGTTGTTTGTGCCCAAAAAGAAGCCGAAGGCCATATAAATATTCAGTCTTCAAATTTAGATGACAATGAACATCATGAAGAAAAAAAGTTAGGTGAAGATTTCATGATGATTCAAGAAGAAATGCCTCCTGAAATTCATAAAGATTCAATTTGATTGCCCAAAAACATCTGGAAGAACTTAAAGATGTCACTATGATTCAAGAAGAACTGTAATGAAGTATTGATAATTGAGCCTGAAACTCGTTTAGGATTGTAATTTATTCTTTGATTGAGCATTCACCCATAGTTTATTTTTTTAAGGAAGAAATTCATTTTATATGTGAGAAATATAATGTTGATTTAGTCTATTACTTTGACTATTTAGGTTAGATTTATGTAGTCTGTGAAATCCTCTCGTGGTTTTCTCCGTCTCCATCCGGTTCTCTCAATGTCCTATTGTTTGCAAACGCATGAAATAGTGTAGTTTTAGTTAGTGTAGGGCTGTCAGAGGCTATAGTTTGCAAACATAAGTTTGTGGGAATGAACCAACTATGCCAACACATCGGGATGGCTTGGTGAATGCTTTTGGAGGCTTCATTTTGGTTCCCTACGCTCAAGTGCTTTCGGGCTACCACATCTAGGCATAGTCACTTGAGAGCCCTGAGGCCCAAACATGCCATATCTTTGACATGTGATTTCTAGGACTCCATGGCACCTAGATACATCTCATCATATCCAAGACCTCCATGTTGGGGCCCTCTACAAAAGCCTCTCGTGGTTTTCTCCGTCTCCATCCGATTCTCTCGCTGTGCTATTGTTTGTAAATGTGTGAAATAGTGTAGTTTGAGTCAGTGTAGAGCAGCCAGAGGCTGTAGTTTGCAAACAGAAACTCATGGGACCAAAACAACTACACCAACACGTTGGGTTGGCCAAGTGGATGCTAGTGGAGGCTTTGTTTTGGTTCCCTACACTCCCCATGCTTTCGAGCTACCCCGTCTGGGCATAGTAGCTTAAGAGCCCTGAGGCCCAATCACGCCATATATTTGATGGGTGATTTTTCAGACTCCGTGTCACCTAGAGAAATTTTGATAGATCTAAGACCTACATGTTAGGGCCCTCTACAAAATCCTCTCATGGTTTTCTCCGTCTCCATCTGGTTCTCTCGATGTGTTATTGTTTGCAAACACGTGAAATAGTGCAGTTTGAGTCAGTAGGGCTGCCAAAGGCTATAGTTTACAAAAATAAGCTCATGGGACTAAACCAACTATGCCAACACATTGGGGTGGCCTGGTAAATGCTATTGGAAGCTTCATTTTGGTTCCCTACGCTCCCCGTGCTTTTGGGCTACCCCGTCCGGTTATAGTCGCTTAAGAGCCCTGAGGCCCAATCATGCCATATCTTTGATAGGTGATTTCTCAGACTCCGTGGCACCTAGTGACATCTCACTAGATCTAAGACCTCAACATTTGGGACCTCTAAAAAATCCTATCATATTTTTCTCTGTCTCCATCCAATTCTCTCACTGAGCTATTGTTTGTAAACGTGAAAAATAGTGCAGTTTGAGTCAGTGTAGGGTTGCTAGACGTTGTAGTTTACAATCAGAAGCTCATGGGACCAGACCAACTATGCGAACAAGTTAGGGTGGCCTAGTGAACTCTAGTGGAGGCTTTGTTTTGGTTCTCTATGCTTCTCGTGCTTTTGGGCTACCTTGTCCGGGTGTAGTCGCTTAAGAGCCATGAGGCCCAATCATGCAATATCTTCGACGGGTGCTTTCTCGGACTCCGTGGCACCTAGACACATCTCATCAAATTCAAGACCTCCATGTTAGGGCCCTCTACAAAATCCTCTCATGGTTTTCTCCATCTCCATCTGGTTCTCTCGTTGTGCTATTGTTTGCAAACATGTGAAATAGTGCAATCTGAGTCAGTGTAGGGTTGCCAGAGGCTGTAGTTTGCAAACGGAAGCTCATGGGACTGAACCAAATATGCCAACACATTGGGGTGGCTAGGTGAACACTATTGGGGGCTTCATTTTTGTTCCCTATGCTCCCCATGCTTTCGGGCTACCCTGTCTAGGAGTAGTTCCTTAAGAGCCCTGAGGCTCAATCACGCCATATATTCGACAAGTGATTTCTCAGGCTGCATGGCACCTAGAGACGTCTCGTCATATCTGAGACCTCCATGTTGGGGCCCTCTACGAAAGCCTCTCACGGTTTTCTCCATCTTCAATCAGACTGAGTTAGTGTAAGGTTGTCCATTGCCAATCACCTGAATAATATAGGTGGTTCATACAATATAGGTGGTGAAATGAGAATTTTAATAAGATATTTTTACAATATAGGTGGTGAAATGAGAATTTCTGTTTGTTACTCCTTTCTAATATTTAATTTCTCTTCGCTTCACTTGGCTTTGAGAATAATAAATTCTCTACTGACAGTGCCAACCATGTGAAGGTAAAATTTGTTTTGGCACCACTAACCTATATAAACATGTTAGTAAGCAATTAAATAGAATTTTAAATCATACAAAATTTTTAAAAAATCATTTAAGTAAATATTCAAATTAAATTCATGAAGAACATACCTTTGCAAATTCAATCCAATGAACCGCAAAGATAAAATCTATTCTTGACAGTAGCAAGAATCACTTCATGATCTGATTCACGAACCTTCCACATATTTTTGTTTGATGGCCAACCTCGATATTTGATCAATTCAATATTTGTTGCAAGGACCAAATGTGAATAGTGAAGTATCTTCTGATGTACTTCATAGTCTTTAAACAACCAAATGTTTGAGTTTTTGATAGGATATCGTTAAAGCCAAGTTCTAGTGACTACCACTGATCCAGTGGGATACTCAAGGTCTTCACCATCAATGACTATGGAAGTCAATTTTTTTCCCCTATACACAACTAGATAAGAAGTAGTTTGTTCCCTCTTTGTTAAATTTTGTCGCAATAAATTCAAAAATTTGCCCTATATATCACAAAGTAAAATCTCTCAGTCAATTTATAAATACATTAAGAGTTGACCATTTAATAATTTATATATCTAAAACATGGCATGTACATATATGTATGTACTGTCGGCACTAAAATTTTCCTCCGTAATTTCTATTTCATTAATGTATGTATTAGGAATAGGATGTTGTTAAGTGTAATTAGTAGTAGCGTCCGATAGAAGATAACGGCGCTGCCAGTACGACGCTGCCAATAATGTGGAGTACGGTAACAGTCAAAGTACAATAGGAATGTTGTAAAAAGTAAATATTTGTCGTAAGTGGTCCGGTAATGTTAAAATGTCAAAGTTTGGGTAATTAGAGAAGTAGGGTCTACGTGATTAGGAATTAGAAATATTATATTGGTAATAAGGAAAAGGAGTGAGGTCATAAATATTTTGTATATTTTATTTGTAAAAAGTCTAAAAATGTGGAACCCATGTAAAATGATAAGGTTTATCTTATCTTAAAAGATAAGCTTACATGTACAGATAAGAGTTAAGGTATGGAATATGAATCGTCAGAGTGGATTTATTATCATATCTTAGAGATAAGATGGATAAGCTTGGAAGTTCTATAAATAGAGAGGCCACCCCCCTCATTTAGCATAGAAGGAAGTAGTGAGAAATATTGTAGGAAGTGTGCAAAGGAAGCCATCAGTTTAAAGGTGTGTTGAAGAAGCCATTAAGAGGTGTAATTGTAAAGTTTCTCCCATAGTCTTGGTGAAAGGAAAGTGAAGTCAATAACACTTGAAGTACCTCATGGGTGAGATTGTAACAATTTCATGTTAATATTATCATTTACTTTGATATTTTAGATTTGTCATCATTTCGTCTTATCATAGTCGATGGTATTCTTGTGTTATGTTGTTGTTTTGTTTCCAGATTACATCCACCAAACTAAAGGCTGTGCATTAGTAAATAATCATAGCACGAGGAGTTTCCGGTGAAGAATTATCATAGTGCCAGATTGGTGATGACATTTTGGTTCCGTTGCCAGGACCATTCCTCGTTGGTGGATTTTCTGGAGAGATATTCCCACTTAGTCAAAAATCAATTGGAGGGTAACCTTGTTTTTACTGTGCATAGTAGTTACCATGGTAAATTCATTTTTGCCATGAATAGTAGTTACCATGGTAAAGTCATTTTTGCTGGGAATAGTATTTACCGCAGTAAAGTCACTTTTTACCGTGAATAGTATTTACCACAGTAACTTCACTTTTTACTGTGAATAGTGTTTACTGCAGTAAAGTCAGTTTTTACCGCAGTAAGTCAAGTTTTACCATAGTTTACCGTGGTCATTTCTATTTTACTGTAGAAAGGTGTAAAGTCACTTTCTAGTATAGTGATTCCAATTATTTGAGCACATAAGTCTTGTTGATTGTACTTGTGGGTTGGTATTTCACGGTGGTTACTTTTGAAAATGGGAAAGATTCCTGTTTTTTCAGCTCAATCTAATGAAGATGCTTCTTCTTTCATTCAAAAGTTTAAGCGATCTTGTATTTGTAATGGCCTTATAAGAAGGGAACAATGGACTGAATGTTTTCCTACCTTTTTGGATGGTTCAGCACTTAGGTGGTTTGAAACACTAGGTGATAATGTGAAAAATTCATGGGATTTATTAACTGAAAGTTTTCTTAAAGAATTTGGTGAACAACAGAAATATGCAGATCTCATGATCGAGATCACAAAGCTATCCCAAGGAGAGAAGGAGAAGATAAGGGATTATCATGCTCGTGTTCTACAGCTAAGGAGGAAGCTCGATGCCCAGATCCGGAAGGAAGGATTAGTGGATGGGTTGATGAATGGCGTGGATAATCTCCTCTGTAAGAACTTCATTCTTGGGATGAAGCCAAAGATCAGACAACGAGTGAAGTATGACCGCCCAGCTACCATTGAACAAGCAAAGGAGATTGCAAGAAGGCAAGAAGAAAGCATGGAAGAGGAGCCCAAAGAAATTGTTGCTAAAGTAGAGCCTACACTAGCACCTTTAGTCCAGAATCCACAACCACTCTTGGTGAGCACAAATATTTCTTCTAGTACATCTACTGAGTATGAAGATTTGCTCAAAAAGATGGGTCAGTTAACTATTAATCTTCTTCAAGGAAAGGAATTTAGTTCTCAGGGAGGAGATAGAGGTCCAAAAAGAAATATTTCTGAAGTTGTATGTTATGGTTGTTATAAAAAGGGTCATTATAAGTAGAATTGTCCAGATAGAGCTTCTACATCCGGTAAAGGAGATAATGATAAAGGAAAAGCACCTGTGAATTCTTTTGATGTAGTAGATAAGAGCAGAAATAATGAAGTAGATGTGTTTGTAACAAAAAGAAAGAAAGAAAAAGATAATCAAGATGGAAATGATCCTAAGAAGATGAAAGAAGAAACGAGTAAAAAACATAGGAGAAGAAAGTTGGGTGTGCAGGATTTTTTGATTTCACAGGGGCAAGGACCATACTCCATCTTGGAAGATCTGTCCAAAAGGCCTGCAAATATTACATATGGTCAACTCTTGGCTATGTCTTCTGAGAAGAGGCAGGACTTGCGAAGTGGACTCAATGCTCGATGAAGGAAGGAGGTTGAGGTCCTTGTTTTGGAGGCAGAGGCGGATCCCTATGCTCCACAAGCTGAGGTATTATGTAATGGTATTTCAATTCATGATGTTTTAGTTGATGGAGGTGTTGTAGTTAATGTAATGATCGAGTCTGTAATGAATATGTTGGGTTTAAAAATTGATCACCCTTCAACACTTATGTTAAGGTCATTAAATAAGGGAAAAACTAAACCAAAAGGTGTAGTTTCAAATGTGGCAATATTTGTTATGGGTGTTGTATGTGTGGTAGAATTTCAGGTGATGAAAAATGGTACTGTTGCATACCCAATGGTGCTGGGAAGACCATGGCTAAGGAGAGTTCATGTAAGAAACTACTGGAATGAAGGTTGCATGACACTTAGATGTGGTAGAGAGAGGGTGAAGATAAACGTGATCCCTTGACATCATAAAGCAAAACCTGTGGATTCAAGTGATGAAACTGATGATTAGACATCCTCTGATTACTCTAGTACCAGTGAAGTGGACACTAAAGATGAAGAAAGCGAGGTGGATGTTTCAGTCATGGATATCCTTCCAGTCACACCAACTCATGGCCCCATAAAATTATCTAAAGAAGAAGTTGATGATCGTCCCCAGCAAATAAAGATTGGTGATGTTGTGATGGAGAGTGAGAAGGAATCCTACCTCCAGCTCTTTCGAAGGTACATACACCTATTCACTTTTGATTACAAGGAACTCCGTCAAGTAATTTGGGTAGAACATTGTATTGAGCTGGTAGATGGTGCTAAGCCCATAAAGAAAATGCCATATAGAATGAATCCTAATTTTTCCAAGACTGTAAAAGAAGAAATAGATAAGTTGCTTGATGCAGGATTCATATTTGCTGTGGAGAATTCAGAATGGGTTTCTCCCATTGTTATCTCAATAAAAAAGAATGGGAAGCTATGCATTTGTGTTGATTACAAGAAGCTCAATAAGGTAACAAAGAAGGATCATTACCTTCTTCCATTTTCAGATCAGATCTTGGATGAAGTAGCTGGCCAGGAGTGCTATAGTTTTGCTGATGGATATAGTGGCTACAACCAAGTTCATATAGCAGAGAAAGATCAGCTGAAGACCACGTTCACCACTCCTTGGGGAACATTTGCTTATAGAGTTATGCCTTTTGGGTTGTGTAATGCTCCAACAACATTCTAGTGTTTGATGAATAGGGTGTTCGAACCCTACATTGGGACCTTCATCAGAGTATTTATGGATGACTTTTACATCTATGGGAGCAAGTTGGACCACCTGTACCAAATGGAGACAACATTTCAATGGTTAGATGAAGCACAAGCCTCACTAAACCCTACAAAGTGTGTCTTTGGATGTTCTAAAGGTGTTTTGTTAGGGCATGTTGTATCCAGAGATGGTATTGGTACTGATCCTGATAAAGTTTTAAAAATCAAAGATTTGCCATTTCCTATTAATAGAAGTAAGTTGAGATCATTTTTAGGCCATGTGGGTTACTATAGAAGGTTCATCAAGAATTTCTCAAAGATTGCATAGCCGCTAACCCAGTTCTTGAAGAAGGATGTTACTTATGAACCAGGAAATAAGGCGCATGAAGCTTTTGGACAACTGAAGGAAGCCCTGGTGTCTTCACCTGTTTTGAAGAATCTAAATTGGAGCAAGCCATTCATTGTGTACACTGATGCCTCAGATGCAGCACTAGGAAGTACTTTGATCCAAAAGGATGAAAATGGGAATGAACATCCAATTTACTTTGGGAGCAGACAAATGAGAAGTGCTGAGGTAAATTATACTGTAACTGAAAAAGAGGCTCTGGTTATCATTTTTGCTGTAAAGAAGTTTAGAAATTACTTGCTAGGGCAAACATTTTTAGTTGTAACAGATCATCAGGCTCTAAAATATATTGTAAATAAGTCTAACCCCTCAGGGAGGATAGCAAGATGGATAATTTTGCTACAAGAATTTGAATTTGATGTTATAGATACGCCAAGAAAGAAGCATGTCAATGCAGATGCACTCTCTCGAGCCTATGATGGTTTAGGATCATCTTGTGATGATGATGATTTCCCCGATGCAGCATTGTTATCCCTTGACATAATCCCTAGTGAATACATAGATATTTGGAATTATCTAAATGAATTCAAGTTTCCTGATGGTGCTAATGCAAAGACTAAGAGAAAGATTACTCAAGCCAGTCATCCATATTCTATTCTGCATGGAGTATTATTTCGAATAGGACCTGATGGACAATACAAGAGGGCAGTTGGACGTGATCAAGGGAAGGAACTGCTAGAAGAATTCCACAATGGTACATGTGGAGGGCACTTCTCTAGACAACTTACAGTAAGAAGGATCTTGGATGCAGGTTATCACTGGCCCACTCTTTTTAAAGATTGTTATAATTATTGTAAGACATGTGATATTTTTCAAACACATGGTAACCGTAAGACTTCCTCAGCTCCATTATGTCCTATTCTTTCACTTGGTCCCTTTGAAAAGTGGGGAATAGATATTGTAGGTCCACTTCCAACTACCTCATGCCAAAATAAGTATATTGTAGTTACCACAGATTATTTAACCAAGTGGGTTGAAGCTAGGCCATTGAAAACAACTTCCATGGATGAGGTGGCAAGGTTCATATATGAACGCATTGTCACCAGATTTGGTTGTCCATTAGAAATTTTAACAGATCAAGGAAGTCACTTCATTAATGAGGTGGTAGAAGCCCTAGTCAATAAGTTTTCTATTAAGCACAGGAAGGCAACAACATACAAGCCAAGCACAAATGGACAGGTGGAACGAACAAATTTTGTGTTATGTCAAATTATAGCAAAAGATGCAGCTTTATAGGTACATAAATGGGATAAAAGGATTCATGCAACATTGTGGGCATATAGGGCAACATCAAAGTCAACAACAGGATACTCCCCATTTCAGTTGGCCTATGGCATTGATCCAGTTCTTCCTATTGAGTTTGATATTCCCACTGTGAGAGTTATGAAAAATGAAAGGATGGATGAAAGTGATTCAGTAAAAGAAAGGTTGGTACATCTTCATTTGCTAGAGGAAATGAGGGAAATAGTAAAGGATACAAGCCATAAGAAGAAAATGAAGCAGAAGGAATAATTTGATCAAAAGATCTGTTGGTCTCCATTTCATGTGAATGACTTGGTTCTAGTATATGATTCCAAATACAAAAAAGAAAGAGAAAATTTCTTCCAAAATGGATGGGGCCCTACAAAATAGTAGTTGTGCATGAAAATGGTATGTACTGACTGGAGGAATTGGATGGCACTCCCATTACGAAATGGGTCAACCACGACAAGTTGAAGATTTTCCAAGCACGAGAATAGTCTACTCCGAGGACGAAGTAGAAGCTAGGAAGGGGGAAGTTGTCGACACTAAAATTTTCCTCCATAATTTCTATTTCATTAATGTATGTATTAGGAGTAGGATGTTGTTAAGTGTAATTAGTAGTAGCGTCCGATAGAAGATAACGGCGCTGCCAGTACGACGCCACCAATAATGTGGAGTATGGTAACAGTCAAAGTACAATAGGAATGTTGTAAAAAGTAAATATTTGTCGTAAGTGGTCCGGTAATGTTAAAATGTCAAAGTTTGGGTAATTAGAGAAGTAGGGTCTACGTGATTAGGAATTAGAAATATTATATTGGTAATAAGGACAAGGAGTGAGGTCATAAATATTTTGTATATTTTATTTGTAAAAAGTCTAAAAATGTGGAACCCATGTAAAATGATAAGGTTTATCTTATCTTAAAAGATAAGCTTACATGTACAGATAAGAGTTAAGGTATGGAATATGATTCGTTAGAGTGGATTTCTTATCCTATCTTAGAGATAAGATGGATAAGCCTGGAAGTTCTATAAATAGAGAGGCCACCCCCCTCATTTAGCATAGAAGGAAGTAGTGAGAAATATTGTAGGAAGTGTGCAAAGGAAGCCATCAGTTTAAAGGTGTGTTGAAGAAGCCATTAAGAGGTGTAATTGTAAAGTTTCTCCCATAGTCTTGGTGAAAGGAAAGTGAAGTCAATAACACTTGAAGTACCTCATGGGTGAGATTGTAACAATTTCATGTTAATATTATCATTTACTTTGATATTTCAGATTTGTCATCATTTCGTCTTATCATAGTCGATGGTATTCTTGTGTTATGTTGTTGTTTTGTTTCCAGATTACATCCACCAAACTAAAGGCTGTGCATTAGTAAATAATCATAGCATGTGGAGTTCCCGGTGAAGAATTATCATAGTGCCAGATTGGTGATGGCAGTACCTTGTTGCACTAAATCAAAGACTTGGTCAAAGTCAGGTGATGTTATCATTTGACTTGAAGACCTTGCAAGTTGTAATGCTCATGGAACTTGATGTGTGTCGAGTGGAATTAGAGGTCTACAAGTCCATTCATCCACCCACTACTATGACTCACATTCATTCCACGCAAAATCAATGAAAGATAGACAAAAACATGGCATGCACCTAGTATAAATAATCCAAGCATTTGCATCTAAACTACAGAATGAGTGCATATCACTTGATCCTGCAACTGTCATACAATCTTCAAATTTTTCCAGATGTTTTTGCTCTATCAACCAAAACTATCTATGAACCTTTGATCTCTCTTGAGATTCATGGCCCATATTCTTAACACACCAATCAACAATATTTTTTACATCTGTAAATTTAGCACCATCCTTGAACTTTAACTCTTCTCTTGCAAGTGCTCTTTTCAAACATGCTCCTGCACCATCATGCTCTCCTTTTCCATGCCCCGCCTCAATAAAACTCTAGATATGTTATACATTTGTTTCTTTTTACATCTTTCTTAGCCAATAAAACATCCGTGCATTCTTGAATTATGATGTGAAGTTGTCTGACCAAATGTAATATTGATCGAAACCAATTTTCCTCTCATTCAAGTTCGAATAAAACACCTGGAAACACCCTTATACATATTCTGTAAAATGTGTCCGATCATTACTAATGTAGAAATGATACTCTCTTAATATTTTTTGATCTTGCTCAGTGCTTTTAGGAGAGTGCATGAATGTTATATGCACAAAAATAGAAACTTGCACTGAGTTATAATATTGAGACTGAACCTCCATTTTTGGCTGCAATGCGTAATTCTCTACGAAGTCAAATACTGAAACAATAGTATTAAGTGGGAATGTTTCTTTTCTTAACTTGAATTGTTCATCCAACCATCGAGCTCTATGTGTGTGCCTTGTATACTCATATAAAATTTCCTCTCTTAATTTGACCATATATTTTGATACAAGTAATTATTTTCTAACAAGCTCACACCTCTTAGATTCTTTTCCATCTTTTAATTGATATGCCACCGATTTATATTTGGTGAAATCAACCAATTATTTTCCTATTAAATATGTACTCTCTTCGTGGATACAACTTTTCAGATTTGGCAAGCCACCGCATACATTGCACATTTCATCCAAACATGCTTTGTCATAAAAAAATGTCTTGTTGATTTTTCACAAAATATTGTCGAAATAAATTCCCTTGAAGATTTTTGCGGGGACATTTATTCCACACTCCTGCAACATGATGTCAGTATGCAAAACACTACCTATTTGACAAAAGACATCATAATTTATTGAAAATTCAACATGATGCCTACAATAACAAGTGGTATATGAGTGATTAATTTTCACATAAAAGGGTTTGCTCATTTCAAATAATCTTTGGCTAATGTTAATTTGTGGATTTTCATTTTTAAACTTAGAGAACAATTTTGTTTGAGTCATATCTAAGAAATGTTTTACAAACGATTCACGATTACAAGAAACTATTCTTCTTTTTACTATATGCCTTCTATTCGGTGACACCCTTGTGTTCTCATTCCAAAATTTTACAATTAATTCTTATAGAATATCAGATGTATTCTTTTTCTTTTCGTGGAAATCTACTAGAGAAATCCCAATAGTCAGTGTTATTGACTAACTCAAGACGTTTACGTCTCTCTATTGCTTTCATTAGTATTTTTCTATTTAGCTTCAAAGCACTGCTTGTTTTTCTAATCAAATGTTTATTAACTGTTCTATCACTTACTATACAATTAGTTAGTGCATGTCATGTAGCATTACTATCTTTGGTACATCTTTTGCCACCAATAGTTTGGTATGCTTTATGTATGTTTTCAACAATTGACGCATTTTGATCAACAACATTAGATGTTCTTAACCCCAGGGTCTTCATTATAGGTCTCATCTTAATTAATTTCATCAATGAAACAAATAATTGACATCTTTGTGTGTCATTTAAATTCTCAAAGTAATTATCCCAAATTCCACTAGCTTTTCTTCTCGCATTTCTTTTAGACATTTTGTTAGGCATTGGCGTTTCACTTGATTCTAGATTGTTTCTTTGAATGTTGACGAAACAGATAAGGGAAAAGGGCTAAGAGAAATACCTGTTGAGATGTTGGTTGTAGGTTGTTACGCGTGTATGTCTTCCAAATCCATATCTAATCATGAGAGCTTCCTTTTTCTTGGAAGAACTACCTGAAATGGAAAACAAGACCACCAAATGAAAGTTAAATAGTATATGTAGTGGACTGCCTAGCATTTGCTAGATCCGGGAAGTGTGATACTTTCGAGACAGCTATCAATCCACTGTTTTAAACAACTTAATGCTAATAATAAAGGAAATACTACTGTAGTTAAAATTATTTAGGTATCTCATGCATCTACAATAAGAAAATTCGTTCACAACAGGCTAAGCTATGATTGAATTTGAAGGTCAAGGTCTCTCTCAGGGTACTAGGACTGGTTAGGGTGAGGTTCTGGGTGGTTTTGGGTATTTGATGGAGGTTTTAAGCTTTATTATTAGTTAGGGATGATAAAATTCCAAGTATGGGTAGTGCAAGAGTGTGGGTGAAGGGATGGTGAAGTTTTCATGGAGGTAAAATGGTGGGGGAATGGAAATGGGAACAAAAAATAACAATCGAAGTACAAGGATTAGCTCAAGTGATAATGAACCAGTACAGGTTAACAAGACTTACTGTTTGTATGACCTTGACGTCTGGTTAGCAATGGTGGGTGATCAAATGGAAGGAACTTGGTGTAGTTTTGGCACTTCCCCGGATGCTCCCATGAAGGCAAATAGATCTATGATTGCTACAGGTGTTGGCTATGGATGCTCTGATGCATGTACAGATGTTGGTTTTGCTTGCATGCAGCTCTGGTTTTGTCCCTTGTTCTCAGAAGATGCACTAACCTCTAAACAATGTGCTAACCTTGAAATAAGGTTATTTTGGGGGTTAAATGGTAACCGACAGTGGTTTCCGGCTTAACCGGTGGTGGTTTAGGGTAACTGATGTCAGTTAGGGTGGGATTTTGTAGGTTTACTAAACTAAGAAGATCCCCTTAATTTTCTAGCATCTCACTCATTTGCCCCATGGATTAGAATGGAAACTTCCTTCTAACATGTGGGAATGTGGTTAGAGGGAATGTAGGCTTTTATTTTTAGGGTTTGGGTAGGTCTTAGTTAGTTATGGAAACTTACTAAGAATAGGTCTTAGGGTGAGGTGGATATGTGTGAATTATCTCAGTTATGATATTTTAAATAATAAATATTGTGAGGATAATGAATTAATTTAATTTAAATAATTAAATTAATATTAGTGTGGGATGAAAGGGACCATGGTTAGGAGAATGTGTTCAAGGTGTTTATTTGATGAGGGACCAAAGGGGAGTGTGACCTAATTTTAGTGTCTACATTTTGCCACTTTTTTTGCGTAGCTTGTAGTGGTAAGCGACGCTGAAAAAAATAAGGTGTAGTTGTCCCATGTGTGGGTGAAGGTGATTCCCCTCAAACTAGGAACTAATGAGGTAGAAGGAAGAATCGGTGAGTGGTTTGAT
Source organism: Taxus chinensis (assembly GCA_019776745.2). Lineage (NCBI taxonomy): Eukaryota > Viridiplantae > Streptophyta > Pinopsida > Cupressales > Taxaceae > Taxus > Taxus chinensis. The sequence goes on from CM034146.1 coordinate 853,712,983, forward strand.
AAAATGTGTGGGTGAGGAAGAGGAAGGTGGGAAACGTGGGTAAAAATGGAAAAAGGTCCACTCAGGTAATCTAGGTAATGGGTCAGGGTCAAAGGTAGTAATAGTTAAATGCAAGCACACGTATAAACTACATCATGGTACTAGGTTGAAGAGCACAAAAACTCTACATTGTCTAAGGCCGATAGGTTTATCCAAACAAGGGTGAAGTGAGTCCGGTATCCAAGGTATAGGATATGGTCAAGAAACATGACATAGGTTAGGTGTAAGAACATTTAGGTTTGTTTTGGTACACCAAGGGTTGGGTCAGGATAAACGTTTATGGTGAGAGGCAAGGTAGGGTCAATATGTTAATCAACATAGGTAACATTGCCACAAGGTGTAGCAAACACATGAGGTCAAAGGTCACGAGTGATGTTCCAGGTCAAAATATCTAGGTCACAACATGGGTAGGGTCGAGGGATGGGTAAAATAATGAGTCCCAAAATGAGGACGAGGTGAGAGGGTAAATGATAAGGTCAAGAGAATACAGTGAAGCATTTAAGGGAGGTGTGTTGAGGTAAAAAAGGATTTAGGTCAAAAATTGGGGGTAGGGGGTAGAAAAAAAGGCTAAACAGGTGAACCGATGACGGTGTAGATGAACTAATGCTAGTCAAGATGGACCGACCATGGTAAGCTAGGGCATAGGACTGATGTTGGTCAAGGTGAAACTGTCACTTGTCAGGTCGGGTAGGTTATAAAAAGAAAAAATTACCGCATTTTTCAAATCATTTATCTTTTAGCAAATTGGGAAAATGACAAGAGAGAGAAAGAAAAGGTGGGAAGTGATAGAGTGAGACTGAGGATTGAGTTGGTGAGCCACGTGGTAGGTGATATTTGGTTGATAGGTGGATCCATAAGCTAGGTGGGATCAATTTGGATTTGATTGATTAGTTGGAGAGAAAGAGATTACTTGGTGATGACAGAGGCAGGAGAGGGATCAGGGTGACCACCAGTGCAGCGGGTGGAGGTGCCACCATGCAGACGATAGCACAATGAGGTAGGATTCAATCCTGCTTGTTTTTTGATTAATTAGATTGAATTAAAGGTTAGGTGGGAAAAAAATGGTTTTTTTTCTTTTTGGGGGGAAAAGAAATTTTGAATTATGTGAGGGAAATCCAGTAAAATAGGAAAGGGGAGGGAGGGGATTAGGTGAAGAAGGGGTGGGGAATGGTGTATGGGTGATTTAGGTAGGATTAGGTGGGAAGAAGGGAGCACAAGAGGAGTTGAAGGAAAAATGGGGGTTTGTGCGTTGCGGTTTTTTGACACGATAGTGACCGACGTCAGTTGGAGGGTAGCTAATGTCGGTGTTAGTGCGCAGGTATCGGTCATGAAACAAGTGACCAATGTCGGTTGAAGGGGGACTAGGTTCGGTTAGGGGTAACCGATACCAGTTGTAATTGGGGGAAAAGGGGGCCAAAAAAGTGTCCGAGGCGAGGTGGGTGAGGGAAGGAGGGGTAAAAGAAGTGGTTATGGTGAAAATCATAACATAGGTAACAGGTAAAAATAGGTAAGGGTAGAGCTATTAGGGAAAATGTCTAGATGGGTGGAAAAATAGGTAAGGTCAGGGGGTGTTGCAAAATGGAAGTAGGTTAGGGTTTGGGGTGTGTGTAAATATGTAAGGTGATATTGGGTTGGGTAGGTTGGAGGGTGCGGGTTGGGTTGGGTAAGTAGGTAGGTGAGGGTTGGGTTGGGGTGGAGGGGTGGTAGCAAAGTAAAAGATGGAGGGTAATGGGTATGGGTGAGTAGCGAAGTAAAATAGGTGTAGGTAATGGGAATGGGTATGGGTGAATGTAAAGATGGTCTTATTTCAATAATGTGATTGTTTTGTTGGATGAAGATGAGAGATCAGCTAAGGATGTGAGACAGGGTGCCACCCCTACTTATGAGAGTGTGAGGCACGACGACAGCTGAGGAGTTGCGGCATGTTGAGGAGGTGGGCCTTATTGGGGTATGATGCTACCAACATGTAGTCTGACAACCAAGTCTGATGGTCGCCCTCATCGATAGATGAGATGCCGTGACCAACACATTCCACCTACCGACGGGTGAGATGAAATTCACCCTAGAGGACGTGTTCAGGATCCTGTAGCTACCCATACTGGGGAAAGTAAGATTTGGTTATAACGCGAGAAGCCATCTATAAGTGATAACATCTCGTGACAAGTGGTAAGGTTAACTAGTTGGTCAATACTAGGTAGGGGAAAGTTGTCTTTCAAGAAAGCTAAGTTGAGGTCATGGAAATCCATGCAAATGCGAAGTCCTCTTCTCACCTTAGTGATAGGGACAATGTTAGAAATATAACGAGGATAATTAATGGGTAAGATGAAGGAAAACAAAAGCAGGCGCTGAAGTTCTTCTTTGACCAGAAGAGCAATGCGAAGGTGCATTTTCCTCCATTTTTTATGGGTTTGGCATTAGGAATGGTTACAATATTGTGGACAACTATAGTGGGGTCGATACCAAGAATGTCTGCGTAAGACCAAGTGAAAACGTGGTTATGGTTTTTGAGAAAAGAAGTGATGGCTTCCTGTTCAGAAGCATGTAAAGATTGACTCATCTTTAGGATGTGTGGATTGTCCTAAGTATGAATGTTGATTTCGATAGTCGATTTTTTCAACATGGTTTGTGTCTTAGATGGTAACGAACGATGAATATATAATTTTTCAGCACCAAGGTAGGTGAGTATAGATTCATCATCCTGACATTGAAGGATGTTAATTGAAGGTGTATCGTCATCGATTATTTCAGGGTACAGGAAGGGAAAAGAAGAGGGAGCCTTTCCCTCACGTTGATAAGTTAAAAGCCCCAAGGAAATGGTGTTTATGAAAAAAAAAATTAGGAGGGATGGATTTTGGATCCATTGACTCCGTCGGTGAAGGTGGTGATGAAGATGGAGTGGGTAAAGAAGGTGGAGAGGGGCTAATGTCCTCGATGAGTTCAATTCGGGCCTTCTTGGTAGGTGGTTCAACAAAGCCAATACCACTACAATCTATATGTTTATGGGTAGTACATGGAATAACAGTGTGGTCGCCTTGCTCATAAAATCCAAAACCAAAACCCTTCCACACACATTGGTGTAGAAAGGTGTGGGTGAAATGACGATTGATGAGTGACTGGAGGTCAGCGGAAAATGGGTGGGTTTCTGATGGTGGTTTGGGTGTATAAGTGGTAGTATCAAGTCCCCCATAGGTGAGACTAGTACGAAGGTGGGGAGGACCATAAAGGAGGCATTCTCCTATATGGTGATCATAACGAGGGTGCTGGTGAAGACTTTTGTACTCTTTTGAAGTAAGGAATATGTTAACACTATATAGGCGATACTCCCCCAGAGTGAGGCGTTGAAAAATGACCTCCAAGGGTTTGGTGGTTGGTATGTGGGTAGCTGGAATATACAATGTGTCGCAAGTTAGATCGGATATGAGGCTAACAGATTGGGAGGTTGACAGTTTGGCCGTGGAGGTTCTGGCAGTGGTAGGAATGGAGGAGGTATGTGTAGTTGAGGTAGCGGCTGCATTGGTGAGTAGAGGTGTAGGTGAAGAAGCAGTGATTATGGAGGTAGATGATTTAATGGGTGTAAGCACGTCATTGGGTCGGCAAAACATGTTGCAAGTTTTGAAAGGTGATGGGTCAGCCGGAATGGTATAGGTGTGTCCTTTATGCTCAAACTTTACACCGAAATGCAAAGTGGAAGGAACACAACCCATGACATGAATCCAGGGCCTACTAAGCAACATATTGTATTAAAATTCCCCCTCCAAGATGTAAAATAACTCTGGAATAGTATGGGGGCCCATGCGAACATGGAGGACGACAGTGTCAAGTGTAGAGGTGATAGTTTCATTGAATGAATGCAACATGACGGGATGTTTATGCATGTAATTGTCAGGTATGCATATTTGGGTGAATGCATGGGAGGAGATGATATTAATTCTAGTGCCCCCATTGATCATAACATGTCATACACATATATCATCGATGTGTAAAGATTTGAAGAGAGTTGGATCTGGGTCATTGGTTTAGTGCAGTGTGATTTCTTCATCTAAGAAGCTAAGGGAGGCTACTTGATGAGTAGGTGGAAGTGTAGATGACGGGGGTAATTTGGTGAGAGAGGCTACATGATGGGGTGTTATAATAGATGCCACTGGTGTAGGTTCATTGGGTAAAACTTGAATAGACTTGAAGAACCTTCATGAGAGCTTGACGATGGGATTCTGAGGTTTGGATGAGGTCATATAGGGACATTTTGAGGGGAGATTGGTGTAATTGTTTGAGCATGGTGCGATGCATAACCCCATTGGAAATAGGATATGTGGGGCCACAAATAGTGGTTTTAGGTGTGGGTGCAGATGGTATGTTGGGTATAGGATTGGTTGGTTGGTCAGTTACCTTTTCCTTGCCTTTGTCCTTCTAAGCATGGGTAGCAACGTGGATCATGTTGATTTGAGGTAGGGAGGTAGGTGAGATAGGTGAGCCATGAAAGGTATAACAACAGGAAGGGAAAAAGCCAAGTGGCGGGAAGGAACCTTGTGAGATGAGTTGAGCATACCTACATTTGGGTGGAGGTTTGGTGAGTTCTCTGATGTGAACCATGTTAATTTTTAATCTGGGGGGTGGCTATAAACATTGTGGAGGTAGAGGTCTTGGTTGCTGAATAGGTAATGAGGGAATAACTGTGGGAATGGGTGTTGGTGAAATGGGGTCTTCGTCAAGAAGGTCATCATCATCAAAGTTTTCTTTAGGAGGACACAACTGGATAAGAACTATTTTCAAAGCCTTGCAGTTCTCCACATCGTGCCCTGGCACACAATGGTAGGCACAAATTTTTGTGTCATAAAACCCTTTTGGTTTGGGTTTAAGAGGGTCATACAGTCTGAGTGACGGTAATGTGATGACAACGATTTCCATAATGTTGGTTAAAATCTTGGCATAGGATCCCGCTAGTGGATCATAGGAAAGTGAAAGTGGGTTTGGGTGTAGGTACAGTGGATTGTAAAGGGGGGGCTTTACGTGAGGGGGAGTGGGTCGAGCTACAGTTTTAGGTGCTAGTGTGGTCTTAGGTATTGGTCGTGTTTGCTAGGTAGGGGTATGGTACATGAATTGGAAAGAGAGTGTGTGGCTGGTTTGACTACCCTATTAGAGGGTAACGGAGTTTTGTCTTTAGATTGCACCTTCTTCGGTAAAGGTGATATGGGTGCATGAGATCTAGAGGGAAAAGTGGATGGGGGAAGAGGGCGAGTTACCCACGGGGATAACTAAGGTGCTGTGAAGGTAGATTATGTAAGTCATATAAGAGGTGTGAGGGAAAGAGACTAAAGTGTCATGGGTAATTAAGAAGTTATTGATGGTATTGGAGGTATGGGTGGTAAAGATGTTGCAGGTTTGGGCAGAAGTCATGTTGGGCGCTTGGGTCTGTTAGGGGTCTACGATGGAGGAATGGGCTGTTGTGTTTTTAGTTTATCAAGAGGTGGAGGTTTTTTAACCGTGATGGAAGGGCGAGATCCTAGGATGGACAGAAAGGGTGAAGGTGATGAAGGTGAGGTTGGGGTATGAGATCTATGGGATTGGTTCTTCTATATGGGTTCTAGAGTAGGTTTGGTGTTGGCTTTGGAGGGTGTAGCTAAATCTAATTTGATGGGTGGATGAGTAAGGTTGGTGATTGGGATGACCCCTAAGGTATTAATAGGTTTAGGTGAGGAAGACGATGTAGGTGTAGGTTTGGTTTTTGATGCATGTTGGGTTATGTGTAGGGGTATGAGTTGAGCCATGAGTGGTATCATGGAAGAATCTTTGACAGTTGTGGTGGTGTTAGGTTTGATTGGCTGAAGTATTTTTGGATAAATAGTAGAAGTGTCAACCTGTGACATCTGTATTTTTATTGAGACAGAAAGCAGAAGATTCCCCCAAAGTAAGGCTCTATCCACATAATCTAGGCACTTGGATAAGCATGAGAATGACACTGCTGTAGGTGAGGTTGATGAGGATCCAATAGTGATTCCCATAAAATGTGTCTTAGAAATGGGGAATTGACTAGCTTTAGCTTCTGTGGGTAAGAGAGTTGAAAGTAAGTCCATAGGATCTTGGGTAACTAATGGAGAATGGTCACCTAGATGTAAAGGCATTTCTAATGGGTCTTTGATAGGTAGAAGAGATGATGGGTACTCCTGAGTGGGTGGAGGAGATGATGGATACTCCTCTGTAGGTGGAGGAGATGATGGGTGCTCCTCTGTGGGTGGAGGAGATGAACAATCATCTTCCATGGGCTGGAGAGGCACTGTGAATGAAGGCTCTCTAGGTGGAGAAGCCAAAGGTGAGATAGTCTCGATGTTAATGAAAGGCTCCCCCGCAGGTGAGGAAGGAGGTGAAGGGTGGTCCTCTGTGAGTGGAGGAATAGGTGAGGTGGGTTCAAGCATAGGTGGAGGACTTTGGGCTATAATTTCCTCTATAGAAGGAATATGAGGTAATTGGGAAGCAACGAGTGCATCACTAAAAATAGCATGGACCTCGCGGGTATGGCTATCATGCATTGAGGTCTCTCTGGTTTAATCAGAAGAAGGGGCATGGTAAGGAAAGGGATTCTTGAAGATGTGTAGGTTTTGATTGGCAAGTGCGTTAGGATTATCCAAGGTTAACTCACCTTTCTCGAGCATTTCTTGGACAATGTTTTTGAAAGTGATGCAATTGCCATCACTATGACCCTTTACTCGATGATAGTTACCAAAGTCATGTTCTTTATACCACTCGGGTGTGGGTCGAGCAGGGTCAAAACTAGTATGTGGTTTCATAGGAGGAAGGGTGATGGCCCTAGCTTTAATGAGCTTCTCTAAGACAGAAGAATAAGGTTCCCCAATTGGGTTGTATTTCCATTATTCCTGTCTGAATTGAAAAGTTTGAATGGGTGTGAGATTAGATGAGGGGTTAGCCTAATTTGAGGGATGAGATGGGCCAGCCTTGAGTACCACTACGTTAGTAGTTCCCTTGGCTTTTGTATAATTGTTCCGTAGTTTTGAAGAAGAAGAGGTGTCATTCGAATTGAATGTCTAGTTCTTATTACGTAATTGGATTTTCTTCTCTTTGATGGCCCAAATCTCTAGTTTTCATACCATGGTGAATGCTTCATCGAAGGTTCAAAATGTCTGGACCTGTAGGTTTGGAGAGATATATATAGCACAAGCTGGCATGAAGATATCGATGAGCTCGGTTTGTGGTAGTCAGAATGTGAGTTGATTGATCAAGCTACGCCAACGAGTGACAAAATCTGTGATAGATTCGTCATCATACTAACGCGTAGAGTAGAGGTTATTCATGGTAACCTTCTTAACAACGTTAATGGAGAAGTGATCCAAGAAGGCTTGGGCTACCTGGTTAAATGAGAAGATAGAGTGTCTAGGTAACCCACTATACCAATCTAATGCATGCCCAGTTAGAGAAATGGGAAAGGTCCTCAGAAGGAAAGCGTCATCATGGGAAATAAAATAACACCCGTGTTTGAAGATCGCAAATGTTGTTGTGGGTCTTCTTTGCTATTAAAGTAGTTAAATTTAGGCATTTCCCATTGCATGGTATATAGACGGATAGGAATGGATGGGTGGATAGGCTCATTAAAAATCTCGTCATAGGTGAGAGTGTTGTGGGAGCCAGAAACCGATGCCTCTAATGTCTGCATCTTGTCCATCATTAACTTGATTAGGTCATTTTTAGGTTGTGATGGCTGGGAACCCCTTGTACCATAAGAGGGTTGGTGTTGGGCATATGATGGGAGTGGCATTCTAGTATATGGCGCCGCTGTATAGGCGGATTGAGAGGGAGGGACTGAGATAGGGGGTATGAACCCAGAATGAATGATAGATGAGACGGGAGGATGCTGATAGTATGTATATGGGGGTGGAATGGTGTAACTCTAGTAGTAATGGGGGACAAAGACTGTGGAATAGAAAGGACTATGTTCTAAAAAGGGGTAGGGGTCACTGACATTGGGGGTGGTTGTGTAGCTATGGGTATATGTGAAACAAGATGTGTGGATGAGCTTATGTTCTAGGTGTTTGGCAAGGGTATAGTGGATATAGTGGGTGCAACGGATGTGGCAGACGCAACAGTCATAGAAGGTATAGGGCCTACCTACGACACGAATAGGGGCAAGGAAGTTGAGGGTTGCGCAAAACCAGAGGGGGCTGATGCAGGAGTTAGAACAAGAGTTGGGGGGATAGATATGGGCATGTCATATATCATTTGACCCAAGGCATCTCTAGTGGATGAGTGGGAGAGATAAAACTATAAGGCGGCAGGGTTTTAGTCAATGAGTCATGTGAACTCCTCATCTCTGGTAGTGATAGAGATAGGCTGGATAGGCTCCATGGGTGGTGATAGGATGGAAGGTAGCGAAGGAATAGGTGGGAGAGGTTGACAACAAGCGTGGAACATGAGGGCATTTGTTTGGCTGTGCATCAGCACTATGTGAATGTTGGTGTGTGTTATTTTCCACATCATTAGGTGAGTCATCTCACTTAGGTGAGATCGTAGATCCATGTGTCATTTAGGGGTCATTATGAGATTCTATTACATGTTAGTGCATCAGTGCATTAGTAGATCAGTGCGTCAGTACGTCATATGCATCATTGACAGTTACACTTATATTATGGGAATGTAACTCCCCCTCTATACTCGATTTGTCATGATTGCAGCACTGGGGGTTACTCAGCACCTCCTATATGTACACCCCATTTGATCTATGAGATAGAGGAGAGTTTTATGGCTTAACCAGGTTCTACCCATGTTTCAAATCTTTACATGCACATTCAGTTGATGCTCACTCCTCCCAAGATCTCTTTATGCTGTCATTCACACATCCGTTGATGTGCATGTCGTCCCTCATGATCCTCACTTGCGGGTTTTAAACCCTATTTCATGGTATCAGAGCGGGTCTTGTGGATCCGTGCACTCATTGGTGTTTCTATGTGTGTTTTCTGGCTTCCGGTGTGATATCCAGATCTCGTTGCGTGTGCTGTAATGGTTATTCTGACCGTGCTCTTCTTGCATTGATTTCAGGCATTCATACCTCCTGCACGGGTTTGATCCTTGGGTTTTGGTTTCTTTTTCGAGTGTTTGAGGGTATTGTTTAAGTTTCTGGTGTTTTTCAGGCTTAGTTTCCTTGATTGCTCGATTCTCTGGGGTTGCATGTGTGTTTCAAGGTGTTTTCTTGAGGTTTACTACATTTCAAGGTGTAGATCTAAGCCTTTTTTTACTGGTTTTGTGTTTTGGTGGGCTCTTGTGCCTTTGACTCATGGTTTAACCTATACATTGTTCATGGATCTACATTTGTGTACCTGTTCTAGGTGTTTTTGTTGATATCCTTGACCTCTCGTGCTCATGTTGGATTCAATGTTTGACACCCCTGGTTCATTGTCGTCCACTCTACTACGTATTATTCATTTGCTCATATTAACACTGCCAGCCCGAGGGTCCCTTTTTCTTTGTTCGTCTACCTCTGCACCTTTTTTGAAGCTAGAATTTTACAACTTGCTTTAACTCATGCTTTCTCCAACTCGTGGCTCCTTGCTCTACTTCAGGACTTCTGGTTGTGCCCTTTCACTGTTCATGCCATCCTAGTCGAGAATCTCTGCAACTCGTCACCCATTCTTGATTATCTCCTTGGTGTTTACAACCAACAACGGTATTCACCAGCTCAGAATTCAATGGTCCCCATGTGGAGGAGACCCCTTCACATGGCCATTACCTATCTATAGCGGATTACACCTGTATTTGGCATAACAACAGACCTCCCTCCTCTCATGCATGAAGGTAACGGCTAGCTCAGCTTCGACTTTATATATCATACGTGTACGCATCTAACTTGGCCTCTCTCATTGGTTAAACACCTTGTCAACTCATCCTCAATACAATTTGACTCCCCCATATAGCTTTGTGTTCACGTGTGCAGTCTCCACCTGGAACATGCTGGCCATTACAGTCTCTTGGCGGTTACATTCCCACAAGCAGCCACCTCCTCTGCCAGAAGCTAGAGCCGTTACAATCTACATCTACCTGTGGTTCCTTGACAGCAACTCGGTGCATCTACCTGACTTGGTCAACAGCCACACAGCTTGACAACGTGGGCCCCCTCTTCCTTTTAAAATTATTTGTAGATCAAAACAATTCCTCTTTTTTAATGTTTTGAGGCAAAACATTTATTAAATGGCATGTGATAAGTTTTAGGTTGTTTTTGGCTTGTAATTTAATCCCCTCCTATGAGTGTCGAAGACAGAGGGTAAGGTCCGGGGTTGGCAGGAGGCTAACCCCCCCTCACAGTCAAAACAAACCCCTACTAAAATTCTATGTCGTTTCCAATGAGTAGTCACATGATACCCTTTGCACCCATTTTGGGCACCTTTTTTAATGCATTTGCAATATATATTGCAATTTCTCATCAGTTGCGGGAATTGTTTTATGCTATAACTTTTGACTCGTTGCTTGGATCTGAGCACTTCTTTAGTAAAGTTACATGTTTTTTCACATTCTACATGATGGAATTATCAATTTTGTAAATGCACTACTTTTATAAAGTGCAGCATTTTAGGGGGGTTGCTTGTACTCTTGGGTTTTCACACGTAGACGCATTATCGGCCGAGTCCGACATCTTACTTTCGTGCACCTTGCATCTTTCATTTTTTCTCATAGAGAGTGCTCTTTCAAGACTTGAGCATCATAGGATTGCTTTATAGCCTCCTCCACTTCTCACCAACGTTACTTTACCCACAAGGGTCTTTTACCCTTCTTGCACCCACTGATCATCATCATATGGAGGACTTACTTGACACTTGTGACCATGTCTTTGGTCACATGATGATGCATGTCTCCAAATCTCTCTGGTTTCACGTGGTAGACTCAGATCCACCCCACCGTGTTTGGAGCATTCTTCAGTCCTTCTTTGGAGACCCTTCACATACCACTGCCATTGTTGCTACTGTTGATTCATTTGTCTCCTCTATTTCTTCATGTGATGACAGTTCCACTGACACAGGCTCACTTGGTTCTACTTCTGATGACGAGGATTGTGCATCCAATTCTGATGTTGAGAGTACTACAGAGGACTCTTCTCCTCTTTCTCTCACTATTCCAGAGAGTGTTGACACTTCCCACATCTCATCAGATATCGAGTAGTCTCATACTCAGTCTCACACCATCATTACACCTACCTCCTTTCCACTCCTCTACCTTCATTAGATGACTCATACCTATCTGACATCACTCTTCTATTTGTTGAGCCCCCTCATTGGGACGAGTATCCGCTTGACCTTAGTCACCTTTTCGCAGAGTACACTTGTGATGCACTACAGGTCCCTCATCCATCTATAGGTGTTTCAGAGGAGTTCTTCATCTTTGTTGTTGGGAGTGCCCCTTTCGGGAATCATGTCACTTCCACATTTCCAGAGACCTTCATTGATCCACCCTCAGCTGTGGATCCCTTTTTTGTTGTGGAGGATGTTTTGTTCCCTTCACATCACTTGAACATCCTTTCTATAGGTGTTCACTCTTCACACTTTGATAGTTCTACGCACATGGCATTACCTTTAGTTCCTTGGCACTCACTCGCTAGACCTATGTCACACTTCCGTGCACCAGACTCAGTGTTCTTCATGTTGTTGCCTTCTGTTTCCTTTGTGGAGTGGGCGGACTTCCAGTACATCATTTCTGTCCTTCCTATGGGAAATAGTTTAGTGCGGATGGATATTCTTCAGTCCAGAGGTAAAGGATCTTGTCATTGACATTCTTCTGGGATACTTCTTAGAGTTGCAGAGTTCAGATCTGTCCATGGCATCTTCTGCATTCCTCTCATCTCCCTCTTCTTCTATCTTCTTCTTCTTTCTGAGAGATTGCCTCTTTGTACATGGGTACCCTTTCAGGCTTGTCTGTGGCCAGGAACCATCTTTGGCATCTTTCTTAGATTAGAGAGTGTTTTTTTCTCTCATGGTGGATGTTTTTCCCACTGGGTTTTCCTTCACTGCTTGGGATCTTTTTCTTGTACATGGGTACCTCATTAGGCTTTATGTCGGGACCCATTTCTCATTTCTAACTTACCGCCTCATCCTAAGTTACGATGACGGTGGGGTGTTAGTGTGTGTTATTTTCCACATCATTAGGTGAGTCATCTCATTTAGGTGAGATTGTAGATCCATGTGTCATTTAGGGGTCATTATGAGATTCTCTTACGCGTCAGTGCGTCAATGCATCATATGCATCATTGGGAGTTGCATTTCTATTATGGGAATGTAACTCCCCCTCTCTACTCGAGTTGTCATGATTGCAGCACTGGGGTTACTCAACACTTCCTATATGTACACCCCATTTGATCTAAGAGATAGAGGAGAGTTTTATGGCTTAACCAACTTCTACTTGTGTTTCAAATCTTTGCATGCACATTTGGTTGATGCTTGCTCCTCCCAGGATCTCTTCACGCTATCGTTTGCACATCTGTTGATGTGCACGTCATCCCTCATGATCCTCGCTTACAGGTTTTAAAAAGGTACTGACATTGTAAAACAACTTTCTATAAATGACACAGAAAAATAGCAATGATAGGATAAATAGGTGGTGGTAAGTGAATTGGGGCTAAAATATTAGCTGGAAAATTATAGACGCTAATAGATGCCAGTTAGGTTAAACCAATGTTGCTCACAGGTAACTGTGGTTGGTCAATGTGGAAATTTGGTAAAAATAAGGTAAAAGGCCAATAATTTTCCAAGTATGCAAGATGTTAATAGGATTTACTAGTAAAGTGGATATGATGATAGTGACAGAGACTTTGGACAGTAAAGAAGGTGAATAAGTGTCCTTTTGGGTAGGTTGACCAAAATAATTGTAATCGATGTCAGTCGGGTAAAACTAATAATGGTCAGATGGTAACCGATGACGGTTGCTGGACCGAAACTAGTTACTGTGAAATTGAAACAACGATGAAGAAAATGTGGTTGTGAATTAAAATTTGATGTGGAATCAAACCCAGAATTCTGAGAATGATGAGAATATGGTCCAAGCAACTCAGATGAAGCTGGAATACACCAAATGTGATTAGGTGCGTGTGAGGGGAAATAAGAAAATGAAGAACAAATCCTCTCACCTCAAAATGCAAGCCAAGCAGAAACACTAAAAAAACATGATCCTAAGAGTGCTCTTTCTATTATGTTTGTTTAGCTTATGCTATTTAAAAGACTGACTCATAAAATTTTAGAATATTATTTTTTGGTGAGGATGGCTTCCTTTGAAGAAGGAGATCTACAAGGAGAGGTTTCAAGTATGTTATGGCGGGGGTGGGCTTTCCTCTAAAGTATGAATCGAAAAAAGTAACGAGCTGGGGAGTACCTATCAATCCTCTAATCAGTGCAATCGTTGATAGGCATTCCCAAGAAATATGTCGTTTAAGAATGTGTATATTTTTGAATTTTTACAGTTTGGTAAGACTCAGAGAGAGTGAAAGTGTGCTTTCTATGATTCGTTTGTTAACCATCAGCTGGGAATGACTTCCAGCATATAGGTTGCCCTAAATTAATGTGAGCTAATGTAGAAAAGTAGAATGAAAAGAAGTTGATTTTTAAACCCAAATCAAAATATTGAATTCGATGACATAAGAAGATGAACAGGATAAGGGATGATATTTCACTAATGTGATACTAATGAATGGGAAGGAATATTTTTTTTAAAGCACCAAAATACAATTGCTTTTAGACAATAGAAGAAAAGAAGATTCCAGGGGAGAAATTTTAGTGTGAGAACCTTTTAGAAAGGAAACAAACATGCAAGTTTTCACCTAGAAATGAAGAAATGCAAAGAACCCCGAATGGGTCCCACCGAGAGTGCCAAAATATTTCCCCTGATTTTAGATCATTTCTTTGAATGTTGACAAAATAGATAAGGGTAAAGGGCTAGGAGGAATACTTGTTGAGATGTTGGTTATAGGTTGTTGTGCGCGTATGACTTCTGAATCCACAGCTGATCATGAGAGCTCCCTTTTTTCTTGGAAGAACTACCAAAAATGGAAAATAAGACCACCAAATGAAAGTTAAATAGTATATGCAGGGGACTGCCTGACATTTGCTAGATCCGGGAAGTGTGATACTTCCGAGATCAATCCATTGTTTAAAACAACTTAATGCTAATAATAAAGGAAATCCTACTGTAGTTAAAATTATTTAGGTATCTCATTCATCTATAATAAGCAAATTCGTTCATAACAGGCTAACCTATGACTAAATCTGAAGGTCAAGGTCTCTGTCAAGGGTACTGGGACTAGTCAGGGTGAGGTTATGGGTGGTTCTAGGTATTTGGTGGAGGTTTTAATCTTTGTTCTTAGTTAGAGGGTCAAAACACAAAGACCGACGTCAGTCTGGTATGATTGATGTCGGTTTAGGTAAACCAGCGATAGTTGTGAGTAACCGGTGACGGTATGGTTGAAGTACAGGAAACTCAATAAAAATCTTGGCAAGGTGATAGATCTGAGGCTAGATGAAAGGGGAAGGGCAATGACAAGGTATGTCTGGGTCCTAGATATGCACAGGGATGATAAAATTCCAAGTATGGGTAGTGCAAGAGTGTGGGTGAAGGGATGGTCAAGTTTACATGTAAGTAAAATGGTGGGGGAATGGAAATGGGAACATAAACTAATAATCAAAGTAAAAGGATCCGCTCAAATGATAATAAACCGATGGAGGTTAACAAGACTTACTGTTTGTACGAGCTTAACGTTTGGTTAGCAATGGTGGGTGATCAAATGGAAGGAACTTGGTGTAGTGTTGGCGCTTCCTCGGATGCTCCTGTGAAGGAAAATAACTCTGTGATTGCTACAGGTGTTGGCTATGGATGCTCTGATGCATGTACAGATATTGGTTCTGCTTGCATGTAGCTCTAGTTTCATCCCTTGTTCTCAGAAGACATACCAATCTCTAAACAATGTTCCAACCTTGAAATAAGGTTGTTTTGGGGGTTAAATGGTAACTAGCAGCAGTTCCAGATTAACTGACATCAGTTTAGGGTAACCGACGTCGGTTATGGCGGGATTTTCTTGGTTTACTAAACAAAGCAGATCCCCTTGATTTTATGGGATCTCGTTCATTTGTCTCGTAGATTAAAATGGAAACTTCCTTCTAACATGTGGGAATGTGGTTAGAGGGAATGTAGGCTTTTATTTTTAGGTTTGGGTGGGTCTTAGTTAGTTATGACAACTTACTAAGAATAAGTCTTAGGGTGAGGTGGCTAGCTGAGGTGTATGGGTGAGGTGGCTAGATGAGGTGTATAGGTGAGGTGGATATGTGGGCATTATTTCAGTTATGATATTTTAAATAATAAATATTGTGAGGATAATGAATTAAATTAATTAAATTAATATTAGTGTGGGATGAAAGGGACCATGGCTAGGTGAATGTGTTCAAGGTGTTTATTTGATGAGGGACCAAAGGGGAGTGTGACCTAATTTTAGTGTCTACAATTGGTTTTATAATGTTTTCATCAATTTTAGCTAAGTGAATTGGTTTTCTTCGTGAAATGGAAGGAGGTGTTCTTCGAGGTGAAGATTCGTTTACAGGGTTACTTTCTTTATTCAGTGTTTTCATGCAAATTTCGGGGTTAACATTTAGATTCTCAAGTAAGGGTTCAACAATTGGATTCATATAAATTTATTCATCAATACTAACATTATCATTCAATTCAATATCATTATTCATTGCAAAATCATTATTCTCTACATTTTCATTATGTATTCCATCCCAATTTTCTAATACATTAGCTACTTTTGATATAGAGGATATACCTTGCTCTGCTCAAAGTTTTTACATTCTCTTCAATTTCTTTATTATCTTCTCTTCCAATTGCTCCGATATCTTATTCTTTACTTTCCTCTTTTCCTTAGCTCAACGTTTATCACCCATGATTAGAAAAAATCAACTAGTGGGGTAGAGGACAAAATGAAATACTAAAAAAAGTGCAAGAATTTAGAGAAAATTGTAGATAAAACAAAATGTTTGCAGAATTCTCATGAAAGAGATGAAATGGATGTTGAGGGCCTCAATATATAAAACAAATAAAAATGCGTACGCATTATGTAATGCGTATGCATTACATAACGCTTACGCATTTTGTGTTTTCTCTTTTCCCAAGCCATGCCTCAAGGCTTGGGATCCAGTTTGGATCCCCAAGACTGAGGCATGGTCCTGCACAAACACAACAAACAACGAGTTTTTACAATAAAAATTAAAAATGACACTTCCTCTATGATAAATCAAAATAAAACAATCGATCCATTTTTTAAAATATATACCATGACATAGAGCAGAGTCTCTTCTTTCTAAAAATATATTTTTTCAAATTTTCTAACTAATATAAGGTTTCCATATTATTTATTTTCTAACTATACCTTTTTTAGATATTTTTTGAAGTGTAAATATGTCTATCTTTCATGGTGTATTTTTTTTGGGTGATCGAAATTAAAAAAAAATTATACTAGCCCAAACTAGGCATAATTCTATACATATTCAAAAAATAATATAATTTTTGATTTTTTTTGAGGTATTTAGGGACTCCGTTATTTTTCAAAACATAAAATTTATGTACTAGAAAAATCATAAATAAAAAAATATTCTCTAAAAAAATCTTTTAAAAAATAGAGCCCAAACTAGATGCTCTAGCTATCTTTCTACCAAAGGGTTTTCAAAAATACTAAATGGTGCTCAAATAATGGTGGGGGGCACGAAAGTCACTCTATTATGTTTTTTAACAAAAAAAAATATTTGTTGGTATTTTAGTTATTTAACCCACTTAAAATTATCAGTTTTCAATAACATTTAGTAGCTTACAAACTAGACTCAAAATGCTGCAATTCATATTTCTACAACATCTTCCAATTTTGAGTGTAACTATTTCGAAAAACTCGTACAAGTTGAAGATATTTTTTTTTAGAAAAATGTGTCCACTTAAGACCCCCTTTTGGCCCCCCAACTTGGTGCACTTACCCGCACATATAGTTTTTTTCAAAAAGAAACAAACCTAAGTTTGAATCATATATAATATATATGGTTATTTTAAACTGCTTAAAATATAAATTTTATTATATTTGGTTTATATATATATGTTTTAAAAAAAATCAAAGTGCTTACCTTTTTTAAGAAGGGGGTCCGTGTTTATTTCTTGGCAATGAAGTGATTACTTTTTAAATCTTAATACTTATTGAATAAAACCTAACATGTGTCCCTAACCATTTATATTATCATTGTAAGGGGGCGGCCTCATTCATTTAGATCTTATAGTTTATAAAAACTATATAAATAAACCTATTTAAAGGTTTTCTTTTATATAAGAATGGGAGTGGAGAATAAAATGAGATAATATCTCAGGTATAAATATGGAACTCTCAAGTATAAATGGAGAATTAAAAAAGGGGGTTAGTTTATTGGTGGCCCACGTGAAGTGTGGTAAATATTTATTAAAATATTGGTAGTTATAGCCACATAAAAGTTGTAAAGTTTTTAGCTTACAAGAATTATATAAAATATTTTGCAATATTTTCATACTTTTAAATGTGTGCAGGGATAAATTAAGAGTAAATGAAGGGAGAAGACAATGTTCATGAAAATAGGGATTTCAATTTATTTCATTGGTCAGGTGAAATTACTTGTCTCCTCTGTAAAATATGCAGGTTAATCTATACTCTCATAAATCTACTTGCACCTGGTAAAATTATTTTTAACCTAGTCTATATCCTTTAAACCCCTTTAATAAGGGTTATGTGTTTTTTAATATAAAAACAATATACTATAGTTTATAATTTTTATGAACTATATGTTATTTTTTATTTTCATTCTATAAATTATATACCTTTTTTTAATAAAAAAGTGTATATATTTTTACATTATAAATTATAATAGGTTATTATAATGTATTAAAATATAACCTCCCTAATATTATATAGAAGAAGAAATTCTGGAATTTTACATTCTAAAAATACACAACAAGTTTTGGCTTCATTAAATTTGAAAGTCAAATGACCATCATCGTAGACCAAACATAAGACAATATGACGGTCATTTAGACGTCAAATTTAAGCTCGTATGTTCCAGGAAACTTTCATTGTGTTAAAATTGATGGTCAAATGACCATTGCGATAGACCAAACCATAAGACAATATAACGGTCATTATGACGGTCAAATTTAAATTTTGACGATCCAGGAAACTTTAACTATGTCAAAATTGATGGTCAAATGATCGTCATGATAGACCAAAAAATAAGCCATTATGATGGTCATTTAGACATCAAATTTAAGATGGATGGATTTTTGTGTACATTAATTTTTTTCAGAAATTTGAAGTTGTTATGCATTCTTAGGGGTTTCTTCTTCACTTCTATATGGTCGGAAATATTTTTTTATATAAATCTGGGTATAATGCAGAGCCCTTTATATTGCGGATTATTATTTTGATCATGGGATGTTAATTAGTATGCATTGTAATGACAAAATTAGTTATGATCAAATAGTTTCTAAAAATTAGATCTGATTCTATTAAAAGTGTTGTTTTTATTTCGATAAATATGTATCTAACTCTATGGTACATTGTATATTATAATGGGGTGTGTTTTATAGGTTTAGGAAAACAATGACGTCCAACTATTTCTGTCTTGACAAAACCCAGATCCTGAATGAAACCAACTACAACATTTGGGTCAAAATAGAATTTATGGCGAGGAAAATTCTAGATGATTGTTTCTAGATCTGAGGTTGCTCCCACTGGTCGTCAAGCAACTATAGATAACATGAATGCATTCTTGCAACGAATGTAGGATGATCTTTCTATGATTTTGCGCAATGTGAACGATGAGTACCTTCTACACATTGGTAATATCAAACATCTGAAAGAGGTATGGACACAACTAGAATCCATGCATGAAGGATACTTAGTATATCAAGGATAGTAATGAGAGTATAATAGCTGAAGGAATTCAAAGAAATGGTTTGTATATATTTTTATGATTTCTCTTCTGCATCTTGTTTTATATCTCAGAATTTGAATAATTCAAAACTATGGCATGAAAGGTAGGACATGTTAATTATCAAAGCTTATATGAAATGTATAGATATAATCTAGTGAAAGGTTTACATGTGTTGTCTTCTTCTCTTGAAGTTACTTCATTAAATACTTCTAAATGATGGTTTTGATTCTGATTTAGTAAATGGTCATGATGATGTTTTGATGCTATAGATGTTTCTGAAACTCTTATCTTCCTAGATAAGAAATTAAATTGGGCTCAATCTATGTTAGAAAATTTCAAATCCTATTAACCTTATGAAAAATGACCAAAAGCCATCATATGTATCATGCATTAATTACCTTGTATGAACCCGAGCCATGAAATATTATAGGGTCTAGGTGATATATACAAATTAAAATATAATGTTGATGGTAGTATTAACAAACATAAAGCTAGACTTATTGCTAGAGGTTTCACTCAAAAACTTGGTATTGATTATGTTGAGGACATTTTTCCTATAGCTAAAATGAGTACTGTTAGGGCCTTATTTGCAATTTCCACTCAATTTGGGTGGGAAATCCACCAAATGGATAGGAAAAATACTTTTTTGAATTACGATTTAAAAGAATAACTTTACATGTTTCAACCTAAAGGATTTGAAGAAACTGGTAAAAAAACTATGTTTGTAAGTTGATAAATCCTTGTATGGTTTAAAACAAGCTCTTAGAGTCTTGGTATGCGAAAATTGTTTCATTCTTTAAACTATTAGATTTTGTTAATTATTCTTATAACAATGATATATTCATTAAGCAATAAGGATCACATATTATCATTATATGTATATATGTTGATGATTTTCTTATGACTGGTGATAATTCTGATTTAATTCATAGGAATTAAAGAAAAATTGAAGTAGTACTTTAAAATGAATGAGTTAGGTCTCTCACATCATGTTCTTTGTATGAATGTATTTCATTCTATTGTTATTTTTCAAAACACAATATACAACCATTGTATTGAAAAAGTTTCTTATGATTGATTGTAAACCATTTTCTACTTCAATAGAAGTTGGAATAAATATTAATCCTAAATCTGCATATGAAAAAGGTTGATCCTATTTTATATATGGTGTTAGTTGATAGTTTGATTTATCTAATTATAACTAGATCAAATATTTCCTATACAAAAGGAATTACTTCAAGGTTTATGCAGGAACCTTTTTTAGAGATTATTAGAATCTTGCAAAAAGAATTTTTAGATATATTGAAAGGAACAATCAATTATGGGTTGCATTATACTAAGAATGAAAATGTTATCTTATATGGATTTTGTGATTCTAACCATACCGAGGTTGTGTTATAAAATATACTAGATATGTGTTCAAGTTTTCTAGTGTAGGAACCATTACTTGGAATAACATAATAATCAACAGTTTCCATTTTTTCTACTGAGGTAGAGAAGTACAATAGAAGAAGTAAAGAAGCCATGTGGTTGTAACGAATGTTGGTAGAGATACACATGGAAGCTAAAGGCAATATTTTTCTTCTATGTGGTGGTCAGATTTGTATTACTCTTGATTAATAATGCAATTCAACATCAGAGGACAAAGAACATTGAGATACATATATAATTCACCTGTGAGAAGGTGCTAAGTGATGAGATAAATCTCAAGTTCGTGTTGACTGAAGAGTAGGTTGTTGACATCTTCACAAACTCCCTGAGTGCTGTAAAATTTTATCACTTTTGTGAAAATATTAGATTGTTACAGATTTTCCATTGAGGGGGAGTGTGCATGACAATGTCACCTCCTAATGGAACTTGGTTTTTATAAAAATACCTTCAGGAATTTATAAAAGACCTGGGAAAGTCGGTAAAAGAAGCAATGTAAAAAGACTTCGGGCATGTATACCTCCTCAATTTTTTTTAGAAAGAAGTGTAGAAAGATCTTAAAGATGGTCTTCAGTAAACTCTTTAGTGTTATTGAGTTTACTGGTAAACATCCATTATAAGCATATTGTTAAGGAGGTCCTTGGTTGTAAAAGGTTCATATATACTTGGATTCAATAACCTTTTATGAGAACCTGTGAGAACATGTAAAAGTCATAAATCATACTTAGCCATTGATCATGGGATGATCTTTGGGATTCTAAATCCTTTTGTACCAAAAGGTAAATTGAGTATGATGAAAGTGTTATAATTCCTTCAACCGATATACTAGCCTAAAAGCTTTATGGTTTAAGGATTGTAAATCCTGTAGTGTACCATGAACATGTAATCTATTGGCATATGTTATGTTATCCCACTTAACATTAAGGGGGAGTGTTGGAACATAATGATTAAGTGGTCTGGCCAAGCCTTAATGTATATGGGTCCATCACTAATACTATAGGTTAATATTTAATAATATGAAATATGTATATTTCTATTATTAAATATGCTAACCTAGGTATATACTTTAGGTTAAATATTTAATATCATGAAATGGTTATATTTCTAATATTAAATATTATAAAGCTAGGTGTATGTGTCAACCATTTTAGGGTGAAAAGGTGGGTCAGGAGTCATACTCGATCACCTTATATTAAAAGGACTTTAGGTCCTCATTTGATATATTCGAGAAATATATCAAAGGTGTGCAAATCAAGTGATTTGGTTTTACCTTGGTAAATAGGGTTTCAAAGGAGGAGGTGATCTTACTAGATGTAAAATAAGTTCTCTGAAGTAAAAGGTTATTTTCAAAGTGGTTTTTACCCTATTGGGGTTTTCCACTATAAATATTGTGTCACCTGTGTTATTTATTTCATGTAAGTATTTATTTTTTTACTTCTATTATGATGTAATATTTATTTAAATATTTATTATAGTATTATGTAATATGTAAGTTGATTAAATCCGTATTTATTAGAATCCCCAAATTCTAACGTCTAGGGTTCTTGGGTGCTGGAGACCAATTTTGGGAATTGATGACTATACATAATCTTAGAATCTACTTTTATATGTGTCTTAAGAGTGTCGAATTTGCTTAAATCTCTTGATATTCACACTTGGGTCACTGAATGCTACTTGTAACCTACAAAAGAGATGTTCACCTTCATAGCCCAAAAACAACATCAAATGTGTGAGAAAAATGTAGAATGGGGAGTAGAACTGACCTTGACATGATCACCCCGAGAATGAAATTATGACTGCACTATACTTATCTCATAATCCATATAGTTCTTGGGTGTGTGTAGAAATTATGCCCAACGATGCCCTTGTGTAAGTTACACTTGATAACAGGCATGTTGTAGAATATGTTATGAATTAGAACCACTTATCATTCCTATGTTTGTATGGTACCTTGCATAGATGCTATATGGGTTCCTTGGAGTGCTTTAGGTTTCTTTTGAATTACAACATTAGGTGATGATAGTAATACTTAGTTTTAATCCTTTATTTTGAACACAAAACTATGTATTTATATGATTCCCTTGTTTAATTTTGTAATTGACAACTGCAAGGCTGACCCATAAGTGCAAAATATGCCCAAAAGATAAAATATATCTAAAAGGAGAGAGTAAGGTGAGAAAGGCTCAAGGTTCCCAGAGGGAACAAGAGCACCTAAACACTTATCTCCTAGCTAGGTGCTGGTGTCTAAGCCATGAAAGAAAAACAAGTAAAGTTTTGACTAGACTGTAGGGTGTGTGATACCAAAGAGAAAGAAAGAAAAACAAAAGATGCCAAAGATAGTTTTCAATCACTAGTTTTCTTGGTTAGGAATCATATAAATGCTAGCATACTTTTAGGACCTAGAAATATACCCAAGTGCGTGATTTTGTGTTTACATTTTACCCCACCTTATGTTTTTGAGTGAATACGTGATAACATAAAGTACATAAGAGATGCATACCTTATGATTATGTAGAATGTGTGTTGAGTGTACATGTGAAGTTATGCAACCTAGAATTTACCAGTAATAACCCAAGTACGCTGACACATCACTCAGCCTAGAATAAGTGTTCACCTGAAGTGCATAAAGGTACCAAGCCCCTCTTTACGGTTGCTTATGAAGGATGTTAGAAAGATGAAGAGTTAATGTATTCAGATCCATAATTAATATAACATTCTACATAGCATGTTCTAGATTTAGATATAAAGAGTAATAGATTTAAATAATAACCATAATGAAGTCAGTCATGCAAGAACTAGTTATACTCATGATTAACACCTTGATTCATCCAATACACTCCATTTTATTAAATATGATAAATACACAGAAGCATATTACAATAAGTATTACCATAATCTCATGCGCGCATCAGATCTGGAAGCATAACCTCACAGTAATTCAGTTCTCACATATTCCTCCTATTCTATTAAAGACCACTACATGTTTATAAGGGTGGGGACTTTCTCTTAATGACTTACATAATTCCCAAAATAGGTTGCATGATGAAAATAGCCATGCACCTTTACAATAATAGCCACACATGCAAGTGTGCTAATAATAGATATCTTCTTTAATTGGCAGTAACAATTGTATTATTATCCCTAACCTATGCAAAGTTCTTAGTAGCCACTCTTCCAATAATAACCCATGTGTGTCACACAAGTCTTTATCTAGTTTGTGTGCTCTGTAATGCTATCTCCAAAAATAGTCCGTACATGTGAAAATGGCTAATTCCCAAATCTTCACTTGTCTTTTGCGCGTGTATCCCTCCCTATCCTTCCATGCCTTTGACTTTTATTTACTCCAATCGCATGAATATTCTATGTATCCTCTCCTCCGTATCATACTCTTGTCTGCTCAACATGAAGTTCAAAGTGAAGTGTGATGAATAGGAAAGGAAAGTGAACCTAGGGGTGAAGCGTATGCATTGTACCATATTTTTGTAGCTTGTTGTTGCTAATTCTTGAAGGATGGACTTGCAAAAATAAGAGAAAGAATCTAGTTTAAGTCCTATTATGATAAATAAGAGAAAATTTCCATAAGTATGTAAAAGTGTGTAGGAAAGTGTGTAAAAGGAAAGTGTGCACTTGATGTAAAAGAGTGTAAAAAGATATAAAAATGTCCTGAAATGCTATGTAGAGTGATATTTTTTTGAAATCTCATGCCGATAGTATTTGTTTTGGAAATCTCACGCCAAGTGCAAGTTTTTTGGGTGATCTCATGCCAACTGCAAGTTTTTTGGGTGATCTCACTCCAAGTGTGAGTTTTTTGGACAATCTCATGCTAAAGAGAAAGTGTTGGGGAGAGAGTTCTAGCGTTACTCTGCATCCATGACTCTATCTAATAAGAACCATTATAGATGGTACATCCATGATATTTTCTTATTTTCCTGATTGTTCTAAATTAGTTTCAAGATGTACTGATTGAAGGAGATAGAAGGTATTCTGTAACTGAAGGATATTATTTGTAATTTTAGAGGTTTTATAAAGAATTTTGTGAACTGTGTTGATCTGAGAAGATGATTTTATCTTCCCCTAGTAAATTAGTGCACAGGAGAGGTCAGAATTACCCAAGCCTAGTGTCTGAGTCTAGGCACTGCCATTTATCCTATGTTTTACAATCCAATTCTAGGCCATTATATGTCTATATTTTTGTGTCATTTATGTATTGTGAAAATTTGTATTGCAACTTTGAGTTGTTGTAGGGGTAATTTTTTCACCCAATGTATGCTCCCATTTTTTGGAGTGCATGTGATGATGGTAGGAGAATGCAACCCAAAAGAGAGGACCGGATGTTGTTCCAAAGTGGATACCTGCAAGGGGTATGGAATGTGCATGGTAGAAACCAAGGCACATGCAATCAAAGTGGCTAGTAATATGTGTTAGTAAAATTAACAAGCATGCAATAAAATATAATGTAACAAGAAAGTGTGCAAATAAAGTGGAAAATAAAAAATGGGTTTCAAACATGAGACATCAATCACAATGTCACAAGAAAATCAGGGCTGAAGTGGCCAAAATCATACATGTAGTGATCAAACAAGACATAATACATAGCCCACAAACAATAGCATACAAGAAAACAACGGAAAGAAAAATGTATCAAATAACCATGGTGGCATATAGCCCTGCAAGGTAAATACTACACATGAATCACCTGTTAGCATGTTAACAAGATAAATAGTATGTCA
This sequence comes from Taxus chinensis, assembly GCA_019776745.2. Lineage (NCBI taxonomy): Eukaryota > Viridiplantae > Streptophyta > Pinopsida > Cupressales > Taxaceae > Taxus > Taxus chinensis. Next base: position 853,738,145 of record CM034146.1, read on the forward strand.
AGATATGTATGTATCAGTGGAAAGTAATGTGCTAGAAAGTAGAAGTAGTAAATAATGAAATAATAACACTTATATGTGTGAGAGTAGTAAAGGTAGATGCCCCCAGGAGCCTTGGTGGGACTGGAAAAGGATACAGTACTGAGCATCATTATAGTGTGTGAAAACATGTAAGAGATATTCACTTCACTCCAAAAGACTAAGTGAATGCCCATGTCTGTTTATATAAAAATAATGACATATTGAGTACTGACTAGCATAGTAAGCAAAGTGCAGCATGTAAGTAGTATAAGAAAGAAAGAGTAAGTGCAACCAAGATATGTAAATGAAGTGTATGATAGTGGTGGAATGGTATGAAATGTGTGAATATGATATGAGAGTTGTGCCCCCCCAGTGGATGTGTATGAGATGAGGTTCGTTTATAAAATACCCATCAACAATCAACAACGAACCATGGAACAAGAGTACATCATCAGGAAATGGTTTGAGGATATGTCCTAGAAAGATAGATCATGAAGCATAGAGTGTGAATGTGATGAGTTTAATTTCAAATATAGACCCTTAGCAGTTGATTATGAACCGTGGAACTAGAGTGTGTCATAGGGTAATGGGTTTGTCACATGCAAAGATTGGTTATAAAATATATTTCATGAAGCACCTATCCAAAAGCATGGAAGGAGAGGTCAATTGATGTAATATCCCCTCAACAGCTAAGTGTGAGCCATAACACAAGATTGCATCATAGGGTAATGAGGATACAATGTGTGTATCATATAGTTTTAAAATGCTTATAAATATTAGACATGAAGCACGGAGTGTGAAGCATGGTAGTAGATGCTAAATGATCCGAAAATAATCAAGTTATTACTACCTGATCTCGGACCCTTTTAGGCTTTAATTAATTGCCGGACAATTTTCTCCTTTTAAGTAATCAATTTAAAATAAATGCAAATCATTAAAGACAATTACACAAAGATTGATTACGGAGTTTGGCAATTGCCTACGTCTTCGGGTTCGTGGTTGAACCGTTCCACTAGTCAAAACTTGTAAGTTACAATAGTACTTTCACAAGAAAACCTAATGAAATTTTAATTGCCTATCACTACACCAGTTCTTCGAAACCTTTCAATGATCAGTCGAATTGTTCTTCACCTTCCTTGATGCATAATCTGCTTTGGCTTCGATCGGCCTTCCCGATGCTATCAATGTGACGTTAGCACTCCGGTCGACAATCCAGGATTTGCAAGTAATTAGTGTGGCTCAATGGGCCTATTGGGTAGTTTATAATTTACTCCCAATCACAAATATTCTATCTACTATTGCCTAAAATAATAGGTCAATAAACAATATTTGTCTATAGTAATTTTAGGAATTTAATATAGTTTTACAAAACTATATTAAAATTTCCCTGTTACTAATTCTCCACATCCCACAAATAAGCTTAACAAATAATAAGCTTCTCGGGCTAATGTGTCCACCTTTCCGTGCTCTAGCAATGAGCTTCTCCGTTGCGCCGGTGTGTGTCCAGTACAATAGAATGGGTTCCCTATTTAGACAAAAAATAGGGCCCTTAAAAATGCAATACATATTATCTTAAGGCTATATTTAAACCTTAGCCTCACCCGTAGAAAAATTAATGGGATTACATACCCATATAGGGCAGTGGGATAATAGTTTAGGATTTATTAAACCTTTCCACACACATGTATAGTGGTCAATGGACCATTAGAGGCATAACCGCCCCCATCTCCTCGTGGATTAATACCATGCATGGCTTTAAGCCCCCTAACAACCGCTTCACCACGTTTTATCCTCCACGTGGAAGCATAGCATATTGCCGTGTTATGTAGGTATACTAATGTATAAACATTAATATAAAAGCATAGATATTTATATGCGTGGTATGTGGCATTTGGGAATAATGTGTGGAAAATAATTACAAGGTAATTTGAAATTCAACCCACATGAAATATGGCGAATAATACCACATGTCGACCCGCAATTGGAAAATCGAATGAATTCGATGAGTGGTAGCAAGCCATGTGGTTGCTTGTGGACCCACCACGTCGGCGATAATACCATAGTCCACACGGCGGCTAGGCTCCCCTCCGTAATAAAAGTTGAGCCTCTTGCTCCAATACGCTATTCCATTTCACAATTGTCGAAGACTGGTGGATAAAACCACTTCAATTTTTCCAATACCTTTTGCCACGTGTCACAGTGCGATTGGTCCAATATTGACCAGTTGACTAGAGTTGACTTTCTCGTTGACCAAACTTTGACCGGACATAACTAGAGCTCTCGATGTCTGTTTGTCACATTATCACAGTCATTAGAAAGCTCTCGAGATGATCTTCTTAACTGAAACCATTTAGAGATGTTTAGGGAAATTTTAAAAATGATCCCCTGATCACTAAAGACAACCAATAATGTGAGAAGGGGGGAGTAAGCATGGTACCCACTAAATGTGTCACTGACGGTGAGCTATGTGACAATGAAAGAAATACCTTGCAATGGTGATAGGGCTTGAAATGTATCATAAGAAAGGATTTTTTTGTCCGAATAGTAGGTAGGAGAAAGAGTGTAATCAAGGTTGGATTCTAGGTTGATAGCAGGCAATTTAAAGAGGTTATCTAGAGTTTATTGGTCTTTCTTAGAAAGTGGTTGCTGATTTGTAATTGGTAACACCATAGAAGACTTAAGAGGATGTAGGGGATGGAATGATTTTTAGAGGATGTTGTTTAGCTGGAATAGGTAACACTGTAGAAGATTTGAGAGGAGGAAATTGATTGATTTTTAGAGGAGGTTGCTTAGTGGGAATAAGTAACATTATAGAGGACTTGAGAGGAGGAGGGGATGGATTGAATTTGAGATAAGGCTGCTTAGTTGGAATGGGTTGGATAGTGGCTCTTGACTGACTGAAGGAGGAACATTAATAACTATGGAATGATGTTTGTTATCCAATTTTTTCCCTAGAAAAAATGGCTAACTTGGAAAATTTTGGACTTGGAAATTTTCATGGTATCTCTGTGAAGAATCTTAAAAAAAAAGGTAATTTCCATGTTTTGGGTGCTTACAGTTGCTTTGGATGACTTATAATTATTTTGATGCACTTCCCTTATTTTTTCAAAGCTCAAAAGATCCATACTTAGCTAAAAAAAAATTAGAAAATTGGAAAAATGGTGAAAAATGGGTCATTTGCAGTGTATTGCAGGTTTTTTGCGTTAAAAGAGAACACATGGAACAAGTTCCCAGGTTCCTTCAGTTCCCTAGTTTCCCAATTTGGCCGAAAAACAATGAAATTTGGTTAAGTTCAATGTATTGTGGGTCTGAGGGTTGCGGATGGAAATTGTTCATTGGGAACCAAAGTTCCCCACATTTGCTTGACATCCACATGTCAAAGGAGCTAGTTCATTGTGGGTTTGTAGGTTGGAGGAGGAACTTGGGAAAAAATTCCTGTGGGCAACTTGTTCCACGCATTTATGAATTTTCTACAAAACAAAGGAGTCAGAGGGGTTAAGTAAAGTGTAGGATGGGAGGCCTTGCGAATAACTGCTGTGGGGAAGGAACAGTTCCCAAGAACCCCAATTTCCCCATAGGGTGAGTTCATGTGCATGTTAAAGGGATGTGAAAGTTTGGGGAAACAGAGGAATGTGGTTGGTGTGGAACACGTTCCCCATAGAACATTGTTCCCCATAGAGCAAGAAAATCTACAAAACAAAGGCAAGGCAAGCTAGAAATATGGCCTAGTTAAATCACACCACATGGTGCAAGATCAATGGACCAAAGTGAACACATGGCGGAATTCCATCTCACTTCAGGGTGATGGAATCCAAAAGATTTCAAATCATTAGAATAAGCCGCATTCCACAATCTTTCAGGTCCATATTGGGGTGAGGCAGGTCCAATGGACATATGGCCCAATTAAATGGCACCACATGGTGTAAAATCAATGGATGAAAGAGGACACATGATGACATTCTGTCACACTTTAGGGAAATGTACTTTAATGTATCTCAAGCCCCTGAATGAATGAAATTTGGTAGAAGGCGTTGGGTTTGGAAGAGGAAAAGGGTAGTCAAGAGGGAAGGGAAGTAGACATGTAGGTAAATATCAACCCCTGGAACCTACTAGAGACCAAAACATGGCATAGTCAAAGAAAATAACACGTAGGCAGAGGAAATCTCTTTTTCCAATAAAATGTTGCCATGTGTCACATTCCTATGCTCCATGACATGAAAATATTCTAATGGCCATATCTTTCACCATGATACTCATAATGTTATCAATTTTATAGTGTTGGAAAGTTATTTACATGAACTACATCACAAAAATAAGAAATCTGAAGTTAGGTAAAGGTAGGTAAGAGAACAAGTGGAAAAAACTCCCAATATTAAAAAATATAGTCACAAATAGTTGAACAACCAGATTTAATGGGTATGGTGTCTTTGCTTCTCTAGCAAGCAAAGTAACTTAGAGGAGTGGGTATTATAAGGCTAATCATGTTGTTTTTCAGGAATTTATTGAATCTTGTTGGTGGGAGAATGAAAAATTTTGAGTTTCTTTTTTCCCTCTTCTCTCTCATCTTCTATATATTGTAAAAACCTCTCAGTTGTGAGTGGTGGAATGTTCTAAAATGTAATGGAACTCTATCAAAATTGTTCCAAAACAATTATGAGTTGTAGTCCTCATATTTAGACATCTTGCATGGTGATCCTTTGCTCTCCTCCTTCAATGTAATTTAATTTTTCATATATGAAGCAACAAAATTCATGTTTTGTGGCTCTTATATGCCCTAGCTTGTGTTTTATTACATTTCCTTACCTTTCATTGCATTTACAAGTATTTTGTGCATATTTTATTCTCCTTGCAGGATTTAACTCTATTGTGCAACATGTAAATAATATTTTAAATCTTAGTTTAGACCATGATACTTATGTTAGCCCTCCCCTCCTTCACTTTTCTCCCATTTTCACTCATTAGAATATCTCCACCCCTCTTCTCGGTGTTATCACCTTTCTCTAGTTTAGAATTTCTATTTTATACATCTCCTTCTCACCTTGGTCCTTTGGAATGATAGAGTAGCATTAGATAGTTACATTTCAATTCCTAGGAGTAGTTTAACATTAAGATTAGGTAGGGTAACCAAACTTCTCTGAAGGTTTTTCTCATAGTGCAAGTACCATAACTTCGAGATAGTCCCATATTACCTCAAAATCATGGGTTGTTTATAACTCAAGGAAGGGTGCAATTTTGAGCTCCAACACTTTTGACGCGCTCAGTGGGATAGCGTTTGAAGATATTTACAACTTCATACTAACAATATTGATGTGTTCTTAGTGGTATCCATCCTTTGGAGGTATTTTTTCAACACATCTAGCGACTCCACTAATTCAAGAAACCCATTATCTCAGTTTCACACCTTTCCCTTTACCCTTTCATTCATTTTGATGTTTCCATTTCATTCATGGCTCTCCAAAGAGCTCTTTCATTTTCACATTTTAGTTTTAGCCCCCTCCCTTTATAGTAGTGGGATGATATTCCCAAATCAGCCTTGAAAAACCTACCTCTTTTCCATGGAAATGGAGATCAATCTCCTATCGATCACATTAAAGATATAACAAACCACTATGCCATTCACAATATCATAGAAGAGAACATTTTCCTCAGACTTATTATTTCATCATTTAGAGGTAAAACAAGAGATTGGTACAAAAGTTTGGTTTCACAATCCATTTACACATGGGATTAGATGCAAGAGAAACTACAAAACTAGTTCAAGGAGGATGTAGATGTCATTTGCCTCATGGACCATCTCAACAAAATACAGTGGACTCCAATGGAGTTTATCTCTGATTTCAACATCATATTTAAATGACTTGGCACAAAATTCCTCAAGAATTCAGACTCTCACAAGGTATGGCATTCTTGTATTATTTGAGATCCTTTGATGTTGATTTAGTTGTATTAATTTAGGAGGAATTAGTCTTCCTCAATATTTTTCCATTGCATCATAAGCTAAGAAGATGCTCATTTAGGCTAGAAAAAGAAAACCCATCTTGGTTGCTGCAATTCTTCCCTCAACATCTCAAATGCTTCCTTCCCCTTGTGTAAAAAAGGAAAAATTCATTATTCCCTTTCAAAATCAGGAAGATCATTTTCTTCCTTGTCATTCATTTGATGCTCCACAGCTTTATCATTCCCAAATTACTTCCCATACTTTGCAAAAGGGTAAGTGCAGGAAGTTGATGGACAAATATAGGGTCATCCGTGGACATCATATTGCAAATAACAACATAATATCAACTTGTAGGGATTATTAGCAATATATACACTCAAAATTAGACAAAATTATATTAATATGAATTGTAGCATCTGGAATCTAGTTTCTAAAATACTAATTTTTGTAAAAAATGGACAAGATTAGCTATATTAAACACTCAAAATTCAATTTGGTATTTTTTTTATAAAAATGCCGATAAGATTATAGTCCGTTTGCCCACAATTTGGATGACCAAAAATTGATATATATTTTTTTCCTTTAGTGAGAAGTTATATGCCACTATCTATCTTGGGATGGATTTTATTTTGTATTTTTTTGAGTAATATTTATTTTTTATGATTTTTTCCGTGAAAGTGGAAAACATAAAGAAAACAGAGCACTTTCCGTTTGCCCGCCATAACTTCATCAAAAAATATTGAAATCAAATAAATTTTTTTTTGAACATGTATATAATTTCACCACGGTTGGGATGGTATAAGTTTTATCACATTCTGATAAGTGAAACAAATTTTGCAGTCTTAAACGTAGACATAAACATTCATAGGAAAAAGTGTCTTAAAGACCTACTATTAGTAAAAAATTTATAAAATGATATTTATCCTCTTCTATTCACTTTAAAATTAGTATTTCTACAAAGCTAATAGTCTCCCCTACACAATGGTACCATTTTTATGACATAGTTTTTACTTTTCGGCATGGTTCAAGTCCGTGGAAGACTAAATTTGATGCTTTGTTGTTTTTAATGTAAAATTCAGGATTTGATGTCCACTTAATTGTCCCCCAACTTGGTGCACTTACCCAAAATTCCCTCCCATCTCCAGCCATGGAACTACCAAACTTCACTAAACCTTGCACTAATGTTTCCAAGAGCTGTGGTATTTCACATGTCATCCCTAGCTTCTACCCAACCCTTACTAAACTGGGTTATCCTATAAGGTTAGTAGAACATGAGGTCTACCATGATTTTGGAGAGAATTAACAACCCATACAACACTCCAAACAACAAGTTATTGTTCAAAATCATACACTTGGTTTGGTGACAACAGGTCAGCAGCTGAGGGAGTATGTTTATGAGGATCATTTGGATTCTCCAATTGATCAAATCAGGTCTTTTGAGCATCAAGCATCTCTGAACAAGAATGTAAAAAATCAATAGCCCCTTTTTTATGCTTCTTCTCCAACCAATTCTACCAAGGATGAAAATTATATTAGTGAATGATCGGTATGAATCAGATTGGGAGGATGCGAATGTGAAAAATGTGCAAAAAGAGGAGCTGAATTTCAATACATATTATACATATTTAAAGGACAATCATATTAGAATTAGAAGGGAAGAGAAATAGTTTTTAAACACTAGTAATATCCAAGGCCTTGAGGAAGAATGTATTAAGACTAGGAAAGATGTTTTAATGGAATGCAATGATCCCCATTTTTCTACATGTTTAGAACTTTCTACACTTTTAATGGAAGAAAATAAGGTTGAGATAGAGAGTGGAGAAAGAGGAAATTGAGCCATCAAGATGGAGACTAAGTTGTTTGTGGAAGCAGATACAAAGTTCAGACCAGCTTGTAAACATTCATCACCTTCTTCAGGAAATTCTACATGATGATCCCATTTGTGGGATTTAACATTCAAAGGAATGAGAAAATTCAAAGGATCGTGCCTTGGCCAATCAGATATTTGGCTAGTCTAGAGCCAATGAAGGAATTTTAACTAGTCATGCTCACTGTAGAGCATGAGGAAGAGCTATAATGTGCCAAATTTTAGCTACAATGCTTATCAAATACAAATGAAGAACAACTAAAATAGGTATTTTCTATTTCCAGCTAATACCTTAATGAAAATGGTGGAAAACCAACTTCAAATTATTTTTTCACTCTTACTTAAGACCATGTTCAGGGCCAAATCATTTACATGGTATCAATTTGTGAGGACGGGAAGCTACTTATCCCTACCTATTGCAGGATTTGTTTGAGTTTCCTTTTCCTTTGGTTAGAGTAGGGTAGAGTAGGATTGCTTTCAGTAGAATAAGTGTTTGTGTACACTCTGTATGTTTTCACTTATAACATGTATGATTATCCATTTTGTACATAGTGTTTGTGGGATTCTGTTGCTATGCACAATTCATTTCAGGGACAAATTATATAAGTTATGTACAGTTTCCAAGTTTTATGTAGAGACCATGACATCAATTCAGTCCAGTTTAGGAGGCAATGTTCATGAGGAAGCAGAAGATGTTTGGGATAGTTCTAAGTGCACTCCATCTAATTAGCATGAAAGTCACAATTCTCCAATGCTTCATCTTTGCCAAGAAATCAATGTTTTGGTCTAGTTTTAAACAATTTCCCACTTTTATCAGGGACCAAGTTCTTCATTTTCTTTAAAACTTGGCAAAAATCAGATTTTGGGACAATTTTAGATGCTCATTTCTTGTCCCCAAAAAATAAGTTGCAAAGGCAATCAGATGAATTTTCATGTTCAAAACAATTTACCACTCCCATAAAATTTAATTAAGGAGATTCTTATGATGAGAATGGTCAATTCAAGCTTCATGATAATCAAATTTAGGTCTAGTAAGTGTTTTAGGTGGATTCAGGGGTGTAAGTTTCAAGTTTCAGATTATCAGGATGACTCAATGCCCAATGGATGCTTTAAGGCCACTGATCTTTTCAATCTAGTAGGTAGATTACCCCGTGAGTTTCCAAACTATTATCCAATTTGTCTCCTCGGAAAAATTCACTAACTTGGATAAATTTGGACTTAAAAATTTTCATGGGATCTTGGTGAAGAATTTGAAAAATGTTCCCTAAACTTCCCTAAACCATGTCAATCAAATGATTTGGGGATCCATTTTAGTGTCAAATGTTCCCTAAACTTCCCTAAACCATGCCAATGCAGTAGAGCATTTAGAGAGCTTTCTGATTACTATATGAATGTGAAAAATGAACACTCTGAGCTCAAGTTATGTCCAGTCAAAGTTTAGTCAACAGGGAAGTCAACTTTGGTCAATAGGTCAATAATGGACAAATAGCAACTGTGATATGTGGAAAAAGGAGAAAAAGGAAAAAATTAAGGTTGTTTGAGTTGTTTACAACCTCCGGTCTTCGACACACATAAAAGCGGGCCAGAACAAGAGGCTCAACTATTGTTACGGAAGGAAGTCTGGCCGTCATGAGGATGATTATATCATCCCCGACGTGGTGGGTCCTCAAACCACCATGTGTTCGATTTGCTTATTGAGGATCAACAAATGGTATTTATTTCCATATTTCATTAGTGGAATATCACATTTAAAAAAATTAAAAATTTATTTTGTGATCGTTAAACACTTTTGACCAGAGGCTATGAACTAGAGGGTTGGTGGGGCCTTACCCTACAACAATGTCCTCAAACAGGATATTAGAATTAAGACCAACACAAACCACCGCAGCCATTGATCCCACACCGATGATGTAATTTATTCTGCCATCGCCATTTTTAGAGATATTAGCCGCCACTAATGCCAACTGATACAAATACCGCCATCGTCGAGAACCACCAACTGAAGCCACGAGCCACAACCATCAGTAATGCAACACCCGCTACCACCGAACAACAGTAACCAACCAGTGATGCGAAATCCACCACCACTCGGTAAACCACCCCAAAGGGATCATGCCCAGCGGGATTTGAACCTGGGTGGATCTGGACACAATTGTCCATCTTAACTGATCCACCCAAACCGCATTAGCGGAATATAACATTATTATTCATGGTTGAATTTTATATTACTTTGTAATTATTCACCATGATATTTTCCATGTCACTATATGGTTACACCTCTATATTGGTTGCTTAAGCTATTATTAGCCACACATTATTCTATTACCAATTCCACACATTATTTACCAAACATTATGTAATAATACGCCAAACATAGGCCTATATCCCACATGCCATGGCCAACTTTATGCATGCACCAAAATTGGTCAAACAACCACATTCATAGGCATCAAAAATGGCTCAAAATCCAATTAAACTCCCAACCGCCTTACCTTTTAAAATCTCCTCCACCGTTTTAGCATTTGAATGTGGGATTAAAGCAAAATCCACAAAAAAATGGTAGGGGGCGGGATTTGATCCCCCAACCTCATAGTCCTAAAGTAATCTACCTATCCAATCCACCAAAGGAGCACATCAAATTATAAAATGAGCTCACAAAACTTTATAGAAGACAGTGTCAGATTTGTGTCAAGGGAAGAAGGAGGAAGTTTTGGAAAAGTGCAATTTTGGGGCACTTCTACTCACTTCCATATCTCGAGGTATATATGAAAGTTACTAATAATTTTGAGATGATTATGATGGTGTGATCATTTATCTAATTTGGATCTTTTTTGATAGAGTTATTTGTTGTTAAAGTCACATAAAGGCATAGAACCAAAGGGAGACACTGTTGCAAGTGGATCAGGAAGGTGAAGGACATAGGTTGAGCTCCATTAATGTCTTTCAAAGGTCTAAAACGCATTTTTTCTAGTTTTTGATTAATTAGTGGTTAATGTAAAGGTTATTGTATTTATATATTTAATATTATTAATGGATCGGCTCACCATGAACTCGGGGATGTAGGAATTCCGAACCCCATAAACAATCTGGTGTTGTGTTCTATTTTTATTTTTAGTTTGTTATATTTGCAAGTAATTTAAATTTAAAATATGAATATGGATGTAACTATAATCAATAATTGATAAAATTGGGAAATCAATTAAATATGAAACAATGATTTTTGGGGCTTCGATCAAACATTGAAAATTTTGATTAAAATTGCAAACTTAATTGTCAGTTTGAATTCAGTCCTAAATCAGATTTTTAATCAATAATTTGGAGTATTAAGACCTCTTAAGTTGATTAGATTTAATGATCCTTTGAAACAATTAAAAGTTTTAGATTCAAACACCTATTTTTGGATCATCAAATGCTGTCATGTGTCACATTCTTGTTCTCCATGACATGCGAATATTCAAAGGGCCATATCTTTCACCCTCATACTCCAAATTTGATAAATTTTATATTGTTGGAAAGTTATTTTCATGAAATACATCATGTAAGCAAGAAATATGAAGATAGGTGAGGGTAGGTGAGAGAAGAAGGGGAAAACACTCACAACATTAAAATAACTAGTCGCAGATAGCTGAACAACTAGATTTAATGGGTACGGTGTCTTGGATTCTCCAGCAAGAAAAGTAATTTAGAGGAGTGGGTTTTGAAAGGCTTCCCATGCTTTTTTTTTCATTCATTTATTGAATCTGATTCAATAAAATATGATTATTTTATTTAAATCTAAATGTAAAGATCTATTGTAAAATGAAGTACACTAAAATATAAATGCTAAATAATTTATTCAATATCAACTATGAAAGGAAATGAGAGGGGTAAGGTACTTATCTAAATTTCTCTTGTCCCACAGTATGCACTAGACAATATGATGAAGAAAAGCTCAAAGTATTGCAACATACCATAGGAAAATTATGTAGAGGTAGGAATGGTTAGTTTTGGGTGCTTGGAGAGGGACAAGGGTGCCCACGGGTGCCTGGGTACTGATTCTAAGCACCTAAGTCTGTAAAAAATATCAGAATCTGGTTCTGACAATTTTGTTAGGGGTTCACACTTCTTCAATTTTTGTCGTTATAAGGTCACACAATAATCACTGGAGTTGTTGTAAACCTGAAATGAAATAATGACCTACAAAACCCTCAAATAGAAAAAAACCTAAAGAAAAGAGATGTAAAATAAGGGTTCAAACTATCCTCAGCTACCAAAACGACAAAATTACAATTGAGCGGTGTACTACATCTCAAAACAAATGTACTTCTATGTGCTTGTGTGTTCAATAGTTATCCTAGGTCACCCTCGTGTCAATGACACAAAAATAACAGGAAATAACTAGATAAAATGAAAATGTGTGGATGGAATAGAATGAACTCCCCTTCGTATGTAATGTCTATGTAGATTAGTGTGCCCAAATGTAGTCCCTCTGCTCTATGTAGATAGTTATCCCTTGATAAGAATTATCCACCCATACAATGGTATGTATATTTTGTTTATATAGGGATATCTTGTTCGAATTTCAACACTAATGACTCAACATGTTGACTAGTACCTTAGGATTTGAGAGGGAAAACAAAAAAGACCAACCTCAAAATTCAAAAATAAGACCAAACATAAAGAGGAAATGGGCACCTAGGATGGACAAGAGCGTCAGGTGCTAGTGTTTAGTTCTAGGTGCTAGTGTCCATAGACAAGTGAAAAAAAATGAGTGAAGACTGACAGATAAGGATCCCTCTGATTGGACCAGAACTGTGCATGTGAGTGATAAGTGTAAAAGATAAAAGCAACAGAAACCAACAAGACAAGTTGATGGACTATGGGATGGGTCATTAGTGAATACTTTTTTTTCACAAGATCCATATATAAAATAACATACTTGGTGGTATAGTAAATAGTATTAAGTGTGTTAGTTTGTGTCTACATTTACCCCCAATTTATGTTGGTGAGTGAAAGCTTGGTAACATAAAGTAGATATAGATGCATACCTGATAGAAGTATGGAGAATATAATGTCATAGAAGAACATGTAGATGTGGTAGAAGTATGTGCCCAGTGAGAACACATAACATGAAAAACCATGGATCAACGTGTCAATCCCTGAGGTGTAACGAGAAAGGTGAGACCGTAATGAGGAACACAAAGTGAGATTGATTATTTTGATGTTGAATGATTGGATATTTTTAATTTTTTCATCAATAGAGATGTGATGGGGTGGGGAGTTATCAATTCCTAACCCAATTTAGTGTTTTGTCTATTTAATGAATTTTTTGGTAATATGTTTATCATCATGAGTTGAACATGTGTGATTGATTGATTAGTTACTCATGGAGATATTTTACACTTGTTTCCCCTGGTTAGGTCATCAGGGGGATTCACTAGAAAGTGATGTGAAATGACGCATGGTGTATAAGCAAGTACTTGAAAATGTAGATTGATTACGTGATGGTATAAGGGAAATTATAGGATGACCCCAATTATATTCCCCCATTTTGAAAAAAGGGAGAGGGATGATGAGAACGAATAATAATCCGAAAGGAAGTGGATGTATGGTAGATATCACAAGAGTGTATGTATATTGAATGATAAAAATGTCAAAAAAAGTACAACATGTGTGAGATGTGTATGATATGGTAGTAGGAAGAATTTTGAAGAGAACTCCGCAAATGAGAGAAGAATTAGAGTAAGTATGCTCAAGATGGAAAGAGTATGAGGTGTATTGGTCTGAAGAATAAGTGTGAATAATGACTCGAGCATGGTAAGTAATGAATATTTACTTTAAATAATAACTAGAAAAAGTGAATAGGTATTTCATTTGGTAATTGCGTGAGTGTGATTTAGAGCTCTGGGTGTGTGAAGATACCTCAAGTGAGACCACCATGATTGAGTCAGTTTGAGATGTTGGTAGTAGCTATGGCATCACATGCAAAAATGGAACTATTAAGTGTAAATATTTTCGAAAGATGTGTTGAAATTGATCGTTTTTTTGGTGAATTTTCAAGTAAAAAATTTATTTTATATTTTCTTGGTGTTTTAAGCTTAGAAAAAAGTGGTGAGAGAAATAATGACCCTTAGGACATGAGTGTTGAGCCCATAAATGACTAATTCCTAGAGCAGAGGATGAGCACGCACGTAAGGCAATATAGGATGAAGGCACTCAACAAAGAGCACACATGGAGAACTAAGTGCACGTAAATAGTTTCAACATTTGAGTATTTCTGGAGTGAAGGGTTTGAGTAAACATGTAGTGTGTGAATGTTGGCACATGGACACAAAGGAGGGTTTTGAGACTTTGGCACATTTTGGAATATGGTGTTGCATGGAAAACACGGGAGGATGCAGGTAGGCATGATAAGTGGATAAGGTTAGTGCATGAAGACTTTTGGCCCAAGGAAATAATATTTCAGGGAATAATCAAGGGCTAATCATTGTGTTTAAGGAGTTATAAAGTGGAAATTAATCATATCTTTAGATAGCTGGTAGAGGCATTCGAGTATGATGGAGCATGATCCCTCTTGGCATGCAATCTGCTCATGAGTAATCTTGAGGCAGTGGGTGATAGATCCCACTCTATTTTAAGAATGTACTTAGGTCCAGAAAAAGAGGTAGGTGCGTATGAGATATAGGTTTATGGGGATGTGAGGAAATGAGAGATAATAAAGGAGGAATAAGATGTGTGAGGGAGGCACAAGATGTTTTGGGTGCATAGGAGAGAGCATGGATAGAACCCTTTGAGAAGAGTCATTTGGTAGAGCTAGGATGTTATCTCATGATGTATTCAGTCTGTTATGACACTTTTGATGTAATCTAGATACTGTAAATAGTTATGAATCAATGAATATGATGGATTGTTATAAATATATCTGGTTATGGGTCCAAAACCTAGTGTTCTTCATATTGCTCATGGTTCAGATCTGATTTCTTTGTGATGTTGTAGTATTTACTTTTACATTACTGTGCATATATGCTTAGATCTAGTTTCTTTACTTCTATGCTAGAATAAATGCATGTATTTGTGATTCTGCAAACATTCATCCATTAATGGTGAAGAATTATTACAAGGATCACATAAAGGAGGGGCTCGATGCCCTCGCGCACCTCAGGTGAGTACCCATTCAAGGCTAGGTGATGTGCTGACATGCTTTGGGTTTGAAGGGAGTAGGGAAAGGTGACTACAATGAGCACCCAAGCATGGGTCTTGGTGACTTGCTCTAGTCGCTAGTGACTCTTGGGCATTGGAGTCCCATAAATTTTAGGTGAAGCCCATATGATTATAGATGTGAAAGTTGGTGTTTGTTGATGTTGTAGGTAGGTGTGTTTGTATGTTTATGATGGTCTAATGCCATGTTTTCTATTGTTTTGTGTTACAAAGAGGGACATTCATTCAAGATAGTTTCGTGGTGGCTATCATTTGAGCATGTTGCTATGATTGGGGTTGTCAAACGAGGAGTGGTATGTGCTAGACCATGCCATCCTGTGACACATACTGAGGATGGGGTATGTGCCCCATATTATGCCTATGCTCACAACTTTGTGTGAGATGTGGAGTGCAGATACCTACACCTTTTTGCTTCCTGCGGGGGAGATGAAAGTGACTTTAGAGGATACGTATCAAATAATGTGGATACTTATAGCTGGTGAGAGGTTTGAGGTGATGGCCATGGATGATGCACAAAGATAGATGAGGGCCACTATGCGGTATTTTACAGGGTCACAAGTACATACTGCTAATTGTAAAATTTTGTACCTAAGTATTGTTATCCTGTAAAATTGACAAGGGAAATTTTGCATACAACCATACCAAAATTCTGTTTTTGGTCCTTAAGGAAGTCTGTTGACGTTTGAAATGGCCTAAAACTCCCTTCTAAAAATCAAGTTTTAAGAACTTAGCCATTTTCACCTTTTTTTGAACTAGGCGCAAGAAATGTTGTGTCGACACCATGAGATGTGCACACCTTGAAAATCCATTTGGTGCTGAAAAACTTGTGTCAACATCCAAAAATTTGCGCCCCTTTGGCATAGGAAATGACATGTCAACATTAAAAAACATGCACCTAAAATGTGCGCTAAGGCGCTAAAAATAACATGTCAACATAGAAAAATGTGCGCTTAAGGCACGGGAAATGGTGTGTTGACATCAAGAAATGCGTGCCAAGGCACTGAAAACTTTATGTCAACACCAATAAACTTTCACCAAGGTGCATTTAAACCCATGTCGACACTCTGAAAGCTGCGCCAAAGAAAGTTGGTGAAATAATTAATGCCAGGTTTTCTATAAATAGGCACTCAACACTTGTCATTTTCACAAATTGAAAATTGTGAAAAGTATTTCTCTACACCTGTCAACTGTCCTTGTCACCCCTGTGTGTCATTTTTTGAGCTTATGGACCCCAACGTCATCCTTCGTCCGTTATAAAACTGGGTAAGTGGCTTTTATCATTCTTGTTATTGTTTGTGGTTTTTGTTTCTTGGTTATTGTTAGGTTTTAGGGTTGTTATAAACCAAAAGATCAAATCTAAAATGAAAAACCTAATAATCCATAACCATTTGGAAGGCCCCTACCTCTAAAAAAACCTAAGGCCTTTTCCCTACTTATTATCTCATTGCAAAACCTCTCTTTACCATTTGAAAAAACCAAAAAAGAGAGAAGAAATCTTGTAAATTGCAAAGAAATCACTAAAAAACATTGGTGCACTATTTTTAAATGTTACAACCCTCACAGTTACACCTTGGCGTATTGTCCTCACTTGCAACATATCCCTGACCTGCACATAGTATAATAACACTTAGCAACTTTTGTAAGGGTGCAGGTGCATCCTTCACAACATCAACATTTGATGTTGCGTGTTGCAAAAACCACGCCAAGCGCTTTCCCCTTTAGCGCATTGATTTCCTTTGCAACATATTCCAAAATTGCACCTTAGGCACACTAAAGAGCCATGCAACACCATCCTTTTCAGTGCCCAGCTAAAGCAAATTTCTTAAGATGCAGGCGCATGATTCTTAACATCAACATGGTATCTTGTATGTTGTAAACTCACACCCTATGTTTTATCCTTTAGCGCCGCCTTCTGTCATGAAGCATATTCCAAAATTGTGCCCTTTATAACCCTTTGGCACATCTTTTCTCCAATCAACAATGGCACACCTTTTTCCATGTTGACATCCTCAAAAGTGCACCCAACCTTTTTAAGCCTCTGTAGCATGCTGTGAACCTGCGCCTTGTGCCCTAAGCCTTATAATTCCTCATTCTTCTTTTTGCCAGCTTTCATCATGAATAACATGACGGTTGACATGGATCTTCTGTGTTATACCTCCTTGATTCTCCTTACAGAACAACAACAGCCATCCTCAAGCTCACACATGTCTTCATCAAGCAAAAAGCCAACAAAGTCTAAAATAAAAGCAAAGTTGACAGAACAAGAGATGAAGTACAAATATCAAAAGGTCAGGATGCCTGACTCATATGCAGAGAGTGATCTCAACATCAGAGACTCTGAGCTTGGGCATATTGATATGGAAGACTTCTGGGTGAGGACCAACCAGGAAACTAGTGGCCCATGGATGAATAAACTAGTGTGAAGTGGATTGCACTTTACAGCTGGGCTACCAGTAAGTGCTGTAAATAATGAGTTCATCATGTTGGTTTCCTATTGCTACAACAAGGACACTAGATGTGTCAAGGATAAATAAGGAAAGATGATCATCGACCTAACAACTCATCATTTTGAAATAACCCTGGGCATTCCTCATCATAAGCAATATGTCACAATAAGCCTAGAAGACTGCAAGAAGGCATGGGACGAAAATGAGGAAAAATGCATGCAAATGATGAACGCGCTCTATCTTAAGAACACAAAGCCAGTGAGTAGATGGCCATAGACCATCCACCATAGTGACTTTAATGAGGAACAAAGTGATACAATCACCTTCTTGAACAGATTATTTGGGCTTCTTGATGCCCATTATTTCCACAAATGGATGCTAAGGTACTTAGAAACCATGAGCAAGAATGTGCTCGATCAAAATTTTGGCTGGGGAGAAATCATCATCGATACCATCTCCCAGCAGCTTCAACAGGTCCTCACAACTGGGAAGTTCTATATGAATTCCTATGTTGTATATGTTGTAGCATCAGCTAGAGATTTCATGGGCCTAGCTCGAAATGGGGTATGGCCCCAGGTCAAAATATATGAATTCTACCCAGAGCTAAGGCTCGAGAACAACATCCCCCAATTCTCAAAAATTAGTGATGCCTTCTTCTATGAGGTGATCTGCCTATTGAGGATGAATATGAGACACGGTTGGACCAGCCCAAGCATGATTACTGCCACGAAGAAATGGGGAGCATTGTTCACACCAATTCCCCAAATTCACATATCTCAAGGCTGTGAATTTCGAAGGTGAACTAACCAAGATACCAAGGTATGCAGGGCCCAAGATGATTCTTTTGGAGTTGTCAAAGAAACTAATCACATACCACGAGAGGTGCATGAAGAGGAAGAAAGGAGGAACTCCATTCCCCCTTACAGTTGGTCGATACACCTACACCACACTTGCCAAAGCTCAAGAAATGTATGTTGAGCTTGAATTGCTGAATTTGAAGCATAAATTCCGAGCAAGACCCACTTTTGATTCCCAGAGTTGCCTCCCAAAGGAAAAAATTGATCCTATCCACGTTCCTGAGATCAAGGACATCTACATCGAAATGACACATGAAATAGATATCAGGTGAACGGATAACTCCTGGATGGCTCTGGAAGAGATCAAACACTATGGCGTAGCCATCATCTTAAAGGGATTCTAAGAGAATGATCAAGAAATTGATCAGGTTTACCTTGACATAGATGGGGACGATTGGCCGTTCACAGAGGTCAATAGAGAAAATGCACCAAAGACCATTCAGGAAAGGGTCAAGCCCATGTTATGGTGCACTAAGCATTGGTGCAAACAAAATGGTCTCACCTACCTCGGGGTAGATTTCACTACTTCTCCTTCAGGAAGAGCACCTCCAAGGCCAGTCCAAACACCAAAAGGAAAAGGGAAGGATAAGGAGGGAGAACCAAGCAAACAAGAAGAAACTCCTGAAATCCCTTCTACTACTTCTGAGAAGCAAGTGGTCAACCTGGTGTCTCTAGGTAAAGAAGAAGAGACCACCAAAGTTTCAATAGATACATCCACTCAGGATGTGGTCACAACTACAACTACTAAGGTACCCATCATTCCTTCTTTTTCTCCTTCTCCTCCCCCTGTCATTGAAGCATCTATTCCTATGGATGTTTTTTCTTCTCTCCCTTCATCCTTTCCATCTCCTACCTCTTCCATCTTCTCCTCTCTCGCAGATCTATCACCCAGTGTTCCTTCCATTCAATTGCAGATCCCTTCCCTTTCCATGTCCTTTTCTTCTCTTGTAGTAACTTCAGGCCCTACAAGTAGCAGCGCGTTGGACTCCTTGTTGATGCCACCACCAAGTGTCTCAACGTTCTTCCCTACGGCCTCTTCAGTTTCTTCCCCTTTCACCCTCGTTTCTTCTTCTATTCCCTCTAATCAGTCTCCCATAAGTCCAAGCTAGATCTCTGACCATTTGGGTCAACACAAGAGAAAGGTTCCCATAGCACCCATGGACTTCTCTGTCATTCCCAAAAAGGGACCCAACAAGTAGAAAGCTATAAATCCCTTCTCTAAGAGCGTTTCGGGTGAGAGAGTCATGGAGATTGGCATACCTAGATCCCACTAAAGAGAAGAAATATATGTCTCCTACAGACTTTACAGTGACCCAAGTCACAATGGGAACCTCATCTGAAATTCTACAAGGAGAGACCTTGTCTGCAGTAGATGCCCTCTGCAAGAAACTTCAAGAAGAAAAGGAGGAGGAGAGAGTACTTAAGGAACAGAACAAACATCTTCTCCAAGCATTGCAAAGAATGGGCAATGCTCCTCCTAACGACTGTTTGCCAAGCCTACTGAAGTTCTCAGTCAGGACAAGATAAATGAATATGCCAAGATTGGAAAACAAGGAGTGGCAGTATCCTTCTGGATAGAGTGAATCCTTAGAGATAGTGAGGAAATGATCAAGAAATTCATAGTGCTCTACAAAGATGTAGATAAGGTAAATAAGGAGCTATAAGCAGTAGCAGGATCCCTCTCTGAGGAGTTGGATAACACTAGATTGCAACATGAAACATTCCAAGCAATGGCTAATTGTTCAGCTGACGACCTCTTAAAGGTCGGTGTCATTGATCACCCGCTAGCACATAACAAAGCTTTCGTCGCTTTAAATTATTGGGTTGATCAAATGGAATATATCCTAGAGAGGATAGATAAAATCAAGGACGAAGCCCTGGATGCAAAATACAACATGAAGCAGATGGTTACAAAGATGTCTCCAGGGATGCTTAGTGAATCATTCACCTTAAGAGAAGCAGACGATACAATCTAGCTCTTCAAGGCTATCACAACCCAAGGTTTGGTGCCAGAGGTCACTTTTGACTGAGAATCAATCAATAACCTTCTAGCTTGCTGTGATTTCATTGGCTTCTTCATTGATGCATGCGAAGAGTACACCGGGCTACCTGACAAGCTCAAGACTGAAAAAGAAATTTCAAGGGTCCAGATCATAATCAACTTCAAACAATGATTAGCAAGTTTATGGAATACCGAGCTCAGTGTCACATCACCTCTCATGATTAGAAGCAAGACACTCTGTTTAAGCCAAGAGATGATGAGGATTAGTTTCTCCTCATGTGTATGCTTTGATCAATTTTGTAAAAAAAATTTTAAAAATATGTTGGCATTTACGATGACATCATCCATGTTGCACCATGGGATGTTGCCATCCAAAAAATTTCCCAAAGTCAACTTTTGACTTTTTATATATTTTGTAAATATCTTGTAACATATTTTGTAAATAGTGGTTGGCTTCTTTTTGTCTTTTTTCTCCTTCTCCTTCTACAAACACTGGAATACTTTTTGTATTCCAGGTGGACATTTTTTGTATGAAAAAAGAGGTGAAGAGAGAAAGACTTTATGCCTTCTTATAACATAAGAGATATTAATATATATGTTCAGACTTTATGCTCAATATATGTGTTATTTACATCAGATCTTTTTAAAGTTAGATCTATGTTTTTGTTCTATTGGATTCCTTCTTATCAATCATCATATGTTCATCAGTATTGCTTTATTTTTTTATGTGAGTAAGTTTGGCTCTGTTTACTACCAGCCCAAAGCATAAACCCTCTGACCTTTCTATTTTTGGAATTCTTTTCTTTTCTCCCTTCAGATCTACCCTCCTCTGTTCCTTCCTTCCTACCTTTCTGTTCATAGTTGGAACTACCTCTATTGGGATGAGATCCCAAACCCCCTAAAGTTAGAATAGTGTAGATTTGCATAGATTCCAGCTTGATAGAATAGCAATAAACCAGTTTCACTTTGCTGCCTCAAAGAGGGGCTATGCCTTGCACACTATTGGCCTGTTTCCCCACAACCTGCCCAACTGAACAGATTTTGAGACCAACAAGTATTAAGAGCACATTTTATAGTGTCACAAAGGAAGGAGGTGTAGAAGTGTGACAGATTTATGCCTTGTAGATTGCCACCCAGGAAGATAGAATTAAGGACTTAAGTATTTTGTCATGCTATCAAATAAAAAAAGACATGGAGTGATGAGAATGCATTGGATAAAAACAAGAATACTTGTGGATGAAGCAATGGATATTTTAGGAATAAGAGTAAGTTGAAGAGTCATGTATATTTTGAGATAATAATAGGATTGGATCTAGAGTTAAT
This sequence comes from Taxus chinensis, assembly GCA_019776745.2. Classification (NCBI taxonomy): domain Eukaryota; kingdom Viridiplantae; phylum Streptophyta; class Pinopsida; order Cupressales; family Taxaceae; genus Taxus; species Taxus chinensis. The sequence continues at coordinate 853,759,794 of CM034146.1, forward strand.
TATAGGTAATTTATTATTTGCATGCTTCCTTAGTTGCTTTTGTAACGGCGCATGGATATTTTGAGAATGGAACTTATTTTGAGAGTGCATGGGCGGGTGAAGGGAAATTCCCCACACCCTATACATATCTATTGATTTACATGGTTTTGGCATCATCATCATTCGATTGTAATAGAGTTATATTGCTGGTAAAATGTGCCCATGACTATGTGATGTTTCTAATGGTGTATGCAGCTACTGTGTTTTGATGGATTAATATAATGGATTGTTATGGTTGGATATTGGTTGTTGATGTATATGTTACTAGTAATTATATGGTTAATATGATCTTAATTATTATATGATCTATATGTTTACTTTATTATGTGTGTTTCCAAATTGAGCTCATAGATCTAGTTGGTATAATTATGGGATGCATGATCATGCATGCTAACTCCTTGACAAAGCTAGCATAAAATAGGGACCTGGAACCCTTCCAAACTTTAGGTGAGCACTTAGATAGTTTTTAGTGATGTGTTAGTGTGACTATGGTTTTGAGCAAGAAAAATAGACTACATTTTAGTTCCATTGTCAAGACCTATTTTCAAGTTGTTGCAAGGATGTTGCATGATGAAGATGCATCAGTTCACTTTGGACATCATTGAGAGTTGGGTTGTGGACTTAGAATACCATTTTGCTCACAGATATGATACAAGACCCAATTTCAATGCTCGCACTTGGGTTAGAGAACATCTATATAATGAACTCTATGAGACATTATTTTGTTGTTTTCCTATATAATTGTATGATTGGCTGATAGCATATGCATCAAAGTGGAATTAGAGGTACAAAATAATTGTTTGGACACAAGAAGATTACCAGAATCTATATGATGTTGATGTGACTTGGAAACATGCTATAGATCATTGGTAGAGTGGTGTTTTACAAAACTACACATTGGAGTATGGCGTTTCTGCTTATTCCTATCCAGAGCTTGCTGAGTTTTAGTTATTACGCAAACCTAGAGCATATTATTTGCATGTTATCCCTTTAAAAATTAATATTTTATTGGTGACTTTGGATTTGGAAGAACAACCTATGGCTAGCTAAACATCCACCACATGTAGGGGTAGGAGTAGGTGTGGTGAAATATGGTGGACCTTGCAGAAGAAAGCTAGAGATAAGAAATGTGGCTTAATTATAATGAGGCCTGTGAGAGGGAATTAGCGAATAAGTGCAATATTGAAGAGTCTTTGGAGTAATGGAGGATGATGTCTCGTGAAGGATTTGAGGCTCACATGGAAGACATGAAGCCGGAGCATCAAGATCTCGCCTACTTAGGAAAGTGTAGTAGAGAATCCCCTCTAACTTTTGATGAGTGTGTCTAATGAAGAAATATAAAAGACCGCAGGTGCACATCTAATCCCATCTGGTGACCTAGCCCTTGCACTTGGTGTTCCAGTTCCTGAAATAATTATTGAGAAATAGGCTAGTGTTTTTTTTTATTAAGGGAAAATAGTTTTGAAGGGAGTATACCCTGTATAACAAAAGGTCTCAAAAGCCAGATATCATAAGTGAGAGAAACATCCCAGAGAAGGGAAAAGACAACCAACCTAAGAGGGCTCATCAGCCAGATAAAACATCAAAATTAGAAGAAAGGATCTAGATGTACAATGATCCAAAAAGTAGCAGAAGATATCAAAAAGCAAACAAAATATATCCATCATATAATATCTCCACCAAAAAATAGCTCTAGAACCGCTAGTTATCAGCAACTTCGTAGCTAGCAAACAACATCACAACACCCCTGTTACTTGATAGCCCTGTCAATCTTGGTTTTGATAGCCTGCAGCGACATGAAGAAGGTAATGGCTGTGGCCTAAGAGGAGTCTTTCAGATCCACCTGAGCAATTGCTATATCCCTTTTCTCTTTGGGGCCCCAAATGTCTTCATTAATCCCACTTAAACTACATACACTATGAACATGTTGTTCAATGAAATTATAAATACTTTTAAAAGAGAAGATAGTATGCAATCATTGCAAATTTTTGCATTTCCCATTCTGCCATCGAAATATTGTAACTTCTTGAATACTTCAGCAATAACCCCCTCCTCATCATCACTTTGTAGTATTCCTTTTCCCTTAACTTTTTCCATATTTTTGATAACCCCTTTGAGATCTTGTATTTCCTTTTCCATCCTGTCCACTCTGTCCATCAAATCGTCCTCCTTAGGTTCCTCCATTGGTTGGCTGATATGCAGGAGGTTCTCGAGCAAGCTCTAGGTCTTTGTGACTTCTGAGAACCCATTGAGAAGTAGGGATTTTAGTTTTTATGCCCTTTCTTTTCTTGCTAGAAGCAGCAGTTTCAATCTTCCTTTCCAGCAGGGAGGAATGAAGGTGGTGTGAGCAAGGGGAGGTATGGAGGAAGAGGGTGGAGTAGGATTCATGTGGGGACAGTTTGAACAGTGGTGATGGATCAGCAGGATTAACCCTTGATGCAGAGGGACAGCCCTAGAATGGCTCTGAACTTCCCTAATTGATTTCTCTAGCGAGTTTATCAAGTAGTGAGGGAAGTTGATGGTTATATTTCTATGAAAAGTGGTTAAGAAATATCAAATGTTTTTGAGGTATAGTAACAAACCTTCCTTCAAGAGTTACATACCTAACAACCATCCTGGATAGCTCAACAAAAGGCTTAGGATCGAAAAGCCACCTTGATGCTTGCAGTCACAAACTCAAGATTCTCCCCATCGTCTAGGAATTTCTTAGTCTCCACCTCCTTGTCTACCTTCTTATTGAAGAATTTGGTGCCATCAATACTGAGTCCCGTGATCTGGGCAATGAACTCCTCTGTGATCTCAACCTCCATGTTACTGTATTTGACAACCTGATTCTTCCATCCCTGGGTGAATCTAATAGAAATATCTTGATCAAAACCTTGAATCCTTTCTGTCAAATTTGACAGACCCCCAATTTGAAGGTAGTTCCAAAGCACCAGGATCCTCTTTCCATGTTGGATTGTGGGTGGGTTCTGTTTTGCATGGTAGACCCCCCATTTTTTCCACTATTTTTGTTCTCAATGGTAAAAATGTTAGCACTATGCGGGGCAGGTTGAACTTTGTTTTTTGTTTTTGAATCTTTCCCTTCCGTGAAAGAAGATTTAATTATTAGCCCATACTTGTAATTAGTGTTCTCACTCCTTGGCTTTCTTTCTATGCCAAGAAATGATGACAGTTCAGTTCACACAAATCCCATCAATCATACAAATCTTATATGATGTCATCATTCTGTACTTGAGGATCCGCACATTAGCATCCACATTTTAACCATTAGTGATGATTTTCTCGGCCATGTAGATCATTGATTATGTATTTATTGACTTGAGTGGGTAGAACTTCCCCCCTTAGCCAAGTTTGAAAAGTATTAGTAACACCAAGGTTTGCCAACCCATTTGCAACCCTATTTCCTTCCCGATAGGTGTGGGCGATTTTAACATTTTCAAAACTCTTACATATATCAATAGCTTCACCAATGAAATCTCTAATTGACCAGATGGGGTGTTGCTTTTTGTTTAAAAGATTGATGATATTCAGAGAATCACCCTCAATTATAATATTTAGAATATTACAATCTCTAGCAAGCCTTATTCCCCATAGAGCCACCTGAGCTTCAGAGTAATGGTTAGTTTGCCTGCCCATTTTCCCAGAAAAAGAAGCAACAAAGCAGCCTCTTTGATCTCTGATGACTCCTCCACCTCCAGAGTCTCCCGGATTGCCTTTTGAGGCCCCATCAAAATTTAACTTGTGCCAATCATTAGGAGGCTTAATCCATCGTATGGTGGTTCTATCCATACCATTGTTATTCTTTTTGAAGGTAGTGTCAATATTCCAATCAGTCAGAATGTATTCTTCTTTCTCAAGGTAAAGTCTATTTTTAAGAGGTTTAAATATAGCAATATTATCTTGCACAACAATGATAATTTCCTTGTAGACTTTGTTACATGCCTTTCTAGTGTTTCTGAAAATGCCATCATTACGAGCCTTCCAAACTCGCCACATAGTGTGAGGTAAAACAAGTTTCCACAATCTCTTCACCACACAATGCTTATACGGAGAGTCCCATTTTTTCCTCAGGCCTGAAGACAAGTAAGGGGAAAAATCCATCTCTGATTAAATTTTGCAAAAACAAGATGCCAAATTTTGGAAGCATACTCACAATGAAGAAATAAATGTTTTATGTCTTTTGCCTCTTTCTCACACATGCAACATCTATTCGGCATGATGAATCCCTTCTTGATGAGGTTGTCATTAGTCAGGATCTTGCCTTTAATGATGAGCCACCAGAAGAAGTTCACTCTAGAGGTTAACTCAGACATCCATAACTTGTGCCACTTAATTTCACTTTCAATAGAGACAAAGAAAGAATTATATCCTGATTTAATGGAGTATTCCCCATCAAAAGAATCTTTCCAGATGAGTTCACCCTTAAGATTTTGGTTACTAATATGGATTAGAGAAAGTTGATTCTGTAAAGATGAAACATCAGCCTGTACATTATCATTCTCCACTTTTAGCTTGTTTCCATTTTCTTTTCTTTTCATCCACCTCAATGTATCCCTATATTTTGTGTCCATACTTTGTAAAATCAAGTTGTCTTTAATGTGAACATAAGAAGAAATCCAGTTAGAATCAGTTCATTTATCAGTCAGAAGTTAATGTTTTGCCCATCCCCAAGCTTCCAGCTACACCCCTGAGAAAGGATGTGCCTGCTGTGAAGAAGGTTGTTTCAGAAAATAGAACCATTCGGAAGAGACTGATCATAAATGAAGGAAATCTTGCTTTGGTTTGAAAGGTATTTGATCTTAACCAAGTTTGTCCAAGACTTGTGGTCTTTTATAAGTCTCCAACCTAACTTTGTCAATAAGGGTAACACTCATATGTTTGATATATTTGATGCCTAACCCCCCCAAGCCTCTTTGGTTTACATACCTGCTCCCAAGCCACTAGATGATACCTGAACCTGTCCTCAGTACCGTGCCATAAAAAAGTGCTTTTGAATCTTTTCAATATTGTTCATCACTGCTACTAGGTATGTTAAACATTGACATGATGTAAATAGGTAGGTTTTGGAGCGTGCTTTTTATCAATAAGCACTTGCTCTGTACTTGAAAGTATAGCTCCTTTCTAGCCAACCAATTTTTTTTTGAAATCTCTTAATAATATCATTCCAGACCTCATTAGAAATCTTGCCAGTACTTAAAGGTAAACCTAACTAAGTAGCGGGAAGAGAATTAATAGTGCATCCTAGAAGATTAAAAATCTTTCTTTGTCTTTTCCATAGGAGTATTGAAGAAATATATAGAGATTTTGTCAAAATTAAATTTTTTCCCCAAGGCTTCCTCATAGAACCTAAGGACAGTTTTGATAGCCTTTGCCTCAATTATTGAGGCCATTATAAGAAGCAGAGTGTCATCAGTAAAATGTTAGTGGGAGGAGATCTGATTGCCAAAAGTTGGAGGAAAGCCTTTTATCATGCCAATTCAAATAGCTTTGGAAATAGATCTACTTAAATTGTCAGCCATTATAATGAATAATAGAGGGGAAATTGGGTCCCCTTGCCAGATTCCTCTATTGCTGGAAAAAAAAAACCCACCGGTTCCCCATTAACAACCACTGAGAATCTAGAAGTAGAAATACAAGAGTGAATGATTTTCTGAATTTGATTTGAAAACAAAACTTGGATAAGACCTCATCCATGAATCTCCTAAGAGACTTTGTCGAATGCTTTATGCATGTCTAGGTTGATATCCATCCCAGTCTTTTTACTTTTATCCATAGAATGTATAGTTTCATGAACCATGATAATTCTATCTTGAATAATTCTTCCCTAAATGAATCCACTCTGTTGTTGTGAAATGATCTCCATAAGAATAGGTTGCATTCTAGTGGTAAGAATATTTGTGAAGATCCTATATATTACATTAACTAAACTGATTGGCCTGAAATCTTTGAAGTCCTTTGCATCTAACTCCTTCGGGGCAAGCACAATGTGTGTATTATTTAATTCTTTAATAAGATTTCCAGTTCTATAAAACTCATTAACAACTTTCAAAAGATCTTTAGAGAATATTTCCCAACATCTTTGGTAGAAGTTAGCCAAAAAACCATCTAGACCTGGAGCCTTATCCCCCTCTAAAGCAAAAATAGCCTTTTTCAATTCTTCGATGGTGACAGTTTTGGAAAGACTCTTAAATCTCTCAGTAGGTATTAGATTATTAGGAATTGAGTCTAAGATTATTAGGAATTGAGTCTAAGAGAAAAGAGGCTACTTGTTCATTGTAGGAGTTATTCTCAGTGAGTAGATTCTTGTAAAATTTGAGGGCTTCTTCTTTGATGTCCTCAGAATCCTTAGTAATGTTTCCATTGTCTTTAGAAATCTCAGAAATTTTTTTACAAGCTCTATGCTTGAGGGTTGTCAAATGAAAAATTTTTGTATTCCTGTCTCTTGCTTTAAGCCAAAGGGCTCTAGACTTCATTCTCCAAAAGGATTCTTCATGGCTATTTATATTATGCAGATTTGAGAGAAGTTTTTTCTCTCACTGATGATCCTCTAGAGACATACCTTTCACGGAAACATTGAGCTCAAGCTCTTCCAACTGCTGCTTAATTTCTTTCTTCTTTTCAAAAATATTTCCAAAAACCTCCTTATTCCATATTCTAACCTTTTTCTTAGCATTTTTCAACTTTTGCAGAAGCCTGTATTGGGCCGTCCCTGTGCCTTCCCAATACCACCACTCTTTAATTCTGTCCAGAATATCTTCATGCTTGAGCCACATTTTCTCAAATTTGAAATTACCATGAAAAGGTTTTGTCCAATTGAAGAAATTTCAGACAATTGGATTATGATCAGAGCCCGTTCTGGGGAGAGAAGAAAGATGAAAATTCTGATCCAAGATCCAATTAGCAGAAATGAGAGCTCTATCTAGTTTAACCTAGATTAAGTTCTCCCCAAATCTTCTGTTAGACCAGGTAAATTGATTTCCATGAAGCTCTATGTCTATAAGATTAAGAGTCGAAATGAAGCCAGCAAACTCTTCCATACTAATAGAAAATTCAGAGCTTCCCCCAAACTTTTCTCTCGGATTTAAAGGAGTATTGAAGTCTCCCATAATCAACCAGTTCATGTTCTCAACATTATTTCGAAACAAGGTTAACTCCTTCCATAAATTTCTTTTACCAGTAACAATATTGGGTGCATAAATATTAGACAGAATCCAGCTATGATTATTCTCAAGACTTTTAAAGATTATAGCTAAATGATTCTGGGAGGAGAAGAGTACCTTACCGTCAACAATCTTGGTATCCCAGAAGATCGCTAAGCCTCCAGAAGCACCTTGAGAATCAACAGCAGCAAAGGCAACGTTCTCCCAGAAATATCTTTTGCACTCTTCAACTGCTTTACTTTTCATTTTAGTTTCTTGAATAAGAAGGATGTTGGGTCTGTTTGATCTTTTAATTTCCTTGAGCATTATTTTCTTAGGCCCCCCATTGAGGCCTCTGACATTCCAAGAAATAACCTTCATTAAACAAGTTTTGGAGATGTAGTTGCCGGATGGTTCAAAATTCTTTGTGTACCATCTGCAATTTCTTTTTCAGTCTCTTTTTCTCTTGCTTCTCTCTTTGATAGTCTACCTTTTCTATATGGGACTCCAATATTTGGAGTTCTTCTAGTAGTGGCCCTTGTGATTCTTGAGGTGGAAGCTTCCCAGCTTCCAATCTACTTCTTTTTATCACTATAGAGTGATTCCGGAATTTCTTCCAGGCTTTTTAGTCCTCTTTTCTAACTTCTCACTATGATGAATCCATCATTATCACAGTTTGGTATACTTTTCTTTCTAGTAGGGGTAATTTCCCCTTCCTCTTTACCTGTGACAATATCAGTCTGTTTATCCATTTTAGAAGAGAGCTCCTCCATATCAGTAAACTCTTTATCTTGGTTTAGATCTTGTGCAATGGATTCCAGAGCCTCTTTGACTTTTCCTTGTCTCATTTTGAGTTTCTTCAGAGCTATTTCTATTTAACAGCTCTTGATGAGTAGTAGTTTTTTCCATCTCTTCTTCCTTAGCGGTAAGAGAAATGGTAACTTTTTCATTTTCTTCATCAACCTCCATACTCAACTTTACCGGATTTGGTGACATAGTGTTCATTGCTGAATCCACTGACATATCCCTTTTGCTTTCTTCCTCTTTTGTCGATTCCAGATCTATTTCCTGTTGAGCCTCAACTAGTTTTTCCAAGTGGTGAACTTTAGGTCTCCACAGTTTTCTATAAACCGGTGGCCTCTTTGCCTTAAATTCTTTTTTTCCATTCTTTTAGCCTGGAATGCATCTACAAGTGTCTACCTCTAGTAACTAGATCTGTTAAAGGCTCTTTATCAGCCTTGTCCGTCTGTTTCTGTCCTTGAGCCTCAGAAAGATCTGAGGGTATTTCCAGCTTTTGCATTATTTGTTCAAGGCATTTGCTGGAAAAGTGACCTAATTTATGACATTTGTTACATCTTAGTTGGAAAGCTTCATATTCTATTTGTTTTTTCCATGCTCCAAATTTGGACATTAGAATGATGTGATCAGGTAGCTCTTGATCCATTTCAGTAGAGACACAGAACCTAGCAAATGCCAGTCTTTACCTATTTCTCGTGGGTCCATCCAGCCCAATTGGTGAACCAATCGATTTGGCTACATGAAGGAGGATTTCATCATCCCATAAATGAAGGAGTAGCCTTGGGAGTCTACACCAGATGGGTATGGCATGAATGTTCTCAGTATATGGATTGAACCTAGGATACCATTTTTTTAGAAACAATCCCATATTGCCCAGACACCAGGGACCTCCCAACAAGACAGAGTCAACATCAGTTTGGAGATTAAAACGGGCTAGAAAAAAGCCCTTTTCCATGGTGGTGATGATCAAATCCCATTTTGTTTTCCATCTGCGAATGGCCCATTTTCTGATAATGTCCACATTAGGTCTTGATCCCAAAAATTTTCCAACTAGGGCTAGATTGGTTTTCTCCAGTGCTCTATGTAGACATCTGTCAGGCACTTATATGTGGGTCACCCCCTCAGTATCTTTTGTACTTTTAAAAATTAGATCACTTGCAAGCTGAGGACCCACATTTTTGTCAGGAGGAATATTTACAACATCCGCCTAGGCTCTAGATCCAAAACTACCACCTTTAGCTGATTCTCTCTCTTTTACCAGTGCCTTAACAGCTATTACGCAGCCCTTTGAAATACATTCAGTAGCTAGAGCTGCTGAAACCACACTCTCAAAACCCTCACGCAATCCTCCATTATTTTCAAACATGTAGTCCTCTATTGATGTCGACTTGTGTTGGTGAGATAAATGATTAACTCAAGATGTAGGCTAGTGTTGGTGATAGAGTACTGACATGCATATTTTATTTTTTGTTGAGTACAAAAGTTCATTAAATGACACATTCAACCATGGCTATGTTGACATCTACTTTGTTTGGTGGTTTGATTAGGGGTATATTTTCTAGCGCATCATCAGGACAGAGCATGGGTGTGTAGAATGTTGGTAATACATCTGGAAGTAGCAAAAAATTACAGACTGTGGGATTTTAATTTAGTACAACCATTAGGACACATAGTATCTCATCCTCTGGTTCAGTTCCCACTACAGGAGGTGGATCGGGAGGATCTGGATATGGTGCTTCTAGTGGATATGGTGCTTCTATCGGTAGAGGAAACACTAAGGGTAATACACGTTTTGGGTTTGGTGGGCATAGTCTGAACCAATCACAGCAAGTCTATTATGATATGTCTCTTCACCTACTAGAGTACAGAGGCATTGATGATGTAACAGAACATGTGCACATGTGTGAGATACTATAGCACACTAAGGGAATTACAACTCTTGAGCGTAAGGCAAGCCAATTTGCTACTACTTTGTAAGGGAACACACATAGTTGGTATAGGAAGTATGATCTGAACTAGAACCAGACTGCTATAGATTACAACACATTTTGTGATGCACACTTTAAAAATTTTCTATCAAATTTGTCTTATGATATTCACCCTAGCCAGCACACGCAGTGGTTTTTTGGTAGTTTGATCACACCTTTTAGAAGAGCACTCTCTCAAATGATGTTTATAGATCTGCACAAGGCTTTGAAGGCAACTCTTTGTACTGAGGCATTTGGGAGTATAAACACTGGAGTTAGTCCATTATTAGAGGTTTAGATTACATATATGGTGAAGCAATTAGAGAAACTATTGGCCAATTTGGCTCATGAGATGCGCATTGGAATATGGTGTACAAATTGTGAGGTTGACAGAAATACGAAGGATAGTTTCCCTTGTAAAGCACTACGCGTAATGTTGTTGGATTGTGATATCTGTCACTTGGATCATGACTCGAGTATATGCCTATTGTTACAATGCATGATACAAAAGAACATTGTACACACCCAAAATTGGGTCATAACCCTCTAAGCCCCTTCAAATTAATTAATTTAACACACCCCCTTACCCTGGCCCCTTCCACACTTTATAATTAATTTAATCACTTATATTAAATTAACTATTACCTCACATCATTATTAACTACCTCACCTCTCCACCTCACCTTGGACCCATTCCCAAACCCTAACCACCTAACCCTAACATAAAAAATTTCCTTAACTAGCCATAACTCATTCTAAACCTAACTAATACTTATTCTAGACCTTTCATTTAGTGACTAACCACTTGATCCTATCAAAATACCACCACTATAAACAAGAATCAATCTTCTTGACCCAGACCATTCTTAATCACGTTAGAAAATGGAAAGAATCAACTATTTTTAAAAAAAAACAACCATCTTTCCCTAACTAACGTTGGTTTTCCCTCGTCCAGAACCAGTCATGAAACCACAGTTGGTTTTGTTAAGAAGACGATTCCAACTCATTCACCTAGTTCTGGAATCTACTCTCAGGATTTTGGGAATTCTTGCATTGGTATTCTTGAGCATCCAAGTGACCTCACAATGAAATAGAGATCATTCCAAGCCTTCATAACCTCCACCAAGAATCAACAGTGTGTTCTAGAGCATTGGATCACTCACAGGGAAGTCCAGAGCCTTCTATTGTTGTTGCATGAGATTGAGACTTGTATCTCCTTCAACCAAAATTATTATTTCTACAACCAACTTCCAATATGTAAGTAAGTGATTTCTACATTGTAATTTCTTTCAGTATTTCAGTTATTAATCATTTATATGCTTTCTTTGACCTTCTACCCTTCCCGAATCTCTTTTGTCTCACTACCACCCAACCACTTGTCCATTAGACCTCTGTAACCATCCCAAATTCCTATTTCTTCATCTTTGAGTCTTTAATAAAATCTTACCACCTTACCTAAGCCTCCCCAAATCTTTGTGCAATCATAGAGAGCTCAAAACCACCTCATTTTAATCTTTACACCCAATTTCCCCTACCAGAATCAGTCACCCAACTGGCATCAGTTATTACCAAGTATCAGCATCATTCACCCAACCGATACCGGTCTCTATGACTATTGATCTATCTTAGACCAGTGAGCTCCTAATTTACCCAAAACCTTCCCAAACCTCACCTAATCTCACCCAGACCATCATAAATACCTTTTCCATGCCAGCCTTGACAATACCCTGCCTTCTCTATATTTAGTTGTATATTCAATATTTATCTTAAATCTAGTCTATTGTTAGCATATGAGATACCTAAATCATATCGTTACAATAGGACCTTTCTTTTAGTGTTATTTCTTTACATTAAGTTGTTTTTTTAAACAGTGGATTGACAACCTTTCTAGGAAGTATCACACTTCTTGGATCTAGCATACACTAGGAAATCCACTATCATATGCCATTCAACTCTATTTGGTGTTATTGTTGTGCTTCTATATGTAGTCCTTCCTAGCCAAAAATGAGCTCTTCATGATCATTCTGGCCTTCTCAACTGTGCGTAACCTTATTTGACTTCACAGGTATTTCTCCTCACCTCACCTTTACCTTATTTGTTTTATAGGAAATATTGTGGTGAAACATTTTGGCATGCCTGGTGAGACCCTCATTTGTAGGTTTTATTATATTCAGATAGGTTGCATCTATTGTGTTTCCTTTCTAAATCGTTATTCACTAAATCTTCTTCTTTGGTAATCTGTTCCTTCTTTCTAATTGTTCTAAATGAAACACTTCTTTTGGTGTATTTAAAAAGAATCCTTATTCTTTAATCTCTTCTTGCATTAGTGAAATTCATCCTTCTTCCTATTCACTCTTGTTTACATCGAATATCATATTTCAATTTGGGGCTTAAAACACTTGCATTTCATCCTTGTATGTCTACATATTTAGCTCACATAGTTAAGTACCAATCATACGATAGAGGTCATGACCATTTGTGATTGATTAATAAAGCGTAGTTCACATTTGTGCACACACTCCTTATCCAAATCACTTAACACAATCTGCAAACTTCTTAAATATTCATGTCCAGGAAGAATTTGTCAAGGATTTAAAACCCATTGATGGTGGGCCCTGCCTGGTGTTTTGGGCAGTTTGTCATATCAGAGCTTGGACCTCACATACCGCAAGGTATATTGAGGGATCCTTTGGAAAAAAAAAAACCTAGAAACATCCATAGATTTCTTTCTAGGTACCTTTGTTATCCAAACATTCTATATCATTCAGAGTCAGTCTTAAGGCATAAGCCAACTAAACACTAAAAATATGATCCTAGGATAACATGTTTATTTAGTTTTTACTTGTTCGATTGTCACCTTTCTTTCTTTTCTTCTGTAGTTTGAGTTGTGAGGATGTATTCATCACTTTTTATTATTTTTTCCACACTCAACCATCACAAATGGTTAATTTTGGTTTTTCCTAAGTGTGTTACTTCATATTTGTTATACACAATCTCTTTCAGAGCTTATTATGACTAAATCTTTATCCAAAAATCTTAATTTCTTCACTTCGTGAGTTTATATCAATAACTGACATCAGTCCCAAAACTAACATATATTATTTCATCATACCATCACTAGTTTATTGACCGGTATTTATCTCTCTATGTTTTTTATTTTATGTCAAAACAATAATCTATTCTTACATACTAATTTTCTATGTTTTTATTCTTTTGATTAACCAATTTATGAGTTTCTATCACCCTTAACAGATCCCAAAATACCCATTTTCCACTTTTTTGCCCCAGATCTTCAAATTTCTTCATTTTTCACAATAACCCACATTGGTCTAGTGTCTGAGATTGGGTCTAGCAACTAAAATCATTCCAACAACTAGCATCTATCTTTCTGCCTAACCAATAATGGTTTACTGACCGGTATCAGTCTCTGCGTTTTTTATTTGTATCAGAAGAAAAAACCTATTTATATCTTTCCAAACATCTTCAAACATTTATTTCTGAGTTCTGTCACCTTTACAGAGTTTAGACTACCCATTTTACACCTTTTCTTATGGTTTAGACTCGCCAACATACGTGAGCAATTACCTTCCATGCTAGTTACATACCCTTGCCTACTATCGCCTTCGTCCACTTCTATTTCTTCACCAATGGACCCTAATGGACCTGTGATTGTACCTGAGGGTGATGAGGATTTCATTTGATTCCTTGATCACAACACCAAGGCCTTACAACACTACCTTGCCATTTATTCTACCCATGACTCATCAGGGAAGCTTCTCTATGGGATGCCTACTTCCTTTCCCCTCCTTTCTACCACCTCCTCCATATCGGAAAACGCTAATGTAGCTACTCAAAATACTCTAGCATTGACCAACCCCATCTCAAAACCACCCACTTTAGAAGTGACCTCTACACCCTCAACATCTCCCATCCCCTTAACACATGTCATCCGCTTGACATATTTCATACCCTTATCCATGACCCCTCATACAGGAGTCCCTTCATCATCACTACCTTATATACCCTTGTGTCTATGCAGCCATCAGTTGCATTGACATGTTATAACCCCATTTCAGAATTTGGTCCTTTCTATACCCCAAACTCTTCCACCCATCAATACGAGGGTCTTTACATAAGTTCCTCCCACCTACACCTTACCTCAAATATAACCTATTGCCTCCACTTCATATTCAGGGTATTTTCCCTCTTCTTCTATCGGTTGCCTATATACCTACATCTCAATTTTCTTACTTGGCACCATCACATACTAGTGTGCCTTCATTGACCTACTCATCTTATCAGGCCCCATATACCTTAGGGGGAATTCCTCAATCAAATCCCACCATAGATCTTATCAAGATGATGATGGATAAGATGTAAACACTTAAGGCCATCATTTCTGGATCTCGTAATGTCCTCACTTATGATGAAATTTGGAATGAGCCCATCCACCCATCCATACCTATCCACACTTATCACATGTGTAATGGGAGTTATCCAAGTTCAACCATTTCATATAATAAGGAATACCCTCAACAACATTTATGATCATTCAAACATGTGTGTTATTTGATCACCCATGATGATGCCTTGTTCCTTAGAAATTTCCCCATGTCGGTAAAAGGACCCGCTCTAGAATGGTACAATGCTTTATCTAGGCACTAAGTCTTCTCTTTCAATCAGTTGGCCCAAAATTTCCTTGATCATTTCTCAATCAATATCTCTAAGAAGGTCTCCATTATTGTCTCTATTGTATTCACCAATATGACGATGAATCTATCACATATTTTTTTGCATGTTGGTGGGGCCTCATCAATCAAATCACCTTCCAACTAGCACAAGTAGATCTCATAGATGTTTTCATAAGCACATGTTCTAGACACATTTACCTGACTCTCTAGGTTCAAATGTTTTACACGTTTGATGAAGCCTTCACCATGGCCCAAAAATTGGAGATCCTGTGCCCTTGAAGAAGAGAAACTTAGGTTGTGTAACAAGAATGCTAACTTCAAATCAAATGAATTTTATTCTAAACCACCGAAAAAACCATTCTAATAACCATTCCAAGGCCAAAGGATCCACCAACATGGTGATTCTAAAATCCAGACCATCTCATCCTATCTAATCATCCAAAACCATCTTCCAACCTCTCTCCTATTCAAAATTTACAATACAAGTATGAACATAGAGCTTACAATCCTATTGGAGAACCATATTCTTCTATGTTGGAAAATATTTTAAAAGCTGGAGCCATCACCCTTCCACCTATAAAACCAAACACTGGTTTTGATCCTTTTCATCCTACACCATCATGGTACAAAGAAAATGACTTTTATAACTATCACCAAGTTAGGGGACATAATGACGAAAATTACAAAACCTTCAAGAACATTGTCCAAGGAATGCTAGATAGTGGTGATCTCGTCATAGACAACCCTAATGCACCTACCAATGCCTATATGGGTGTGTTTAAGAAACCTTTTCCTAATCATACCCATTTATCAAACCATGCTTTCAGAGACCTCTACTAGTGACACCAATGTGCATGAGGTTCATGCCGTTTTCAACATAGTAATTGTTCCATCTAGCTAGTTTCCACCTGTAGCATCTATCAAGGAAATTCTTACATGAACTCCTCTACCCACAGAGGATCCTATCACACCTACTCCTCTACCCATGAAGGAGCCTACCCTACCTATTTCCCTACCTACTGCAGAGCCTATCTTTCTTGTTCCTCTACCCAAGGATGAACCTATCTCACTCATTCCTCTACCCAAGGATGAGCTAGATATATACACCTTTCTACCTAAAGAGGATTCCACATCGCTTGTTTTTCCTTCTCCTTGTCCCATAAAGGAGCCACTCTTATCTCCTCTTCCTATAGGTGATGTTTCTCCTAGGGTCTTACAAAATCCTGTCAACCTTCTTACATCACTTTTTCCTACTGAATAAAAGGTGAAAACCTTTCCTGTATCACATGACTCAAATTTCTAGACAGGTTTCACCATTGGTTCATCGTCTTCTAAACCAATACCATTCTTGCATTTTGTGGATTGATTAGAGTATTTTGAGTACTCCACACTCTGTGGGAACCTTTGAATCCCAATATCCAACCAAATGCAGATGTTTCCCTAGATACGTCAACTATGTATCCTAAGGTATTCATGGCAACTAAAACCTTGACACCTAAGATGATCATATCAGCCCCTTATTCTTTAGCCTCACATTCACCCAAACCTCTATCCACACCTAAACCTACCACTTACTTAGGGGTCCTACAAAAACCTAGCCTACTAAATCCCGTAGTGAAAATAGACTTGTCTACTCAACCACCCTCATCACAAAAATTGATTCCCACACCTAGGAGGAAAACCCAACCTCCTAGGACTCGCACCCCTAGTCTCTCCCATGTCTTCTCTTTTTCCTTCACCTCTACCTTCAATTTTAGGCCCACACCCTTCCACCTTGGTCAAGTTATCTCTTCAATAAGGAAAATCTAAGGCATGACAACCCGCAACCACACCCTTACCTTCTCTTTTTCCCACACCTTCACCTTCATCACCTCTTCTACCTACATCATCTCCATTACCTACAACAGATCTATTACTAGCATCATCACTCTCACCTTGGCTTTCTAGGGTACCCCCACCTTCTATATCTCCTTCTACCTTGCACACCCCTCATGTACCTTTACCCAAGAAGGTGGAAACTAAACCAAAACAAAAACCTTCACTACCTACTAGAAATGTAGTCACACATACACCACCTCCAACATCACCTCTCCTACAAAAATCACCCTCACCCTCATCTAAGTCAACTTTAACTTCTCACTATGATCCATTGGTAGGATCCTATTCTAACATCCTCGCAAGGTTGTTAGAAACCTTCGCTATCTCATTTCCACTTCTTAAGCCTTATGACCCACTTAAACCCAAACTAGTAGGGTTTGACGACACCAAAATTTGTGCATATCATCGCTCACTAGGGCATGATGTCAAAGGTTGTAAAGGCCCTCAAAAATATTTTCCTTCAACTATGTACTTTGGATGGTCTCTTTGATGAAGATGACCTGTTGGAGGAGAATTCCATTCCCCCTATTCCCACCGCCACACAATCTAGCCCTATATCTATTCAATGGACTTTACCTGTGTCTCCACAACCCTATTTTCCTCCTCCGATCTTTGAAAGTAAATATGGTTTGAGTACCCACCAATCAAAAAAAGATAAAGGAAAAGAGAAACCTGGTAGCCCATCCAGTGCACCTTCACCCACCATTCTAGTTGCACCTTCCCCCAAGGTAACCATCTGTGGGTCAGCTTATTCTATTTCTGATGGAGTCGCACATCACTCTATGATTAAACAACTTCATCAATCTTCTCTAAATATTTCCTTGTATGACCTAATTCAAACCTTTGAGTCTCATTTTCAGGCCCTCATTGAGGTCCTACAATCTATCAAGGTTCCATCAAATGATCCTACACATGTGGCCACCATCTTGACCCCTCATCATGTGGCTGCCCTAACCACTTTGTCTCAAAATTCTACCCCATTACCTCTCCTTAGGTTTCTACCGTTAGTTTTTCTGACTCAAATATTTCCCCTCTATAATTAGATGATCCTGATCCCACCCTCTCCATCTCCTCCTACATCAATGATACTCATATTTGACGTGTTATGATTGATGGAGGTGATAGAATTAATGTCATTCTATCCCATGCATACGAATACTTGTGCATACCTACCAACTGCATACATAATAACCCTATTATGTTGTTTTCTTTCAATGATGCCTTGAATTCTACCCTTGGCACCATCATCCTCCACATCTGTGTGGGTCCCCACACTAGTCCCGAACTATTATATGTTCTTGAAGGGGAATTTTAATATAACATGTTGCTTGGTCAACCTTGGATTCACACCATGGGGTGTGTACCTTTAACCCTTCACCGTTGCCTAAAATTTGAATATGAAGGGCACCCCTACACCATTCAAGTGGATCCTTCACCTTTTAAAACATGCAACATGCTTTACCAACCAAATTATGTCCTTGTTCCAGTCAAGGTATGTAACACCCTTACCACTTCATCTTCTTTTGATACCTTATCTACCATTTATAATGCCAACCCATCTATCCCCTCTGCTACCATAGCTTCCATAACTAGCCCATCTACCAACCCACATATTTCACCAGTAACTAATGCACCACCTTCTCAAGATTTGAGTAGCTCATCCATCCCCGCTACCCAAGTACCAACCTTAGACCCCTTGGTAGGTGTTTTTCAATGCCTTTCCCTAGGGCAGTACCACCTATACAACATAAACACTTTCCTTACTCTTTAGGAGTATGGAAGCCTTCACTGACACCCATGTTATGACCATCTTGTAGGAGAGGTTTTCTCATATGGTCCTCCCCACCTTTGTACCAACTTGACATATGGGGGAATCAAAACTTCTTCTCATTCTCCTGAACCACCTACCTAAGCCTAAAATTTCTCATCTGACTTCCAATACCTCACCAACTACAAATTTTCCCACACTTTTCTTCATCAATGTGCTTAGAAGGGCTTTGGCTTTAGTCTTTATGAGAAATTTTGTCACACAGTAATATATTGCACCACCCAAAAAACATAAAAACCATTGTGGTATCATATTTTCCATGCCACCTATTCCTAAGAAGGCTAGAATCAACCTCATAGAGGAAGATAATCCTTCCCCACCTAACTCACCTACCACACTTCCTTCACCCACGAAGTCCATGGATCTAGAATCCATCACTCCTAACTTTTTTTTGTCATGAACACTATTTCTTAAGAACCTCTGACCTATCATCGTGATGGTGAGGTGACCTCTGGCCTACATCTTCTTTATCTTGACATGTTGGATGACGACATACCTTTTATCAATGTCATTCAATGTCAGGATGATGATTCTATTCTCACCTATTTAGGTGCAGATGATTCTTACATTCACCGGTCATTACCTTTTGAGACACAACCCATGTTGAATGAATTGACTGTAGAGATCAACATTCACACTAAAGACAACCCTTGAAGTCTAAAGATAGGCCAATATTTAGATTCTTCCAAACAGGAGCCTTCACCTCTTTCCTTTGAGATCATAACAATGTTTTTTCTTGGTTTTATACCAATATACCCGGTATTGACCCTAATATTGTGGTCCACAATATTGTGACTACCCTCGATGCCAAACTTGTGAAATAAAAGCTGAAAAAAATGCATCCACGCATTGCCTTTCTTGTGAAAGAAGAACTCCAACACCTTCTTTTTGTTTCCTTCATTCTACCCATTGACTATCCACAATTGATTTCTAAGATTGTTCCTAGCATTGACCAACTCATTGATCTTATAGTTGGCCATGAGATGTTATCTCTTATGGATGGATTCTCATGTTATAATCAAATATTACTTGCTCTGGAAGATAAACATAAAACCAAATTCATCACCCCTTGGGGGAAATTCTGTTATCACGTCATTCCCTTTGGCTTTAAAAAAATTGGTGTCACCTATCAACGCACTATGACCTATATCTTCCATGATATCATGCATGACATATTGGAAGATTATGTTGATGACCTTCTTGGTAAGTCTAAAAGTCATGCCAAACACCTCGTAGTTCTTAAAGTCATCTTTGATCGTCTCATCCAATACCACATTTTCCTTCAACCAAAGACGTGTGTCTTTGTCATTCTCTTTAGAAAACTCCTTGGTTTCATCTTCTCCTTGTGGGGAATCGAAGTCGATCCCACCAAAATCTACACTATTCTCGAGATGCCTCCACCTAGTAACCTTCAACAACTTCATAGTTTTCAAGGAAAATTGTAATCCATTTGATTCTTTCTTTCCCAAATTTGTCTTGTCACCCTTTTCATCATATCCTTAAAAATGATGTCTCCTTCAATTAGAATGATGACTACAAAAAATCCTTTAAAGCATTAAAGAAATACCTTCTTTAACCACCTGTGTTCATCCCACCAAAAGATGACAAACCTTTCTAACTTTACATTTCTTCTATGGACCATTCCTTGGGTGCCATGCTCGCGCATTGTGATGAGAAACATAGGGAACAAATGGTTTATTACATAAGTCATACTCTTTTAGACTATGAGATTAGGTATACTCACGCTGAAAATCTTTGCCTAGCCTTGGTATTCATGGCCACTAAACTTCGCCACTACCTACTTAACCACAAAACTTTTGTCATCACCAAAAGTGACCCTCTACATTATATGTATGCTAAACCTTACCAACACCAATGCACCACTTGTTTGCTCATTATCCTAGTAGACCTAGAAATTCAATTCATTCATCAAAAGTATGTCAAGGGAAAAACATTGCAGATCAGCTTGTAGACATTCCTCTTCTTCGAAATCAATCTTATAACTTTGATTTTCCTGACGAATTCATTTCCACTCTTTCCTTGGGTGAAATCATCTACCAAATGACATTATTCTTTAAGAGATGCAAATTTCAATGTGGGTGAGGTGTGAGGGTCATCCTCAATCCTCTTTATGGTAAGCCTATGCCATTTTCTTTTAAGCTAGACTTGGACTACACTAATAACATGAACAAATATGAAGCACTTGTGTTAGGTCTTCAAAATTCCATTTCCCTACATGTTAAATCCATTAATATATTTGGTGACTCTTAACTAGTTGTGAACCAATTCAATGGTTTGTACCAGTGTTGTAATGAAAAACTTCAAAAGTATAAACATCACGTCGACATACTTTTAACCATGTTTGATCACTTCCTCATTCAAACCACTCTACGATCCACTAAAAAAATTGCAAATACCATGGCTTGTCTTGCTTCTAACATTTATTTCACTAAATCGAGACATATTCCAGTGAATTGAGAGTCCAATATTTCAAATATTGGAAGAAATCCATCTCCATTTTTGCATATATTGGATTCCATTTTTCTCTATATTGGATTCCATTATTACTATTATTGGAATCCAATAGTAGCAATATTGGATTCCAATATTGTCATTATTAGAATTATTCTAGTTCCAATTTCACTATTATTGGATTCCAATTTCGTCATTTTTTAGATTTTCAATGTTGAGAGTATGTAAGGCTAGCAAATGCTAACTATTATAAGGCATGAGCCCATTGGATTAATAAAAATAAAAAATTAACAATAACTTCCCGCAAAAGTCAGTTCAAAGTAATGAGCGGATGCTAATTATTATTTGTTGAGCCCGTTGTATTAAGGTGAGTGGTCGCTAACTATTATAAGTCATGAGCCTCAATGTAAGGTGAGCAGTTGCTAAATATTATAATTCATGAGCCTCGATCTAAGGTGATTGGTCACTAACTCTGATAGTTCATGAGAATCAATCTAAGGTGAGTGGTCGCTAACTCTTATAAGTCATGATCTTGTTGTATTAATTGAAAGTGAAAAATCCTTGATGTAAGGTTAGCTACTGGTAAATATTATGAGTCATGATCCCATTGTATTTAAGTGTGGGCCATGCTCTTGAAAATCTGAGATCCCCGTAACTTTCTAAGTGTGATCCCCACACTATGAAAAGTACAAGCCTCACACTTTCAAAGTGATATCCCCACACTCTGAAGAATTTGAGCCTTGCACTCTGAAAGTGTGAACCCCACATTTTCAAATTTTGAGATTCACACTCACCCTTTCTAAGTGTGAATCTTAAACTGTGAAAGTGTGAGGCATGCACTTTCAATGTTTAGTATGCACATATCCTTAAATTTGACATAGGTCATAAATTCTAGTGGCATTATTTTGAATTCTGGTGGAACTCACAATAAAATTACATTCTCACCCTAAAATATGCCTTGTAACAACTCAATTAATGTTTTGTACATTGTACAAGTTCACTAGTGTTTATTATTATAAACTGTATCTACGAGTAATCATTAAAATCAAACAACAAAGTTGGGAGTTTATGGATATCAAAAATTCTACTACTTAGAAATATAGGAGAATTTATGCTTGTAAATTGTTCCATTTTTCGTATAAACAATGAGTCACTTCTGTGAGGAAGAAAATGAAATTATCCTTGACACAATGCAAGAAATTTTTTTGTGAGAAATGATGTATTACACCTTCAGAGATACATTGAACCATTATTTTATAGTTTACATCAATCAAAACACTCATTGTGTCACAATTTTATTTTTCTGAGTCAAGAAATAACAAAATTGATTTGTAATCATCTTTACATTAAAAGGTTCTATATGTACATTTTAAATTTGTTACAAATTCATACATATATAGTTGTAAATCTTATATGAGGAGTCATCGCCTTTTGTGGAAAATTTTAATTGCACAAAACATGGATACATTTTCTTCCTCTAGAACGGGACTGTCAGTTTGGATACAAGTAGTATTAAGTAAAGTAACAGTGGAGGTACTATCAAAGTAGATACTAGTATGTATGAGCAGGCAACAACAGAAGAGTGTACTACATATTTTGGGTCAATGTAACAAATGGTATCCATAACATAGGTAGAGGTGTGGTGTTTGGCTAAGGAAATACAATTAGTAATGCCAAAGTATGACAAATTTTCATCAAAATTATAATCCAAAAGAATGTTAGAAGTTTTCACATCCCTGTAAAAAATTCATGGGTTACAGTCATAATGAAGATATGGCTATCCTTCTTCGGCACCATGAGAAATCTTTAGCTGATCATTCCAGTATAGCTTAATCTTCTTTGATGATCCTATTTGAAAACAAAATTAATAAAACACTTTTAATATTTTCTAAATATCCATTTTACTATGAAGGTTAGAGGTTAATTGGACACTCTGTTTCAAAAAATGAATCTACAATGTACAAATTCATTTAAAAATTTCTTCATAACATAATCATTTTAATCACCATGTAGGATGTCTCACAGACTTTTGTTTCCAAGTGGAGAAAGAGAACATCCATGTAGACTCTCAAGATTCTGATGCTTGATGCTTCTAACTATTTCCACATCAATTTCAAATGCAAGAAAGCTTAGTGGGTAGTGACTTTACATTCTCTTTATAGCAATTGGCATATAATTCTTTAGATTACATTTATAAAGATTGTTTGTAGCACCACATCAAATTACATAGTTCTCTTCAATATTTTTGTGATTTTCAATATGTCATTGTACATGTAAAGAGCCATGTTCATGTGCAGTATGACTAACCTTGGAGAACCTCTATGAAACAAATAGATGTGTCATTTGATAATCTATACAATATGAAATCATGTCTTGCTAAGTTAGTTTTAACACCTTACTCCATGTTGTTTACAAAGCCTTTTGAAAATAACTTTGGATGATTTAAATGGTACATAGCTATAATTATGCACAATAGTAGTATCAAACCCTAACAGATGTAAACAATTATTAGTTTTGAGATGAATGTTGTTCATTGCATTGGACCACAATTTTGTTAGATAACATCATACATATCTAAGTTTGGAATTTTTTTTATAACAATACAAGAATTTATTTGGAACCCAAACTATTTAAAAGATAGATATTATTTCTTGCATCAGTTAATTGGTGATATCCAAAAACCATAAAAAACAAAACTGAATTGGTACGCAAAGTAAAGTTTTGTTTATATCTAAAGCTATATGGAGGAAAACATGAAAAAAAAAAATTGAAAGGAATTTCCCTAGACAAATTGTTGTAGGAGAGGTTCTTGTAAAAGAAATAGAATCATTTAAAGTATCTTCTATTATTATTACAAGAGAATTAAATTTATTCCTTTCTCAAAGACCTCCATAGATTTCAAAAGTGAAGACCTCCAGGTTTCCACAATGATGTATGGTAACTCAAATTTTTTTAAGTGATGGGAAGATAGCCATGAATCCACTATTAGCTCCTCTATCCTAAATTCTATAGATTGTTTTTTACATTGACGAAAAGATATTCTATAATATATTGATGCTAGCGGTCGCTAGTCTACACTTCTAGCAATGAATTGACATCTTCAAACAAATCAAATTTAATAGTGACTAATTGTTGAAATTACATAGTGCAACACACAACAAACACTTTTATTAATGATTTCTTGATTTTTATAACTAAAGGATGGTTGAAGGGTCCCTTTCCCTTTACATTATAGATATAATGAGAGGATCAAGATAAAAAAAACCTGAATGATCCAATAATAATTTGGTGAAAGAACTGTCGACACTAAAAATTTTCCTCCGTAATTTCTATTTCATTAATGTATGTATTAGGAATAGGATGTTGTTAAGTGTAATTAGTAGTAGCGTCTTATAGAAGACAACGGCATCGCCAGTACGGTGCCGCCAATAATGTAGAGTACGGTAACAGTCAAAGTACAATAGGAATGTTGTAAAAAGTAAATATTTGTCGTAAGTGGTCCGGTAATGTTAAAATGTCAAAGTTGGGATAAGTAGAGAAGTAGGGTCTACATGATTGGGAATTAGAAATATTATATTGGTAATAAGGACAAGGAGTGAGGTCATAAATATTTTGTGTATTTTATTTGTAAAAAGTCTAAAAATGTGGAACCCATGTGAAATGATAAGGTTTATCTTATCTTAAGAGATAAGCTTACATGTACAGATAAGAGTTAAGGTATGGAATATGATTTGTCAGAGTGGATTTCTTATCCTATCTTAGAGATAAGATGGATAAGCCTGGAAGTTCTATAAATAAAGAGGCCACCCCCCTCATTTAGCATAGAAGGAAGTAGTGAGAAATATTGTATGAAGTGTGTAAAGGAAGCCATCAGTTTAAAGGTGTGTTGAAGAAGCCATTAAGAGGTGTAATTGTAAAGTTTCTTCCATAGTATTGGTGGAAGGCAAGTGAAGTCAATAACACTTGAAGTACCTCATGGGTGAGATTGTAAAAATTTCATGTTAATATTATAATTTACTTTGATATTTCAGATTTTTCATCATTCTGTCTTATCATAGTCGATGGTATTCTTGTGTTACGTTTGTTGCTTTGTTTCTAGATTACATCCACCAAACTAAAGGCTGTGCATTAGTAAATAATCATAGCACGAGGAGTTCCCGGTGAAGAATTATCATAGTGCCGGATTGGTGATGACATTTTGGTTCCGTTGCCGGGACCATTACTCGTGGTGGATTGTCTGGAGAGATATTCCCACTTAGTCAAAAATCAATTGGAGGGTAACCTTGTTTTTACTGTGCATACCATGGTAAATTCATTTTTTCCGTGAATAGTAGTTACCATGGTAAAGTCATTTTTGTTGTGAATAGTATTTACCACAGTAAAGTCACTTTTTATCGTGAATAGTATTTACCGCAGTAACTTCACTTTTTATTGTGAATAGTGTTTACCACAGTAAAGTCAGTTTTTACCGCAGTAAGTCAAGTTTTACCATAGTTTACCGTGGTCATTTCTATTTTCTATTATAGTGATTTTAATTATTGGTGCACATAAGTCTTGTTGATTGTACTTTTGGGTTGGTATTTCACTGTGGTTACTTTTGAAAATGGGGAAGATTCCTATTTTTTCAGCCCAATCTAATGAAGATGATTCCTCTTTCATTCAAGAGTTTAAACGATCTTGTATTTGTAATGGCCTTATAAGAAGGGAACAATGGACTGAATTTTTTCCTACCTTTTTGGATGGTTCAACCCTTAGGTGGTTTGAAACACTAGGTGATAATGTGAAAAACTCATGGGATTTATTAACTGAAAGTTTTCTTGAAGAATTTGGGTGAACAACAGAGATATGCAGATCTCATGATCGATATCACAAAGCTAACCCAAGGAGAGAAGGAGAAGATAAGGGATTATCATGCTCGTGTTCTAGAGCTAAGGAGGAAGCTCGATGCCTAGATCCGGAAGGAAGGATTAGCGGATGGGTTGATGAATGGCGTGGATAATCTCCTATGTAAGCACTTCATTCTTGGGATGAAGCCAGAGATCAGACAATGAGTGAAGTATGACCACCTAGCTACCATTGAACAAGTAAAGTAGATTGCAAGAAGGCAAGAAGAAAGCATGGAAGAGGAGCCCAAAGAAATTGTTGCTAAAGTAGAGCCTACACCAGCACCTTTGCTCCAGAATCCACAACCACTCTCGGTGAGCACAAATCTTTCTCCTAGTACATCTACTGAGTATGAAGATCTGCTCAAAAAGATGGGTCAGTTAACTATTAATCTTCTTCAAGGAAAAGAATTTAGTTCTCAGGGAGGAGATAGAGGTCCAAAAAGAAATATTTTTGAAGTTGTATGTTATGGTTGTTATAAAAAGGGTCATTATAAGTATAATTGTCTAGATAGAGCTTCTACATCTGGTAAAGGAGATAATGATAAAGGAAAAGCACCTGTGAATTCTTTTGATGTAGTAGATAAGAGCAGAAATAATGAAGTAGATGTGTTTGTAACAAAAAGAAAGAAAGAAAAAGATAATCAAGATGGAAATGATCCTAAGAAGATGAAAGGAGAAACTAGTAAGAAACATAGGAGAAGAAAGTTGGGTGTGCAGGATTTTCTGATTTCACAGGGGCAAGGACCATACTCCATCTTGGAAGATCTGTCCAAAAGGCCTGCAAATATTACATATGGTCAACTCTTGGCTATGTCTTCTGAGAAGAGGCTGGGAGCTGCGAAGTGGACTCAATGCTCAATGAAGGAAGGAGGTTGAGGTCCCTATTTTGGAGGCAGTGGCAGATCCCTATGCTCCATAAGCTGAGGTATTATGTAATGGTATTTCAATTCATGATGTCTTAGTTGATGGAGGTGCTGCAGTTAATGTAATGACCGAGTCTGTAATGAATATGTTGGGTTTAAAAATTGATCGCCCTTCAACACTTATGTTAAGGTCATTAAATAAGGGAAAAACTAAACCAGAAGGTGTAGTTTCAAATGTGACAATATCTGTTATGGGTGTTGTATGTGTGGTAGAATTTCAGGTGATGAAAAATGGTACTGTTGCGTACCCAATGTTGCTGGGAAGACCATGGCTAAGGAGAGTTCATGCAAGAAACTACTGGAATGAAGGCTTCATGACACTTGGACGTGGTAGAGAGAGGGTGAAGATAAACGTGATCCCTCGACATCATAAGGCAGAACCTGTGGATTCAAGTGATGAAACTGATGATTGGACATCCTCTGATTACTCTAGTACCAGTGAAGTGGACACTGAAGATGAAGAAAGTGAGGTTGATGTTTCAGTCATGGATATCCTTCCAGTCACACCGACTCATGACCCCATAAAATTATCTAAAGAAGAAGTTGATGATCATCTCCAACAAATAAAGATTGGTGATGCTGTGATGGAGAGTGAGAAGGAATCCTACCTCCAGCTCTTTCGAAGGTACATACACATATTCACTTTTGATTACAAGGAACTCCATCAAGTAAGTTGGGTAGAACATTCTATTGAGCTGGTAGATGGTGCTAGGCCTATAAAGTAAATGCCATATAGAATGAATCCTAATTTTTCCAAGACTGTAAAAGAAGAAATAGATAAGTTGCTTGATGCAGGATTCATATTTGCTATGGAGAATTCAGAATGGGTTTCTCCCATTGTGATCTCAATAAAAAAGAATGGGAAGCTACACATTTGTGTTGATTACAGGAAGCTCAATAAGGCAACAAAGAAGGATCATTACCCTCTTCCATTCTCAGATCAGATCTTGGACGAAGTAGCTGGCCAGGAGTGTTATAGTTTTGCTGATGGATATAGCGGATACAACCAAGTCCGTATAGCGGAGAAAGATCAGCTGAAGACCACGTTCACCACTCCTTGGGGAACGTTTGCTTATAGAGTTATGACTTTTGGGTTGTGTAATGCTCCAGCAACATTCCAGCGTTTGATGAATAGGGTGTTCGAACCCTACATTGGGACCTTCATCAGAGTATTTCTGGATGATTTTTGCATCTATGGGAGCAAGTTGGACCACCTGCACCAGATGGAGACAGCATTTCAAAGGTTAGATGAAGCACAAGCCTCACTAAACCCTACAAAGTGTGTCTTTGGATGTTCTAAAGGTGTTTTGTTAGGGCATGTTGTATCCAGAGATGGTATTGGTACTGATCCTGATAAAGTTTCAAAAATCAAAGATTTACCATTTCCTATGAATAGAAGTAAGTTGAGATCATTTTTAGGCCATGTGGGTTACTATAGAAGGTTCATCAAGAATTTCTCAAAGATTACACAGCCACTAACCCAGTTCTTGAAGAAGGATGTTACTTATGAACCAGGAAATAAGGCACATGAAGCTTTTGGACAACTGAAGGAAGCCCTGGTGTCTTCACCTATTTTAAAGAATCCAGATTGGAGCAAGCCATTAATTGTGTACACTGATGCCTCAGATGCAGCACTAGGAAGTACTTTGAGCCAAAAGGATGAAAATGGGAATGAACATCCAATTTACTTTGGGAGCAGACAAATGAGCAGTGCTGAGGTAAATTATACTGTAACTGAAAAAGAGGCTCTAGCTATCATTTTTCCTATAAAGAAGTTTAGAAATTACTTGCTAGGGACAGAAATTTATAGTTGTAACAGATCATCAGGCTCTAAAATATATTGTCAATAAGCCTAACCCATCAGGGAGGATAGCAAGATGGATAATTTTGCTACAAGAATTTGAATTTGATATTATAGATAGGCCTGGAAAGAAGCATGTCAATGCAAATGCACTCTCTCGAGCCTATGATGGTTTAGGATCATCTTGTGATGATGATGATTTCCCCGATGTAGCCTTGTTATCCCTTGACACAATCCCTAGTGAATACATAGATATTTGGAATTATCTGAATGAATTCAAGTTTCCTGATGGTGCCAATGCAAAGACTAAGAGAAAGATTACTCAAGCCAGTCGTCCATATTCTATTCTGCATGGAGTATTATTTCGAATAGGACCTGATGGACAGTACAAGAGGGCAGTTGGACGTGATCAAGGGAAGGAACTGCTAGAAGAATTCCACAATGGTACATGTGGAGGGACACTTCTCTGGAAAACTTACAGCAAGAAGGATCTTGGATGCAGGTTATCACTGGCCCACTCTTTTTAAAGATTGTTATAATTATTGTAAGACATGTGATATTTGTCAAACACATGGTAACCGTAAGACTTCATCAGCTCCATTATGTCCTATTCTTCCACTTGGTCCCTTTGAAAAGTGGGGAATAGACATTGTAGGTCCACTTCCAACTACCTCACGCCAAAATAAGTATATTGTAGTTGCCACAGATTATTTAACCAAGTGGGTTGAAGCTAGGCCATTGAAAACAGCTTCCATGGATGAGGTGGCAAGGTTCATATATGAACGCATTGTCACCAGATTTGGTTGTCCATTAGAAATTGTAACAGATCAAGGAAGCCACTTCATTAATGAGGTAGTAGAAGCCCTAGTCAATAAATTTTCTATTAAGCACAGGAAGGCAACAACATACAAGCCAAGCACAAATGGACAGGTGGAACGAACAAATTTTGTGTTGTGTCAAATTCTAGCAAAAGATGCAGCCTTGCAGGTACATAAGTGGGATAAAAGGATTCATGCAGCATTGTGGGCATATAGGGAAACATCAAAGTCAGCAACAGGATACTCCCCATTTCAGTTGGCCTATGGCATTGATCCAGTTCTTCCTATTGAGTTTGATATTCCCACTGTGAGAGTTATGAAAAATGAAAGGATGGATGAAAGTGATTCAGTAAAAGAAAGGTTGGTACATCTTCATTTGCTAGAGGAAATGAGGGAAATAGCAAAGGATACAAGTCATAAGAAGAAAATGAAGCAGAAGGAATACTTTGATCAAAAGATCCGTTGGTCTCCATTTCATGTGAATGACTTGGTTCTAGTATATGATTCCAGATACAAAAAAAGAAGACAGAGAAAATTTCTTCCAAAATGGATGGGGCCCTACAAAATAGCAGCTGTGCATGAAAATGTACGTACCGACTGGAGGAATTGGATGGCACTCCCATTACGAAATGGGTCAACCACGACAAGTTGAAGATTTTCCAAGCACCAAAATAGTCTACTCCGAGGACGGAGTAGAAGCTAGGAAGGGGGAAGATGTCGACACTAAAATTTTCCTCCGTAATTTCTATTTCATTAATGTATGTATTAGGAATAGGATGTTGTTAAGTGTAATTAGTAGTAGCGGTCTGATAGAAGATAACGGCACCGTCAGTACGGTGCCTCCAATAATGTAGAGTACGGGTAACAGTCAAAGTACAATAGGAATGTTGTAAAAAGTAAATATTTGTCGTAAGTGGTCCGGTAATGTTAAAATGTCAAAGTTGGGATAAGTAGAGAAGTAGGGTCTACATGATTAGGAATTAGAAATATTATATTGGTAATAAGGACAAGGAGTGAGGTCATAAATATTTTGTGTATTTTATTTGTAAAAAGTCTAAAAATGTGGAACCCATGTGAAATGATAAGGTTTATCTTATCTTAAGAGATAAGCTTACATGTACAGATAAGAGTTAAGGTATGGAATATGATTTGTCAAAGTGGATTTCTTATCCTATCTTAGAGATAAGATGGATAATCTTGGAAGTTCTATAAATAAAGATGCCACCCCCCTCATTTAGGCATAGAAAGAAGTAGTGAGAAATATTGTATGAAGTGTGTAAAGGAAGCCATCAGTTTAAAGATGTGTTGAAGAAGCCATTAAGAGGTGTAATTGTAAAGTTTCTTCCATAGTATTGGTGGAAGGCAAGTGAAGTCAATAACACTTGAAGTACCTCATGGGGTGAGATTGTAACAATTTCATGTTAATATTATAATTTACTTTGATATTTCAGAATTGTCATCATTCCGTCTTATCATAGTCAATGGTATTCTTGTGTTATGTTTGTTGCTTTGTTTCAAGATTACATACACCAAACTAAAGGCTGTGCATTAGTAAATTAATCATAGCATGAGGAGTTCCTGGTGAAGAATTATCATAATGCCGGATTGGTTATGACAGAACGCTTAAGGGTGAATACAAAAAAAAACCTAGACTACTAAGACATACATGATTATTTGTTAACAATGCAACTGGAAAGGCTATCTAAAAACCAAAACAAAGTTACATCCTGATGGATTTTAGAAGCACTTATTTACTTGAATTAGAAGACACCTTCGTAACCTCCACCTTAATGGCTCTGAAAATGTTTTCCACAGGTGGTTCTAGAAAAATATGCTCTTTCCCAGCAGTAAGCCTGGCTCTTTAACCAATCGTATGCTTCATGACCTTCCCGAAGAAGAAGATCCCAATGTGCAGGTTCCTCTTGTAGTAGAGCAAGCATATTATCTAGTTCAGGCAAGGGGATCGAACTATCTCCCGCCCTTAATGTCTCACCCCATTTGGACACATTAGACACAAATCGCATTAGGACGTCAAACCATTTATACAACTCTAAAAAATTTCCAAGTCTAGAAAACCTTCCTTTTTATAATGAGCATCAGATATCAAGGGCCACATTGCACTCATGGTTTTTTCCATTTATGTTGTCATGTTAACCCTATATGTTATCTTGATCTAATGACGACTTATCTTCAAAGCCCAATCCTTTCCGGGTGTATGATAAGAAGATGACAAACGAACGTCAAATTAAATTATGAATTTACCCTCATATGTCCCTCTAGAGAAATATAATCATATCCAATAACTCCCTCAATAGGAACTATGTATTTCTCTATTCAATTCGAAAAATGCATTTCAAATGACAACGTGAAATTTTAGTATAAGATTTCATTTCACTCACTGACATGGAAAATTGCATGAAAGGCAACATTGGAAAGGCCATGATAGATGAAAGTAAGCCAGTCGGGGACAACCTCAGTAATCACTATCATGATACTACACAATTTAATCTTCAAAATATTAATCTTCATTAAAAAATAAAAAATCTATATTTGTTCCTTCAAGTAATCTCAATAAATTTTTACATATATTTTTAATTTACTAATTTGGGATTGATGGTGTGTTTTATTTATGTAGAAGATCTTATATTCTATTACCAAGTAAAATGATATAAGAATATTCACCAAAACATTTGGCAGTATGGAAGTACACTCCAAAGCCACGAAATCAACCTAGAAAGACAAAAATCCTAGGAGTACATCCAATTACAAAACATCACAAGACATAAAGGCAAAAAATTTAAGCATTAACTATGAATTACTATTTGGTAGTGCACAGATCTTGATCATGCCATCAAGATCCAGACAAATCTTGAGGATAGAAAATTCCCTTCTATTTCTTTCCTTTGAAATAACAAATATCGGTGTGCTCTTAAACCAAAAAAACATTACTTAAACTTTAATGAAAATAGTCTAAAACTTCCATACTTTATCTTGTTTCATGATACAAATCATATAGCTGGACAATACGAACCAATATATTGGAAAAATTTGATTGATACAATATTGTATCAATAGGGTTGGTTAAAGATAATTCCTTCTACACAAATTATACACAATATGCTTTCCACTAACATTTTTTTCTCAATACCCTCTTCAACATTCTCTGTAGTAAACACCTTCTGCATTTACAAAATGACTTCTCAAAATTTACTACATATCTACATAACCACACTTATATTACATCAATCAATATTAATAACTTCTATCAATCCAATAAACACATTCCAATAAAAATTCTATCTGTTAGTGATGCTATTAATTATGTGATTAGCGTCTAGAAGAAGGTCTCCCTTTTTTCGCTGCTAGCTTACCAAACTAGCTTCAAGGATTGGAGAGAGTCTGACATGCTCATATAACACTTAGACCCAATTTTTAAATTTTCCTTGGCATACAAAAGTTTTTTTATTTTATCAAACACACTATTGGGCATACTATATCAAAAATATTTGATCAATGCAATAGAATTATGTCATTTAATACTACGCCAGAATTTTGGTCACCTTCGCCCTATGTATGTAGTTTATCCTTTAAGTATATTTTCTTTGACAAATGAATTTAAGAAAATATGCAAGGCCAAGATGGACATAACATGTCTTTAGGTTTAATTGATGTACATCTGTTATGGTGATCTAACATTTCCACACTAAATGGCTATGTTAATTACAAGAAATTGTCGATCATAGCAATAATAAAGCCTTCCCTTTCACTAACTAACAACGCTTATCAGTTGTAAAAAATTATGGTCATTAGTCATCCTTCCAAAGGTTTGTATTCAAGGATAGTCCATCGAATATAATATAATTACAAATAATGACTTCAAACTTGCTGATATTGTTTTTTTGCATGGTTAAAATACATTTGTCGAAAATATATAGGATAACAGTTGATAGCCTTCTCATCAATGAATAATTGAAAAATATAAAACATGCATTACTCTTCATGGCCTCAAATCAGTCATTCTTGAGCAAGACTTGTGTTCATCTTTGCCTCAAATTTTTCATAAAATGTTTAGGACTATTTTTTTATTGGGTTATTTTTGGAAATATGCAGGGCCAAGATGATCAGGATACATCTTCACATTCAAAATATATACTTCTATTATTATGCTCTAACTCTTATATTCTTTCACAAAGATAGATAGTGAATTTTATTAGCTCAATATTTTTTAAAAATAGAAACAATAGAGCCAAGTGAGCACCAAGTCACTCCTTTCAATAAGTAATGTAGCTTAGCGGTCGCTATGCATTTTCCTTGATACAAACTGACATGAAAAATTCCTTGTGATGCTATTTCATCCATTCATATGATATGTTATCCAAGCACTATGTTGTGTAAGTATTGTAGCTTAGCGATCGCTAAGCATTTTTTGTAATACTGAATTTTTTTATTTCTATTTTCTTAATTAAGAAACAGTTTAAGCCTAGAGGTCGCTAATTTATTCCTTTCTCATTTAACAATAAACAATAAGCATAGAGCACTATCTTCTGTAAGTATTCGAGCTTAGTGGTTGCTAGGCATTTATTTTATATGAACTATTTTTTATCTCTATTTTCAAAATTAATAAACAGTTTAGCCTTGAGGCCACTAATCTATTACTTTCTCAAAATACCTTCGTAGCTTTTGATAGTAAACAATTTTTATATCTCACATATTTTGCATCTAAAAATTTCACAAAAAATGCCTAGCGCCCAATAATATCTATTACCATGATCTGTTATTACAGTGTTATGTTCAAAATAAGATATTGTTTAGCCTAGCTTTCAGCAAATCATTCCTTCCTTAAAGTAATCGAGTTTAGCGGTCACTAATAATTTTCTTTAATACAAACTATTGTTTGATGTCTTTATTCAAAATAAAAAATCAGTTGAGCCTAGTGGCCGCTAATCTACATCTCTTGATAAATAGCGGAGCTTAGCGGTCGCTAATCATTTTCATTAATGTACACCATTGTGTTAAAAAAGAAAAGATGCAAAGGTGTGTGCCTAGCAGTCCCTATGGTGTTATATGATCACCTTGGAAAAAAAATTAGTAATCATTTTTCTTCCTGACTATGCAAAGACTTCCATAGATTTTTGACATTAAAAATTATCCATATCTCACTTATCAGTCATCAAAATATATTATGGAAAATGCCTAGCGACCACTAATATCTATTAGTATGATTTGTTCATAAAACATATATGTTATCAAGAAATTGTTTAGCCTATTTTCCGCATAATCATTTCTTTTGGTAAGTATTGTAGCTTAGCGGTCACTAAGCATTTTATTTCAAACCCACTGTTTGATTGATCTTGTTCAAGTAATGGAGTTTAGCGGTCACTAAGTATTTTACTTGATACGAACAAATATAAATTATGTGTTAGACACAAAATAACTTATGAGTAATATAGAATTTGATAAATCCTTCAATGGTATGTAGTGCCACACTTGGTTGTGGAAGGAATGTATATTCAATAAGATAATATTATAGTTAATGAAAATACTAGTGATCGAAAACTATAAAGATATTTATTTACATTGTTGGAAATGAAACCTAGGAGTTGTAGAGGCTAGACAACCACTAGGATTCTTACT
Source organism: Taxus chinensis (assembly GCA_019776745.2). Lineage (NCBI taxonomy): Eukaryota > Viridiplantae > Streptophyta > Pinopsida > Cupressales > Taxaceae > Taxus > Taxus chinensis. Next base: position 853,794,671 of record CM034146.1, read on the forward strand.
CAACAAATAGATGGACAACATACGACATACAAAAGTTGTTCATTAACACGTGCTAAAGAGAATACCCTGATCCCCTATAAAATGTAAGTATTTATTATTTTGAATTCGGTGTTGCAAAAATATTATTCTAATGGAGCTTAGTGGTCACTATTTTCTTTCCTATCTATAAGGTACTCTCAAATTCTAGTGAAGCGTAAAATTATGTTTCAGTTTTTCTAGAGTAAAGCGTTAATAACGCCAAAATATCGACGATCACGAGATATATAAGAAATTTTGTGCCACGTGGCAACATTTTAATAGATTATAGTCAGAACTTAATAATGTATATTTTTATAGGTAAAAAAAATATTTCTTAATTCTATTGCTAATTAAAAAATTATTAATAAATGTGTCAATTATATAATTGTGTAATTAAATGGTTCAAACTTGCAAGATGCCACATTTTATTGGATTTTTTTAAAATTAACAGCAGATGATAGCTAAAAAATTATCGAATTCACACTCGATAAAAATTAATAATAAACGAGGCGTAAGTTGCTCTCTTAAAATTATTATTTTTTGCTTTCTTCATAATGTTCACTTCTATTTTCTAAATGGTTTTTTATTATGCTTAAATTAATATTTTTCATTTTCCCGTGAGTTCACAAAGAAACTTTTGATGTTATCCCAACAGTTTCTAAAGTAGGTAGTATTAATAAATTTGATTTCCCCATATCCCACGCTATTCCCTGAATTAATGCATGAATTATATTTATAAAATACCAGAATTCGCACTAGATAAAAATTAATAATTAACGAGGCATATATCGCTCTCTTAAAATTAAATTTTTTTTGTTTCCTAATGTTCACTTTTGTTTTCTAAATGGTTTTTTATTATGCTAAAATTAACAATTGTCATTTTTCTGCGAGTCCACAAAGAAACTTTTGTCGATGTCCCACTTGTTTCTAAAGTAGGTAGTATTAATAAATTTTATTTCCCCGAATCCCACAGCTATCCCCCGAATTAACGTGCATTATATTTATAAAATACCGAATTCGCACTAGATAAAAATTAATAATTAACGATGCGTATATCACTCTCTTAAAATTTAAATTTTTTGTTTCCTAATCTTCACTTTTGTTTTCTAAATGGTTTTTTATTATGTTGAAATTAACAATTGTCATTTTTCCACGAGTCCACAAAGAAAATTTTGTCGATGTCCCACTTGTTTCTAAAGTAGGTAGTATTAATAAATTTGATTTCCTGAATCCCACATTTATCCCCTGAATTAATGCACATTATATTTATAAAATATTGAATTTGCACTAGATAAAAATTAATAATTAATGAGGCGTATATCGCTCTATTAAAATTTAATTTATTTTTTTTCCTAATGTTCACTTCTATTTTCTAAATGGTTTTTTATTACGCTTAAATTAATATTTGTGGTTTTCCCGAGTGATCACAAAGAAACTTTTGTTGTTGGTCCCACTTGTTTCTAAAGTAGGTAAAATTAATCAATTTGATTTCCCTCGTATCCCACCATATGCCCCGAATTAAATGCACATATTAATGATGGGTTGATTCAAAGTACGATATGCAAAATCCCCCGCATTAAATGTCCAATATTTGAAATATCAAAATCCCTCACTTTCGCTTTAAGAAGGGGAAATTCAAATTTTGAAATTTCCTATTCCCACTTTTTTTCAGTTTTCAGAATTTCTTTCGTTGAATGACATTTGGAAAATACTAAATAAACTAGAGAAATATATATTAGGGTTTCTTTTTTATTTTGTAAGCATAGAAAAGGGGCTCTTGAAATCAGAATAAAACACACGTATTTACTAATTTATTGGTCTGAGTACTTGATTCCTAGAGGTTTTTTTGAATGGTAAGTTGAGGCAATGATCGTAATCACGTTTGGGGGGCACATAAACAAGACAAAAATAGTGATAGTGGATAGATCATGAGTGCGAGTGCAGATCAGGAGGCCCACAAAGGACAAATTCAATAAAGACAAGAAAAACAGGTTACAGATAGAATCTCATTGATACTGTGTTTTAGAGAGAATACATAGCTTTAATAGACATTATCAATCACGTCAAAATATCAGATACAACTAAAATATGTATTTATCAAAAGCATCTATGTTATTGTATGTGTACCATAGTTGATGGCGGGCACTTGCAACAGCTCTGTATTCACCTAGTTCTTGTGTTTTACCTTGCAACCCATCCCTACCTTTCCCTTTGGTGCCTTTGTAGTTCTGTTCCATCTTCTTGTCAAAACATGTTACTCTATCTGAAACCACATTTTAGTCCGCCCATGACCAAATATTTTGTAATCCCTTTTAAAATATTTATTCCTTCTGAAAACCCATTTTTTATGTTCAGTCGTAGCTCAAGTATTTATGTCTATTAAATGGGTTCCCTTTTCAGCCCTTCTATCTATCTCTCTGGTTTTTTTTGTTGATTTTTCATTCTTCTTCGTCCATTTATTTTTTCCCATAAGCATTGGCAACTATCTCTAGCAGCAAAACACGAGTTCATATTTTTTTTATAAATCGTAATGGTTTACTTTTGTATAGTTTAGGTAATCATTTTGACTTCCTTTAATGATTTTTTTAATATGAAATAAATAGTCGTGACTAATTCTTCAATATTTGATTCTCACTTGATTTCCGCATTAATATACATAGTTTTTTATATTTATTTTTCCACGTAGAAATAATTAAATGCATTGTCTTTACAATTTTTTATGTTTAGAAAAAAGGTAAGCACATTATATGTTCTCGTAAATATTATTAAATATAAATGTTAATCATTCTATTTACAAACATATATTTCATTTACAGTTAGTAACGACTTACTTGATAAATGAGCCAATATAAAGTAACAATTTTTAAATTCTAAAATAACATATTCCAAGACTAGAGGTCACTAAGCTCAATGTTTATGACATTGCCTAGCTATTACAAAACAACACAAGGAAACAAATATTCCAAGACAAGAAAAATATTAAAGAGTTTCCTGAATACATTTTTCAAACAAGAACGGAGACTAGTGGCCACTAAGATTCTGGTTGACTCACATACACTATAACTAGGACGGCTCACCTGAAAACCGAGCTAAGCACCATTATTATATTTAGATTTCCATATTAATTTATCATAATCCTACCATGATATTCGAATCCTAGCCAGCTACTAATGTTGAAGATTAGTAAATAGCATTGGTGCAACATAACAAATACTTGAGATTAGCAGTCTGCTAGGATATTTTTTTCCTTGCATATAGGAACAATTAGTAACGACCCAATTGAAAAATTAACTAGATCCTTTATTATATTTGGATATTACATTACTACCTTCTAAGACTAGCGACCAATAGGGTGGATGTTTACTTTCTTTCTTTGATGTTCCAAGACAAAAAATATTCAAAGACAAGATTAATTTACATTTTTCCAGAATACACATATTCCAAAATGGATTTATTTTCCATTGCAGCCGCTGAGTTCAATATTTTATTTGAATTCTATCACATGATATTGGAAGCCTAGTAGTTGCTAATGTCATATATTATTCCACTGCATTTGTATAACATAATAAAGACTTAATATTAGTGACCACTAGGATAATTCTTGTATTTACATTCAAGATAATGATTAATGACCCAACTAAAAACTCAAAACTGAACTAAACTCCAACACCGATTGTTTATAAAGGCGGCCTCTGAGTACAACATGTTATTCAAATTTTATTACATGATATTCCTAGATTCTGCTAGGATATTTTTTGTCTTGCATTCAGGAAATTTATAACGACTCGATTGAAAATCTAATTATGATTCCCAACAATTATATTTAAATTTTAAAAGACTATTTTTAATGACTGAGCAACCGCTAGGGTGGTTGCTCACTACATTTCTTTCCTGAATACTCGTGATTCCAAATGAAAATTTAAGCCTAGTGGTCATTGAGCTCAATAATATATTCGAAGTCTATCGCATGAATTCCAAATGAAAATTTAAGCCTAGCGGCCACTGGGTTTAATATGTTATTTAAATTAGCATTGTTGCAACATCACAGAGGCTTGAGGTTAACCGATAGGATAGTTATTGTCTTGCATACAAGACAATTATTAATGACTTGATGGATATTAAAATACATGACTAGACAAAAAATATTCAAAGACATGGATGAACCCAAGTTCTTAGGCTATTGTTGAGTTACAAGTAGTTTGTAATCATCAACCCAAGTTCCATTCCCATTGAATTCATTCTAAATGCTTTCAAGCAAGTGGCCATGGGGAAACCTTGAGGTAGCTAGGTCAAACTTATCCATATGGACCAAGTGGAACATAACAGGGAGCTTCTAGGAATGCAAATCGATCAATGGACATTAAGGACCCAAGCCCACCTCTATGTCCCGCTAAGAGAAATTACTCCTCCACCACTCCAGTTCATAATCTGGTATAATAAAAGCATTTACCATCCAAAAATTTACAAGTAGCGGAAGGTTTGTAATCATCAACCAAACTAAAAGTTCCATTACCATTGAGTTCATTAGATGCTTTCAATAAGTGGCCGCTTGCATTGTTGACATCTCTATAGGTAGGGTTTTAACTTCTTGCATATAGACCAAGAGTAATGAACATAGACTGGGGCACTTTGAATGCTCCCCACTCGATTATATTTCAATTTTAAAAGGACTATTTTTAATGACTGGTGACCGCTAGGGTTGTTTCTCACTACTCAATCATTATTTCATAAGAATACTTGTGATTACCATTAAAAAAAAATTTAAGCCTAGTGGTCGTCAAATGCAATCACTAGTATTTTCAAATCTATTGTATGAATTTCAAATGAAAATTTAATCCTAGTGGTATAAGAAAACTTGGGTTCAATTTTAATGGTGGCCGTTTTATTTATGTTCAATAAACATTTATATAACATCACAGACGCTTGAGGTTAACAACCGCTAGGACAGTTGTTTCTTGTACACATGAAAATTAGTGATGAATTGATATTCAAATACACAAGTAGACCAAATATTTGAAGAGAGAATGAACTCAAGTTCTTAGGCTACTAGTGAGATACAAGTAGTTTGTAATCATCAACCAAAGTTTCATTCCCATTATTTCATTGGATGCTTTCAAAAAGTGGCCATGGGGACACCTTGAGGTAGGGGTCAAACTTCTCCATATGGACTAAGCGAAACATAGCAGTGCACTTCGAATGTGGATCACTCAATGGACATTAAGGACCCAAGCTCACCTCCATGTCCCACTTAGAGAAAATGCTCCTCCACCACTCCATTTCATAGCTCTGGTATAATAAAAGCATTTACCATCAAAAATGTATAAGTAGTTTGTAATCATCAACCCAAGTTCCATTCCCATTGAGTTCATTAAATGCTTTCAATAAGTGGCCATGGGGACACCTTGAGGTAGGGGTCGAACTTCTCCATATGACGAAAGCGAGAACATAGACGGGGCACTTCGAATGCTCCCCAAAATTATATTTCAATTTTAAAAGACTATTTTTAACGACTTGCAACCACTAGGGTGGTTGCTCACTACATTTATTTCCTGAATACTCGTGATTCCAAATGAAAATTTAATCCTACAGGTCAAATTGAGATCACTATTATATTTGAAGTCTTTCAAATGAATTCCAAACCAAAATTTAAGTCTAGCAGTTGTTTTGTTCAATTTTAATCCTGGTGGCCACTGGTTTTAATACGTTATTCGAATCAAAGTTGTTACAACATCACAAAGGCTTAAAGTTATCGATTGATAGGATAGTTGTTGTATTGCATACATGAAAATTAGTAATGACTTGATGGATATTCAAATACACAACTAGACAAAAAATAGTCGAAGACATGTTGAACTCAAGTTCTTTGTCTATTGGTGAGTCACTTTCAATAAGTATTTTAGGGGTCAAAATTCTCCATATAATCAACAACCCAAGTTTAAGGACCCAAGTCCCATTCCCATTGAGTATAATTCATTGGATGTTTTCAATAAGTGGCCAGTTCATTGGGGACACCTTGAGGTAGGGGTCGAAATTCTCCATATGGACTAAGAGGAACATAGTGGGGTGATTCGAATGCAGATCACTCGGTGGAATTTAAGGACCCAAGTCCACAAAAATTTCCATGTCCTTCTTAGAGAAAGTGCTCCTCCACCACTCCATTTCATAGCTTCGGTATAATAAAATCATTTACCTTAGAAAAAAATTTATAAGTAGTTTGTAATCATCAACCCAAGTTCCATTCCCATTGAGTTCATTGGATGCTTTCAAAAAATAAGTGGCCATGGGTCAGGTAGGGGACACCTTGATCGGTAGGGGTTGAACTTATCCATATGGTCCAAGTACAAGTAAAACATAAGGGGATCTTCAATAAATGGGGACACCTTGAGTTAGTGGTCAAAATTCTCTCCGTTGAATGCTCCCCATAATTATATTTCAATTTTAAAAGACTATTTTTAATGACTTAGGGTGGTTTCTCACTACATTTCGTTCATGAATATCATGATTCCAAATGAAAATTGAATCCTAGCAGCTGATCACTATTATATTTGAAGGTGAATTCTAATCACTGAGATCATTTTTTCCTTAATATTTGGCGATTCCAAATGAAATTTAAGCCTAGTAGACTATTGAGATCAATAGTATATATTTGAATTTATCACATGAATTCCAAATGAAAATTTAAGCCTAGCGGCCACTGTGTTCAATTTTAATCCTATGTGTGGAGCACTAAAAAAAAGGTTCAATATGTTATTCGAAATCAACATTGTTGCAACATCACAAGGCTTGAGGTTAGTGACCACTTGGCCGCTAGGATAGTTGTTGTCTTGCATACTAAATGAAAAGGATCAATTAGTAATGACTTGATGGATATTCAAATATATGACTAGACAACAAATATTTGAAGACAAGATGAACTCAAGTTCTTAGGCTATTGGTGAGTTACAAGTAGTTTGTAATCATCAACCCAAGTTCCATTCCCATTGATTTCATTGGATGTTTTCAATAAGTGGCCATGGGGACACCTTGAGGTAGGGGTCAAACTTCTCCATATGTACCAAGTGGAACATAGCAGGGCAGCTTTGAATGTGGATCACTCGACAGACATTAAGGACCCAAGCCCACCTCCATGTCCATCTTAGAGAAAGTGTTCCTCCACCACTCTAGTTCATAGCATCTGGTATAATAAAATAATTTACCATCCAAAATTTTACAAGTTGTTTGTAATCATCAACCCAAATTCCATTCCCATTGAGTTCATTAGATGCTTTCAATAAGTGGCCATGGGGACACCTAATAGGTAGAGGTCAAACTTCTCTATATGGACCAAGAAGAAACATAGCACAACACTTCAAATGTGGATCAATCAACTGGAAATTAAGGACCCAAGCCCACAACCATGTCCCACTTAGAGAAAATTCTCCTCCACCAGAAGTTCATAGCTATGGTATAGTAAAAGCATTTACCATAAAAAAATTTACAAGTAATTTGTAATCATCAACCTAAGTTCCATTCCCATTGAGTTCATTGGATTCTTTTAATAAGTGGCCCATGGGAACACCTTGAGGTAGGGGTCAAAATTCTCCATATGGTCCAAGAATAACATAATGGGGTCTAAATTGAATGCTCCCCGCAATTATATTTCAATTTTAAAAGACTATTTTTAATGTGGAAACCGCTAGGGTGGTTTCTCACTACATTTCTTTCCTAAATACTCGTGATTCCATTTATGAAAATTTAAGTCTAGTGGCCATTGAGCTCAATAGTATATTAGAAGTCTATCGACATGAATTCTAAACAAAAATTTAATCCTAGTGGCCACTATGTTCAATTTTAAGCCTGGTGGACACTAGGTTCAATATGTTATTTGAATCAACGTTGTTGCAACATCATCGACTTGAGGTTAGCAGCCACTAGGATAGTTTTTTTCTTCCATATAGGAAAATTAGTAATGACTTGATGGACAAATGCACGACTAGAAAACTTGGTTGAAATATTTGAAGATAGGATGAACTCAATTTCTTTGGCTATTGGTAAGTTACAAGTAGTTTGTAATCATCAACCCAAGTTCCATTCATATTGAGTTCATTAGATGCTTTCAATAAGTGGTCATGGGGACACCTTGAGTTAGGGGTCTAACATTCTTCATATTGACCATGACTGGAACATAGTGGGGCACTTTGAATACAAATCACTTGGAGGACATTATGGACCCAATCCCACCTCCATGTCCCGCTTAGAGAAAGTAACTTCTGCACCACTCCAGTTCATAGATCTGGTATAATAAAATGGGGATTTATCATCAAAAAATTTACAAGTAGTTTGTAATCATCAACCCAAGTTCCATTCCCATTGAGTTCATTGGATGCTTTCAATAAGTGGCCATGGGGACACCTTGAGGTAGGGGTCAAACTTCTCCATATGGACCAAGCAGAACATAGCGTCTAACACTTCAAATGTGGATCGCTCGGTGAAATAAAGGACTCAAGCCCACTTCCATGTCTAACTTAGAGAAACGTGCTCCTCTACCACTCAAAGTTCATAGCTCGTTTGGTATAATAAAAGAATTTACCTTCAAAAATTTACAAGTATTTTGTAATCATCAACCCAAGTTCCATTCCCATTGATTTCATTGGATACTTTCAAAAAGTGGTCATGTTAGAACACCTTGAGGTAGGGGTTGAGAGCTTGATCCATATGGACCAAGCAGAACATAGCAAGGTGCTTCAAATGCAGATCACTCAATGGACATTAAGGACCCAAGTCCATATCCATTTCCTTCTTATTAAAAATTTCTCCTCCACCACTCTAGTTCATAGCTCTAGTATAATAAAAGTTTTTACCTTAAAAAATTTATAAGTAGTTTGTAATCATCAACCTGAGTTCCATTCCCATTGAGTTCATTGGATGATTTCAAAAAATTTCCATGGTTGACACCTTGTGGTAGGGGTCAAACTTCTCCATATGGACCAAGAGGAACATAATATAGTGCTTTGAATGCTCCCCATAATTATATTTCAATTTTAAAATATTATTTTTAACAACTTCTAAGGTGGTTTCTCACTACATTTCATTCATGAATACTCATGATTCCAAAAAAAAATTGAATCCTAGCAGCTGGCTGAGCTCAATAGTATATTTGAATTCTATCGTATGAATTCCAAATGAAAATTTAAGCCTAGCATGGTCCACTATGTTCAATTTTAATCCTAGTGGCGACTGGAGTTCAATATGTTATTCGAATTGGCGTTGTTGCAACATCACAGAGGCTTGAGGTTAGTGGCTGCTAGGGATATTTTGTTGTCTTGTATATAGGATAATTAGTAATGATTTGATGAATATTTAAATTTAATGAATAGACAACAAATATTCAAAGACATGATGAACTCAAGTTCTTTGGCTATTACCAAAAAGTTACATGTAGTTTTTAATCATCAACCCAAGTTTCATTCCCATTGAGTACTCTTTGGATGATTTCAATAAGTGTAACATGGGGACACCTTGAGGTAAGGATTGAACTTATCCATATGGACTAATTAAAGCATAGGGTTGAAGGGCACTTTGAATGTTACATATACACTTGAGATGGACGGTTAAGGACCCAACGATACCAATCCCCATGTACCACTTAGAAAAGTTCTCCTCCATAACTTTAGTTCAAGAAGCTTTGGTATAATAAAAGTGTTTACCATAAGCAAAATTTTCCACCCCCTCCCACTTAACTTTAACTCGAAAGGAAACTATGCCTATCAGGAAGCAGGGTGTTTAATTAGAGATGCAGTTAAAATTTTAGTACTAGTTTGGTTTTAAAGGAGGTACATGTAATTAGGAAGAGGCTCAAGCTTTATTGGTAGGTCTCATACTAGCAGCCAACATTTGTTGTGAAGCTTTGAAAAAATTGAAGGTGATTCCCAGGTAGTAACCTAAATGATCTTTGAAAATCATTCATATTTGTCCTGTTGGATTATTATATCAACAACATTTTACATTGGTTTCCTTAAGTGGGTTTTAAGACATAATTGTAGAGAAGCAAATTGTGCCACCAATTTCTTGGCTACTAATGACATCAGAGATGGCCCAATGACAGTTGAGGAGTCAAGCACATTTAATAATATCTCAAAGAGTGAATTATGGTGGTATAAATTTTTGGTTTCATTATTCCATTTGCTTGTGGTGGTTAAGTTCTAATAGAAATGGAGTGCCCTCCACTTCCTTTCCTTTTCCTACAAGGTGTGAAGCAATAGAATTTTTTTGGGAGTATTTCTTAGGATCGTATTATTATTATCTTGATAGTGGCATCGGGTTATTTCTGCGAGGAGATTATGAGGATTTGGGGGAGGAATATTTGTGAATCAGCCAAAGCTTGTTAATGCAGAAGTAGCTCATGACTTCTTCTGATTTGGAAAAATATTGAGGTGATAGATATTTCCCTCCACTTCATTAAAGCATAGGTTAACTTGGTTGAAGTGTTGGAATAAGGGGTCAACTATGATATTGTTTACGAGGGGCTGGAAATAGACAAAGCAAGGATGGTGATATCTGAGATTCTCTTCAATGTTGGTTTTGATGTGGTTTTTTGCATAAGGGGTTTGAAGGCTTTCAGGTAGAGAAGTTAGATTTTCCTAGGATTTTGGCTCCCATTTTCCCAAATACTGGTGTGGCTGGTCTGCGAAGGAAATTGGGATTTACATATAACTTCTTTTTGCACATTGTTCAATCGGTGTCTCAAGAGAGCTTGGCCTCTAAGGTGTAATTTCTTATTCATATCCCTGGTTATCAGTGGTTGGGTATTTTTTTCTGTCGAATAGCCTAGTTAGGTTTTTTGGTTTTTGTTTTGCTGGGTTGTTGGTTTATTGATTATCTTTCATGTTTGTAGATCCTGTCCAGGTTCTAAGTCAAAAGTGTTAAATCATCTAAAAAAATTCAAATACATGACAAATATTAATGATTTTCCAAATTACACGTGTCCCTAAGATCGAAGATTATTATACTTCCTTCGTTGTAACATAACAAATTTTAATGAATTTCGTGATTACACATATTCAAAAAAAAAAATTCAGAAGTTGAATAATTTGAATTTGGCCACTTGATATTCAAAGGATATCAGGTGCTAATTTCGTAGATTGTGTTGGCATAATGATTAAGTGGTTTGGATAATGTATATGGGTCCATTCTAATATACATGGGTTAATATTTAATAATATGAAATATTTACATTTCTATTATTAAATATGCTAACCTAATTTCATTTTAAATATGGAAATTATTATATTTCTAATATTAAATATTATAAACCTGGGCAATGTGTTTAACCAATAAGGTTGAAAAGGTGGGTCGGGAGACATACCCAATCACCTAATATAAAAAGGACTATAGGTCCTCATTTGAATGTTCAAATGAAAATATAAGGTGAATATTATTTTACCCTTTTGATTAGGGTTGAAAGGAGGAGGTGATTGATGTAAGTTTGTTCGTGGAAAGTAAAAAGTTATTTCACAGTGGTTTTTACCCTATTTGGGGTTTTCCACTATAAACATTGTGTTCCATGTATTACTTAATTAATATGTTATGTAATTTTATTTATTACATTGCATAATGTTTAACACTTAAATGGTTTATGAAATTTCAATGCCGTAATAATTAGAATCCTTTTAATTATATAGATTGTTTTGTGGCATTGGTGTAACATTAATAGTCTTGAGATTAAGTAGTTGGTGATAATTCTTATCTTGAAGGCCCCTCTAACATAAACCTATAAATATTAACATTATAGAATATATAGATGCTATCGCTAGTCTTCACTTCTACCAAAAAATTGACAACTTGAAACAAACCAAATTTAATAATGAGTAGTTATTTAATTTGCATTTGTATAACATAAAATTTTACTAATGATTTCTTATATTTTATAATTAAATAAGGGTTGAAGGGACCCTTTCCCTTTACATTACATATACTATAGATGATTACTTTGGGAAAAAAACATAAGGGTGCGAAGAAAAGAATTGGTTGGGAAAACAAAAAAACCCAGACCAGTGTAGATTTAATAAAAATGGAAATGGAAATGTTATACAAAGATATAACTTGAGAGACACTATTTATATGACCATTCCTAACCTCTACCTGAACGGGCCTAAAAAAGGTTTCCGCTGGTGGTTCCATGCTCTTTTCCGAGTGGCAACCTAAATATTCATTCACGTCATGAGGACCTTTTTCATGTGTCATATAATGATGTCTGGGACAGTTGATGTCAAGCTACATTAATGGAAAAAAGAGTGAATTAGTAAAGTGGGCAATAAAGGTTAATGGTAATGTCAGCTCACAGAGGCTCAAGATGACTAAGATAAGTGCTAAGGGTTAGTCAATGTTTTTTCATGTTTAAGGCATGAGGAAATCCACCGAAGTCCGAAAAATTGGGGGTAGTTGTCAAAGTCTGCACAAAGCAAATGAATGCTAGAAGAGGTTGCGGAAGGTAACTAAAGTCACGAAGCTACATGGATTCAAAGGCCAAGAAAAGAAAGAGATAAGTCAAGATGTGAATGTAAGGAAAGAAAGGTGAAGGAAAAAATCCACCAATAAAGAGATCTGTGAAGAACTGTGGAAGCCGCGAAAGACTAGAAAATTTGTTAGTAGAAGAGATAGAGTTATGGACGTTGGAATAAAGATGTAGAAAGGAAAAATACATAGGAAGTACGAGGAGCATATAATATCTACAGATAAATAAAAATCAGTAAGGGAAAATCGAGTAAGGAAAAGATCTACGATACAAAGGAGAAAGTAGTAAGGAAACTCTGAGAGACTAATGAAAATTTAAAGGAAATGAAATTGATTTAAACATGAACAAGTAAGATTTTGGTTTTCCAAAATTGATGATGATTTGATTGTCAGGAAATTATGGCCAAGTGCACAACTTGAACTCCACAAAGAACAAATAAGTCCATTGTTTTAGCTGCCAACATTTAATACTCATTGACCTTGTGGCAATACAGTTGAAATTTTTTATGTGATTTCGAGTTTCAAGGTGAAATGAAAGTTGAAGAAGGAAACGGCTCACTCATCTCTTCACATCACAAATTGTAAAAAAATATGGGATAATCTATTTTTTGAAAAAGGATAATAAATAGCTTTTAAAATTGCATGGAAATTGGTGTAATCAATCGAAATATAGAAGGAACAATATTTGGAGTTAGTTGCATGCATTTAATAGTCCAGAATCTCAAGAGAACAAGTAGGGAGGTGCATGACACACAATTTGAAGTGAAGAATTGGGTTAATTGTGAATATAGTTAAAACTTGGAAATATTTTGGGCGTTTCTCAAGAAAATAAAAGAATCATTCGAGCTAAGGAAGAGATCCAGAAGAGATAATATGATGTAATCAAGCTAAAAAAGAGCTACATATGAAAAGAGAGAGGAAATAGGAGAGAAAATTTATTATGCATTGATTTATCAGATGATAGAAGCATTAAGAGTGGTAGATTGATTGAGCGAGAAGGGTCAAATTAGATGAGTAGAAGAGAGTAAAAAGAAGAACACAAATAGACCCAAGAAAGTGATCATAATTCATCATATTAGCAATTGTGTATCTAGATGATGAAAATGTATATAAACAATTCTAAGTTGTAGTTTATCACATTCAGGGAGTTATAGCTTCATTGTAGGGGGTGCCTACAAAAGAAATATCTTGTGATGCGTGATATTCATTTGAGTCCTTTGTTGTGTGTAATATCAATAGACGTGTAGGCATTGGTGCTCCTTGTGGGGTTGGTGCCTCACTAAAAAAATCTTGTAAGATGTGTTATATTCTTATGAGTCTTTACTTTGTATAATATAAACAACAATTTTGGTGGGTTTTCTCCCAAAAGGGTTTCCTACGGTAAATGTTTATGTTCAGTGTTTTTTTTTGCTTGACATATGTTTGATTGACTGCTCATAGTTTAAAATTGCACATCATTAAAGGGTTTAAAATTGGAATAAAGTGAGAAGTTTTTATCTGCATTGATTCACCCCCCCTCTCAGTGCTTGTGATATCTAACAATTGGTATCGAGAGTGACGTCCTTATTATAGAAGATTAACATCTTCAAGGAGATATTCCTATCACAAGCATGGTAGCAAATCAGGCACAAGGTAGTTTTTCACTATCAAGATCACCTGTCTTTACTAGTACAAATTTTACATTCTAAATAATAAGAATGAAGACATATTATATGTCACGTGGTTTTCACATCTGGGAATGTGTTGAGAAAGGTTATACTGCTCTAACCACGCCAATCACTACTTTCGCGGATAAGGCATGATATGAATGTAACTCAAGAGCTATGAATGCCATTTTATGTGGCCTGACTGAGACAGAGTTTGTAAAATTTATGCACTGGACAACTGTAAAGGAAATATGGACCAAGCTACAGAGTATCTAAGAAGGTGATGAAAAAATAAAACTAGTAAAATTGCAAACCTATAGAGCTCAGTTCAAGAATTTGAAGATGAAGGATGATGAGAGCATAGTTTCCTACATGTAAAGAACTTATGAATTCATAAATATGATCAAAGGTTTAGGAGAAAAGCTGGAAGAATCTATTATTGTCCAAAAGGTTGTGAGATCCTTGATCATAAAGTATGATGTAAAGGTTTTATCCATAGAGGAAGATAAAGACATGAAGACTCTCACAATGGATAAATTATAGAGCACCCTCTCAAAATACGAAATGAGGACTATTGGATCAAAAGCCACTAAGAAATAAGTAGCATTCAAGGTCAAGAAAGAAACTCAGTCTGTGTAAGAAGAATAAATAGAATTAACTTCAAAAGACGAGTTGGATGATGAAAAAATTGAAGCAATGTTTTTCAGAAGACTAATATGAGGTTCAAGTAAGTATAAGGGAAAAATTCTTTTCAAATGTTTTGCATGTGGACAAGTAGGTCAATTTTCTGGTAAGTGTACAAATAAAAATATAGATAATCATTATGAGTACGAAGAGCAAAATCATAAACAAAATAAAAGAGAAAGTGGGTCCAAAATAGAAAAAAAAAGATTCTTTAAGAATAAAAGAAATTCTTACTCAAAGGAAAAATCAAGTGGATTAGAGTCAAGCAACTCAGACAACTCTGAAAATGAAAATGATGAAGGTCAGTCATAGTGGTTGTTTATGGTTATGGATGTGGCTGCAAGACTATAGTTCTATAGGGAAGAACAAAGTTGAGTATGAAGATTTAGATGAAGAAGAATCTGAAGTGAATCTAGAAGCAGAGTTGGTATGTGCTCTTGAAGAAATGAAACTGTGTAGGAAAAAGAATCAGAAACTAAGATGCACACTGAAAGATTATGAAGAAAAAATATGCATATTTGAAGGAAGGACAATCTCAAAAGATAAGAAAAAGAGGCAAATGAGATTAAGGAACTTGAGACACAGATGGATAATATTTCTCATTATTACAAATCAAAAGAAGAAGAATGCACAAAATCGACCTCAAAAATGGAGCAGCTAAAATATGAGATTGTGTGCAAGTGTTTGTTTCTAACTAATGCTAAATATGAATGGAAGACTAACACCTAAATAGTCTTGATTAGCAAGAATTAAAAAACATTCTAAGCACCATCATGATAAGAATTAATCAAGGGTTAGATGCTAACATTTATCAATGAAACTATGAAATCAACAATGTTAAGTATTTAAATAACCTCTATTCTTTAACAACATGCAAATGAAAGAACCTGGGAATAGGGGCTAATCAAAGTTGGGCTAGAAGACCATTTTGATACCTCCCATATGACCTAAGCACTTTAAGAAAGGGGCTTAAACTCTTCAAGATGATGAAATCTTAAGAAAAAAAGGTGCAAGCTCTTAGTCTTTTTGCTATATGCTTTGCATTTTCTTTCTTAAGGAGTTTAGGTGTAAGTAAAAAGGTAGGTGGAGGGATCTTTATATAGCCCAAAGGATAAAGGATTCAACACATCCTCATGAATGTGGGATAAAGGTAAAACATGATTAGGAATGGATAAGGTTGCTTTGTTAAAGGTAACCTTACTTTAGAAGGGTTTAATACATGTTTAGCAAGTCATGGGAGTTGGGGGGTATTTTAATTAATCAAAGGTGATTAACTAATAGGTAGGTGTAAGCTTATAGAAGCCAATTAGAAGAATAATAGTGTGATTTACGCTATTATGAAGGGATTAAATCAATTAAATATTGATTTACTAGTTAAATGAAGGGGAAGACTAATTAATTAATAATAATTAATTAATCTAGATAAAAGAGGTGATTTAATTAACAGAAGGTCGTTAATTAGGTTGTTAGATGGGGGTGACTTAATCAATTAGTGTATTGTAATTAATTAATGACAACAAGAGGGAATATGAGTGTTTTTTGACGATATGTCGTCGATTTGCAAGAAAGGGGATAATTAGTGCAATTTAAGTATTTAAATTGCTTGGGCATAATTATAGGTGTCTACATTTGCCCCTCTTTGGGGGTGGCGTAAGTGACATCAGACGGAAGAAATTTTTTGAAGGGATAGAAGAAAAATTAGTAGGACGGAGAGATGCCCCCTCAAGTGTCGATGGGGTGATGAAAGAAGCCAATCGACGATCGAAAAAGGTGAGATATAGATAGAAGAATGGGAGGAGCTAGGATGCCCTGATGAGAGAGAAAATTAGGGGGTAAAAGGGGAGTGAAGTAGAAGAAATATGGATGAGGGGAGAGAAGAGCTTAGCCTCTAGCCGCTATTTATTTAGAACAAATTTGATGTCTTCATATTGCCATAGGAACCACATCATCGGTCCTTATTAAAAAAAATATAAGCATACGACAAAGGTGGAATGACATGAAAAGCCATACTACGAACAATTGTCTATTATTGAAAGCACCGACTCCATGCAACATACAAAATCCAATGCAATATGAGAAGGAAACCAGACCATGTAACAAGGAAAACAAGTACAAATGCACATATCCAACCCAACAACGGTCAAGACAGTTGTACAAATGTTTTGTTATCAGTGCTGGAGAGATCCACAAGTTCTTGATTGATGAAAATAGTTAAAAAATGATGCCGCAAGCAAGGATACATGCAAGGGGGAAATGAAAATGGACTCGGGGTCCATGAAAAGTGTTTGTGCGCAACGAAACAACACCAGACAACCAAAAGTGCCCTAGAGTACAGATGAAGCAAACAGCTAGCTTTTGTGAATGGTTGTGAATCTGGTGATCTGCGAGTCGTATTAATCGAGGAAGATGTGAGACAAACCAACAGGATATGGAGAAAATACCATGCGCAAGACACAAGTTTTAGCCGTAAGAAGCAAGTTACCATTTTGTAGGGTTTTTTACTTTTTAGGAATTTTTTGAAAAATTTTACCTTGTTTTTGAATTTTTTTGATATATTAAGTGTATATATTATTTTGGCTTGCTGAATAGTGGGTAAACAATAAAAGAAAGGAGAAGAAGAAAATGAAGGGCCTAGGGCAACAGAAATTTCCCTAGGTGGAAGAAAGGAGAAACAAACGACAAATAATGTCCTTGTTTAGTGGAAAAATTAAGAAAAAAAATAATTATTTGAAAAATACTTATTCACGAGAGTGTGAAGAAGAAAAAAATCACCAGGGGGCAATAAAATTGTCCAGGGGAGAAGAAAGGGGTATTGGACAAAAAAATGCTCCAATACAGTGAAAAAGAAGAGAAAAATAATTATTTTAATAAAAATAATTATTCCACAGCGAACAGAGGAGAAAATGGTGATCAAAATGGGTTTCCCAGTCATCCTAACGATGAAAAACAGGTTAATATACCCCCCAGGGGGGTAAAAACATCACAATTAGTTCATTTTAACTGCTCAGTTTAAAAATTTACCATGAGGCTCTAACACTCAGGAGAGATGGTGATCACTTGAGACCATTTGAGGCATGTTGACACAGTCCGAGGGTACTAGAGGCATGCGGACAAGGCGCAATTTGTGAGTATCACAACCTTGCTCTTAAATTTTTGTCATTAATGCATTATTTAGGGTAATTAGGCATAGAAAACACTTAGGTGTGCCTGCGCGCAGGCGCAGGCGTGGATTAGGGTGTGCATGTGCCACTTTGGGGGTACAAGGCTCTATTTAAGGGCGCAGGTGCTAGGGCTATGCGTGCACACGCGCAGTAAAAAATCCCTTACACACACATGCACATGTGCACACACGAGCACACCTGCATGCACATGCACACACTAGGAAAGGGGCGCACACGTGAAAATCATGGCGCAGGCATGGGTAGGTAAGCACACACAAGCAGAAGCACACACATACACGCGCAAGCACCAATTAGGTGGTGCACATGCCAAAAAGAGTGCGCAGGCACCCAAAAGAGGGCACACGTGCCAAGAAACACCCACACGCAAGCGCAGGTGCCAGAAACATGGCACACATGCCCAAAAGGGCATGCAGACACCCTAGACAGGTAGAAAAAAATATGAAAGTGTCCAAAAATGTGATACTTAGAAGAATTTTTAGGATTTTTGGGTTAACCCTAAAAATAATAGAGATAAATTTTTAGATGAAATGCTAGAAACTAACGAGTGGCGTGTGATTTTGTAGAGATGCTTACCAATGTTGTAGATGCGGGAGCGTCACTCTCAGATTGCCAAGTTAGAGGGTAGCATGTGCCGGTGTGACTGTTGAGAGATGGCTGTATTACTGGAGGTAGTGGGGATGGGCCCCATGGCTCAGATGCCCTCCATTGTACTGGATCACGACCTCCTAACTGCGTTTGCTGAGTGATGGCACAGCAAGAGTCAGTGTTTTAGACTACCCACAGGGGAGATGATAGTGACGATAGAGGATGTGTGGCAGATGCTATGCATGCCCATGATGGGTACATTGATTGAGTATAGCCCAGATGAAGGTTTGATCAGAGTAGCATGCAACACATTATTTGGTGTGGATGACATCCCACATGACGAGATGACTGTGGCCTTACACGAGTGCATCTCAGACCAGACATTACATCGGGGGCTGCTATACATTATGGCACTTATTAGTGGATTTCTAATCACTGATAAGATAGGGACTTCATTCCTGAGAGGATTACTACCAGTAGTACATGGGATTTACAGTGGGGAGAGGTATTGTTGGGGTTAGGGCATACTGGCCCATGTATACTAGGACTTACATCTTATCACATACCACAGTCAGAAGACCGTGGGGCCGGCCTCACTATTATAGATATGTTCATGGGATCATATAGCCATTGGACACCTTGTCGACCCATTCTAAGTTTGAGACCCTATGGATCCATCATACATGGCTTGGATAGTAGTGGACGAAGACATCCATGGTCACCTTGGTAGCCTATTCAGATATAGGTGAGAGTTGGATGAGCTAGCAGCGATAGACATCATTTGGCATCCATATGGACACTTCTAGTGGCCAGAGGATGCCACAAAGCTTAGCATGTGCTTGGTGGAGCACTTCTTGATTAGAAGCCACAACTACATCATGGAGATGTATCGTGTTGACAGGTGACATCAGTAGCTAGGCTGAGTACAGGGCGTCTCATAACTAGATATCTGGCATGCTCGTAGGGACTCTGAGAGTAAAACTATGGGGCCTCGGATTGTAGCAGCCTGAGCCAAGGCCAATTTCCTACAGGTGGTCCCCCAGGCATGGGATCCACTATGGTAGATTAGAGATATGGGGACCACAGTTGATTATGTAGTGTGGTATGCTACAGTGTTACCCTGGTGACTGACTATTCCAGAGGTAGCATGGGTAGTAGGTATTCACTCTCATGTGGAGGTATGGCATGGATCAGAGTACAAGGCCAGAGTAGTAGCATTGGGGCCAGACCCCAAGGATCCTTTTGATGGGATCCCCCATGATGAACAGGGTGCTGCCCAGGCAAAGGGACCGAGGCCACAGGGCCCAACACAGGTAGCTATGCCTCCACCCCGAGGTAGAGTATTTAAGCAAGGGTAGTCCTCCAGAGTGCCACATGGACCAGTCCCTGAGGCATTTATAGCTTCACAGCTAGCAGTACAAATAGCCACAACATAGGTATAGGTGTAGTAGCTCTTAGCCAAGAGAGACGCAGTGAGAGCAGAGAGAGAAGAGGCTCGACGCTGGTGTGTGACATCCACAGTAGAGAGAGATGAGGCCCGAGCCCATATTGTTACATTACTTTTAGGGTGGGATCAGGCTCGAGCCCAAGCTAGGCCAGGAGATGATAGAGTAGCATGGCGGAGCTAGATCCGAGAGACAGCTGCACATGGGGCAGAGATACTGAGTCTCTTACATCAGTCCTAGTCACAGCTACGCATGATCATGGCACAGAGAGACCACGTGTATACATGTTATTAGGTAGTAGTATCCTAGAGGGGCTAGGCCCATGCTGAGCTATAGGCAATGACGATGGAGAGAGATTGAGAGGTTGCCACCTCTAGACAGGCCGAGGCAGACCTGGGCCAGGTTACAGGTGAGCAAGACACTGCCCTTCAGGCAATGCTCGCCTCAGGAGATGCTAATTTGATTCAGAATGACACCAGGCTTGGTGGGGAGGCACTCTTTTACAGGACCACATGCTACAAAGTGGTGTCACTAGAGCAGAGAGTGGATTTACCATAGTTATCAAGATCGAGTACATATGGCTCTCGTTTACGGAGGTCTGGTCATTCTACTAGATCAGTCAAACAGCCCCTTCTAGACCAACCAGCGAGTCCAGTGCCAACCCAACCTATAGATGTCTAGCATCTAGAGGACCTACCTGGGAGCCCCGACGAGGGTAAGAGCTGTGGGTGATAGCCACTTTTGTATTGTATAGATTCTTTCTATATGTATGCCTCTTATGAAGGCTGATTTTGATGTACAGTGATTATAGACATGCATATATATTTTTTGATGATGCCTCATGATGAAGGCTTGATTCTTTTAGATACATGCCCCTTTTTTATCGCATTGTGTATCACCACTATATTTATGTTGAGCACTGATCAGTACAGTGTGTATTATACAAACATTTTTTATGTATCCTTGTTGTACGCCTCAGCTGAAGGCATTTTGATATAGAGTACAGATTTGTATGTATCCATTTTATATATAAATGTATTTTTAACACACATGTATGTATATATATATATATATATGAGGACTCATTTTGTTTTGGCTCTGATACACATGGTGATGAGATGAGGCACATCTTTGTTTTCTTGTTGATACATGTAAATAGATGGTTTTTTTTTTTGCATTGCTTGTAAATATATGGGGAGCTAATTAATGATGGGACATGAATCATGTTTATGTATCATGAGTGGGTTTGTTTCCTGCATTGGATTAGATGTATGTTATTGTCTTGATTCATCATTTGTGGATATTGTTATGATGTATTATGTGGCATGAGTGGGCATAATTCTATGATGTGAAATAACCCTTTCTAGAAATTACTATATGTTACTTCTCATTACATGTTGCATTTGTTTAATTCAGCATGTATGGAGGAGTTGTGACACGAGTGGGCATACATTGATTCTTTTTGCATGTTGTATGTTTTGATTCAACACTTATGGATGTATTATCTGATTTTGTACTTTGTATGTATCTGATTCCAATGTATTAATGTATACATGTGCTGTAGATTATAGATGATAGATCTGTAGATGATATCAAGTGTTGTTTTCATGTGTTATTTTGATGTATATGGACAGGATGATATGATGATATTGGTGCAGGGGGGATAGATTATTAATTATGTGCAACCCCTCTTGCCCCCATTGATGATACGATATATGATGATTAGCTTAGCATACATGCATGATGTAAAACTTAGCATTTTTGTTCATATATGATGTATAGATGATGCTAGATGTGATGATAGTGATGGTAATGTGATGTGAATGATAAAAAAATAGAGCACATGCAAGAAACACAGCCAAATGCTACAAAGAACACCAGGAGTTAATGCAATACACCCTGAATCACCATGTATTATTAGCAAGTAATGAAACATAACCAAATGCTTTAAGAAAGAACATAATGAATTAACACACTAGCATGTCGAAACTCACCACAATATGCACAAGCAAAAATGAATATATTCTAAGCAAGAAAAGATAGACTATGAAAAAGTACACCCAAGCAACAAACAACTCAAAAAGCAAGCCCGCAAAACACTATACAAGCAACAAGCAAAACAAGGAAACAAGACCATGCAAGCAAATGTTTTTGTAAAATATGTTTTTATGTACCAATTTTCTATTGTTTTAGGTTTTTGTGAAACAATTTTTTATTGTTTTTGTGTTTTCTCAAAATAATTTTCTATTGTTTTTGTGTTTTCTTGAAACAATTTTCTATTGTTTTTGTGTTTTTTGATGGTTTCCAAATCTATGCACAGGTAACCAAGAAAGCGTGGATGCCCCCAGTGTTAGGTGTGGAATATACAAGGGTAGAAGCCACGCATTTATGAACAAGAAGGTGAAGTCATTGAGTTTACCCCAACGTAAGATGGGAAATAACGAAAGACCACATCCCTTACAGATGAATAGAAGAAGGCAAAGCCAGATCAAGGCTAAACAGAATGGTGTGCACAAGGAAACTCGGAGGTAGAACCAAGTCTAAGAAAAATACAACTACCCTTCTAATATAGAATGCTTGCAAACAACGAATCCTCTTGAGGCACTGGAAACTGGTTTTCACCCAAGGACTTGCCCAAAGTGCCACAATTGCGTGGTTTTCACTAGTGGACGACTTGTTTCCTCTTTTTCTTTTTCTGAATTTGTTTGATTTTTTTTTGTGTTTTTGATTTTTTATGACTTCCTTGTGCCATGTTCAAGCATAGAACCTCTTAAGATGCATGGCATTCATGGGCTCCCAGATATCATCACCATTGGGGTGAACCAACTTGTATGCCCCTATGCCATAACTTGGAAACTATGACATAGGGTCCCAACTAATGTGGTTCAAACTTTCCTTTCTTTTCTCACTCCACTCTAGTATTGAATTGGTTCTCCTTCATGAATAAATCACCGACCTCAAACTAATGAGGGATGATTCTCTTGTTATAGTTTCTTGGAGACTCTTTATTGATATACTTTCAGGTGATTAAGAGTGTGAATGTGCCTCTCATCCAGTAGCTCCAACTTAGCCAACCTTGCCACTCAATAATCTTCATCCTTATCCAAATAGTCTCAAAGAGAGATCCTCATGGATGGAAGTTCAATCTCTCAAGGGCATGATAGATTCTATACCGAACACTAGGGAATATGGTGTCACACCAATAGGGAGTACGAATGGATGTTCGGTAAGCCCAAAGGGATGGATGAATTTATAGGTGCCAGTTGCGACCTATTTTACTAACCATCTTCTCCATTATCCTAACCAAAGTCTTGTTTGTTGCCTTAGCTTGTCCATTACCTTGAGGGTAATATGGCATGGACCATTTTAATCTAATTTGGAACCATTGGCAAAGGCTCTTCACAGTTTTGTTCTTAAATGAATTCTCATTTTCTGTAAGAATGGCTGCAGGAATGCCATACCGAACAAATAATGTGATTCATGATGAATTTAGAAATTTTTTCTCCTGTGACATAGGTTAAAGGGACAACCTCCACCCATTTTGTAAAAATATTTAGTGGCTATGTAATGAGATGTGTATGACCATTAGAAGAGGTAGGAGTAAGTTTCCCTATTAAATTGAGTCCCCACTTGGAGAATGGCCATGGGGTAGCAATTGGTTGCAATCGCTGTGACGAAGCATGGATAAAATTTCCATACTTTTGGACAAAGCACACATTTTCTAACATAATTGTAACAATAAACATTTTCCATGGTAGGCCAATAGTAACCTACTCTCAAAAATTTCTTAGCCAAGACCATCCCATTTGTATGCACTTCACATACTCCTTCGTGTACTTCCTTGATTGCCTGGATTGACTCCGTCACATCCACATAATGTAACAGATTCTTGTCATAGCCACAACGATAAAGTATACCTCCTAAAAGGGTGTAATGGGCTATCTGGTGAATTAGGATCTAATTTTCAAAGTGGGAGATATCAGGAGGGAATGTACTATCCTTAAGATAGATGAAAATGGGTTCGTACCATGGTGAATGGGGACTAACAACCTCACAAGCCAGAAAAGATTCTGGCATGTCATATGTGGGTTGGCATAGATTTTCTATGAAGAATGGCATATCATTTTTCCCTGGCAGAATATGAAGCATAGATCCCACCATTGCTATAGCATCCACTGATCTATTCTGTGCTCTTGGGATCTACTCAAAGGTGATGTGCACAAAATACTCCTTTAGAGTTTCCACTAAATTTTTGTAAGGTATGAGTTTGTCATCCTTAACCTTATACTCATCATTAACTTGTTTAATGATTAACTGTGAATCACCTACAACCTTAACATGATGAATATTCCACTTGATGGCTAGCTTCATCCCTGCAATGAGTGCTTCATACTCTGCAATGTTGTTCGTGCAAGGGAAGGCCAAGCGGAAAGCCTGCGGTATAGGATCACCCGAAGGAGTAATAAGGACCACTCCTACACCTGAACCATGAAATGTAAAAGATCCATCAAAATGTATCTGCCATATGACAAATTCTTCAATGTAGAGCAAAGAGGCATCTGGAAGTTCTAGACTCAAAGGCTCCATGCTTTGCAAAGGTGCTTCCGCTAGCTGATCTACAAGTACTTGTCCTTTAACTGATTTTTGATGGACAAATTCTATATCAAACTCACTAAGTAGAATGATCCAATTAGCCATTCTACCTGTAAGGGCAGGTTTGGACAACAAATACTTGAGTGGTTGACCTTCGATATGAGCTTGGTCTTAGTATTCAGCAAGGTAATGGAAAAGTTTTTGAAAGGTAAAAACAACGGCCAAGCAAGCCTTTTCAATCTGAGGATAATTAATTTCATAGGCAATGAGGGTGTGACTCAGATAGTACACCACTTTCTCCTTATGGTTAATGTCATATTGGGTGAGCAGCGCACCAATAGTGTATTGTGTAGTGGAAATATAGAGCAAAACTGGTTCTCCCGGAGTAGGAGGCATGAGAACAGGTGGATTAGCTAGGTACTGTTTAAGCAAAGCAAAGGCTTGTTGTTGCTCGGGTCCCCAGATGAAAGTGACGTCCTTTTTAAGAAAATGGGTGAATGAGTGACATTTATCTGCAAGCTGTGAGATAAAGCGGTGAATGGCTTGAATTTTCCCCTGCAAGCTACACAGTTGCTTGATATTTTCAGGTGGAGGCATTTCAGTGATGGCAGACACTTTAGCAGGGTCTACCTCAATACCTCATCTTGACACAATGAAGCCCAATAATTTCCCTGATAGCACCCCAAAGACACACTTCTTGGGATTCAACCTAACTTTGTATTCCCACAGGCACTTCAAAGATATGCCACAAAATGACAGGATGATCTTCTCTTGTTTTGGACTTTCCCAGGATGTCGTCTACGTAGTCTTCCATGATGTCATGAATCATATCGTGAAAGATTACTATCATGGCCCACTGATAAGTTTCTCCCACATTCTTAAGGCCAAATGGCATCACCTAATAGCAGAAGGTGCCCCAAGGAGTTGTGAAAGCTATTTTGTGTTGGTCCTCCTCAACGATTTTAATCTGATTATAACCCAAAAATCCATCCATGAGCGATAGCATTTCATATCCTGTTGTTGAGTCAACAATCATATCAATGTTGGGTAATGGAAAGTCATCTTTAGGGAAAGCCTTATTGATGTCCCTAAAATCCATACAGATTCGGATACCGACAAGTTTCTTCTGGATAGGAACAATGTTCGATATCCATTCAAAATAGTCAATTGGTCGGATGAATCCTACTGCAAGCAACCTTTCCAACTCTTCCTTGACCAACAAGGCCACTCTTGGATGCATCTTTCATAGTTTCTATTTTATAGGCTTGGCGTCTGTGTGCACGAACCAGGTTGTGCATGACCAAAGTTGGATCTAGGCCGGGCATGTCTTTGTAAGACCATGCAAACACATCAATGAACTCTCGCAACAACATGGTGAACGTCTTTTGTTCTCTAGCTGAGAGTGATGCCCCCAATTTTACTATCTTGGGATCTTCTTCGGTACCAATATTGACATCAATGGTTTCTTTGACTAACAATTTTGATAAATCCTCCATATGTGTAGGATCATGAGGAAGGTTGAGATCTTCATCCAAGGATGTCTCCACGAGATTTTCATCCTTGGTGTGGTCACTTTGTTTGTCCTTTAATTTCCTTATTTGTTTGTCAGCCAGTGCCTCAAAGAGGTTTTCACTGTGTGACTTGGACTTCAATTTTTGCCGAGGCTTTTCTTTAGAACTTTTTCCCTCGTTTGTCTTCAAATTTTGTTGACCACGAAGTTCAGCCTCCTCGCCAAAGTAGGCACAGGTGTCTAAGTCGATAGAGAAACCTTTCTTATGATCTCCAATGGGGATTGTATCCCTTATGCCCATAAATTCTGCAATAGCCTCGTCATTCTCAAATAAATCTAGTGGCACGTGACATTGTTGGTCCCATTCAACAAGGGAAGGGTATACAAGGTTAAGGGTTGGTTCAGTGGGGGTGATGGTCAGGACAACGTTATTCATGAAAAGGTTCGTGGAGGCAGATCCTCATATTGGCTACAATGGGAATCCATATCGCTGTCTAGGTAATTGGAGCTATCCTCACGCTCAGAAAAAGTCACATCTTGAGTGTTGGGGTGCACTCCATAAGGATGAATCCTGATGTCTGTATCTTTCTATTTTGAAATGTGGAAGAGGGACTGGTTCTCTTTGTCCTTGTTCATTCCTCCCACATCCTAGGCCTTTGTAGCCCATGGAGTACATCATTCTGCTAGATTTTTCATATTCTGAGGTTTGATAATAGGATGGCTGAGTGTCCTCAGGGACCCAAGTAGTAGGTGGATCAAGCAATTTCTCCTCAGCTAACAAGCCTCCAGGCAGGAATGACCCAATAGTGTGTTCTTCTCTAGGTCTCCTAAAGTGGTAGTTGGGTCGACCTCTAGTCTTGGGTGACAAAGAGAGATCTGACACCAGGAGCGCTTGTTGTACATTATAC
Source organism: Taxus chinensis (assembly GCA_019776745.2). Lineage (NCBI taxonomy): Eukaryota > Viridiplantae > Streptophyta > Pinopsida > Cupressales > Taxaceae > Taxus > Taxus chinensis. The sequence goes on from CM034146.1 coordinate 853,821,734, forward strand.
TCCCCACAGCCATATTCTAGGATTTTCATCTCCCATGAATCAAATGGGGAGGTTGAAGTAGATGCCCCATGAGCACAAGAACTAAGTGAATCTGAATCCACGCGGGATTCCATAGCCTCAGACTGGAGTGGAACGACTATATCTATGGAGGGACATGCATATGTACCCTTTCGTGTAAAGCTATTGAGAGCTCTACAATGAGAAAAGGGCTCTGAATCTCCTGGTATTGTTATCATATGTCCCTCATGCTTCAACTTGATGCATTGATGAAACGTTGATGGCACAACCTACATGGCATGAATCCATGGTCGGCCTAGAAGCATATTATATGGAAGTTCCAAGTCTAGGATGTGAAACTTCATCTGATGACAAGTGGGGCCCACCTCCATGGGTAGTGTGATGGTGCCTGTTGACTCTCTTTCCATGTTGTTGTATGTGGTGATAGTGATAATATGGGACTCAAGATCTTCCTCTGTATGTCCTGATTGTTTGACCAGCTTAAGCGTGTAGATGTTCAATCTCGATCCGTTGTCCACAAGCACCCATTTGATTTTCCTGCGGGTGACAACTACCTCAATGTACAAGGGAAGATTATGTGTAGGATTCTGAGCAGGGATCTCCCTATGGTTGAAAGTAAGATGCTCACTTAGGGCAATGTTTGCCACTGCATCTTGAAGGTGTGCAGGATCAACTTCTAAAGGCACTCCTGACCCCTGAAGAGTTTGATACAGGATGTCCTTATGCACATTGGAAATCTTGAGAAGGTCTAAGATTGAAATCTTAGTAGACATCTTCTCAAGCTATTCTAAAAGGTTATACTTACCAGTATGCGGGGTTGACAGAGAGGGGTCCGGAATTATGAGGCGGGTGTGCCTTGTTACCATAGTGTAGTCTTTTCCCTTAATCCAGATAGTGTTGACATGGTCAGCAGGGGAGCGAATACATCCGATAAGTGAATCGTAATGATTGTTATCTCTCTTGGTATACAAGTAATTCATGGCTTTATAAGTTTGGGATGTCTCTCCCCGATCCAGTTTTTCCTTTTCTGACTTATCATGCTTGGGGAATGGTTCCTTATAAATCCCCATTTTCTCGTTAGGTGTTTGCGTGTGGCCAGGGTTATCCACCTCTATCTCCCCGTTGTCAATGAGGTCTTGAATATAGTGGCGAAGTCACAAACATTTGTCTATTTTATGACCTTTAATGCGATGCATTTCGTAATATTCATGCTCCTTATACCATGAAGGTTTAGGAGCGTTGTCGTCAAACGGTTGTGTTGTAGGATAGGTCATCATGTGGGCCACATCCAACTATTTTAGTATGACTGACAATGGTTCATTGAGAGAGGTGAATGTTCATCATTTTGGTGGTGGTTGAATTGGGCCCTTGGTCAGTTTAAAAGGTTGACCAGTTTGGACCGTTTGAACGTGTTTGGAATCAGTGATTCTGTCTCCCACCACGTTTTTGTTTTTGTTGAAGACCTTGGGATTTTCCACGGGTTTGACACTTTGGTTGTCTTTAGATTGGTTTTTAAGGGTTCTTTTGGCAATGAGAGCCTTTTCTATCTGAATCCCTTTCTCGATAACCTCCTCAAAAGTACGGACATAATGCATTTGGAGGTGGAAGGTGATATCTAGGTTGAGATTGGGAACGAAGATACTGACCAGCTACTTTTCAGGGAAAGCACAAGGGAAGTGACTGGCTATCCCTCTCCTTCATTGGAGGAAGCTAGAAAAGGTCTCATTTGGGCATTGCTTGGCACCGTACAAGTCTGCCATGGTGACATCACTCTCTATGTTATACAAGAAGTGACGCACGAATCTTTCTGCCAATTCTGGCCAGGTGGAAATTGATCCCTGTGGTAAGCGTGTAAACCATTCCAATGCTTGACCTCCAAGACTCTTGGGAAAAATTCTGATAAGGTAATTATCACTATAAGACACCTCTTGACATGCCATGTAAAAATATTTAACATGATCCCTTGGGTCTCCCTTTCCTTTGTATTTGTCAAATTTTGGCATATCAAATTTCTTTGGAAAGGGTTGAAGGGTCATTGTCTTATCAAAAGGATAGGGGCACAACTCTTCATATTGATATTTCCTGATGCTCCCTATATTTCTCTCTTGTAAGCTTGCAAGCGTTGCTTTCATAGACTGCACTTCCTGTGTGAGCAATTGTTCTTTAGTGGGAGAAGTAGGGATGTAAACACGATGGTACCCTATGTCTTCTTCTCCTTGTTTTTCCAATGGAGTTCATTGATCTTAACCTTAGGCCTCACCTTTTGAATGTTCTTGTTTGCATCTTTCTGTACATGGGAAGTAAGCAAAGCAAGTTGTCAGCTTAGGCTGCTGATTTGTTGTTGGATTGTGGCTTGGTTTATAGCCTCTTCTTCTAAAGGTTCCTCCTCTTCGTACTATGGAGGTTCTTCCTCTATCTCAAGTTCTATTTTGTTTCTTCATGGCACTTTGAGAGGGGTATTCTATGCCCTACCACTTTATCATTTTTTGCATAAGAAGTGGAAGCATGCCCTGCCTGTTAAAATATCTTCCATATTGATAAGGGGGCATTCTTCCTCAGTAGTGTCATTTGTTTGTAGTATTGGTTCATTCTCGATGGGCAATTTGGCCCCTAATTTGATGACCCAAGCCAACACTCTGTCTTTGTTTCTAAGAAGAAATTCATCTAGTAGAGTAGGGTCAAAATCAAAGTCCGCGCGTGGTGACTCTAATTCATTTCCACTATGGTCGACCATTTCTTCTATTTCCTTTTCTATAGAAAATAGTGGTCCTAGATTGTGTCCGATGAATGGGTTTGATCCTTGTCTATTAGAGGTTTCCCAAGCTTGCACCTGTTGTTCCTCATATGTTTGTTTCTTTAACCCTAGACGCATCTTGGGAGCCATGTTTTCGTGATAAGTTTCACTAGGGTAAGTTGTAGATTTGTTCAAAATTTAATGACTACCCCTAAGTGAAACACAAGATGTACGTGTTAAGAGTAAATTAACAGTGTGAGAATACCAATGTGATAGAGTGATAAAGTCACCAATGAAACAATCATTTGGTATCAAAACTTGATTAAATGAAGTATTTCCTAGACTACGTTTCAAAGTAATTGCATGACGCCAGATGCTTAACAAGATGTCTCCACTTATGCCAAGTTCAAGGGAATGAACAAGACATAAGTAAATACACGAAGTTAAATGCAATCTCCCAATCAAGATATATAATGAGCAAGCTCAAATTTGATTAAGACCTATATCTCAAAAAGTTCCAATTACGATTTGTGAATGACACAACAATATCACCAAGATATGTTAACCCACTTTGCAAGAAAGTGAAGTATTGATATCGAGGTGTTATTGATATAACACGCACAAATGGTAATGCCTAGCACCTTTTGAAATCAAGGTAATAATAAAAATGAACCAAAAATCTCAAAGTATAGCTAGGAATAGTTAAGAATGTGTGCAGCGTAACCGTACAATATAGGTATTTATGTCGAGTTTACAAGAAACAAGACGTAAATATCAAAATTGTAATGATACGAGACAAACAAGCTAACTCTTCTAAGGAAGTCCGCGGTGATGAACCATGCCTAACTACAATGAGCGATCTTGACGTGGGTATCAAGATCACAATGGCTACCAAATGACATGAAAATGCCTCCGCTCACTTTAGACGTTTAACTAACCCAGCCGTAAACATGGATGGGCGTAAATGGACATAAAAGTGAGAGAAACAGTCAAATGGAAACACAAAGGTAATCACACCTCTTTTGATCAACAAAGTGTCAAAAGAATATGAAGGAAATAAATCAAGGAAAATGACGAAAAATGCTAGCCTCACTTTGGCAGAGTTTCACCTCGCCCTAAGGCAAGTAAAAACTAGGTGAAAGTAATACATCACATGTTTCTCAAAAAGAAGGTTCACAACTCAACACTATTTTAAAATGGTCAAAGTGGGCTCCTGGCCAAAGTATATTCTCCTAGGTGGTTCTCTCACCCTAGGTGTTACAAAGTTACCACGAGCGAGCACGATTTACCCAAAAAGTCACACTGACTAGTTTGGGAGTATCTCGGCTTTACTTTACCCCCTTCAAGAATAGTAGGCAACTAGTGCGTCTACATGTACTATCACTGGGGTCACCACAATGGACAACCTGTAACGCTATCTCACAAAGGAATCACTAGTCAAGTAGGTAGTGCGGAGCACTTCCCATTTCATCCACAAGGTTCCCTCTTGTGTGGACTACTTTGGGGTTCTTGGAACCACCCCCATTATTGTAGCTTAAGGCGTTATGCCAAAGGGGTTATGTTCCAGTTAAGCGGAGAGGGACGTACCCTTTTCTGAAACCTGTAATATAGTGTTTTGAATATGTTTTTCTTTTTATCTTTTTTAATTTAGATGTGGTTTGCTTGAACAACATTTGGCAACCTGCAAGAACACATGTATTAGAAGTTTTTTGACTTTTGTTTCATTTCCTTCATTCTTTGACAAGCGTTTTGGTCCTGAATGACGATGATTAGTAATTGTCCATCAAAAGAGAAGGCACCATTTCTGATTCTCCAGATCATCCAAGGATGCAAGAGAAGAGCATACGTGATGTCGTCACAAATCTCAAAAGATAACCAAATGGAACAATACTTTAATTTCAACAAATGCCAAATTGACCAATTCTAACTAAAATACCCTTAACAATCTTAAAGTGGAAAAAGGTCTTAAGAATCATTTCTGATTCCCAAGGTCGCCCCAAGGGATGCAAGGGAAGAGCATACACGATCTCAATCCCGTTAGTAAATAATGTAAAATACCATCTAATCAAATACCAACATGTAAAAATAGCCTACAAAGACAGATATGTGATTAGAGAAACTTGTAAAAATTTTAGCACATCAACCCTTTAAATCCAAAAAAAATCAAAAGGATGCATGCGCCCCTTTTTCTATGTATGCACATGTGCATATGGGTTAGGGCGTATGTGCCACCAAAAGTTGTTGGCGGCACATAGTGTACCTGTGCCACCCGAGAGATGTGTGTGCCCCTAAAACAACACCTGTACTACTCTATGGATTTTTAGATCAATTAAATGCCTGCGCCACCCGAGAGGTGTGTGTGCCATGAAAACAACATACACGCTACTCTGAGAAAATAGACAGGAAAAATAGACAGAATAACCGTATTACCAGAAAAATATACCTGTGCCACAAAAATTGCATGTGCACCCTAGTTAGGCGTGTGTGCCATTCTGACAGGTTTCCGACTGCAGCGAAGGTACAGTATGAAACTATGTGTGCGCCTAGGTTAGTGCACTTGTGTGCGGGTTAGGGTGGATGCGCCAGGGTTAGTGTGCCTGTGCCAGGGGTCCACCGACATAGTGACAGAGTTTGACAGCATGCTTGCGCCACCAGAGAGATGTGTGCACCCCTAAAATTGTGCCTTGCGCCCTAAAAATCACGTCTGCGCTCCTAAAATTGTGCCTGCGCCAGACCTGCAACCACAGTATGGAAAAGAATGCAAAAAACTTCACAATACTCTAAATTTTGACAAGTTAGTTCAAAAATGGCAATGACCCATTAAAATTAAGGCTATAAACATGAAGTAACACATATTAAATGAGAAAAAACTCCAAAAAATGGAAATTAATTACTACATGTGCATATCAAAAGTTAGCCAAAATAATGAAATTTAAACTAAAATGCCATGGGACTAAGAGTCCCACCGGGAGTGCCAAATGTGTGCAAGTGTTTGTTTCTAACTAATGCTAAATATGAATGGAAGACTAACACCTAAATAGTCTTGATTAGCAAGAATTAAACAAACATTCTAAGCACCATCATGATAAGAATTAATCAAGGGTTAGATGCTAACATTTATCAATAAAACTATGAAATCAACAATGTTAAGTATCTAAATAACCTCTATTCTTTAACAACATGCAAATGAAAGAACCTAGGTACATGCAAATAGTTGTCCTTAATGTCCCAAGAACCTAGGAATGGGGGCTAATCAAAGTTGGGCTACAAGACCCTTTTGATACCTCCCATATGACCCAAGCACTTTAAGAAAGAGGCTTAAATCTTCAAGATGATGAACTCTCAAGAAAACAAGGTGCAAGATCTTAGTCTTTTTGCTATATGCTTTGCATTTGCTCTCTTAAGGAGTTTAGGTGTAAGTAAAAAGGTAGGTGGAGGGCTCTTTATATAGCCCAAAGGATAAAGGATTCAACACATCCTCATGAATGTGGGATAAAGGTAAAACATGATTAGGAATGGATAAGGTTTCTTTATTAAAGGTAACCTTACTTTAGAAGGGTTTAATACATGTTTAGCAAGTCATGGGAGTTGGGGGGTATTTTAATTAATCAAAGGTGATTAATTAATAGGTAGGTGTAAGCTTATAGAAGCCATTTAGAAGAATATTAGTGCGATTTAGGCTATTAGAAAGGGATTAAATCAATTAAATATTGATTTACTAGTTAAATGAAGGGGAAGACTAATTAATTAATAATAATTAATTAATCTAGATAGAAGAGGTGATTTAATTAACGGAAGGTCGTTAATTAGGTTGTTAGCTGGATAGGTGATCTTAATCAATTAGCGTATTGTAATTAATTAACGACAACAAGAGGGAATATGAGTACGCTTTTGATGATACGTCATCGATTTGCAAGAAAGGGGATAATTAACGCAATTTAAGTATTTAAATTGCTTGGGCGTAATTATAGGTGTCTATAGAGATGAACCAACTGACCAACAAGCTAGAAATATATGAAAATATAGACAAAAGTTCAAATGTGTTAATTGACATACTCAACAGTTAACAGGACACAAGTGATAAATTTGGAATTGGCTTCAAGGGAGAAAATAAAGAAAATGAGCCAGTTAAGAATGAAGGAAACAAGTCACCGGCAACACCAAGTACCCTCCTCTGCTGCAAACAAAGGATTCAAAAAATCCATGAAAAGAAGAACCACTGCACGGAGTATCACCTATGTTATGAGGTACACACATTATTTTTATGGTTATTGTTACTCATGTAATCAGTTTGGACATAAAGCTGCCAAGTGTAGTAAATTCTCTAGAGGCTATAGGAGAAACTTTGGCCCATCTTACACCTAGATCAAACTATAATGGTCTCCAACATAATCATCATAAGAAGAGTAATGCAGTTTCAATAAACAAACAAGAACTACCCAAGCAAACTGAGTGGTTCTATGTGGAAAAGAAGGATGAGAATAAGAGAAAAGAGTCCTACTCAATAGTACAGACTGCATTCCATGTGTAAAATGAAGATAAAATATGGTCTCTGGATAGTGGATGCTCAAGCCACATGATAGGTGGCAAAAATAAATTCATTACTATGTCTAATAATGCTTCAAGTGTTGTGTGGTTTGGTGATAACAACTCAGCAAACATAGTTGGGAAAGGAACATTGAGTCTAGATAATGGAAAGGAGTATAACTAAAAATGTTCTATATGTTGAAGGTCTTAAACACAATCTACCGAGTGTGAGTCAAATGTACAAGAATGGATACAATGTTATATTCCATGACAAGGGTTGTGATATCATAAGTTGTAAAATAGAAAAGAAGGTTGCAAATGCCAAGCGGGCAATAAACAACATGCATGTTCTCAATGAGATAAACAAAGAGAAATACTTCACAAGCAAGATAAACTATAGTTGGCTTTAGCACATGAGATTGGGGCACATGAGCCTTTGAAAATATAGTAAAATTAAGTGCAAAAGGTTGTGTCATACATATGTCAAAGATTGTAAAACCTTCAGATACTCTATGTAAGGCCTGTCTACATGGAAACACAAACAATGATATCATTCAAATCAAAGGAGTATTCTATAACTAGACCACTGGAGAAAATCCATATAGACCTTTGCAGATCCACCATAACTAAATGTATAAATGGTGAGTCATACTTTCTTCTTCTAATAGATGATTACACTAGGATGACATGGGTGGTGTGTTTGAAACAAAATTCAGAAGCATTAGACATACTCAAGAAATTCAATGCCCTAGTGGTAAATGAGAAAAACTAAAATATCATATGCCTGAGATCTGACAGAGGTGGAGAATTCTAGTTAAATGAGTTTGATGAATTTTGTGAAAACATGGAATTAGAAGACAATTCTCAGCTATGAGGACACCTCAGCAAAATGGGTTTGTTGAAAGGAAAAACAAAATTGTGTAAGATATGATAAGAACTATGTTGAATGAATCCAAACTCTCAAATAGATATTGGAGTGAATCAATTTTACACCGTGGTTTATCTTTTGAATAGAGCTCAACTGAGGATAAACAGTGACAAAACTCCCTATGAACTATGGAAGAAAATACCAGCCAATGCGAAGCACATAAGAGTCTTTGGTAGAAAATTTTATATCATAAGAGATGAAGACAACTTAGGAAAATTTGACTCCAAGTGTGATGAAGGGATTTCCATTGGTTATGAAATGGTCAGCATAGCTTATAGGTGTTATAATAAGTGGCTACAAAATATTATTGAAAGCACAAATGTAAAGGTGGATGAGACATAGTACGCCAAAACATACACCCAACATAATGATAGTCATGAAGAACAAGAAGATGATGATGAAACAGAAAGTCCACGTGAAGAAGGAGATGAAGAAGAAGAAAGATGAGACACTAAGGAACCCTCCAGGAAAGTTAAAAAGGATCATCCTTCCAATCAGATCATTAGAAACAAAGATGATGACATTATCACAAGAAGGAAGCTAAGAGAACAACAAAATCATGAAGACATAGTACTCCTGTCAATGATAGAACCCAAAACCATTGTAGAAGCAAGCAAAATTCAGCATTGGGCAGACGTCATGAATGAAGAATTAGATCAGATTGAAATATGAGACATGGGAACTGAAACCCCAGACCAAGGAACACAAATGTGATTGGAACCTAATGGGTATTCAGAAACAAATTGAATGAGAAAGGATAAGTGACAAGGAACAATGCAAGGATAGTTTGTAAAGGATATGCACAAATTGAAGGGATAGATTTTAATGAGACGTTTGCACCTATGGCAAGAATGGAAGAAATAAGACTATTCCTGGCTTACGTGACATATAAGAAAATAAGATTATTCTAGATGGATGTGAAGTCAGATTTCCTTAATGGTTTTATGAACGAAGAAATATATATTGAACAACCTGATCTGATGGATTTTCACTGACTGAAGATAACAATTATGTGTGCAGGTTGAAAAAGGTGTTTTATATATTAAAACAAGCTCCCAGAGCTTGGTACAATAGATTAGAAAAGTTGTTACTGATAGAAATCTATACATCAAGGAAGAAGGAGAACATATTCTCATTGTTATAGTATATGTAGATGACATCATATTCGGCAGAGATCATGACAAGATGACATATGAGTTTGTAGACATGATGAAAGAAGAGTTTGAGATGTCAATAATTAGAGATTTTTCATTCTTTCTAGGACTACAAATCAATCAATCAGACAAAGGTATATTAATATCCCAAACCAAGTACATCAAAGAAATGTTGAAGAGGTTTAGGATGGAAGACTACAAACCAATTGGGACACTAATGAAAGTAAGATGTAAGCTGAGAAGAGATGATGAATCACCTAAGTTAGACAAAACATTGTAAAGATCCATGATAAGAAATCTACGTTATTCCACCGCATTAAGACCAGACATTATGAAAGTATTAGGTCTTATTGGAATATTTCAATAAGATCCAAAGGAAACACACCTTAAGGTGGTTAAGATAATTTTGAGATATCTCATGGGAACACTTGAGTATGGACTTTGGTACCCCAAAAGCAATGAATTTAGCATAAAATCATATACAGATGTAGATTGGGTAGGAAGTGTTGAAGATAGAAAGAGCACAAGCAAGGAAGCATTCTTCATTGGAAATTGCTTAGTATCTTTCTTAAGCAAGAAACAATCATCAGTGGCTCTCTCAACATATGAAGCAGAGTACATAGCTTACATAATGTGTTTCACTCAAGTTCTGTGGATGAAGCAGACATTAGAGGATAATAAGGTAAAATCTAAAAATCCAATTCCTTTGTTATGTGATAATACAAGTGTAATTAGTGTCTCTAAGAATCATGTGTTCCACTTAAATACCAAGAACATTCCAATTAGATATCATTTCTTGAGGGAACAAGTGAATGAAAATAATATCAGTCTAGAATATGTGAGCACAAAAGAAGAAATTGCATATATAATGACCAAGCTACTACCAAGAGCAACATTTGAACACCTAAGGAATGAATTGGGCGGCATTCCTAATCCTACCAACAAGTAGAGGGTGAGCAGAAAAGGAAAGGGATCATTCTTAGAAATTATCAGCTCCTAAACAGTGCCAAATTAAGGGGGAGCTAATCTATTAGCTCTATTTATAAAAGTATGCATCAACTCAGGGGAGAACTTATGTGAAAAACACCAGAATAGATGGATAAGATGCATAAGCCTAGGGGGAGATTCTTAAGGTAAAAACATGTAATATCTAGCTTACCAGAATATCTAGTTCTATGTGGTACATTTAGCCCTTTTTCATTGCTGTCAAAGGGGGAGAGAAGATGATGAAATTCAAAAACCAACATGTTATACTTAAAGGGGAAGAAATTTTTTGATATATAAGGGGAGAGATGATGGAACCAGCCAAGTTATATACACAGAGGAGTAAAGTTGAAAAAAACACAGGTATGCAAGTATTTTTCCATCAACAGTTTTATGTTATGAAGGTTCTAATACTACCATGAATGAAAAAGGGGGAGATTGTTGGACCATTTTTATGTGTTATATGTGTTGTCATTGATGTCAATTTGTGTCAGTTGATGTCAATCTACATTGATGGCAAAAGGAGTGAATCGGTAAATTGGGCAAGATGAAAATATGAAGATTGATTTGTAATGTCAGATCACAGAGGCTCAAGATGACTAAGTATAATTTCTAAGGGAATTAGCCAATATTTGGGCTCACCACGGACATGATAAGATATCCTCTGAATTCTAGAGATAGCTACCAAAGACTTGGAGCACCCGCCAAATTCTACACAAAGCCACTGAATGCTAAAAGAGGTCATGTAAGGTAAGTGGTTACCGCGCATAAAAGGATAAAGTAATGAAGATACATGGATTCAAAGGTCGATCCATGAAATGGATAAGTGAAGCCTCAAATACAAAGTAAGAACCATGAAGATGAAGGGAAAATATACCGATAAAGAGAAAATTTGTAAACAACCATGGGAGGTCGCTCAAGACTGTAAAAGATGCTAGTATAAGAGATAGATTTGTGGATGTGGAATAAAGTCGCAGAAAGGAAAAAGACAAGGAGGATAGTCATGAGACATTTTGAATGCCGCAAGAAGCATATAAGATTCGTGGATAACTAAAAAGATACCAAGTAAGGGGAAATGCCGCTGAGTAAAGAAAGATCCGCAATATAAAGGAGAAAGTCATAGGAGCTAAGGAAAGTCACAAAATGAGATAATATGGAATGAAAAGGGGTTAAAGGTAATGAAATTGAATTAAACATGAACAAGGAAAATCTATTTTTCCAAAATCGATGATGATTCGATTGTCAGGAAATTGTGGCCAAGCACACGAATTAAACTCCACAAAGAATGAAGAAATCCATTGTTTCAGCTGCCAGAATTTAATTCTCATTGACCTTGTGGTAATACAATTGAAATTTTCTATGTGATCTTGAGTTTCAAAGAGAAATGAAATTTTATGAAGGAAACATCTCACTCATCTCTGTCATGTTGAAATTTTTAAAAATATGGGAAAATATATTTTTGGAAAAAGGCTAATAAATAAATTCTGGAAATGCATGGAAAGTGGTGTAATCAAGTTGAATACAACAGGAACAATATCTGGAGTCATCTGCATGCATTTAATAGTCTAGATTCTTAAGCAACCAAGTAGGAAGGTGCACGACACATAATTCAAAGTGAAGACTTAGGTTTATTGTCAATATAGTTAAAAATTGGAAATATTTTGGGTGTTTCTCAAGAAAAGAAAAGAAGAATTCAAGCTAAGAAAGAGTTGCAGAAGAGAGAATACGATGCAATTAAGCTAAGAAAGAGCTACAATTGAAAAGAGGGAGGAAAGAGGAGAGCAGATCAATGATGCATTGATTTATTATATGAGAGAAGCATCAAGAGTAGAAGATTGATTGAGCAAGTAGGGTTAAATTAGATGAGAAAAAGAGAGTGAAAATAAGAACACAGACAGAACCAGGAAAGTGATCATACTTAATTTTCTTAGCAATTGATGTATCTAGATGATCAAAATGTATATAACCAAGTCTAATTTGTATCTTAGCACATTAATGGAGTTGTAGCCTCTTTGTAGGTGAGTGCCTACAAAAGAAATCTCTTATGATGCATAATATTCACTTGAGTCCTTTCTTGTGTGTAACATCAACATAGGTGTAGGGGTTGGTGCTCCTTGTGGGGTTTGTGCCTCTCTAAAAAAATATTATAAGATGTGTTATATTCTTATGAGTCCTTACTTTGTGTAATATAAGCAACAATTTTGTTGGGTTTTCTCCCAAAAGGGTTTCCCACAGTAAATCTCTGTGTTCATTGTTTTTTTTTTCATGACATATGTTTGATTGACTTCTAATAGTTTAAAACCACACATCATTAAAGGGTTTAAAATTTTCATTAAGTAAGAAATTTTTATTTGTAATAATTCACCCCCCTCTCAGTGTTTATTTGAAGTGCTGGCGAAGAAGATCCCAATATGTCATTTCTTGTTACAGCAGAGAAGACATAACATCCAGGTCAGGCAAGTGGAGCGACCTACCACCCATTGCATATGTCTCTCCCCATTTGTTCGCTTCAAACAGGAAACGATTTAGGACATTACACCATTTGAAAAAATCTGTAAAAACGTCTACATGCGCCAAACCTTCCTATTTATTGTGAACATAGGAAATCAATGGCCATGACGCACTTCTGCTTCCATATTATTTTGTCCATTTCTGCTTCCATATCAACTCTATACAGTGCCAAATTAAGGGGGAGCTAATCTATTAGCTCAATTTATAAAATTATGCATCAACTCAGGGGAGAATTTCTGCGAAAAAACACCAAAATAGATGGATAAGAAGCATAAGCCTAGGGGGAGCTTCTTAAGGTAAAACACATGTAATATCTAGCTTACCAGAATATCTAGTTCTATGCGGTACATTTAGCCCTTTTTCATTGTTGTCAAAGGGGGAGAGAAGATGATGAAATTCAAAAACCAACTTGTTATACTCAAAGGGGAAGAAATGTTGTGATATATAAGCGGGAGAGATGATGGAACCAACCAAGTTATATGCACAGAGGAGTAAAGTTGAAAAACAACACAGGTATGCAAGTATTTTTCCATCAAAATTTTTATGTTATGAAGGTTCTAATATTGCCATGAATGAAAAAGGGGGATATTTTTGGACCATTGTTATGTGTCATATGTGTTGTCATTGATGTCAATTTGGGTCAGTTGATGTCAATCTGCATCGATGGCAAAAGGAGTGAATCGGTAAATTGGGCAAGATGAAAATATGAAGGTTGATTTGTAGTGTCAGCTCACAGAGGCTCAAGATGACTAAGGATAAGTGCTAAGGGAATTAGTCAATATTTGGGCTCACCACAGAACATGATAAGATATCCTCTGAATTCTAGAGATAGCTACCAAAGACTTGGAGCACCCACCAAATTCTACACAAAGCCACTGAATGCTAGAAGAGGTCATGTAAGGTAAGTGGTTACCACACATAAAAGGATAAAGTAACGAAGATACATGGATTCAAAGGTTGATCCGTGAAATGGATAAGTGAAGCCTCAAACACAAAGTAAGAACCATGAAGGTGAAGGAAAAATATACCGATAAAGAGAAAAGCTGCAAATAACTGTGGGAGGCCGCTCAAGACTGTAAAAGATGCTAGTAGAAGAGATAGATTTGTGGATGTGTGAATAAATTTTCAGAAAGGAAAAATACAAGGAGGATAGACATGAGACATTTTTTATGCCACAAGAAGCATATAAGAGTCATGGATAACTAAAAAGATACCAAGTAAGGGGAAATGCCGCTGAGTAAAGAAAGAGTCCGCGATATAAAGGAGAAAGTCATAAGAGCTAAGGAAAGTCACAAAATGAGATAATATGGAATGAAAAGGGTTGAAGGTAATGAAATTGAATTAAACATGAACAAGGAAAATCTGGTTTTCCAAAATCGATGATGATTCGATTGTCAAGGAAATTGTGGCCAAGCACACGAATTAAACTCCACGAAGAATGAAGAAATCCTTTCTTTCAGCTGCTAGCATTTAATTCTCATTGACCTTGTGGTAATACAGTTGAAATTTTCTATGTGATCTTGAGTTTCAAGGAGAAATGAAATTTTATGAAGGAAACATCTCACTCATCTCTGTCATGTCGAAAATTTTAAAAATATGGGAAAATATATTTTTGGAAAAAGGCTAATAAATAACTTCTGGAAGTGCATGGAAAGTGGTGTAATCAAGTTGAATACAAAAGGAACAATATCTGGAGTCAGCTGCATGCATTTAATAGTCTAGATTCTTAAGTGACCAAGTAGGAAGGTGCACGACACATAATTCAAAGTGAAGAATTAGGTTGATTGTCAATATAGTTAAAACTTGGAACTATTTTGGGCATTTCTCAAGAAAAGAAAAGAAGAATTCGAGCTAAGAAAGAGCTGCAGAAGAGAGAATACGATGCAATTAAGCTAAGAAAGAGCTACAATTGAAAAGAGGGAGGAAAGAGGAGAGCAGATCGATGATGCATTGATTTATCATATGAGAGAAGCATCAAGAGTAGAAGATTGATTGAGCAAGTAGGGTTAAATTAGATGAGAAAAAGAGAGTGAAAATAAGAACACAGACAGAACCAGGAAAGTGATCATACTTAATTTTCTTAGCAATTGATGTATCTAGATGATCAAAATGTATATAACCAAGTCTAATTTGTATCTTAGCACATTAATGGAGTTGTAGCCTCTTTGTAGGTGAGTGCCTACAAAAGAAATCTCTTATGATGCATAATATTCACTTGAGTCCTTTCTTGTGTGTAACATCAACATAGGTGTACGGGTTGGTGCTCCTTGTGGGGTTTGTGTCTCACTAAAAAAATATTATAAGATGTGTTATATTCTTATGAGTCCTTAATTTGTGTAATATAAGCAACAATTTTGGTGGGTTTTCTCCCAAAAGGGTTTCCCACAGGTAAATCTCTGTGTTCATTGTTTTTTGTGCATGACATATGTTTGATTGACTTCTAATAGTTTAAAACCACACATCATTAAAGGGTTTTAAATTATCATTAAGTAAGAAATTTTTATTTGTACTAATTCACCCCCATCTCAGTGGTTATTTGAAGTGTTGGCGAAGAAGATCCCAATGTTTCATTTCTTGTTACAGCAGAGAAGACATAACATCCAGGTCAGGCAAGTGGAGTGACCTACCACCCATTGCATGTGTCTATCCCCATTTGTTCACTTCAAACAAGAAACGATTTAGGACATTAAACCATTTGAAAAACTCTGTAAAAACGTCTGCATGCTCCAAACCTTCCTATTTATTGTGAACGTAGGAAATCAATGGCCATGACGCACTTCTGCTTCCATATTATTTTGTCCGTTTCCGCTTCCATGTTAACCCTATACACTGGCTTGATCTAGTGATGGCCCATCTCCAAAGCCCAATCCTTTACCGGGGTGTATGATAAGAAGATGACAAATGAACGTCGAAGAAACTTCCACAATTACCCTTAGACGTCCCTTTAGAGAAATATAATCATCTCCAAGAACTTCCTCAATAGAAACTAGGTCTTTTGTGTTTTAATTTGAAAAATGGATTTCAAATGACGATGCAAAATTTTGGTATAAAATTCCATTTCACTCACACCCACGGAAAATTGCATGAAAGGAAACATTGGTCTGGCCATGACAGAATAAATGAAATCTCTTGAAAGAAACTTGAAAGGTGTGAAAATAAGGGGGAGCGATAAGATAGATATATGGAGTGAATATGATATCGCATGCTTGAAATTCATATAAGCTTGCTCGTGGATTTAATATCAACGTTTATTGGAAAAGGTTATGAGTCTGGAAAATCAAGATATTTATTGCAAACTTTCTCACAAAATCTTCCTATTTTGTAGCTATCTTAATAGATAAGATTTAAGGTCCAATATGGAGTAAATGAGAGCATGCAAAGGGAATTTTAATCACACAAGATTGATTTTTCCTAACAAGCTATGTGTTTTAATATGGGAGTCACCTCCAATAATTAATTCGTTACTATTTGAGTCATTAGTTAGGGACAAATAAAGTTCCAGTGCTTAAACTTACTAATTTATACATTTAATATTTTAATAAATTTCTAGTCATTAGTCACCCATTATTTATTCGTGGCTACCATGACATACAAGCTTTGAGGATAATTCTTCTACTATGATCTAGTTGTGTTGGGGGAAAGGAGAAAATGACTGTGCATGGGCTAATGACTATGCATGGATCAATGATCGTGAGTGGGTATGTGAAATAAACTACCATTAGTTGCTTGAATTGAAGTTAAAAATTAAATAAAAACTAGCCAATAAATTAAGTCACATCAAGTTTCATAAATAAATTATCCAATGGAATGGTGTCACATAGACAACCCATAAAAGTTGATTTTATTCTCTAGTAATGGTTTTCCTTAAATTCCTTTGTATTCAAAATTACTTAATTTAAATCCCTTAAAAATATTTTCTCCACATAATTGAAATGTCTAAAAGAAAATCTTCATATTAAAAAAATCATTAACTATTAAAGGATATTTAAAACAAAAAATTATGATTGTTAAGTGACTCTAGCAACCTCTTACATTAGAATTCTCAATAACTGGCTCATTTCCTCTATAATGATCTAAATTTGCCTAACTAGTTGTCTATCTTTATTACCAGCCTTAACTAACGACGATTACCGGTTGCAAAGAATTTTTGTTTATATGAAGATATATGGATTACATTTTAGGCACTAAATATCAAATGAGAACTACATAAGGAATCAGCCTTCTTGAAGGTATGTATTCAAGGACTTGGCTGTACCAGGGATAGTCCAGCTAATATAAAATAATTTTAAAAAATGACAAAAAAGTTGTTAAGACTATTTTTTTAATCGATGAAGTGGATTCCTCGATATTGTAGAGGCTAGCGGCCGCTAGCCTTCTCATCAACAAATAATTGGTAAACATAAAGCAAACATTCCTCTCCACGGCCTCTGATCCTTTATTCCTGAGAAAATTTTGTGTACATCTTCACCCTCGATGTTTAGTAAATTGTTATGGACTATTTTTCTTAACATGTCATTTATGAAAATATGCAAGGCCAAGATGAACAGGATACATATTCAGTTTTAAAATATGTACTTCTATTATAATGTTCCAAAACTTATATTTGTTCGATAATGTAGAAAATGAATTTGTCATTGATTAAATTCTTAGCAGTCGCTAAAAATTTTCATTGATACCTTGGCAGTCGCCAAGAATTTTCATTTCTTTGATGTTCCAAAACAAGAGAAGACAACTAATATTCAAATACAAGAAATATATTTACCACTTTCATGAATACATGTAACTAAAAATATTTACCACTTTTCTAAATACGCGTAATTAACACAAGAACATTTGAAGTCTATTATATGTTATTCCTATCCTAACATACTATCTTGATTTTGGTGGCCACTAGGATATTTGTTGTCTTTTATACAAGAAAAGTAGTAATGAATTCACTGAAAAACTAACTATGCTCCATTCATGTATTTAAATTTTACAAGACTAGTGAACGTCCTGAGAGGATGATTACTACATTTCTTTGATGTTCCAAGAAAAGAGAAGACAACAAATACTCCAAGACAAGAAATGTTTTTACGAATTTTTCTGAATATACGTGATTTAAAACGTAGATTCAAGAGTAGTCAAACATGTAATCTTAAGTCTCGCGCCCATTAGGTAGATTATTCGCCATAAGGATCCTAGCAGACACCAAGGTTTTCCATGATCTGTTTGTTATTCGATCACTAATTTTAAAATAAGTTAAGGCTTGATACCGTGAAACCATAACTTTTGATTACTAATTGAACCTAGTAGTTGCTAGACATTTTCCTTTATACTAGCCAATTTCAATTATGTGATATGCACGATATATCTTATGAGAACTATAAAAGGCACCTAATTACAATAGCCAAACACATCACGACATGTAAGATTTTTTATTATTCAATAATAAATTATCAACCCTTATCACCCATGTTGGATTCCAGGTTTTCACAATGATGTAGTGTATCTCAAATATGTTTTTTTACAGTGATGGGAATATATAGATGCTAGGGGCCACTATTCTTGACTTCTAGAAAAAAATTCACTACTTGAAACAAACCAAATTTAATAGGGACTAATTGTTTAAATTGCTTAGTGCAACGCATAACAAAAAATTTTATCAATGCTTTCTTATTTTTTATAACTAGAGGAGGGTTGAAATATGCCTAGAGACTGCTATGCTATAAATATTTATTGCTATTCAATTTTACTCTATGGAAAGTAATTAAATTAAGATACTGCATCTCGTTGCTATTGCACTATTGAGAAACAATGTTTGTCCTTTCCAATTACTTACAGAATATTAATTTTTTTAATTCTTTTTGTTAGGTAAAATGTATTCCATTAGCTGCACTTCATTCATGAAAATTCCTTTGATTGAAGGAGCGTAGGATTAGAAAAAGAGAGATGATGAATGGTTTGTAGAAATGCATTCCCTGGAAAATTACCATAGTGATTTGTGGTTATTTTTTTTATGAGGACGTTGTCAAAGAAGTCAGTATGGTATTAAATTCAGAAGTTAATGATGATAAAAAATTGCATATTTAGGTTGAACACATTAATGTCATATTGAATAAGTTCCTTATTCTTGACATGGAGTTGGAAGTTTCATTGTTAAAGAAACTAGAAATGAAGGATTCTAGAGAAAATAAGGCATGCTCTTGTCTTAAATATGTTTGGAATTTGGGAAATTTCACACAGTTAGACAAAACAGGCTGTGGAAATGCCCTTTAATTTCATAATAACATGAATATGGTATTCAAAAAAATGTATAGAAGTGAGGATACCTCTTCTATTTTTCATTATATGAATAGAAAAAAATTAATTTCTCCACCGAAACACACAAAGCTATTTAGAACGTTGAGAAGATCTCATTTGTCTAAATTATAGATAGATCCATCTAAGTAAAAGTTGCAAGGGATTAAAAATAATAACAAATTGGATTTTTTGTTGAAGAAAGTGACTAGTATAGTAGAGAAAATATAAACTTCAAATGTTGAACAATTAAATTTTTTTTTGTTCAATGGTGATGCTTTTCCAATTGAAGTTTCTAGGCGTCGTTTAGAAACTCTAGAATACCAATTATGTGTTGGGCATGATGAGAATGTTGATATTCTTGTCTATTCAATGTTGATTAATGTTATTCCTACACTAAGGGATGCACTTCTTCTTCCTTGTTTACCTTCTACAAAAGAAATTTTTTCAACTCGAAGATCCATATGACCTGAAAAGGGATGAAGTGCACTTCTACATTCTTGACAATCAACATACCATTTGTGCCCAAAAAAATTGGTTGAAATAAAATACAAGTCATTACATACTAAGATGTAGTTTAGAAAGGATCGCATTATGTCTTCACACGCTCCTTGTGAAGTCATTATTAAAATTTTCTAGCAGTAAAATGATGTAAACAAAAATTGGATTGATACCAATTTTATTGATGTACTCTGCAAGGCTCGAATGATTTGGAGATCCATAGGATGTCCTCAGAGGCCCAGAGAAGGAAACTCAAAGTTAGATGATTTTAAGGTAACAAAACTTAATTTTAGCACATTTTTTCTTAAATTTGATTTGGTAATATACAAAAAATAAATATATTATTTCATGTTTCAATGCAGTGTTTCAAGATGCAATTTCTTACTCTTTTCAAAGTGTCTAAGACAGAGAACCTTCATGAAAAAAGTAAATTTCTATATTTACCTGAGGACATATGGAAAAAATGTGACAACCACCATTGAGTTATTTAAATCTGGCAGGCTAGCGTGTTCTCCTTTTAAGGATAACCAACCTAACTTTCAACCAAATTCATTGGCAAGGTTCATGGCAGATTACTTAAGGCCTGTAAGAGGAATGGTCGATGAGGAGATATCAATTCTACTAGATAAAGTGCAAGTAGGGAAAGTATGGCTAACTTGATTTATTGAAGCAGGATTCATAGCAGAGACCTTAGATACTTACTGCCAAAGAGTAATAGATGACAGAAGGATGAGAGAAAAACTTCTAAAATATAGGAAAATTAAACATCCATGTAATCGTGTATTGGCATAATGCACTAAAAAAAATATTGTTGAAAAATATGGTGTCCATTAATGTCACTACCTCCAGTTGTGTGTACTCTTGGGAGATGAAACTAAAGGAAAAAGAAAAGTTGATTATGGAGGAAGTGAAAATTTGGCAAATATAAAATTTGATGTTGAAGTGGTAAAGGTTCTCCCAATGGTAGCTCAAGCAATTATATATAACTACGTGATTGCAATGGAAGGAAATATTCTAGAAAGGATGGACTTGTCAGTGTGCATATCCCTTTCAGCTCCCATCAACAATATCTTCTGTTCCATCAACTAATTCATTCAATGTAGAATGTGTGATCACATATTTCTACAATTTGTCTAGTGTACTCAATTTTGATACAATAATGGACCTGCTCACAGTTTTCAGATCTAGTCTGCTAAATTATGTAATTATCGTGCTCTTACCTATTGCTTCTTCAAAAATGTTAAGATAGATATTTTAAAAATATATGCAAAAATTCAAAAACAAGGGGGAATCAATTATTGAAGGTTGTTACATATTTTATGACAGTAGTGGAAAATTGAAGAGCTTGCGTCTTATGTACACAACAACTGATGTGTACGATGCAGATATAGAAGAAATCGCCATGGATCGGATGGATCAAATTCTCCAAAAAATGGTGACTGCGAGAGAAATTGTCCTACGAGGAAAGACACATCCTTTTCTTTGTGAGAGATCTTATTTGTTTTAGTCTCATATGTTCACTCTATTCACTTCTGATAATTCTTTAGTTATAGTTTTGTACAACGGTAGTGTTATAGTGCATGCTTTGGTTGACTCAGGTCTATTTGCAGTTTCTATTGTTGAATCGCATGATCAAGAAATGTTTTTACATCATTACTATTGTCATTTGAAAAAATTTACGTTGATTAAAATCACTTAAAATAATTCTATTATTTTAATTCATTTTAACTAATACAACAAATATTTATGCAGGTAACTAAATAATATAGGAAGACATCGTCTCTTCCTCTCTACATACAAACAAAGGAGACGATGTCGATCTTAGTATGTCGGAACCAATTCAACTTATTTACCCAGATGTTTTTGACTAGCCATTGAATGAATCTATAAAAGGTGAGTGTAAAATTATTGTTTTATAAATTTATCTCTACAAGATATTTTTTATTGTCATTGTTTACATATTTTTAATAATAACTTCAATTTTTTCAGATTTGATGCCAAATGGGGAGGTTATTGACACGTCAAGCACAAAATTGCAGTTAGAAAATGGTATGATAGCCATATACAATTATAAAGAAAACCATTTATAATACCCTCATAATTGAAGGAACCTATAGCGAAGTAGTTTTATTTGTAATATGTATTACCCTAGTGGTCGCTAACATGCATCTTTTAATTAGATTTATTTTGAATTGAGTAAATTTTTGGTTTATTGGTTAATATTTATTTGCGGATAGTAAAAAAAATTACTTCTATACAATTGCCTATTAGCGGTCGCTAAGCCCATCATATAATTTCTACCCAAACATAGTCCAGGCATTAATAGCTTATCCCTACTGGTTGCTAATATATAACTACATCTATGCAATATTGTATAAAAGCGAGTCATTTCACGCATTTTTTTACATCAACTTAAAATTTATTTTGAATTGATTGTTGTTTTTTTATATAGAACGAGCATCACAAGAACCTGTAAAGGGGGAGTGCGAGGGAATCCATGATGAAGTCTCAATCAATAAGTGTTAACATACTGAAATTTTGATTCTTTGAATTGGTTAATATCAAATTGTAGATAATTGAGAAAAAAATTACTTTTGTGTAGTTGGCCAAGAGGATTATTTAATTATTTTATATTTGGAGGGTTTTCTCTATGAGAAAAACCAATCCTACAAAGAGTTGACAATCAAGTTCAGTGAGGAGACTCTCAACTTGCGAGGTGGGATAAAGGAATTTTTAAAGATACTGACAACAAAATGTGAAGTTGTATTTTGGTCTAGTTATCTCTCTTGCGCCGAAGTTGAAAAGTTGATTAAGGATTTGAAAAAAAAAAATAGCATTTGAATTCAAACCATTTATTATTTTGGGGTAAAGAACATTGTTGTGTAGAAGACAAAATTACAAAAAAAGATCTCCAAAATATTTGGAGTAGAGATGGTATTGTTTTTGGCCTTAGAAACACAATGTGTATTACAATGGGCCCAAAGGGAAACCCTCCAGAAAATTTTATGGTGGGGAAGAAATATAATGAATTTTTTTTTTTCAAAGATAAGTGGTTGATGGCCGATTTCTACATAAAAGTATCCCAAATACTATGTCAGGGTTTGAGTGTTGCGAAGGGCAACCAGAAATTGCAATAAACAGAAAATATATAACTATTAATTTTTTCAAAATGGTTTTAACAATGATATTCATTTGTACAGTCATATGGTCACTCTTTCTTTTATATGTTGAGATTACAAATTGAAAAGTAGGTAGTATTTATACCTTCACTGTGATTGAGATGATATTATAGTTTTATAAGTTGTTTTTGAGTTGTGATTAAATACTTTGATGTCTTGTTTTTAATCACTTTTGGAAGCTTACATTGATTCTCAGTTGTTTTTATAGATCCTATTGGGAAGCCTAAAAAATTACTATTTTTGGGATTTGAAGGTTTGTTATTTGGACTTTCTGGTATTGGCGATAAAATACCTTGTAATATAGTTCCATATTTTAGATCTGTGAATAATGAATACTTTGAATGAGAGTTTAGTGCTTATTTGATAACTACTACATCTAAATATTTTGACACTACCTTATGGTCTTCATTTATGGATTCAACAATGGTGAAATACATGTTCATTAAAAAAATTAGATGGCTACAAGAAACCCACTTCAGGTTCATTTGAGGATGCCAAGACTGTAAGTTCAAAATAAAAACAAGCCAACAGATAGTATACATTTATGGTAATGTCTATGGTGAAAACAATATACTTTTGATCGATGACACAACATTCTTGTCCCACAAGGTCAAAGAAGAAATTACTCTCAAACCCCAAACATATTGGAGATTTGATGGAAACTATAAGACTGATTTGAAAATATATATTGAATTATGTACATGGTTGAAACATGCAGGAGAGCACAAAAACATGTGTAGATTATTGAAAATGTTCAAACACACAATTGGTGTTTGAATTATATACTTTTCTTCTAAATCCAACAATGTATTGTGCCTTTTTATGGAATAAAGTAATTAGCGTTAAGGTTCTTAAAGATTCACAATACATAATCATTTTTTAAGATTATGTTTTGGGAAAGAAAAACATTTTCTCTAACTTGGGTGAAGAGATAATCGTGGATCATGGGCCAATAAAAGAACGAGTTTTCCCAGATCTACATGGTTTAAAAAAAATTCACACATCGATGTTGGCTTCTCTTAAATAAAAAAATAATTTTCCATAGTTATGCATGGTTTAATCTTAAAGACATTTTTAAATTGATAGGAACCTTATTCGCAAGCAATAAATAATCCTAGTGGTCACTAAACCGTATAAAACACAAAAATGTTAGGGGAGAGGGGCCAATAGATGAACATGGTACAATAGTTGACATAACTATTGATCACACAATACCAAATATTTTTCATAGTACTATCTAGTAGTTATTTATATTTGACATAATAATTATGTAGAGTATTCAATCACATCATGACATGTAAGGCCTTTTACCCATGTACAAGTATAAAAAATTCAATGTTTAAGCATTGTCACCCATATTCAAATATTGTTTCTACCTTTGTTGTAGTGTAACTCAAATTTATGATTTTAAATCAATTCAAAATATGGCTTTCCCTCTAATTTAACATTCCAAAGAAAAAATATAAGCTAACACAAATCTGAACTTCATATTAGTGAAAAAATCACAATCTCGTGCGATAAACAATTAATTGGGTGGCCCCTCTGCCTTATTCTTATTGAGTTGCAAATCCATGGAGGCTTCCCTGAAATCCTAAAATGACTTTTTTACTAGATCTTCATATGTTAATCTTAATGACAGTTTGAAAATGATTAAACCTTGTTCCAAAGAAAAAATAAAGCCTAGCAATCACTAGCATGTATAGAACTGAAACAATTTCTATTTATTGTTTTACAGATTGTTATTTTAAATATTTTTTTATGTATTTTTGTGTGGAAGATTGCGTCGTGATCATACAGGAAGATTGCATCATGAAAAAATGAACCATATATCGATGATCCAAGAATGAAAATAAATTTCTCAAAAATATTAGCAAGGTTTGGAATGACATTTTAAAACTATTAAAAACGTTATTCCAAAGCAACAAATAAATCCTAATGGTCAATATCTAGTATTAAACATAAATAGTGATGGCATCCAACAGGGCATGCTAGGGGAGCTTAAAGAGGAGGATAACGAAGACCTAGATTTTCAACATGTTATGTTTATGGAGCCTATTTTCATGTTAGAGTTTGGTACACCTTCCATGTGTTACACTCGGATATTTTTACGGTGGTCCCGCTCGCCGGTGAATGGGTCAAGGGGGTTCGGGGGGCTGAAGCCCCCCCAATGGAAACTCGGGGTTGAATCCCCTGAAAGAAAATTTCAGGGGTGGTTTATTAACCCATGGGTAATGGGTAACTGTTATGGGTTGTTTTTGGACCCATGGTTTTTCGATACCCATTGTTTTGTAAAACCACCTCTTGGGCTACCTATTGATGTACTTATAAATAGATGGACATACAATAGGATTTATATGAGTGTGTTTTGTGAAGGTGAATAGTGTGTGTGAATTCAAGTGTGAATTCGGGAGGGTTTGTTGAGCGCAGCTCCAAACAAGATCTGATTATTGTAATTGTGAAGACTGTTGGCTTGTAATAAAATCTGAGCAAGTGTTCTTGGTGGATGTAGCCCACATTGGGTGAACCATGTTAAATATTGTCTTCATGTTGTGCATTTTTCATTTCTGTAATTCTATTCATACTTCTTATTATTGCGATTCTGAGGAATTATTCCACATTAGATATTATTAATTCCTAACAATTGGTATCAGAGCCTGGTTTGGTTTGCTGAAGTGTTGAATCACAGGGAAAGTTTTTTAGCTTGAGTGGGAGCTATGGTAGATGATGGAAGATCTAGGGTTGATAAATTCAACCGGCAAAATTTTAGTCTTTGGAAGATGTAGATGGAAGATTACCTTTATCAGAAGGATATTTATACTCCGTTTTCTGAGAAGGTGAAAAAACCCTCGAGCATGACAGATGCAGAATGGGATTTGCTGGATAGGAAGGCACTTGGGACAATCTGGCTGTGTCTTGCATCTTCGGTATTATTTAATGTTTCAAAGGAAAAGACTACAAAAAATCTAATGGATGCATTAGGGAAGTTGTATGAAAAACCCTCTGCCTCTAACAAGATATTTTTAATGAAAAAGTTGTTTAATATGAAGATGTCTGAGAATAGTTCAGTAGCAGATCATTTAAATGATTTCAATACGGTTGTGAATATGCTAGCTTCGGTTACAATAGAATTTGATGAAGAAGTTAGGGCTTTATTAATTATGTGCTCTTTACCTAAGAGTTGGAATAGCCTGGTAATGGCGGTAAGAAACTTGGTTCCATCTAACTCGAAGTTGAAGTTTGAGGATGTTGTAGGGGTGATTCTAAGTGAGGAAATGTGAAGAAAAATCTCTGGGGAATCTTCTACTTCAGGGAATGCTTTGACAGTGGAAACTAGAGGGAGACAGAAGAATAGAGGAAACCGTGAAAAATCGAAAGATTGGGCAAGGTCAAAATCCAAGAGCAAGATTGTATGTTGGAATTGTGGAAAGTCTGGGCATGCAAAGAAGGACTGTTGGGAGCTTCAGGATAAGAAGAAACAATAGGAAGAAAACAAGGAGGCAAATGTGGCATCAGGTAATGTATGTCAGGATGCTTTGATTCTTTCTTTGCATAATATTACTGAATCTTGGGTTTTAGATTCAAGGGCTTCTTTTCATGCTACTCCACATAGGCATTATTTTGTTGATTATGTTCAAGGGGATTTTGGGCATGTTTTTCTTGGTGATGATGAGCCTTGCAGTATAGTTGGAAAAGGTTCTGTTTAGGTTAAGATGCAGAATGGGAATACATGGCTATTGAAGGATGTCAGACATGTGCCTACATTAAGGAGAAATTTGATATTGGCGGGGCAATTGGGAAGTGTTGGTTGTAGTGTGATATTTACAATTGACTCTTGGAAGGTTACCAAGGGTGCCCTTGTGGTGGAAAGAGGTAAGAAGGTTGGAACCTTGTATTTAACCACTGATAGTACTAATGATTGTAATCTTGTGGCTTCAGATGTAGATACAACATTATGGCACTATAGGCTCAGTCATATGAGCCATAAGGGCATGGACATCATAAAGAAGAATTTTCCTGGATATACAGAAATAGGTTTGGATTTCTGTGAGAATTGCATATATGGGAAATAGAAGCGAGTAAGGTTTCTCAAGGTTGGACCTACGAAGAAAGAGAGTAAGTTAGAGCTGGTACATTCTGATGTGTGGGGGGTAGCTCAGGTATCATCTCTTGGGGGTTCAAGTTATTATGTTACTTTTATTGATGATGTAACAAGGAAAGTTTGAGGTTTATTCTATTAGAAACAAATCTAATGTATTTGATACTTTTGTTAAATGGAAAGCCTTGGTAGAGAATGAAACAGGTCTTAAGTTAAAATGTCTCAGGTCAGATAATGGAGGGGAGTATTACAACAATGAATTTGATGATTATTGTTCTAAGAATGGAATCCACAGGAAATAGATGGTTCCAAGAACCCTGCAGCAGAATGGGGTGTCAGAAAGGATGAACAGAACAATAATGGAATGTGCTAGGAGCATGAGGATACATGCAGGACTGCCTCTTTATTTTTGGGCAGAAGCGGTGAGCACAGTTGTGTACTTGATAAACAGAGGACCCTCAAGTGCCTTGGATGGAGGCATACCTGAGGAGGCTTGGTATGGTAAGAAATTTGATTAATCATTTCTTAGAGTCTTTGGATGTGAGGTGTTTTTTCATATTGATAAGGATGATAGGACCAAGCTAGAGGCTAAATCAGAAAAATGCACTTTTATTGGTTATGGTGGTGATGACTTTGGATTTAAATGTTGGAGTATTAAGGACAAGAAAATCATTTGGTCTAGGGATGTGGTATTTAATGAGAAATTCATGTATAAGCAACAGTTGCAGGAAAACAGGGAAGAATCCAAGAAAGAATATGCAATGGTAGAGGATCTTCCGGATGGGACAGTGACCCATGAATTAGTTCAGGAACCTACTCAACATGAACTCCAAACTTTACAGTGAGGAGGTCTTCTAGGGTAAAAGAACCTGAATGTTTTTCTCCTGGATCTTTATTATTTATTACTCACTGATAGTGGAGAGCCAGAGAGCTTTGATGAAGCAATGTATATCTAAAATTTACTGCAGGCTCCTTCACAATTAAGAGAGTAGGTTCTTAAGGACTGCATGAATTTGAAAGAATTTCCAAGGTCAATGGGGTGTCTCAAGCATTTAAAAATTCTAAAGTACAGTTGTCTCTACGGTAAATTTTTTTTAATGAGGAGCCTTCCAGAAGAATTTTTCTCTCTCCAGTCACTCCTACAATTACGAAAGTGTGCAAATTTGTCATCGTTGCCGAGATGTTTTGGGGAGTTGACAAACTTGCAGCATCTAAATTTATCAAATTGTTCAAATATTTCATCACTACCGAGCAGTATTGGCAATTTGACAAACTTGCAGCATCTAAATTTATTTGATTTTTCACATCTTTCATCACTACCGAGTAGTATTGGCAATTTGACAAACTTGCAGCATCTAAATCAAGTCTTTGTTCAAATTTTTCATCACTGCCCAACCGTTTCAGAGATTTGACAAACCTTCGGCATCTAGATCTGACATTGTGTCTTCAGTTGAGGATGTTGCCAGTTGAGGTCTTTTAAGTAGATGACACTCCTGCAATATCTTAATTTAGAAGGGTGTAGTAAGCTCAATATCTTAATTTAAATGTTGGAGTATTAAGGAAAAGAAAATCATTCGGTCTAGGGATGTGGTCTTTAATGAGAAAGTCATGTATAAGCAACAGTTGCAGGAAAACATGGAAGAATCCAAGAAAGAATATGCAGTGGTAGAGGATCTTCCAGACTGGACAGTGACCCATGAATCAATTCAGGAACCTACTCAACATGAACCCCAAACTCCTACAGTACGGAGGTCTTCTAGGGTAAAAAAAGAACCTGAATGTTTTTTTCCTTCTCTTTATTATTTATTACTCACTGATAGTGGAGAGCCAGAGAGCTTTGATGAAACAATGCAGGTAGATGCCAGTAAGAAGTGGAAGTAAGCCTTGGATGATGAGCATAAGTCTCTCATGGAGATCTAGACTTGGGATTTGGTGAAGCTACCAGAAGGCAAAAGAGCATTGTAGAACAAGTGGGTGTACAAAGTGAAAGACGAAGGAGGAAAGAAAATATATAAGGCCCAGTTGGTGGTCAAGGGGTTTGCACAGAAACAAGGTATAGATTTTGATGAGATTTTTTCTCCTATAGTAAAAATGACTTCTATCAGAACTGTTCTTGGAATAGTGGCAGCATAAGACTTGCACTTAGAACAACTAGATGTAAAGATTGCATTTCTTCATGGTCATTTGGAGGAGGAGCTATATATGCAGTAGCTAGAAGGATATGAAGTCAAAGGTAAAGAGGAGATGGTGTGAAAACTAAAGAAGAGCTTGTATGGCCTGAAACAAGCTCCACGTCAATGGTATAAGAAGTTTGATAGCTTCATGATGGAGCAAGGATATATTAGATGTCATTTTGACCATTACGTGTATAGAAAGAAATTTGAGGATGGAAGTTATATTATCATGTGTTTGTATGTTGATGACATGTTGGTTGCAGATAAAAACATGTAGGAAATAAAAGTACTCAAGAAACAACTAAGTGAATCCTTTGATATGAAAGATTTGGGGGGCAGCCAAACAAATCCTTGGTATGAGGATAACTTGGGATAGGAAGGAACAGAAGCTGACTTTATCTCAGGAAGAGTACATTAAGAAGGTATTGGATAGGTTTAACATGCATGATGCTAAACTGGTTGGGACTCCTTTGGCAGGCCATTTGAAGTTATTAAAGGAGCAGTGTCCTAAGATAGAGCAGGGAAGAAACTAGATGTCCAAGGTACCTTACTCATCAGCGGTTGACAGTTTGATGTATGCTATGGTGTGCACTAAGCCTGATATTGCCCATGCAGTGGGAGCTATGAGTAGATTTATGAGTGATCCAGGTAAAGAGCATTGGCAAGTAGTAAAGTGGATACTTCAGTATTTGAGAGGGACCATGGGTATTGTTTTGTGTTACAATGGATCAGACACTACTTTGTGTGGATATGTTGACTCAGACATGGCTGGAGATTTGGACAGTAGAAGGAGCACAATAGGTTATGTATTTACTGTAGGTGATACAACAGTGAGTTGGATTTCACGGTTACAAAAGGTTATGGCTTTGTTAACCACAGAGGATGAGTATGTTGCTGCTACAGAAGCTAGCAAGGAGATGATTTGGGGCATAAGTAGGAAGTTGGAAAGCTATATA
Organism: Taxus chinensis; assembly: GCA_019776745.2. Taxonomy (NCBI): domain Eukaryota; kingdom Viridiplantae; phylum Streptophyta; class Pinopsida; order Cupressales; family Taxaceae; genus Taxus; species Taxus chinensis. The sequence continues at coordinate 853,851,775 of CM034146.1, forward strand.
GTGATAGTCAGAGTGCTATTCACTTAGCTAAGAACTCTGCTTTCCATTCTAGGACAAAGCATATACAATTGAGATATCACTTCATCAGGGCAGCTTTGGATGAAGATAAGTTGAAGTTGGAGAAGATTCATACCATTCAGAATCCTGCAGACATAATGACCAAGGTGGTCACAAGGGATAAAATAAAGCTGTGTTCAGCTTTGGTTGGCCTTCGCATATGACAGTGAAGGGTCGAGAATTTTGCTCAGTGGAAATCAGTCTCCAAGTGGGAGATTGTTATATTTGTGGAGCCTGTTTTCATGTTAGAGTTTGGTACACCTTCCATGTGTTACACTCAGATATATTTTATGGCGGTCTCGCTTGCCGGTGAGTGGGTTAAGGGGGGTTTGGGGGCGAAGCCCCCGAAGGAAATTTTCATGGGTGGTTTATCAACCCATGGGTAATGGGTAACCGTTATGGGTTGTTTTTGGGCCCATAGCTTTTTCGGTACCCATTGTTTTGTAAAACCACCTCTTCAGCTACCTATTGATGTACTTATAAATATATGAACATACAATAGGATTGTAGAGTGTGTTTTGTGAAGGTGAATAGTGTGTGTGAATTCAAGTGTGAATTCGGGAGGGTTTGTTGAGCGCAACTCCAAATAAGATATGATTATTGTAATTGTGAAGACTGTTGGCTTGTAATAAAATTTGAGCAAGTGTTCATGGTGGATGTAGCCCACATTGGGTGAACCACGTTAAATATTGTCTTTGTGTTGTGCATATTTCATTTATGTAATTCTATTCATACTCTTATTATTGCGATTCTAAGGAATTATTCCACATTAGATATTATTAATTCCTAACATAGCAGCCACTGTTGAATATCATTGGGCCAAATGAAAATAGTGTGAAGAATATCATGGAATACAAGTTCAATGAGCACAGTCAGAAGGTGGTTCACACCACTATGACGTGCATCCACAAAGTGGCCAAAGCACACCTTAACAAGCGCGATATTTAGCACTGCAAGTGGTGCAAGTTTGGTGTTTCTTCCAACTAAGAACCCTTAACAAACTTTACATGCATCTCCTTTGAATAAATATTATTACAACGCCCCCTCCTGGCGAGATCCAAGGTTGATGATTCAAAATCTGGTGGAGATGCACTATTCATCTCGATTGGCTCTAAGGGTGGTTGTGCTTATGATTTTCTATATCTATCGTAAGAAAGGCGATCGCTAGACATCAAAATGGATGTACAAGGATCTTACCCCCACTGGTGCCATAGACACCTTAACAATGGATAAGGCCCCCGAGGGCCAAACCGCATGTGGAAGTAACACTGGCGGTATTGTCACTTATTCCACTATTGGGTGATCAACCTTCATCCCTCTCTAGTCTTAGGGGTTTCTTGGAGTGCTTCAGTGACACCATACGCTACAAAAATGATGAAAATTCTGATCGATTTACCAATCTGTTCGAGGACACGATGGATGCTAATCTACACAAGCTTTTTCAAGCTATCTGGACACATCACGCATGTCTACATGGTCATGGATAAAAATAAGGGGGTTAGTAGGGTGGTTTGGTTTTATTAATTTCATCAACAAAGAGGACACACATAGAGCTATCAATAAGATCAATGGTTATGGTAATGATAATCATATTCTCAGAGATAAATGGGCCACTCCTGTAGTATTTTTCTAAATGATTTGTTGCTACACCCTTAACCTGTTACTTGTATTAGGTTATGAGTAGCCAGCTTGTGGCTTACCATATCATTTTATTATATCATTTATACTTTCTCATGCTTAGTAGGTCAGACCTTGGTGATGGCCATAGCATAGGAATAGTATATATAGGGGGATTGTAGGTAGTAGATGAATCATCATTGGAACATTTGAGTCTATTTTATGGTTTGGAGGTTGCCCCCTCGAAATGGAAAAGCTATTCTAATTGCATATTGAGATCATTATTCTGAAATATTATGTTATTTTGTGTTCTATTGCTGCTCATAATCTAAATTATATAAGTAATTTCATTAGGTATCAGAGCTGTGATTTGGGCCAAAATTAGGGCAAAAACCCTAATTTTTTGTTTTTACCATATATTGTGAACCAAAGAGAATTGGTGGGAGATATTTTTACCAGTGTTGTGAAACATTTCAAGTAAGGTTCCCTAAAAATTTTAGACTTTTTAATTTATTTTGCAAAATTTATTACAAATTTAGGGTTTTTCATAAAATCTCTCCCAGGGTTCAAATTGTGGAATTTTCTCAAGTTCTTTACATTTTTGGAAAGCTCTCAAAACAATAGTATTAGTATCTTCTCTTTGTGTTTTCCTGTTCAGACAAATTTGTATCAAAACCCTAAACCCTAAGGTTTGACATCATGGCGGTGCCTTCCACAAAAGTGAAAAAGAATCCAGTTACTCTGGGTAAAACTTCAGATAAAGATGGGGTAGTGATTGAAGAGATGGAGTTAGAAGTGGTAAATACATATTCTTTAGCACAGGGGTTTACCTTAGTTGATCATAAGGTGAGCCAACTTGAGTATGAGCTGTAAAATGTACAATCTCAGATGGTCTCTAAAGGAGACAGACCACATCAATTAGTGGTTGGATGATATCATGCAACATGTAAAGGGTAAATAGTATGGCCCAAATCCTCCCCATATCAGCCAACGAGGATCTTCAGTTCAACATCATGGAAAAAATAACCATGTTGGATCACTTTTTCAGCCCAATTTGAATCCAACTTATTCACAACCATGGAGCATGATGTCAAAAGTCGATATGTGCAAATTTGATGGTAAGGATCCCCTGAATTGGATAAATCAAATGGATAACTTTTCTGAATTACATCAACCACCATTACGGAGAAAAGGTGACATTGGCATCCCTGTATCTTGAACCAGACCAATTCATTTGGTATCGATGGTTATGTGCTCAGAGGTAGAAGAATGGTTTTAGTGTCACTTGGACAGTTTTTACGGAGGAGTTGCAATTGCACTATAGTTCCAGTGTTTCAGAGAACTACTTTATTCAATTAGCAAATTTACAGAAAACAAGATCAGCGAAATATTATGTGCATCAATTCTAGAACCTATCCTTAAGGGTGGAGAATATTCCAAAAGAGAATCTGAATGACCTATTTCTTGGGGGTCTTAAGGACCACATCAACATGAGGTACATATGTTTAATCCACTCAAGCTTTCTGATTCTATTATCATGGCATGTCGAGCAGAGGAAAAATTTCTTTGTAGTAGGAGGCCACCTTTCATTAACACCAGAGACCGTAGTATATCTTCCCCTTCATTTGCTAGGCCAATTAGACTGACTCCTTACCAAATGGAAGAAAAGAGAGAAAAAGGATTATTTTTGGACCGGGACACAAATGTTCTGAGAATAATTTGTTTTATATTGACAGAGGTAATGAGGATCATGAGGAATCTGAAATTATAGGAGAGGCTAAGGAACCCAGTAGAAGATGAAGTAGAGAATCACCAACCTAAAATTTCTTGCCATGCATTTTCAGGTATTAGTGCTCCTCAAACACTCAAGGTTATTGGATACCTCAAAAAATAGAAGGTGACGGTGTTGATTGACTCGAGGAGTACTCATGACTTCATAAATAGTAAGTTAGTTTCCCACCTCAATTTTTTTTATTTACTCAGCTCTAGAAATGCAAGTTATGATTGTGGATGGTGGGACAGTCAAGTGCATAGGAAATTTCCATAGTATAAATATTTCTATGGGAGACTACTAGTTAGACTCACCTATGTTTGCTATTTCTATGGGAGGAGTAGATATTGTTCTGGGTGTCCAATGGATCACAACCTTAGGTACTATAAAGATGAATTTCCAAGAATTGGTCATGTAATTTCATTCAAATGGAAGGACAATACAATTGAATGGGATGGTAGCTAAGTCTCCACATATTATTAGCTCTCATCAGATGTAGAAGGTTCTCAGAAAAGGAGTAGATGGATTTATAGAAAATTTATTTTCCATAGAAGTACAAAATATAGAGTCTTCAATGCCACCTGATCTTCAGAAGATTGTTGATGCTCACTCATCTATTTTTGATGCAATCACAAAGGGACTACCACCAGTTAGGGATCATGATCATGCCATTGATTTGATTTCATGGAGCCAAACACCTAACATCAGACCATACAGATACCCATATTCCCAGAAAAGTGAGATCGAGAAAATGGTTCAGGAAATGTTGAAGGCAGGTATCATCAGGCATAGCTAGAGTGCATATTCTTCACCAGTGGTCATGGTACGTAAGAAGGATGAAACATGGAGGATGTGTCAAGATTACCGAGAACTCAACAAGTACACCATCAAAGATAAGTTTCTTATTCCAGTAATTGATGATTTACTTAATGAATTGTATGGTGCTATTTATTTCACAAAATTATATCTTCATTCGGGGTACCATCAAATTAGAATAAGAGAGGAAGATGTTTATAAAATGGCTTTTAGGAATCATGAGGGCCATTATGAGTTTTTGGTAATGCCTTTTGGTCTTACAAATTCTCCCTCAACCTTTCAAAGCTTGATGAAAGTTGTTTTTAGGCAATTTTAAGGAAATTTGTATTAGTTTTCTTTGATGACATATTGATTTATAGTAAGACATGGGAAGAACACTTACAACATGTAAATAAAGTGTTAGAAAGTTTTGGAGACACATACTCTCTATGCAAAGCCATCCAAATGTATTTTGGTGTACAAGAGGTAGAGTACTTGGGTCACATTGTATCCCATGAAGGTGTCAAAGTTTATCCTTAGAAGATCAAAGCTATGGTGGAATGACCAAGGCCCAGAACTCTAAAAAATATTCGTGTTTCCTAGGACTAACAGGTTACTACAGAAGATTGGTGCGGGGATATGGTATAATAGCAACCCCACTCATTACATTGTTAAAGAAGGATGCCTTCCATTAGATAGACGTAGCCACTAAATTCTTTGAGCAACTAAAGGAAGCCATGTGCAGCACCCCAGTTTCGGCTACTCCCAACTTCTCAAAAACCTTCATTATTGAATGTGATGCTTCAGGATCAGGATTGGGAGCAGTTCTAATGCAGTAAGCAAGACCAATTTCATTTGAGAGTCACCAATTCAAAGGAAAATATCTTCTCAAACATGTCTATGAGAAAGAAATGATGGATATTCTTCATGCGGTCAAGCAATGGAGGCCCTATCTCATGGGTAGACACTTCAAGGTAAAAATTTATCATGATAGTCTCAAATACTTTTTGGAGCAAAGGTTATCATTTGAGGAACAACAAAAGTGGGAAACAAAAATTTTGGGTTATGATTTTGAAATCATATACAAAAAGGGTAAATAAAATGTAGTAGTTGATGCGTTGTCTAGAAGGGATACATTCACAGATGCCTTACTATGTGGAATGTCAATGTTGATGGCTGATTGGGTGGATGAAGCCAAATTGCAATGGGATCAAGAAAAGGATACACAATCTCTAATACAAAATATCAAACAAGTCTCTATAACATCTAAAAAAATGAGTGGAAAGGTAATGTGCTATGGTAAAAGGACATGTTATACTTGAGTAAAGATTCTGAGTTGAAGCATAAGATTCTTGCAAGAGCTACATGCCTCACCTATTGGAGGACACTCTAGGTTTTTGAAGACATATCATACAATAAAAAGAGAATTATTTTGGGAAGGAATCAAGGGGGATGTACAAAAATTTGTATCAGAGTGTTTAGTGTGCCAACAGAACAAAGGGGAAACAATTAAGACACCAGGTCTGTTGCAACCCTTACCAATTCCTAGCCAGAGATGGGAGGAGGTCTCCATGGATTTCATCACCGGATTTCCTTGTTCAGAGGGTAAGAAAGTTATTTTGGTGATTGTGGATAGGCTCACAAAATATGCCCTTTTGTGCCCTATCACATCCATTTGCAGCTAGTACAGTCACAACTAAATTTTTGGAGACATTTCAAAGGCTACATGGAACCCCAAAGATAATTGTAAGTGACCTTGATCCTATTTTCACAAGTAATTTTTGGACGGAATTATTTTCATGTTTAGGTACTCAGCTAGCTCATAGTTCATCTTATCATCCTCAAACTTATGGAAAATGGAAGTGGTCAACAAATACTTAGAGGGGTATCTACATTTTTTTGTATCAGATAAGCAGGAAAGGTGGAATAAATGACTACCACTTGCAGAATGGTGGTATAACACATCTTTTCATACCTCTTCTCAAATGACCCCATTTTTAGAATTATATGGTTATCATCCACATTCTATCACTTCTTCCTTGAGGGTGAAAACTAAGGTTAGAGATGTTGAGGAACACATTCAACATCAAAAACAGGTTTTGGCTAGTTTGAAGGAGAATTTAGCATTGACACAAAACAGTATGAAACAACAAGCAGATCAACACCGTAGTGAAAGACATTTTGAAATTGTTGACTGGGTTTTTTTATGTCTCCATCCTTATAAGAAGATGTCCCTAAAGCAACAGAAAAATGACAAAAAACTTTCTCCTAAATATTATGGCCCTTATCAGGTTCTACAGAAAATTCGCAATGTTGCTTATAAACTAGAGTTTCCTCCATCTTCACGCATACACCCACTATTCCATGTTTCCTACCAGAATAAGGTTATTGGATAGAAATTTTAAGCCCATAGACAGAGTTACCAGAACTTGATGAGGAAGGAAGAATCATTTTGGAGCCAGACAAGATTATGCAAACACGTACTAAGAGGCTGAGAACTAGAGACATTAAGGAATATTTGATCAAGTGGAAGAATTTGAGTATAGAAGATGCAACCAGGGAGGATGAAGGTTTTCTTTAGAAACATCCAGGATTATTCAACGTTGAGGACAACATTGGTTTGAAGGGGAAGGGCATGCTACACCCTTAACCTATTGCTTGTATTAGGATATGAGTAGCCGACTTGTGGCTTACCATATCATTTATACTTTCTCATGCTTAGTAGGTCGGCCTTGGTGATGGCCATAGCATAGGAATAGTATATATAGGGGATTGTAGGTAGTAGATGAATCATCATTGCAGCATTTGAGTCTATTTTATGGTTTGGAGGTTTCCCCCTCGAAGTGGAAAAGCTATTCTAATTACATATTGAGATCATTATTCTGAAATATTGTGTTATTTGGTGTTCTATTACTGCTCATAATCTGAATTATACAAGTAATTTCATTACATTTGTATTCTACTTTTTTTACCACTTAAGACAATGCAATATGTTGAAGTTTTGTATTGTTTTATGTCTTCCACCAACTCTAATGTAAATGATGATACAAAGGATTTGACTTGGTTTCTTTGTTCTTCTAAGAAACATGTTCTCCTAAGATAGTGTCTTGTTGACATGTGTGGAGAGATTGACTCCACAAACTTTTCCATCATCATCCCAGCCTATGCCGAAATGGGAGCTTTAAAGCAAGACATGGACATCCATAAAATTATAATGGAAAGATGATTTTTGTTAAGATGTAGTTGCAAGTGTCGTGGTAGACATGTATGTAAAATTTGGAAGCATACACAAGGCATGTGAATTGTATGATAAAATGTCTCAATGAGATGTGATCTCATGGACTTAAATGATTATAGGATATGCATAAAATTTGTTTATTGACAATGCCTTCAAAAATTCTAGGTGAATGCATTTGGAAAGTGCAAACCCAACATCTACCACCTTTGTCAGCATACTCCCTTTCTATACCAATATGGGAGCCTTAGCAAAAGGTATGAACATCCATCAAAGTGTAATGGAAAATGGATTTTTGTTTGCAAAATGTCTCAAAGATACGTGGTCTCATGGAATGCCATGATTGTAGGATATGCACAAAATATCTTTGAAAATGATGCTCTCAGACTGTGAGGTAATAAAGCACTCTAGAATGTACCCTAACCATTTAAGCTTCATTTATGTATGATTTGCATATTTTGTCTCATTTACATTTATTGGAGAGCTAATATGTTAAATCACTTAGTTGTTCTTTCAATATACTTTGACGTCAACACTTCACATTCAATACATTCTTGAGAGTGAGTGTTATAAAACTTACATATCTCACTTGCATTTGGAATCGATTATTACACAACTAAATATTATTTAACATCCCTTCTGATGTACTTTACAACATTTTTTTGGCTTTAATAGAAAATCATAATTTTCAATCACGCTCCTTATTAATATCAACTACAAAAGTAATAAATATCCCTCCTTATTAACATCAACTAAAAAAGTAATAACTATTCCTCTAAATCAAATAACATATACCGTTCAAAGTTCAAATTGCATTGTACACATATGATTGCTAGTAGTAATTTACTATTTAAATTCACTTAAATCTAAATAAAATATGAAGAGTCAATGGGACTGTGACCCTAAATTGTTCAATATTTGTGGTAGAGAGAATATGGAGCCCTCAGTCCCCTCAAACCTTAATAAAATATTAACTCTAAAACTTGACAAGAATTTTACGCAAGCATAAGTATTCTTATTTTTATTCGTAGGGTTTTACTGCGATAACCAACGATTGGATTGATTAATGAGAATGAGACAAGTGTTACATATTGCACCCTTTATAGGAAATAAGTTATACATTTTAAAACATAATGTTAATGAAATTTTAAAACTATTATAAATGTTATTCCAAGGCAAACAAATAGATCCTAGTGGATGCTAGAAAGTATAAAACATAAACATTGATGACATCCAACAGAGTGTGATGGGGGAGCTTAAAGAGGAGGATAACGAAGACCTAGATTTTCATTGGCCACCACTGAATATCATTGGGTGAGAAAAAAATGGTGTGAATAAGATCATGGAATACAAATTCAACGAACACGGCCATAAGGTGGTTGACACCACAACGATGTGTATCCACAAAGTAGCCAAAGCACACCTTAACAAGCGTAATCTCTAGAGCTGCGAGTGGTGCAAGCTGGGTAATGTTTCCAACCAAGAACCCTCAGAAAAGCTTTACATGCATCTCCTTAGAATAAATCTTGTTGTAGCACCCTCAGCCACTAGGATCCAAGGCCAATGATTCAAAATATTGTGGAGATGCGTTGTCCCTCCTAGCTGGCTATAAGGGTAGTGTGGTAGATTTAATTGATAACACATTTTTGTATAATGTGTGTGATTGTCTCTTAGTAATGTGATTTTTTATAATGTGTGTTTATCAATCAAGAGTAGCCTTTATTCATAATCTAGCCTTTGTTTTTGGTGTTCCTCAGACTCCCTTATAGTTGTTGCTTTGTTGTTTTTCTAGGCTTGGTCTAGTGTGCTTGTGGCTTTAGGGGTTTCTCTCATACCACACACTTATTTTTTTGAGAGAATCTTGAATCATGTTGTAATTAATATAATATAAGATCCTTTTCATCAAATAATCTATACAATGCATGGGAAAAAGTTGATGACGCCATCCATTTTTTAGTGTGTCGAACTTCCTCACACAAGTCATGGGACTATTTAATTGTTGGGTTGTGCTTTCTCCTGTCCTCACTCATTTTCTAACATTTCTATATGTTTTTTTCCCCCTTCCCTCTCATGGTATCTACCTAGGTTCCATTCATACTCTTGCACAACAACAAGAGGGAAATGATTTTCATCTCTATTGTGTCTCACAGTCATCTTCACAATGTGTTCCACATAGAATCTGACAATGTTATGACTATGATTATGAACTTCTTAGGTGTGGATTATCTCTAGAGCACTAGGAGATCTCATGTAAACTACAATATTGCAATCATCTTCATGTTCAATTTCCTGGTGCTATGTGCAGATAAAATAGTGGTCATGGCAGTCACGTCCCATTTTATTGACCTAGATCATCATGTGGGTTTGGTTGAAGCTCTGTCATAAGTATGCATTCCTTGTCTCTTTGCAAAGTTGAATTGTTGTCCGTCACCTTTTTGGGTTAAAAATAGGATTTTTGATTCCCTGGAATTTAAAATTTGGGTCCTACTTCAATTATCCAACACTATTTAAAGCATTTTTTGATCAAATGGGTCATCTATCTCCAGCATGTTATCCCTGGACCTGGTCACGCTCACAAAACCAACCCTGCCCCTTCCTGATCACGTGGTGTACTTGAATTTTATTATTGGCACATCCTTTTCCTTTCTCAAGATGATTGTAATTATTGGTTAGGTGGAACCCTAGGGTTTCTCTACCATTCCCATTTTATTTTTTTTTATTCACAGCTCTATGTTTTTTGCAAGCTTGATTATTCATGTTGTATATTTGAATCGTTAACTTTCGTACTCATATTTAGTTTTTGTATGTAGCCTTTCATTAATCAAAATGTGGGATACTTGTAGGGTGGGTACCCATCAACCCTTCGGTTGATAGCTCCGGTCAAAAGTGTTTAACTATCTAAAAAATAAAATTATGTAATTTTTCCCTAAATTTGTTTAACAATAAGTTTCTGTATAATGTGCCTGGCTATCTTAATAATGTTTATATGTATAATATGTGTGATTATATTTAGGAAAATTATAATACAGTAAACGATAATAGATATCTTAATATATATAAAAAAGTGAACATAACATTTTTATATTTGGTGAATTCTTATTTTATTAATGTTAATTTACCTCGATAAGCTACACTGGCATTACCTAGTGAGCGTTACGTATTAACTCTCTTACTTTGATTTTTTAAGGTCATATCATCCTCTTGACTTCAAACTGTCTGCTAAAAAAATTCACATCAGTTTAAGGTGTATAAAGAGTTTAAAAATTGGCAAGCACTTCAACAATTAGTGTGTTCATAGATATCATGAAAACAATTTTAATTTGCAATGAATTATTCTGTGAATTTGGAATTCCATCATGACTAGTTGTATTAAAACAAAATTTTAATTCTTCTTAAAATGATTTACCATAATCCTACCTTTAGAAAAGGATTTTTAATTTATTTCATATCTATATTTAATTACAAAAATATATCCTCCTGACGAGGAGGGTAGGAGAATTTTAATTTTCATTTAAAGTGTTTAGTGTGTGAGGAAAATGTCCACATTGATTTCATGTCCCTTCTTTTAGGGTTAGAAAGAATGGCGGAAGCTAACACGGGGGATTAGTGATGAATGACATCTCACATTTATTACTATTAAGGGGATGTTAATGTTCTCGTAATCCAGGTTTATCCCTCTATTGGAATCCAAGTATAGGGGATGTTAATGTTCTTGTAATGTGAGAGGCATTGGGGTTTATAACTATTAAGGGGAGGTTAATTTTCATGTAATGATAATGCCACCAGGGTTTATAACTATTAAGGGGATGTTAATTTGCATTTACTCCTCTTTACGAATCTAGGATTTATGTTGCTACTTGTTGTATTGGTATTACAATTGTGTGGTAGGGTCTATGTAGCATTGAACAGTGAGTTTTTCTTCATGATAGTCTAGATGTTAATAGGAATATGGGGGAAGATTTGGTTCACACTGAGCCTTGAGATATCAATGATGTTAAATCTAAGGCTATGGAGGTGTTCAACCAAATGGGATTTTCCCATTTCTTAAATATTTTTTAGGGGTACAATGAGCAGCTCAGTAAGGATTTTGGGATTAGCATGACAGTTGGCTAGGAAATGGATGAGGGTCAATGTGGTCCTACGGGGAGTAAATATTGAATTATCTATCATCACGAGGGCTTATTTCATGGGCATTCCCATGAAATGATGTGAAGTCTACAATCCCAAAAATGATTCCACGGATGAAATGAAGTTATTTCTGTGAGGTAAGGAAAAACTCACCCCTCATTTTGCAAGATTTCTTAGGAATTCCTTACCTCCCCCATTCAACAAAGTGGCCCTTAACCTAATCTAGTTTTTCACTCTTAAGGGACACCACAAAATTATCTATGATTACCATCTTCCCCTACTCAATTTCCTTAGACATGGGCATATTTTTAGTTTTCCATATTATATACTTCATTATATATGTGCTACCTTGGACCACTAAAAAAAAGGAAAAATCAATATTCCCCTCCATTAGAGTTTTATTATGGCCATTGTGAAGAGATCAATCTTAGATATGGATAAAATGGTTAATGGGGATAGTGTCCAGTCAAAATCCCTTGAATATTATGTTGTGGAAGATGAAACTAACTATGAGAATAAGGAGTTTAGCGAATACCCTGAGTCAAATGTGGTTAAATTTGAAGTAGTGAAGGGGATGATCCAAATGTGGTTGCAATCACTCCTGAATTATAGGAGGGTGTTTTGCTATTTGCTTGGCTATTTATTAGCCATGTATTGTGTGTATGTAAATGAAGATGAATATATTATTTTATTATTTTATTATGATCCAAATCTATCATTTGGTAACAGAGCAGTGTTGATCTTGGAGAGAATACGGTGGAGAAGTCGCAGTCTGGAATGTTGCAGCAATTTTAGAAGTTGGAACAGTCGCTGGAGCATGTGCAGTCGCTAGAGACAAATTTTAGATGTTTAAACATATGAGTGCCACGTTTTTTTATCTGAGCAATCACGTTTTTTCTGAGCAGTCGTATTTTTTTCTAAGGACACCGGTTTGAGATAGGTTAATTTCATCATACAAAACAAAACATAGGTTAATCTTTCACGCAGCCAACAGAATATATGCAGTGTCCAGGCAGAAGGATGAGACGAATTGAGAAAAGTATCTAATTTTTCAACGTAGACAGTAGTTTCAGTTTTGTGCGCAGCCTGTCCACGTGGTATTTCCTTGGCATTCAATAGATTAGTTTCAGATATGTATGCAACATTGAATATTGGTCATTACATATCATTTGAATAGTGAATGGATCTTAGACCCACACCTACATGGATGTTAGAGTATATTTGGTCAAGAGTCTCTCCGTAATTATATTCAAAAAAAGTAATCTTTAATTATTTTTTTAATTATCATTTGTTTTGCACTCTTTAATTACATTTATCTATTGAGTCCTTGTAATCTGTACTTTTTCATTGTGTGTTTGTAAGAGAGTGCATTTTCAGTTGAAACCGACACTCATTAAATTGTGGGAAAAGTTTTTTTTTTACTCGTTGAGAAGTTCGAAGGACGTGATTTTCACACTTGGCGAATCCAAATGCAGCTGACTTTGATTGAAAAAGATTTGTGGGATGTGGTCAAACCAAATGTGACAACACCAACAAATCCAATAGATCTCGCGAAGTGGAATATCAAGGATCAAAAGGCCTTGGGAACTATTGGTCTCGGGTTTGTCTAAAGCGTACCTGCACCCACGTAGAATTCACAAAGTCTGCAAAGGAAATCTGGGAGACATTAAATAAACTGTTCGGATCTGAAGCAGAAAGTGCAAAGACAACACTAAAGCAAAAATTATACAGGTTAAAGATGGATGAAAGTATAAAATTGGCAGAACACATCAGCAAGTTCTGCTCTCTTCTCAATCAGCTTGCAGGTATTAATGAGAATGTAAAAGATGATGATGCCAAAGCAATTCTTTTGAATAGTTTGCCTAAAAAAATGTCTCATATGGTTTTTACTTTGAGCAAGATTAAAATTGGTTTAGAAGGAGTAGTTTCTACTCTTCTTGATCAAAATGAACCTTCAGAACCAGAAGAAGAGGTCTTATATGTACACAATAAAGCTAGTACATCATCAAAGAAGGGTAAGTACAATTCAAAGAACATTCCTACAAAGGGAAAAATCAAATGTTACTATTGTAAAGAAGTGAGGCATGTCATTTTAAATTGTAAAAAGAGGGCACAAGATCTACTGGATGATAAGATTGATCAAAAGGCTTATATTGTTGAAGAAGAAACTGACTGGGAAGATTATGCAACTGATGAAGAACTTTCTTGCCCTAGCAATGAAGATTATCTCTTCTAAAAATAACCAAATTGGAGGTAGGAGTAAATGGAGGATGGAGGCTACTCAACACCTCTCGTCAGTCGCCAACGACGAGGTCGTATTTTGTGGTGGTGACATATTTATTTCCAGTTGTGTGTTTATTTTATCTAGTGTGTAGAATAAAGAGAAACAGTTTGTGTATGTTTGCTTGGTACATGAAAGTATTCCTATGTGTTCTCATGAAGTGTTGTGATGTAGCGTGGAAGGTTTCAGTCAGTGAAACAGTTGTATAGGAGGGTAGTTGGTGTCTAGAGGAGAGAAGCAGTATGCAGACCTAAAAATATGCATAGGCATATGATTCTGGTTTCAACTACACTTCACCCCATGTTCACACTAAGGGGGTGTATGTTGGGAATATTATAGTGTAAACATTATGAGTTGTTGAGATACTATTACCTGGAATTATATGTGAAGTTGTTGTAAACAACTTCACGTATTTAGCTTATTGTTTGCAACCACTCCTGAATTATAGGAGGGTGTTTTGCTATTTGCTTGGCTATTTATTAGCCATGTATTGTGTGTATGTAAATGAAGACGAATATATTATTTTATTATTTTATTATGATCCAAATCTGTCATCCAAGACCTAAAACAAGACGACATGAAGGTGGTGGCTATTAAGAAAGCTGAAAAAGGGGAACCAAGTCAATAAAGGAGGTAGGTTTCAGTTGACTACCCAGGAAAAAACCCAAATGGAAGTGCTTGGAAAAGATGATGTGGAAGAGGGATTTGATCTTTCTAAATTGGTTACAGACCTTGAAAACATGACATGTGACACTCGGCTTACTAAAAGCACTATCCACTTTATCCTCAATGGCTGGCATGTAATGAAGATGAAAGTTGAGGATGTGGCTCAAGTCATAAAGGGTGGTAATATGGAGGTTCTGCAAACAAAGTGTAATAATATAAACTATGATGTAGATCAGCTTAAGGCTATGCTTTATAACTTCACTAAGTGGAATATTCTCATTATCAAGTGCACTTTATAGCACCTTCAAACTCTCAGAAAACTTGCTAATGCCTACAGAAAATGTGAAGAGTAGGGGCATTGAAGAAGAGGAAAAATGGAACTATTTGAAGCTGATGTAACCACTCTGGGCACTAACATTGAATGGCTAAGGAATGGGCCATTCTAGTGGCCAACTTGGAGAAAATTAAAAAGTAGTGGTTGATGTTAGATTTTTATTTAGTGTTGTTAGTTTTGTGTTTTTATTGTTGTTAGTTTACTGTCTTGGTTGTTAGTTTTGATTCTTTTTGGATCAGACTATATTTTTTTACGGGTTTGGTATTAAATATTTTCTCTATTTAGGAGCTTCTTTATGTACATGACAGGGTCCCCTCAACCCTCTTTTAGCTAATGTCAAAAACAAAAATGACTCTCTCAGTGAAATGGTCCACTCTAAGGAAATTTTGTTTTTTAAACTGAAGCAAGGCAAACTTAAAAGCATACATCTTTCCTTCTTTCGATGGAGTCTTTTACTTATTTCCACTTAACATAAAGAGTTTATCTCACATTTAGTTTAACATTTCTTATAATGAAGACTAAACTTTCTTTGGATCTTACATGCTTCTTATCAAATCATGTGAAAGCAACAAGTACTGTAAAGTCAATTATTATTTTATTTTCTCTCTATGGTGAGCAATACAGGTTTTAGATATATGATTATTGAAGGATTGTGACATGAAAGGATATTTACCTATTCTATGAGTTATATTATGGTTCCCCCAACAATAATGATGCCATAATGTAACACCCTGAACTATTGTTACTTCCTCCTGAGCATTCAAGTGTTGATATATGATTTCTTCTGTAAAAGGATGTGTTCCTTTGATTGTGAAGTCATGCTTGATATGGATTGTATCTTCTTTGCTCTTGAAGATCTTTGACTGAGTCAGGATATGCTTGGACTCTTTTATTTCTTTCATTTTTAGCACCTGAGTTCAATCTGATTTCGGGATGAATTGTGGATTTACCCATCTTTATGACTCAGCCTTGGATCAGTGGCATTGATCCAAGAGATGTTTTAAGTTTATTCTGGATGAACAAAAATTATAGACCTTACGAAGGTTGCAAGGTCTGAATGTGTTGAATGAGCAATTCAGAGTTAACTCAGGTTGATCGTGTTAAATGAATTGGTTCCCGATATCGTAATATCAGGAAGGTCTAGACCTTGAGCCAGGTAATAAATTCTGGTATATACTGCTAGCTTATTATCAATGCTGGATAGAATCCATTTCAGGAATATTATACTCTGTTGGTTCTTATACTGAACGATTCTATTTGTTAGACCTAGAATGGATTCGTTAAGGTTAATAACCTTAACCTAAACTATAACCTATGGGTTGAATTAGTGCTAATCTAACCTAGCCCTAAACTATAGGTTTAATGCTCCTAAGGTTAGCGACCTAGCACTATGGAAGTAAGACTAAAGTATCACCTTAAGATCGAACCTATGTTTCTAACCTAACTAATGATAGTGGATGAAGGGGGACCTATGAAGGGGTGCGAGCCATGGGCGGGGGTTTCCATGGCATTAAATGAGAAGGATAAGCATGAAGGACAAGGGATATGGCGGAGATTTCAAATGGCTATCGAGACCGACGTGGCAGAGTCGCCAAATCTGGAAATGGTCTTTGGTTTGCATTTGTCCATCGCCAACTATGGCGGTCGGTGGCAATGGAGATTGGGCGGGAATCTTGGAGTTAATGTCATTGATGAACTCGGTTCCCGAGCACGGATTGCTCGGGAAGGCATGCAAAATGGAAAACTAGTTGGTTGTTTGGTTTTCCATACGCTCCGGTTTTCTCTCTGTTTGATCACTGGTTCTTCGAACCAGTCTACTTGGTGTTGCATGGCAACTATGAGAATAACTAGCTCTTTTCTCTATCGAGGAAAGTTTATAAGGCATGAGGGTAACAAATTATTGTTGCTGAATCTAACGTGGAAGAAGAGGAGAAGGCTCGAGCTCATTCAGAGGTCTTCTTCAGATTTTTAAAGCGACATTACCAGGCATGATAGGCCCTGACTTTTAAAAATCTTGCTTTACTTCAAATGCTTTCATTAAAACAACTCTGTTCAGGTGATTTCAGTTCAGTTGGTTTGAAGCAATGTTTTGGTTCTTCTTTTCCTGTGGAATTATGAATCTCGGGTTTTTTGAAGACCTTGATGGAATGGTTACTGTATTTATTCTTCCTTTTGGATTCATTTGGATTAAAGACCGGCTGTGCTCTTATTGTTGATTGAACCCTGTTTATTCTTGCTGTGAATACTTGAAGTTCTTCTGTTGGGAATGCTTGCTGTGATTATTCTACTTGATTGTGACTATTGTAGAAGTCCTCACTGTGTTTGCAATTTTTGGGATAAAATCCGTCGAAAGTTTGCAAGGAATATCTGTGAAAATGACTCAGTGAGAGTCCTTTTAATGTTTCGTATGTTTTCATCTTCTGCTTAAGCTTAGTTTTGAATGCTGTTGTTTTGTTGTGAATACTGTTGATATTGACTCAGTTGGAGTCCTTGGAATGTAACTAGTGTTTCGACTTCTGTAGAAGGAATACTTATTGATATTGATTCTGTTGGAATCCTTAATATGTATCTTGTAATCGACTTCTGTAGAAGGAATACTTATTGATATTGATTCTGTTGGAATCCTTAATATGTATCTTGTATTCCAACTTCTGTCTAAGCTTAGTTGAATGCGGTTGTTTAGTTGAGAATACCGATGGTATCGACTCAGTGAGAGTCCTTGAAATGTATCTTGTATTTCAACTTCTGTCTAAGCTTAGTTTTGAATACAGTTGCTTAGTTGTGAATACTGATGGTATTGACTCCATTGGAGTCCTTGAAACGTATATTATGTTTTTAACTTCTGTAGAAGTTTTGCTGTGAGTACTATTGGGATTCTTGAATTGTTGTCGTATGAATTCAACTTCAATCGAAACCTTGGTTATGAGTACTGGTTGGAATTGACACTGTTGGAGTCCTTGATATGTTGCGAGTTGGCTCGATTCTCGAATTAATGCCTCGTTGTGCATGCATATCGTACAGACTCTTTCTTACATTGTTGTGTTATATTCAGTTCGCTCCTGTGGAATTAAAGGATGGGTTTTCTTTACAAACATGACTCTGTTTGAGACCCTGTTGTATTTCGTAGTAGCTCGACTTCGGATGAAACTTTGAGGAAATTATTGTTATGAAATTTGGCTTCTGTGAAGACCTTGTTGTGATTATTTTTCTTGAAATCGACTTCTAATACAGGTCCTTGCTGTATAATTGTAGGGATTGTTTCAGTTGAATGAAGCTGTGCATGTTTGTGTTTCGACTCAGTGTGAATGTCACTTTATTTGCATATGGAAACGTTATTTGTTTTTAATGATATCTTGTCTCGTGTTTGACTGAAACAAAGAGCTCTTAGCTGTACCATGTCAGGCGATGGCGTTGGGTATTTTTCATGTTGATGAATGATATGGAAAAGGTTGTTGAGTCTTTCATGGTCAGATTATTTTCTGTTGCTTTGTCGCGAGAGCTCTTGTATTGCTTAATAGCTACAGGTGATTTTATCAATGAATTTAGATGAAACTGTAGTTTCTTCTTGTGGTCTCGACTGTTTAAATTGCATGCGTAAAAGTAATTACGTTATTTTAGAGGAGTCGGTACAGTCCTGAACATGATTGAAATGGGAATCTGATTTACTCTGTTTCCTTCTCCTGAGCTGTAAATTATATGTTGATGTGTAATAAGAGGAATAAGAAAATACTCTCTCTCTCCTAGTCTGGAAACTTTATGTGCTTTCTTCTTGTATCCTTATGCGATCTCTACGGTAAGGGCATAACAAGAATAGACTGTGGTGTTGTATGGAGAGACTGGTATAAAATGTGTGTTGCTGTATAAGTAGGTATACTCGTCAATACC
The DNA here is from genome assembly GCA_019776745.2 of Taxus chinensis. Lineage (NCBI taxonomy): Eukaryota > Viridiplantae > Streptophyta > Pinopsida > Cupressales > Taxaceae > Taxus > Taxus chinensis. The sequence continues at coordinate 853,870,544 of CM034146.1, forward strand.
ATTAAAATAATGTATGATTGAAAGGAAGTTACGACAGTTGAGCTTGTTGAATGTTATAAACTGCCTTTGAGTAATTGTTAGAAACATTCTTATAGGAGTTTTGTTATCTTTAGAATGGTTGTATTCTTTTGTTCTTAGTCTCTAACATATGAGATGAATAGCCTGATTTATGTTTGGAATTTGAAGAAATGATTTCATTTAAACAGGTTGTTTAATGAGAACAATTGGTGGATTGCAATTGTTTTAAGAATTAGTGCTTATCATGCTCAGTTCATCGAACTGACCCGTGTTGACAATTTTTGCAGATGGTTGCCGTAAGTGGTAAAGACACGCAGATCTGATATGATGTTCAGATTGTTTAATTTGGTTTTATGATGAATTCCAATTTGATTCTCTAAATGTACTACTTGAAGAAGGATGTTCTTTTGCTGTTGAGTATTGTATCAAATATGCTGAATGCATAAAATGTATTTGATTAGCTTAGAAATGAATGAAATGAGGTATTTGTTACTTATGTGTTTGCATTCGTATCTTGATGGATTGAACTTCTTCGGTTCGAATGATTTTAAGAGCATTGTTATTATTGTATATCTTGGAGACATTTGTGATTCTCTAAGTAAGCTTTGCAAAGATTATGTGACTGAATACTTGTGAATGTTTAGTAGTTCTGTTATGTTCTATCTAAAGCTAAATTGGAATTTAGATCATGTCTTTCGAGAAGCTAAGGTTAAAATAAACCTCAACAGGAAGCTGAACGGGAAGAATAAATTATTACTTCCTAGTCTTGAACTAAGTCAAGACAACGTTTAATTTGATTTTAAATCACTATATCTTAATACTAATAAGTAAGATATATTTCAGTTTTGAGAACTGATATAAACCAAAAAGGGTATGGTTAGCAACCTTATGAGAAGATTTAGGGCTATTGCCCAATTTCGTTGATTTAGATTACTGTTTATCAATGAACTCCTTGATGAGACCTCAAATCTTAATAACTTCTCTTTGCGTAATGGGTTTTATTAAGAAAGGTAATTCTAAGGTAAGGAACCCAGGGGTTGGGAAAAGACTACCCAAAAAGGAGCGTTTTAAAGTATAACTTTAACTCAACGTAGGTAACACCTTAAAGTTAAGTAGATCTTTTCGAGGTGGTTTTGGAAGGTTGATGGCACAAGTCAACTGCAGGGTTGTACCTTCGAGAAGATTAGGATCTTCTCGAAGATACAACAATGCAGGTGACTTATGGCGACACCCTTTGCATTGATCGTTAAGATTTACACCTTAAACTCGAACAAGTTTTACTCTGGGACTGGTTAGGAATGTGGTCATGTTATAAGGCTGCCCCTGGAGACTCGGGGTATCTTGACACACTGGGTTAACTAGGGTTGACCCAGAATGTCAGCGTATCCCTAGTCCTCGTGAGCATCCTTATAACGTTGTCATATTATTAATCCGTTCCTGAGTGAATAACTTGGGGCAGGAGAGACTGACAGAAGTCAGTATAAGACATTCTACATAACATAGGAATGGGGTGAAGGACGTATTCCAGATTGACGAGTATGCCGTCAAGGAATACGAGACATAAGCAGTATGTTTCAAATCTTTGGCCAAAGTATCGCAAGCTGCTGATTGCGTTGTCCTATGTCACCTAGTCTAAGGGACGAGATGCCGATGAATAATGGTAACAATTATTCAGATAGGTTCCTTGGACAGAGCATTCTGAATCCCAGATTAGGGAAGAGAACCGCAAGAGTGATGTGTTAAAATAAAAACGCCAACTCTTTGATACTCATGAATAGATCGGTAGATTACCGAGTCATGGAATGAATAGATCGGAGGTACTCCGAGTCATTACAGCTGCATATGGTTATCTGTTATAAGAATGGTTGTTTTGATTTGTGAGTTCTAAATTATGTATTTAGAACTAGGAAGCATTTATCAAAAAAAAAAAAAATCTTGTTCTATTGTACTAAAATGGGGATGTTACATCTTGGTATCAGAGCTGAAGGTTGCAGCTCTTGGACCTATTGTGTCCATAATCTGATAAAAACCTGAATTTTCTTGTAACAGAAAATGGTTAGAACAAGGGGGAACGTTGCGAATAATGCTCCACCTGAAGGAGGGGCAGCAACAACCCAAAAGCTTGATGAGATCCTTGCTGCCCTATTGGACACAAGAGATCGTTTGGCTGTACTTGAACAACAAGTAATGGGAAATGAGGAGGATGATGAAGCTGGTAATAACAATCAGCAACCTCCTGAGGACAACCCCGATATGGGTGTTGATAATAATGCTGGAAATGCACCTGTCCAACCAGAAAACAAAAAGGCCAGGTTGGCAGCAGAACTCACTAATGATATAAAAAGGATAAGCCCACCTAAATATGATGGCACCACATTAGGAGATGGAGCTGAGAACTGGCTCAGTGAAATGGAGAAGTACTTTGCAATAAGAAACTTCTCAGAGGAAACCAAAGCTATTTGGGGAGCCTATCAGCTTTCCCACGAAGCATCTTCGTGGTGGGATAGCCGTAAAGCTGAGCTAAATATTGATGAGACCAATATTACTTGGGATCAATTTAAGGGCTATTTTAGGCAACGTTGGCTGCCACAACTTTTCTATGATCAGAAAATGACAGAATTCCAGAACTTAGCTCAAGGGAAGCTAACGGTAACTGAATACTGGGAGTGATTTACTAAACTCCTCAAGTATGTACCACAGTATCAAACTGACGAGAAGTTCAGAATATGGAAATTCATCATGGGACTGAATCCCGTGATAGGGGGAGAGGTCGATGTTCACAGTCCAACCACTATGGAAGGAGTTGTTGAAAAGGCCATAAGACAAGAACAGAAATTAAAGGCTATTTCTGCTCATAAAGAGGAAGTGCGGAAGAAGATTGCAAACCCTTCTTCAACTTCACTTGCACCCAAAAAGGGACCATGGAAAAAGTTTGGAAACAGAAGTAAGTTTCCAGGGGATAATAGTAAGAAAACAGTAGCAAATAAGCCTGCTGGAAATGTAAGGGATAATTTTGCCAAAAATTATAACAATGGGCAGAAGCCCTATGGAGGACAACGTGATAATTACAAGGTTGGAGGTAATTTTGAGCCTAAAAAGGGACCTGTAGGAGGCTGCTACAATTGTGGCAAAGACCACTACGCAAATCAGTGCCCTTTGAAGAAGGATGATCGTAATCAGCAGCATAAGATACATGCTGCAGTAGCAGACAAGCAAGCTGAAAAGCAGGTGACACCTATAGAAGTTCCGGGTAAGTTATTTGGCATACCTGTCACTATTCTTTTTGATACAGGAGCTACTGAATGTTTTATTTCTAGTAAACTTGCTTCTAAACTTAAAAGAAAAGCTGGAAAAATGGATAAATCTTGGACTGTACAGTATGGAAATAATTCTGTTCATACAGTGAGTATGTGTCTTTTTGGGGTAGTCCTTGACTTACCTAACTTTTCCACTGAAGTTGACCTCTATGTTACACCTTTGGGATCGTATGACATTGTCATCAGTGTCAATTGGTTAGCTGACCATAAAGCAAAAGTAGATTGCTATGAAAAGAATATAAAATGTTTAGATGATTGGCTGAAAGCAGCAGAGATTCAAGGTGTGAAACGGGAAATTTTAGTTAGAAAACTGTCAGCTATGCAGCTTAAAAAGGCTAAAAACAAAGGATGTACCCTTTATGCAGTAAAGATATCTGAATTTTCAGAAGAAGATGGTGATTCCATGAAACGATTTCCACTGTTACAAAGTTTCAAAGATGTTTTTCCGGAGGAATTACTAGGTTTACCACCCAAGAGGGAATTTGACTTCACCATCGAAATCAAACCAGGAACGGAACCTATTTCCAAAGCACCTTATCGGATGACTACTACAGAGTTAGTTGAGCTTAAGGCTCAATTGCAAGAACTTTTGTCTAAAGGTTTGATTAGACCAAGTGTTTCACCTTGGGGAGCGCCAGTAATATTTGTGAAAAAGAAGGATGGAACACTTAGGCTGTGTATTGATTATCAGATGTTGAACAAAGCAACAATCAAGAACAGATACCCACTTCCAAGGATCGACGATCTATTTGATCAGATGTGTGGGGCAGCGGTTTATTCTAAGATAGATCTTCGATCTGGTTATCATCAGTTAAGGATTAGAGAGGAAGATATTCATAAAACAGCTTTCCGAACAAGGTACGGACATTATGAATTCACGGTTCTACCCTTTGGATTAACTAATGCACCCGCAGCTTTTATGAACTTAATGAATAATATCTTTCAAGAATATTTGGACAAGTTTGTACTTGTATTCTTGGATGATATTCTCATTTATTCTAAAAGTGTTGAGGAGCACAATGAGCATTTGAAGATAGTTTTGGGAATTTTGAGAAAAAGAAAGTTGTATGGTAAGTTATCCAAATGTTCTTTCTTTGATACAGAAGTTCACTATTTGGGTCATGTCATTAGTAAAGAAGGAATTGCTGTAGATCCTTCAAAAATAGTGGCAATAACTGAGTGGCCTGCACCAAAGAATGTGCACGAAGTAAGAAGCTTCATGGGTCTTGCTGGTTATTATAGAAAATTTGTTAAGGATTTTTCTAAAGTGGCTGCACCGATAACTTCATTGCAGAAGAAGGATAAGAAATTTAATTGGAATGATAAGTGTGAAACTGCTTTCAAAAGTCTGAAAAGCCAGTTGACTTCCGCACCTATATTAGCTGTACCAGACCCTAATGGGAGCTTTACTGTTGTAACGGATGCTTCTGGGGAAGGCCTTGGAGGTGTTTTGTTACAAAATGAACAAGTCATAGCATATGAAAGTAGAAAACTTAAGTTACATGAGCTGAATTATGCTCCTCATGATTTGGAGCTTGTTGCCATTGTTCATGCGCTTCAAGTCTGGAGACACTATTTACTTGGGAAACCTTTTGAGTTGAAAACTGATCACTTAGGACTGAAATATATTTTCACTCAGCCTAATCTAAATGCCAGACAGAGAAGGTGGTTAGAATTTTTATCTCAATATGATTTTGATATTAGCTACATCAAAGGGAAAGAGAATAGGGTAGTAGATGCTCTAAGTCGTAGGAAGCACATTTCTGCTCTTATAACATTAAGAACTCAGTTTAAGGATGAGGTAAAAAGTGCCTCAAAATCTGATATATACTTTCAGCAAGTAAAAGCAGCACTTGCTGCAGAACCTAATGATGAAAGGTATAAGGGTTTTCATTTTGATAATGAAGGAATCTTACGTTATGAAAACAGGGTATACGTACCTATGCTGAATGATTTGAGAAAGAAGTTGTTAGTTGAATTTCATAATTCGCCCTTCTCTGGACACCTGGGTATCACAAAAATGCTTGCTGATCTAAAACAACAATACTTTTGGAAAGGTATGAAAAAGGATGTTATTGATTTTGTGACTCATTGTCTGGAATGTCAGCGGGTTAAGGCAGAACACATGCACCCTGCTGGACTATTATATCCCCATAGCATACCGCAGTACAAATGGCAAGTAATAAGCATGGACTTTGTACAAGGGTTACCTATGTCCAGGAATAAACATGATGTTATCCTGGTAGTTGTTGATAAACTAACTAAGGTAGCTCATTTCATCACTGGAAATCTAAAGGATGATTCACCAGTGTTGGCCAAAAGATTCGTGCACGAAATTTTTAGGTTACATGGTGTACCAGAATTGATTATATCTGACAGGGATCCTAGAATGACGTCAAGATTTTGGCAAATGCTTAATACAGCTCTTGGAACGAAACTAAACTTCAGTTCTGCATATCATCCGGAAACGGATGGACAAACAGAGAGAGTAAATCAAGTGTTGGAAGATATGTTGCGAATGTATTGCATGGATCAATAGTATAAATGGGAAGAGTATCTTCCACTAGTTGAATTCGCATACAACAACACTTATCACTCATCTCTTAAAATGGCACCTTTTGAAGCACTTTATGGAAGGAAGTGCAGAACCCCTGTTAGTTGGGATAGTATTGAGGATAGAGTGGTAATTGGACCAGAGATCCTCACTGAAATGGAACAGCAAGTTAAGTTGATTCATGAACGATTAAAGGAAGCAGCAGATAGGCAGAAGAGCTATGCTGACCTTAAGCGGGTTGATCGAAGGTTTGAGCTTGGTGAGAAGGTTTTTCTTCGTGTTAAACCCAGAAAGAGTTCTATAACTTTTGGCAAGGCTGCCAAGTTGTCACCTCGTTACGTGGGACCTTTCGAAATTGTCAAAATAATCAATCCTGTAGCTTATCGATTAGCATTACCACCTGCTTTGTCTCGCATGCATGATGTTTTCCATATTTCTTTGCTTAAGAAATACGTTTCAGATTTGTCACATGTCTTAAATTGGAATTCCTTGCAGGTCCAAGACCCAGGAATAATCGTGGTTAAACCCACACGAGTGCTGGAAACTCGCCAATTGCATTTGAGAAATCGTGAAATACAGCAATGTAAGGTCCAGTGGGACCAGTTTAACGAAGAAAGTGCAACTTGGGAAAATCTGGAAGAGATGAAAATTGCTTTTCCTTTTCTTTTTCAACAGAATGAAATCTGTTGACAAAACATTTTTTTTATGAACTTATCTTTTTCATGTCTATATGAAAGCCAGATTGAGGCAAACATTATTCAGGCTGAATAAAATGTATCGTGACATTGATTTCTGGAACTATTCAAGTTGGAAATAGTCACATTGTATTGTGAACTAATAAATTGGTTGACCTGAAGGTAAATCAAATATGTAATCATCGGGACGATGAATCTTTTAGGAGGGAAGCATGTAACACCCTGAACTATTGTTACTTCCTCCTGAGCATTCAAGTGTTGATATATGATTTCTTCTGTAAAAGGATGTGTTCCTTTGATTGTGAAGTCATGCTTGATATGGATTGTATCTTCTTTGCTCTTGAAGATCTTTGACTGAGTCAGGATATGCTTGGACTCTTTTATTTCTTTCATTTTTAGCACCTAAGTTCAATCTGATTTCGGGATGAATTGTGGATTTACCCATCTTTATGACTCAGCCTTGGATCAGTGGCATTGATCCAAGAGATGTTTTAAGTTTATTCTGGATGAACAAAAATTATAGACCTTACGAAGGTTGCAAGGTCTGAATGTGTTGAATGAGCAATTCAGGAGTTAACTCAGGTTGATCTTGTTAAATGAATTGGTTCCCGATATCGTAATATCAGGAAGGTCTAGACCTTGAGCCAGGTAATAAATTCTGGTATATACTGCTAGCTTATTATCAATGCTGGATAGAATCCATTTCAGGAATATTATACTCTGTTGGTTCTTATACTGAACGATTCTATTTGTTAGACCTAGAATGGATTCGTTAAGGTTAATAACCTTAACCTAAACTATAACCTATGGGTTGAATTAGTGCTAATCTAACCTAGCCCTAAACTATAGGTTTAATGCTCCTAAGGTTAGCGACCTAGCACTATGGAAGTTAGACTAAAGTATCACCTTAAGATCGAACCTATGTTTCTAACCTAACTAATGATAGTGGATGAAGGGGGACCTATGAAGGGGTGCGAGCCGTGGGCGGGGGTTTCCATGGCATTAAATGAGAAGGATAAGCATGAAGGACAAGGGATATGGCGGAGATTTCAAATGGCTATCGAGACCGACGTGGCAGAGTCGCCAAATCTGGAAATGGTCTTTGGTTTGCATTTTTCCATCGCCAACTATGGCGGTCGGTGGCAATGGAGATTGGGCGGGAATCTTGGAGTTAATGTCATTGATGAACTCGGTTCCCGAGCACGGATTGCTCGGGAAGGCATGCAAAATGGAAAACTAGTTGGTTGTTTGGTTTTCCATACGCTCCGGTTTTCTCTCTGTTTGATCACTGGTTCTTCGAACCAGTCTACTTGGTGTTGCATGGCAACTATGAGAATAACTAGCTCTTTTCTCTGTCGAGGAAAGTTTATAAGGCATGAGGGTAACAAATTATTGTTGCTGAATCTAACGTGGAAGAAGAGGAGAAGGCTCGAGCTCATTCAGAGGTCTTCTTCAGATTTTTAAAGTGACATTACCAGGCATGATAGGCCCTGACTTTTAAAAATCTTGCTTTACTTCAAATGCTTTCATTAAAACAACTCTGTTCAGGTGATTTCAGTTTAGTTGGTTTGAAGCAATGTTTTGGTTCTTCTTTTCCTGTGGAATTATGAATCTCGGGTTTTTCGAAGACCTTGATGGAATGGTTACTGTATTTATTCTTCCTTTTGGATTCATTTGGATTAAAGACCGGCTGTGCTCTTATTGTTGATTGAACCCTGTTTATTCTTGTTGTGAATACTTGAAGTTCTTCTGTTGGGAATGCTTGCTGTGATTATTCTACTTGATTGTGACTATTGTAGAAGTCCTCATTGTGTTTGCAATTTTTGGGATAAAATCTGTCAAAATTTTGCAAGGAATATCTGCGAAAATGACTCAGTGAGAGTCCTTTTAATGTTTCGTATGTTTTCATCTTCTGCTTAAGCTTAGTTTTGAATGTTGTTGTTTTGTTGTGAATACTGTTGATATTGACTCAGTTGGAGTCCTTGGAATGTAACTAGTGTTTCGACTTCTGTAGAAGGAATACTTATTGATATTGATTCTGTTGGAATCCTTAATATGTATCTTGTAATCGACTTTTGTAGAAGGAATACTTATTGATATTGATTCTGTTGGAATCCTTAATATGTATCTTGTATTCTTTGTGCAACTTCTATCTAAGCTTAGTTGAATGCGGTTGTTTAGTTGAGAATACCGATGGTATCGACTCAGTGAGAGTCCTTGAAATGTATCTTGTATTTCAACTTCTGTCTAAGCTTAGTTTTGAATATAGTTTCTTAGTTGTGAATACTGATGGTATTGACTCCATTGGAGTCCTTGAAACGTATATTATGTTTTTAACTTCTGTAGAAGTTTTGCTGTGAGTACTATTGGGATTCTTGAATTGTTGTCGTATGAATTCAACTTCAATCGAAACCTTGGTTATGAGTACTGGTTGGAATTGACACTGTTGGAGTCCTTGATATGTTGCGAGTTGGCTCGATTCTCGAATTAATGCCTTGCTGTGCATGCATATCGTACAGACTCTTTCTTACATTGTTGTGTTATATTCAGTTCACTCCTGTGGAATTAAAGGATGGGTTTTCTTTACAAACATGACTCTGTTTGAGACCCTGTTGTATTTCGTAGTAGCTCGACTTCAGATGAAACTTTGAGGAAATTATTGTTATGAAATTCGGCTTCTGTGAAGACCTTGTTGTGATTATTTTTCTTGAAATCGACTTCTAATACAGGTCCTTGCTGTATAATTGTAGGGATTGTTTCAGTTGAATGAAGCTGTGCATGTTTGTGTTTCGACTCAGTGTGAATGTCACTTTATTTGCATATGGAAACGTTATTTGTTTTTAATGATATCTTGTCTCGTGTTTGACTGAAACAAAGAGCTCTTAGCTGTACCATGTCAGGCGATGGCGTTGGGTATTTTCATGTTGATGAATGATATGGAAAAGGTTGTTGAGTCTTTCATGGTTAGATTATTTTCTTTTTGCTTTTCACGAGAGCTCTTGTATTGCTTAATAGCTACAGGTGATTTTATCAATGAATTTAGATGAAACTGTAGTTTCTTCTTGTGGTCTTGACTGTTTAAATTGCATGCGTAAAAGTAATTGCGTTATTTTAGAGGAGTCGGTACAGTCCTGAACATGATTGAAATGGGAATCTGATTTACTCTGTTTCCTTCTCCTGAGCTGTAAATTATATGTTGATGTGTAATAAGAGGAATAAGAAAATACTCTCTCTCTCCTAGTCTGGAAACTTTATGTGCTTTCTTCTTGTATCCTTATGCGATCTCTACGGTAAGGGCATAACAAGAATAGACTGTGGTGTTGTATGGAGAGACTGGTATAAAATGTGTGTTGCTGTATAAGTAGGTATACTCATCAATACCATTAAAATAATGTATGATTGAAAGGAAGTTATGATAGTTGAGCTTGTTGAATGTTATAAACTGCCTTTGAGTAATTGTTAGAAACATTCTTATAGGAGTTTTGTCTGTCTTTAGAATGGTTGTATTCTTTTGTTCTTAGTCTCTAACATATGAGATGAATAGCCTGATTTATGTTTGGAATTTGAAGAAATGATTTCATTTAAACAGGTTGTTTAATGAGAACAATTGGTGGATTGCAATTGTTTTAAGAATTAGTGCTTATCATGCTCAGTTCATCGAACTGACCCGTGTTGACAATTTTTGCAGATGGTTGCCGTAAGTGGTAAAGACACGCAGATCTGATATGATGTTCAGATTGTTTAATTTGGTTTTATGATGAATTCCAATTTGATTCTCTAAATGTACTACTTGAAGAAGGATGTTCTTTTGCTGTTGAGTATTGTATCAAATATGTTGAATGCATAAAATGTATTTGATTAGCTTAGAAATGAATGAAATGAGGTATTTGTTACTTATGTGTTTGCATTCGTATCTTGATGGATTGAACTTCTTCGGTTCGAATGATTTTAAGAGCATTGTTATTATTGTATATCTTGGAGACATTTGTGATTCTCTAAGTAAGCTTTGCAAAGATTATGTGACTGAATACTTGTGAATGTTTAGTAGTTCTGTTATGTTCTATCTAAAGCTAAATTGGAATTTAGATCACTGTCTTTCGAGAAGCTAAGGTTAAAATAAACCTCAACAGGAAGCTGAACGGGAAGAATAAATTATTACTTCCTAGTCTTGAACTAAGTCAAGACAACGTTTAATTTGATTTTAAATCACTATATCTTAATACTAATAAGTAAGATATATTTTAGTTATGAGAACTGATATAAACCTAAAAGGGTATGGTTAGCAACCTTATGTGAAGATTTAGGGCTATTGCCCAATTTCGTTGATTTAGATTACTGTTTTTCAATGAACTCCTTGATGAGACCTCAATTCTTAATAACTTCTCTTTGCGTAATGGGTTTTATTAAGAAAGGTAATTCTAAGGTGAGGAACCCAGGGGTTGGGAAAAGACTACCCTAAAAGGAGCGTCTTAAAGTATAACTTTAACTCAACGTAGGTAACACCTTAAAGTTAAGTAGATCTTTTCGAGGTGGTTTTGGAAGGTTGATGGCACAAGTCAACTGCAGGGTTGTACCTTCGAGAAGATTAGGATCTTCTCGAAGATACAACAATGCAAGTGACTTATGGCGACACCCTTTGCATTGATCGTTAAGATTTACACCTTAAACTCGAACAAGTTTTACTCTGGGACTGGTTAGGAATGTGGTCATGTTATAAGGCTGCCCCTGGAGACTCGGGGTATCTTGACACACTGGGTTAACTAGGGTTGACCCAGTATGTCAGCGTATCCCTAGTCCTCGTGAGCATCCTTATAACGTTGTCATATTATTAATCCATTCCTGAGTGAATAACTTGGGGCAGGAGAGACTGACAGAAGTCAGTATAAGACATTCTACATAACATAGGAATGGGGTGAAGGACGTATTCTAGATTGACGAGTATGCCGTCAAGGAATATGAGACATAAGCAGTATGTTTCAAATCTTTGGCCAAAGTATCGCAAGCTGCTGATTGCGTTGTCCTATGTCACCTAGTCTAAGGGACGAGATGCTGATGAATAATGGTAACAATTATTCAGATAGGTTCCTTGGACAGAGCATTCTGAATCCCAGATTAGGGAAGAGAACCGCAAGAGTGATGTGTTAAAATAAAAATGCCAACTCTTTGATACTCATGAATAGATCGGTAGATTACCGAGTCATGGAATGAATAGATCGGAGGTACTCCGAGTCATTACAGCTGCATATGGTTATCTGTTATAAGAATGGTTGTTTTGATTTGTGAGTTCTAAATTATGTATTTAGAACTAGGAAGCATTTATCAAAAAAAAAAAAATCTTGTTCTATTGTACTAAAATGGGGATGTTACATGCAGCAAATACATACATTTAATTATATTCTCATAGTCTTGATTGATGCCCTCTACTAGTTTATTCAGAATATATTCAATCATTCTATAGTTACAGTGAGGTTCAATCACATCATAGTAAATTAATCTGGAAGTGTCTCACATCTCTTGAAAGTCATTAGCCTAGTGGCCGCTAGCCTATATAAAAATGATAAAAGACGTCTAAATGGGCGTCAAATTTAACACCACATTGTTTCTCTTGTTGCAGCCATTGAAGGATAAGAGAATATGTTCGTTGTCCGGTATACATCATAAACATGTTCTATACATAACATGTCATAAATAATTCCTATCATCAACGAGACCGTATAACAAAGCATAAATAATGGCCGATGGCCACTAGCCCTTATAACATAGCATACATAATGGTTGGCAGTCGTTATTCCTTATAAAATAGAAACATGTTCTATACATAACAAATCATAAATAATCCCTAGTGGATGGTAGCCCGTATAATGGATTCTAATATTTTGATTTTCAGATTCCAATATATGGAACTTTGGAGTACATATAATTTCATTATAGGTGATTTTGTATTTCAATATATGTGATTCTGGATTCCAATATATGTGATTTTGGAATCCAATATGTGTGATTTTGGATTACAAATAATTCCAATATTTGACATTTTGGAATTCAAAAATATAAATATTGTATTCAAATATTGGCTATATTTTTTAGCTGTAAGGACTGGAATAAGTCCAAATTTAGTGAAATAAGTGTTTTCTCAAATACCTGCCTCACCTTCGGACTCAAAAATCTTTGTCACGGTACAACGATTGTATTTACCCTCTCATATTCTTTGTGGCATAAATTTTGTGGGAAGAATCAAAATTGACCCCCGCGACATTTGGTATAAGCAGTTCGCTGCCTACCTCTCTCTTTTAATCCTTCCTCCAGATCTCGCTTGCAATGGACGATGAGCCTTCCTAAAAAATTCTCTTGTTATGTCATCATGAGGGGTTTTCTCTACAAACATGACTTTGACAATATCCTCTTGTAGTGCCTCACCAGTTCTGAAATCTAATACACCATCAAAGAAATTTACGATGGGATTTGAGGGGGACATTTTAGTGGTCTTACGGTTGCAAAATGTATCCTTCACCTTAGCTATTACTGGCCAACCTTTAACTAAGACTGTTGTGACTACGTCAAATTTTGTGTGAAGTTTCAGCAGCATGCTAACCTTTTCCACAACCATATTCATGCCTTGTAAATCACCAAAGACTTTTGGCCCTTCTCTCAATGCGGTTTAGATCTCATTAGAGAGATTGACCCTCATTCATCGCAACATCATCACTATATCATCACGATGACTGAATATTACACTAAATGGGTGGAAGCCATCCCTCTCATTTCTACCAAAGCTAAAAAATATTTGAGTTTATCAATCACCATATCCTTTTTCACTTTGGTGTTCCTCATTTCCTCATCACTGACAACAGAAAATAATTCAAAAACAAATCCCTACGCAAACTATGTGATAACTTTGGCATTCAACCTGGTTTCTCTTCACCCTATTATCCATAGGAAAATGGCCAAGCCAAATCCTCCAACAAAACCCTCGATAAAATTCTCATTAAATTCTTCGAAAACACTGGAAAGGATTAACACACACACATTCCTTTCACCTTATGGTCTTATTGTACCAGCATTCACACCTCTACCGATGCAACACCTTTTTCTTCAGTCTACAATAAAGAGGTCGTCCTATCTCTCAAAGTCCAAATTTCATATATTCCTATATCACTTAAATATATGCCCCCTGATGATGATTTTTGCCAAGAATGTTTGGCATAACTTGAGCTATTGGATGAATTTCATGTAAATTCTCTAGACCACCTCCAAATCTACCAAAATTTCATGAAGCATGCCTATGATAAACATTTCTAGGAATGAACCTTCAAGATCAATGACCTTGTCCTTAAGGAAAACCAACATGTAACCAAAGTTGAGAAAAGTAAACAAGGAAATTTTTCTCCTAATTGGCTTGGACCTTATATTGTCACCCTTACCTATAGATCATGAGCTTGTAGTTTATCTTTTCTTAAGGGTAAACCTAAACCTGATCCCCTTAATTCCTTACATCTTCAACCGTTCTACTATTGAATAAAGTTCTAGATCACATTATGTCTCTTATATGCTAATCCCTTAAGTAAACCTCTCCTTCCACCTACCAATTTTTTAGGACCAATTATTTCAATGGAACTGTGTGATTATGTGTCACCGTTGATCCTTATCATAAATATGAGTACCACAGATCTACTCATGGCATGATTCTCATGGATTTTTTTCATCCTTTTCAGGATGGACTCACATGGTCGTTTGTTGCTTGAAACCCCTCTTTCATAGCTAACCATTTTGTGCAATGGTTTTGTCTTCATGAAAGAAGCCTTACTCCTTTATAGTCTTGTCCATGACTACAAGTATAAAAATGATACAAAAAAATTTACTCCTTGAGTCAAAATTCTTACAAATAGATGATTCCCTCAAAAGGACATTTATCTCTCATATTTTAAAACATGCCTTACCCAACCAACTAACCTATTCAATATTGGACCTTCCATATTTTAAAACATTCCTTACCCAACCAACTAACCTATCCAACCTACCTACTCAACTTACCTAACCCAATCTCATTCTTCCTTAGTTTATGGGAGAACTACATCATCCTGAGGCCCCTTTTGTAAGGGCTATGTAGGAAGAACTCTGAGGGCATGGGGACCTCGGAGGTTAGCTCTGCCACTTTTCCCCCCACCATTTTTCCCCCATAAAAAAACCTAGTTAGTTATTTTCCATTAAAAAATAACTTGGAAATTAACCCAAAACAAACCATACATCACCCATACACATCATCATTCACTTTCCATAATACCAATAACTTGGAAATTAAATTGAAACAAAAACAACCAAACCATTCCTACATATAATTTCCATAACATCAATACATTAGAAATCCAAATCAAACTCAACCATGCCTACATAGCTAGTTTCCATAAAAAAATAACTTGGAAATCAAAAAAATGTCATCTCATATCACAAAACATCAACCAAACCATTCCTAATAATCTAGTTTCCATAACATCAATAAATTAGAAATTAAACTATTCAATCAACTCATACATAACCAAACCATGCCTACATCTATTTTACATGACATCAATATCATGGAAGTAAAATAAATCATGCACAGCATACATCACTTGAAACATGGCTACGCATCTAGTTTTCATGATAACAATACAATGGAAATGAAAACCAAACACAACATACATAAATACCATCATCTATCTACATACTAGAATGTATGTGTATAAATACACTAAATATAAAGATATAAACAAGTATCTCAAAATTCTCATGTACGTCTCGCCTCTTCGGCACGTAGGCAAGTATATATATCAAAAATCAAAATATACAACATAATCTCCAACATCTCAATCATCCCTGAGAGGACCCGACACCTCTGTCACTCTCTCCTATCACCTCACTTGGCCTTTGTCTCCATGAAGTAGTCACTTCCTTCTGGCCTTGACCATGAGACATGTGGCTCCCTGAACTGCTAGCACTACAGGTCCGTAAACTGGACCTCTCACTAGCTTCCTGCGGGGCTCTATAGGTGGCGTAGTTGACAAAAGGGATACCACTCTTTGTAATTTAATCCTCATAATATTTGGCCTCTGCCACAACCTCTTTGTATCTATCCATAGATATCACATGTGGAGGTGCCATCACTCTAACACCTATCTATGGACCCTATCCCAGTAATAGTGGTCCATATATCTATACCCGTCCTTATGCCCTATGAGGTGTAGTTGCATGTGCCTATGACTATACTTTTGCCATTGTTATCTTCCCTTATAAGGTGGTCGCTTATGCCTGAGTTATTGCTATTTTCCCCTGTAATACCATGACCTAGGCCTATAATGTAATCACCACTCCCTATAGCGTGTCTCTCTTTACTATAACAATATCCAAATCAGGTTGTCCTAGCCTTGGTATTGCTTCCTGTAGGTGGGCTATCCACCACTACCTATATTCATTTGTATAGCTTGCATCATCTATCCTCCTATCTATCACATGCTCCTCTACCCATGCTTGATCTGTTGGATGTGGTGGAGATAATGGTCTCTCCATGTCGTCCCTACAGTATTGTGGGAAGGGCAGAGGCACATCCTGTAGTAGCCTAAACTAACATCTGACCTGGTCGACTAGTATCATCTCATGTTCTCTAGGTATACATCCATGTATCCATTGCACCAGTTGTATACCTACTAACTCCTCCTCCATACCTCTAAATGTAGGATAAATGAGATATGACCTCCAAAAAATATCGACCGCTGATAAGCCATCTAGTAACCGCTTGTAATATGTCACATCCCGTGACGTTGCATCCAGCCTTGGATATTCCCATATTTAAATCCATCTCGTATACCCTGCTCTATAAATAACCCTGTACTAATCATTTCATGGTATTTCTAGAAGACACAAGCATACTATATTCTCGCAAGCCCAACAATGCAGAAGACAGGTGCAACAAAAACTAAATGGTTGAATCCTCCTATATGCCCACAACTCCCTATATAACTCTACTAGGTATGTTGGTGCCCATGCAGAACAAAATCTCTACTGAATCATGTCCTCCAATAATCCCATCAGTGGCCATGGAAACCTCCCACCCTCTGAGTCTGGGATCACATAACAACCAATCCCCACCACCATCAGCACTACTAATCTAGTCTCATGTGGATGTGCTTCATACATCTCCCCATAGCTAAAGATCGTACTGTGAAAATAAAAATAAACCATGGCCTCTCTAAAAAATGTAACCATAGGCTCATACAAATTATCTGAATAGATATAATACAATGGTACCCCCAAAAATAGGTAGCCTCAAGATCATGTAGACGTCCTCTAGGGTAATAATCATCTCTCTAGTAGGTAGATGGAATGTGTTGGTCGACGGATCCCATCTGTTGATGAGGAAGACTATCATGTTATGATCTCACACAATCATCATGTATCATCTAACAGTGCCCAACCCAACATCCCTCGGTTGATCCCACTCATCCTTTGTAACGTAAGGTCTTTTCTAGACTAATAAGGGTAGGAGCCAATCTCTCATAGGCAACTATTGTCTCACCTACATCATCAACATTCACACATGTTGATTAATTGTCCCTTTTTGAAAATTTCTTCGACCTTACCTAGCCCAATATCCATATCCTACCCACTATAAGGAAGTATACCAAGAGACTATGGAGGTTATTAGAAACTTACATGGTGAGATACAATGCTTGAAGGAGTAAGCATGCAAGATGGAGCAATCGAAGAAGGTTGAAATCCCATAGAAATATGTTTATCACTTGAAGGATGTTTGTAAGATGTTGTACTAGGAGAATATCATTCTATTGTTAGGGGAATGGATTAGGGATAAGATAATTCATGTTGGATCTAAGCATGAGAGATAGAGATTGCATGTGAACTTACCCCCACACAGTCTTGAGTATAATAAAGAGATCACTATGAATGTCGTTGTTGATGGGTGGCTGTTAAGTAACATAAATATTGATATAGGTGTAGAAATAAATATACTCACTTTGGATGCATGGAATCAGATGGGGAGACCACAATTAATACCCTTTCCAAATGTGTTGTATATGGTGAATAGGACTAGAGCTACATCCCATTAGAGTATTGAAAGGATGCAACTATTACTATACAAGGGGACAAGTTTACTATGCATATAGTTTTCCATCATTACTTAGGCACCCTTGGTGTTACGTGAATAATGTTTATATGCTCTTTAATAAAGGATGTATCAATTTTGATAAAAAAGAGGAGTGAGTCATTATTTCTTTGACAAATGGGAAAGCTACACCATATGTATATCCCTTGAGTGAAGAGGATTTGAATAGGACATATACACATACAGTTAGGGATCTGAAGTGCTTAAACCATCTAATGAAGGTGTTATATAGTGGGATGATGCTCAATTTATGAGTGATACAACCAGTATTTCCTATGATAATTGGGTGCATGGAACACATGAAATGGTCAAGAGAGAGATCAATAATATAGTTACTAGTGTGATAAGGTCGTGCACTGTTCAACATTTGAGTCATAACTAGGTACCTTGGTACATTGATGAAGGAAATCCTGATGTATTTATATGCTCCATGGAAGCCTAGTGGAAGGATGAGGGTAACAAAAGAAATATATTGATTTATACCCTACACAGGAAAACAACGCGTTAATGGAATACACACATAGATAACCCTTTAGAATGGTGAGAGGTGAGAAATACCTTCTCTACTAGGTTTATAGGAACAATGTACCTTCACAGATATGTGAATTCCATGGGAAGGATTCTTCTTCACACCACATTTAAAAGTGTGAGAGACTCTAGATGGAGGGGTAAAAGGCCTTTGTATCATCACTCTGGGTACATAAGTTCTACGCCACCTTAATTGCAGTTTTATACATGCATGGTATGTTCATACAGAGTTAACAAGAGCAATAATTAATTGGCAGGAGATGACCTCAGGTATGATTCATACCTTTGACTATTTTTCTACTAAACCTCTAGTGAATGAAGTATTACAAATTATGAAGAACCTTATGATGGGGGATAGTGAAAAAGATGAGGAAATCGTGTTAGATATGTTTGGAGATTTGATTTGGAGGCACACTTTGAAGAAGAAGAGATAGATGAGGAACAACTTGGGTGTTCCTCACTAGAAAAAGAAAAGGGTAAGTTGGTTTACATGATTGATGATGAAGAAGTAGAGAATTTGGATGTTGATCACACTATAGGTACATGTGAGGTCTTAGATAGTGCTGATGAGAAGGCATGCACTTATCATGAGCCTATGAAAATGAAGAAGGTCAACATTGGGACAGATACAGAACCTAAGGAAGCCATTATTGGTGACTATTGGTCTGAAAAAGAGGTGGCAAAGATTATTGAGCTACTACGCTAATTCCAGGACTTATTTCCTAGAGGCTATCATGAGTTGAAGGGAGTGCATCACTCTTTGGGTGAGATGAGGATCAAGTTAAAGGAAGGTGTGTGCTCTGGTTAGGAAGAGTCCTTAGAGGATGAATCCTAATCTGTGCATCAAAGTCAAGGAAGAGATTGATAAGATGTTGAAATCTAGAATCATTGAGCCCATTGAGGAGTCAGAGTGGGTTAGCCCCATGGTGATAAACATAAAGAAATATGGTAGGATAAGGATCTGTGTGGACTACAGAGAGTTGAATGTTTCTTGTGTCATAGACCCTTTTCCCACACCTTTTACTGAGGAGATCTTGGAGGGAATTGCATGTGCATGAGATTTACTCATTTACAGATGGATTTCTATGGTTATCATCAGGTGTGATTGCTAAAGAAGGTATAGGAAATATAACTTTCACCACTGAGATGGGAATTTTTGCATATATAATTATGCCCTTTGGATTGAAGAATGCACTTGCAGTCTTTTCATGCATTGTTGTACAAGCATTTCAGGACTTCATTCATAGGTTTTTACAGGTTTATTTGGATGATTGGATTGTATATGGGCTGGTCAAGGATCACTGTGAAAATTTGAGACTTATGTTTGAGAGGTGTTGGTAGTTGAGCATCTCTCTCAACATTAAGAAGTGTATATTTGTGACACCCTTTGGGATTTGTTGGGACATATTATATGTAAAGAAGGTTTGTTGGTAGATCCTACTAAAGTTTCAGTTATCTTGGGTTTGGAGGAGCCTACTAACCAGAGTGAGGTGCACAGGTTTTTAGGGACACATGGGTTATTACAGGAAGTTCATTAAGTGGATATGCTAAGATTACTGCACGCCCTTGGAAGAATTGTTGAAAAGTAAAGGAAAGTTCCATTGGGATGAAGTGCAACAACTAGCATTTGAGACATTGAAGGAAAGACTTACTTCTGCGCCCATTCTATGCTTTACTTCTTGGGACAAAACATTTCATGTACATTTTGATGCCTCTTATATGGCCATTGGCACAATGTTAGCACAACCTAGTGATGGGATTGTTGATCATCCTATTTGTTTCACGAGCAGGAAGTTGACCCCAACTGAGTAGAATTATACAACTACTGAGCATGTAAAGGCATTGTCCATGATTTACGCAGTGCACAATTTTAGATAATACTTGTTGGAAACTCCCTTTATATTTTATAAAGATCACATGGCACTTAAATACTTGGTTAATAAGATCATTTTGTAGGGGCGCATATGTCGGTGGATTCTCTTATTTCAATAATTTGACTTTACACTGGTGGTAAATCCAGGGAAGAACAATTCTAGGATGGATCATTTGTTAAGAATTAACTCAAGTGAGGATGCATAAAGCATTGAGGACACAATGTTAGATGCCCAATTATTTAGATTAAACCACATGCCCTCTGATCTAGAAGATATTTTGTATTTTTGTGTACTGGTGTGGCACCTGAAGGGATGAAGATCTTAGAGAAGAAATAAACTTTCCATGTACGCATCACACCTTACATGTTAATCAGTGGAGATTTATACAAGTTAGATTGTGATGAGATTTTCACCAGTGTGTACTTGAACATGAGCATGAAGCTATAATGGAGGAAGCTCATGGTGGGATTGTAGGAGGACATTATGTAGGAAATACTACCACGTGTAAGATTTTGTTGGATGGCCTTTGGTGGGAAACACTATATAAGGATTGTAAAGAGTATGCCAGGGTGTGTGATCATTTTCAGTGCCTTGGGAAGCCTAGGCATAGAGATGAAATGCCTTAAGGCCTATTGTGAGTGCAGAACCTTTTGAGAAATGGGAAATTGAATTTTTGGGTCTTATTTCCCCACTGGTGTATAGGATTGGGTCACGCTATATTATTACATGTATAGATTATCTAACCAAGGTGGGTAGAAGCAACACCTATGAAGGATATTACATAGTTATAGCTAGCAAAAGGTTCTTATGGGAGAACATTATCAGTAGGTATGGATGTCAGTTGAGCTTGACAAGTGATAGGGGCACACAATTTTTGAATGAGACTATTAGAATATTATTGGCTGAGTTTATGGTGGCACATCATAAGACAAAACCCTATCACCCACATGATAATGGAACTACTAAGGCTTTCAACAATATATTGGGACATACATTGAACAAAGATATGTGATGTTGGAAGGAAAGATTGGGATGATAAAGTCTCTAGTTGTAATTTGGGCATACAGGACAACTTACAAAAGATTGAACAAAGGCCACACCCTTCCAGTTGGTGTTTGGCATGGAGGTTTTTTTACCAGTGTAATTTATGCTACCCTCCCTGTATATTGTGTGTGCAAGGAGGACTAGATGATGAACAAGTACTTCAAGAGCATATAGAAAAACTAATGCAGTTAGATGAGAGGACACCATCGCACGTTGGAGCTAGAAGATAGAAAATGCCAGGAAGAAGGCATGACATGATAGGCATATTAAGAATAAGAAATTTGAGTTAGACAAATGGTTATTCTTTATGACTCCAAGTTTACGTGCCACCCAGGGAAATTGAAGGTGCATTGGTTGGGACCGTATGTGGTGACATATATACTTGATTCAGGAGCTTGTCAGTTGCAGGCATGTTGGATGGAATGTAGTTTCCCAGTTATTTTAACAGGAGTAGGTTGAATCCCTACTATAAATAAGTCTTCTTGGTGTTTGTAATAAGGAAGTGGTGCCATTTAGATTAGGTTTCCCTTTAATGCATTTTATTTATGTGTTTCCTTTCATTGTTTTTATGCTTTGTCAATTTAGTTCAGTGTTTTGTTCTAATAAACTCCCCTGTGTGTCAGTAGTTGATTTTTATCTATTGAATTCATACGTAGAGGACCACACATACTTTTAGTGTGGGGTGGATCAATGTAAAAAATGAGAATAAGTTTCTCCTTCTTATTGGTGTGATATTGTAGGAACTAGTGCGTGTAGAGAAAAGATTACAAGTGCTCAGATTGGAGGTGTTAAGGAAATATTTCTTAGATTAAATACCACATGTAGATGGATGGAAACATAGTGTAATGTGAGGTAGGAAGAAGTATGGGAAACTACTTGGTATGAGGCACATTAGGGACAAAAAAAGTACTTCAGCGTAGGGAAGCGCACGAAAATTTGAGGTATGTGGTTGAGAAATAGTGGGCAAGCCAGAAGGTTACGAACCTAGGGCATGGAAGAATAAGGCGTGACATGCAAAAGAGAGAAAGGGAAGAAATAATGCCGCATATGGTGGTAGTTGAGGAGAAATTAATGTGGAAAAAAGACAAATTTTGAACTGAAGGCAAAAGCTAGGATAAAAAAGGCATGAGAGCATGAAAACCTATTTCTTACCTTATATCCTTTTATTTCTCAAGCTGAGAAGAGTGACAAAGTGTTGAGTGGACAATAGTATGATACGAAGGAGAGGGCACATAGAATATTCACACACAAGAGTAAAGCAGCAGTCAAAGGCATGGAAGGATAAGGAAGTAAACATGCACAAAAGATAAGGGAAGATTGGGGACTTAGTCATTTTCACATGTACGAGCTATTTTTGGAGATGGCGTGCGGAGCACACAAATTAGATAAAGACTTGCGCGTCAAACATAGGCTATTTTTGGAAAAGAAACTATCAAGCACTTTGCATGGGTTCGAATTAAAAAAAGAATTTGCTACTGACCAGTTAACCAGAAGAGATCTATTGTTAGCGCACTTGCATGTGTGGCTATTATTGTAAAGGCACATGGCTATTTTAGCATGCGACCTATTTTGGGAATTATGCAAGTGGTGAAGGGAAAGTCCCCACCCTTATAATATATAGTGATATGCATAGTATGGGGGGACTATGTGTGAGAACTGAATTACTAGTGAGGTTATGCTGTCAGATCTGATGCGTGCATGAGCTTATGGTATTACTTATTGTAATAAGCTTTTGTGTATTATTGTGTTTAATATAATGGAGTGTATTGGCTGAATCAAGGTATTAATCATGAGTATAACTAGTTCTTGCATGATTGAATTCATTATGGTTATTATTTAAATCTATTAATTTTTAGATCTAGATCTGAACATGCTCTGTAGAATGTTGTATTAATTATGGATCTGAATGCTTTAAGTCTTCATCATGCTAACATCTTGTAACGGAAACCCTAAAGAGGGGCCTGGTACCTTTATGTTCTTTGGGTGAGTGCTCAGTCTAGGCTGAGTGATGTGTCAACGTGCTTGGGTTATTACTAGTAAATTCTAGGCTACATCATTAGTTCTATTTCCGGGACCTTTTTTTAGTTGTTTTAGGATGGTTCATGATGAAGACATACTGTTGACCCTAAAAAGTGTTGAGGAGTTGATGCATGATCTAGAAGAAGAATACGCATGGAGGTTCAACACCGGATCTGAGTTTAATGCATGCATATGGGTGGAACAAAATTTGTATGACAGTTTGTATGAGATATTTTTCACTATTTTTCTAGTAGAACTATACGAGTGGCTGGTTTCTTATGCATCTAAAAGGGATTGGAGGTATCATGCACTTGTTTTCCTGGATGCAGGAAGAATTTCAAGTTGTCTATGATGCTGATATGATTTGGACATGCGTTGTGGATACTTGGTTTCATGGTGTTCAAAATAGTTATATTCTAGAGTACTCAATTTCCATGTATTCTTGCCCAAAGGTAGTGGAATTCCAATTTTTATGATATCCCAAGGGAACTTACCTGTAAGGCATTCCACTGGCAATAAAAATCTTGATGGTAACCCTAAACTTGGAAGGAAAACTGATGGCTAACTAAACTCCACCACATGTAGGGGCATGAGTAGGTTTGGTGAAAGATGGCAGACCTAGCATAGAAAGGCAAATAGAAGAAAGGTGGCTTGAGTATAATGAGGTGCATGAGAGGGAGATAGAGAAGAAGTAGAGACATTACAGAGTGAATGGCGTTGAGGAGAGAGATGGATCACAAAGTATTTAGGCTCATGTAAAATGTGTGGAGCCACAACATCAAAAACTCCACCATTTGGGAAAGCATGATAGGGAACCCCCCTCGGCCTCACATAGAAATGCACTAGCAGAGATAGGGAAAGCATGGGTGCATGCATCTGAATCTACCTGGAAACCTTTCCCTTGTGCTTGGTTTTCCAATATCTAGTACGAAAAATAGTCAGCAAGCTAATTTAGGAAGTGGGAGAGTAGGAGTAAATCATGTAGCAAGTACATCAATGGCAAGGAAAATGACTTCCTTGTTGTTTAGAGGTACCTTTTTGGGTGCATCATCCACCCATAATTCAAGTGCACATAATTTTGGACTCACTTCTGGGAGTGGTAACACTTCACAAACTATAGGGGTGTAGTTCAGTACTACTATTGGAACATAAGAGAAGTACATCCTTTGATCTGTCTCCTACAGGTGGAGGATCAGGAGGTATAGGTGGTTCTAGTTCCAGTGGATCTGATGGTTCTGGAGGTAGAGGAAACATAGGATGTTATGGATCAGGTGGGAAAGGTCCACACCAATCCCATAATATTTACATGGAGATGTCTCTTCGTCTTCCAGAGTATAGGGGCATAGAAGATGTTATTAAACACGTGCACATGTGTGAAATATTATGGCATGTAAAAGGAATCATGGCTTCTGAGTGTATGGAAATTCAATTCACCACTACATTACAAGGGCATGCACACAGCTAGTATAAAAAGTTTGACCCTGATCAGACTTGCATAGACTACACAACTTTAAAAGAAGCTTTCCTTAAAGAGTTTCACATCCCTGAGATTGAGCAGAAGAGTATAAACGTGCTCAAGGATATTAAGCAAGTCACTACTGAGAGTGTCAGAGAGTATGATGCCCATTTTAAAATGCATTTTATCTAATCTTTCTTGTGATATTCATGCAAGCCAACATGTGCAATGGTTCATTGGAGGTCTGATTACCCCTTTTAGAAGGGTGTTATCACATAAGACATACACTAATCCGTGTGAAGCACTGGAAGAAAATTTATGTGCTAAGACAGTAGAAAGTATAGACACTAGGGTGAGCCCATTTTTAGAAGCACGGATAGTAGCTATGGCAAAACAGTTGGAGAAGCTATTAGAAAATTCAACATGATATGCACATGGGGATTTGGTGTATGGATTATGAAGTGGGAGGCCACAACAAGGATAGTTGTCCCTACAGATGAGTATGTTCATTACTATTGGACTGTGAGATATTTCATTTAAACCATGATGCTAGCCACTGCCCATTATTACAATGCACAATAAGGAAGAACGTCTCTTTCTACTGTAAAATTTGTAGGTCCATGACTCATAATATGGAAGACTACCATTTTGTTGGTCAGATCAATGATGCTATAGATATTGGTGTGAGACAGAAAAGCGTATCAAATAACTCTAAAAGAAAGAACGAGCACCAGGATTGGGATCACAATCAAGCACGTGCTATGATCAGAATGAAGGGAAATTTGAAGGAGGTCGTGGCAGAGGTCAAGGGTACCATGGTGGATTCAGAGGATGAGGCTGTGGTGGTGGATGATGTGAGTTTCCTCATGGAACATGTTATACATGTGGATCTCTTGACCACTACAGGTGTGAATGTCCTTAGAATATTACATGTTCTTTCTGTGGAAAGAATCATAGTTATGAGGAATTCCTGGACTTATATGAGCATCTTAGTAAGTAGCATAAACAAGAAAACTAAGGTTTGGGGATGGTTAAGATACAGTGTGTTGTGGAAAATCAATGGATGCCCAAGTTGGAACCAGAATCTGAGGCATTTCCTGTAAAGATCACTACCTGCGTTGAAGTATTGTGTGCCATAGAAGCGTTACAGTCGAAGCCTACTATCACTAAGGAGGAGGTTCCACATGCACAGTACCCATATCCTATCCATCAGAAGGAGGTTTATCAGGAAACCATGGAGTTACTCAGAAATCTTTAGGGTGAAATATAGTGTTTAAAGGAGAAATCACAGAAGATGGAGTAAAAAAAAGCAGCAAAGATGGTCCAATCTGATATGGATTACTCGAAAGAGGTTTGTAATATGTTGTGTCAGGAGAATATCATTCCATTGTTAGGGAGTTGGCTAGAAAGAAACACTCCATGTGTAAGTATTGAGATTGGATGATAAATCTTGCATGTAAATATTCCCCCTCATAGCTTAGACTACGACAAAGAAATCACTCTGAATGTTGTTGTGGATGGTTGGCTTTTGAGTAATATATCAATTGATACATGCCCGAAAGTTAATGTTCTTACTTTATATGCATGTGTATAGATGGGGAGACCCCTATTACATCCACCTTCAAATGTATTATTTATGGCTAACCGAACTAAAGCCACTCCCATCGGAATTTTAAAATATGCATCCATTACCATACAGGGAGCCAAGTTCATTGGGGATTTTGAGGTTTTAGCACTTGTAGAGGTGGATAGCTTCCCAACTCTACTTGGGTTCCCTTGGTGCTATGAAAATAATGTTGATCTTTGGTTCAACAAGGTTTATATCAATTTTGAAAACAAGGAGGAAAGTGTTATAGTCCCTTTAATAGATGGTAAATATGTGCCCTATGTTGAATCTTTGAGTGAGGAAAATTGTAATAGGATTTATGTACATGGCATCTGGGACCCAGAGGTTCTTGAGCCATCTAAAGAGGGAATCCTTTAGTGGGAAGATGCATAGTCTATTAGTGATACTACAAGTGTTTCTTGTGATGATTGGGCTCCTAGTACTTATGAGTTGGTAGGGCGTGAAGTAAAGAGCACATTTGCGTGGAACAATAGACCTCATTATATAAGGATAATAAGTAACAACTTGGTACCTTGATACACTAGAGAAGGATACCCTACGGTATTTCTGCATGTCATGGAGGAACATTGGATAGACCAGTTGGAGAGATAGAATATGCTAGCATATACCCTACATGGGACAACAACGCGTTGGTGGGTGGTTCACAAGGATAATATTGTAGGATAGAATGAAATCATGATTTCTCTTTCTACTCAGTTTTCTAGGAACAATTCACCTACTCAAATCTACATTTATCATGGTAATCAACCTGTTCAGCACCACATTCAGCAGTGTTGAACTAAGCCACACCATTTCAGTTAGTGTTTGGTGTGGAATTAGTTCTTCCTATGGAATTCATGTTACCTTCTTTGTGTATTGCACGTGCTAGAGGTCTAGCTGATGAGAAAGCATTAGAAGAACGGATTGAAAATTTGATCACGCTGGATTAGTGATAAGCAATAGCATGTTGGGTTCAAAAGTGAGAAAAGGCCAAGCAAAATGCATGGCATGACATGCAAGTTTGAGATTGGACAGATGGCTCTTCTTTATGATTCTAATTTTTTGAGCCATCTAGGAAAACTCAAAGCGCACTGGTTGGGGCCGTATGTTATCACTCACATACTTGAAAGAGGCGTTTACCAGTTAGAGGCACTTGATGGAATATGGTTACCCGGTTACTTCAATGGAAGTAGGCTAAAGACCTAATATAAATAAGTCTTTTTGGTGTTTGTAATAAATGGAAAAAGGTAGTTTTTCCATTTAGATTAGGTTTTCAATTATGTATTCCCTTAATGTATTTCCTTCTTTGTCGCTAGGCTTTGTCAATATAGTTGGTTTTTTTGTGTAATAAGTGTGTTTTCTCACGAGAATTTAATTACTATTTGAAGACTTTTTATGCGTAGAGGACTGCACATACCATTTGTGTGGGGTGGTTATTGATAACTAGGTACATGACTGTTGGAAAATGGGTACACATAAAGGACCAAATTGTTATAGGCACTATTTCAAGTTTGGAGAGTTTTTAGAAAAGATATTGCTTCTTAAAATGAGGATCATAGATGGAGATAAATGAAGGAAAAATTATAACGTGAGGTAAGAATAGGCCATGGAGACTACCAAGGGAAGGCGTAGAGGTGAGGTACTAAAGTGCATGGAAGCGTGCTGAAGAGAATTCCATGGCTAGAAGGTAGGAAGGCACGCTAGATGGTTATAGATTTGGCGTGAAGATGTGCCACACAGAACGTGTGAAAATGGTCAATTACTGAGGATTGTTGGTAGGTGAAGGAGAAATAAATGCACCAAAATTTTCAAAATCTATATAAGGATGGGATGCGAGTTCATTTTTATCATTGTAAATTGCAATAATTTGAAAGAGCTAAGTGCGACTAAGCTAAGCGAAGAGTATTGAGGTGCGAAGAGTGTGAAACAAGACGTGGAGAGAAGATTTGTGTGTAGGAGAATCTTGCGTCCCCATTGGTGAATGGTTTGAGAAAAGAAGAATGTTTCGAAAGTGCTAGGGAACATGATTTCAAATAGGGCACGTCAATTCAAGATAGGGTTTGGGTTTGCATGTTTTAGAAGATAGAAGGTGAGCATTTGAGGACAAAAAGTTGAGATTAATAGATGGCACCAAGAAAAGCACCTGTCGCAGGAGCTAAGGGAAAGAAGAAAGTTGAAGCACATGTTGAAATTACTTTCAAGAGTAATTTCACATAGATGAAATACCCAAAAGGCATAATAGTGGCATAGGAATGGAAGTATCACATATATAAGTGATTATAACCACTGCACATCGGATAACAATTAGTTGGATGTGTTGTTGAGTACGAAGACAAACAAGCACATAGTAGAGGACATGCCAGTGTATGATGACATTGGAGAGAAGTTGATAAATAATATTGGAGTCTACCAATTGTATGAGCTCCCATATTTTAGAAAATATGTACCTTTTTATTAGTGGTTTATGAGCAAGGTACATGAATACTTTTTCTATTTCACTGGACCCGAGGTAAGGCTTATAACCACTTTGATTTCGACTATAACAGGATTAAAGGGCATGTGAGTGGATTTGAGTAGTGATTTTCTAGATAAAGCAGCAATCCTGGAGACATGGAAGGAGTTAGGGTATACAAAGGGTCCACATGGAATGGATATTGACAAGTTGAAAAAGTACCCACTGGTACATGCAGCTACACATCTAATGACCAAATTGAATGATCAAGAGCGATGGTTACAAGTGAACACAATGTGGCTCCATGTTGTAAGGAAGATGTCACAGGGGGTAGTCTACAACATTACAGGCTACGTTACGGAGACCATCATTGAGGAAGCATGCACCTGTGAAAGGATTAGCTTTAGCACTATACTACTATCTTTGGTATTTATGGAGATCAGAGTGCCCGATGGGCTAAAGAAAAATATTTTGGAATACCCCAAGGAAAACAAGTCACTTGTGGAAATATTTGACAAGTACTTGTGTGAAGGGTCAATGGGCAGGTCATTTAAGAAAAAGGTGGAGATGTGGTATGACAGGATCCACGTGGCGTTTAAGGAAGAGTGGCACATTCCCAAGGAGTTTACTTCAGTGGTGGGAAAGGCAGTGAATCTCTTAGTGTACCAACACTTCTACATTGCATAATTTACAATGAAAGATGGGACTTGGAGCCCCTGGTAAAAGCTTCCATATGCCTTCATAGCACACTACTTCCAGGAATCAGTCCACCATTTTACTGATTCGCGACACTTGAACTTCATTGTAAACAAGGTAGACTGTGACTACAATAGCTTGAGGAAGACTTAGTATATCTAGGTTGGATTGCCCATGTTGAGAGGAAAATTTCAGATATGATAAGCATGAAGCATGTAAGTTTGGAAATTGGAGACAATGGAGCCACGATTGTATACCTTCAACTTAATCCTAAGTTGGAGGGTAACAAATATGTAGAGAATGAGTTCACACTCCCAGGGTCATCAAAGGGTAAGCATACAATGAAGAAAGTGCCAACCCCAAAGCCTACAGAAACCATAGTGATGGATGAGGAGGAAGATGAATGAGAAGATAGTGGTGGCCTGGAACATTGAGGATGAAGGCAACCCATGGATAAGGTGGAAATTGAACGCGTGACCACTCCACCCTAGGTACAATAAGAAGGTGATGAAGACTTAGATGTAGTCCAAGGAGAGTGTTGTTTCAGAAGGGTATTCAGGAGAACAAGAACCCAAGGTGCTACTCCTCAATCAGTATGGAGATCACCACGACTCTCTCCATAGAAGGATACAACTGAGAAGAGAAGGAGAAAATTGAATCTGAATGAGGAGGCAGAAGATTCTGCAGAAAGTGCACCCAAATCTCCTACACAACCAGAGGACGTGGAAGATCTGAGGGATGAAGAAATGAAAGATGAAGATGTGAAGAATGGAGAAGAAGGGGTAAAGGAAGGAGAATCAAGACCATATAATGCTCAAGACATGGAAGATCTAACTTCAAATCTTGGCGCTCCAGTTCCTAAGGGGCTAAGAACTAAAAGAACAAGTAGGGAGTATATTGTTCCATCTTTAGGCTATGTTGCAAACACAAGTAAATTTTCTACATGCATTTTCAAAGCATGGTGAGCCCTAATGATTTATATGGATGGGAGTTTATGGATGAAGACATGGCCACCACGTGCACAAGGAAACAACTATCTTGGTCTATGCACACTCACATGGATGAGCCAGACTTTGACGTATGCAAACAATCTTGTGTGTCAAGAAGATTGAAGAAGGCACCTCAAGCCAGACATATAACCATAAAGCCCACTGTTATGTCTGATGAACATGTGAGTAATGCCTTGGTAAAAGTATCTATAGAGGTG
This sequence comes from Taxus chinensis, assembly GCA_019776745.2. Classification (NCBI taxonomy): domain Eukaryota; kingdom Viridiplantae; phylum Streptophyta; class Pinopsida; order Cupressales; family Taxaceae; genus Taxus; species Taxus chinensis. Next base: position 853,901,165 of record CM034146.1, read on the forward strand.
GCACAGAGGAACATAGAAAAATCTTCTATTCTACTATTAGGGCGCTAAGAGAAGAAAACAAGGAAAAGGATGTTGAGATAGCGCGCTTGATAGGAGAAAATTACTTGGAGTAAAAGAAGAATGAGGTTTTTGTCAGAATGGCAGAGGAGATCAGAGACCATGTCTTGAAAGCAAGACCACACTTAGAGTCCAAGGTACGTGAAAGGTTCCCTTCGGCTATGTACTATGTGCATACCTTAGTCGATTTGGTGCTTGATGATGGACCTATACGTATGCCAACACTAAAGGACCCTGAGCAGGAAGTAGAGTGAAAAAATGCTTCAGTAGTGTGAAATATTTCATCATATGAGGCACTACTCTAAACCTTGAGGGAGGAGCTGAAGAAAGTGGACCAAGCATTGAATATTTGTGCAGCTCCTGAGGTAGTCATAAGAATAAGGACCATGGTAGAGGATAATGAAGTCCTGAAGGCAATGAAGGATGAAACCTTGGGTTGTGCAGAGAGATTGGCACTGGTAAAGAAAAAGCATGAGGCCCTTACAGTGGCCTAGGAGCCCCATAAGAATAGGTTGGATGAACTTGGGAAACTTATAGTGCAGAAGATGGATCTTCTAGAAGGGAGAATGTCTACAATGTCTAACATTATGTTAGTATTACATAATGAAAAGGAAGAAATTTCCCAAGATGAGTTGGATTCTATTGCAGTAAATATTCTAGAAAAGGAAGAGGCAATATTGAATGAGTGGAAAACATTAGAGGTAGAAATAAAAGAAGTATATCCAGAACTAATTCTTCTAGTTGAAGTAGAGGATGGTGTAGAGTAAATAATTATCCTTTGTATAGTAATTCTTTACATTCACCCATTCCTTATTCTTTATTCTTTCCATATTAAAAGGAAACCATTGTCGGGGCAGAAATGTAGGTTAGTGTGGGGTAATGTTGAGTGGACAAGAGTATGATACGAAGGAGAGGGAGAACAAAAGATTCATGAACAAGAGTAAAGCACAGTCAAAGGCATGGAAGGATAGGGAAGGAAACACGCGCAAAAGACAAGGGAAGATTTGGGACTTAGTCATTTTCACATGTACAATTTATTTTTGGAGATGGCATGTGGAGCACACAAATTGGATAAATACTTGCGCGTCACGCATAAGCTATTTTGGAAAAAGTGGCTATCAATTACTTTGCATGGGTTGAAATTAAAAAATAGAATTGCTACTTCCAGTTAACTAGAAGAGATCTATTATTAGCACACTTCCATGTGTGGCTAATATTGTAAAGGTACGTGGCTATTTTCAACATGCGACCTATTTTGGGAACTATGCAAGTGGTGAAGGGAAATTCCCCACCCTTATAAATATATAGTGATTTGCGTAGTATGGGGGAATTATGTGTGAGAACTGAATTACTGTGAGGTTATGTTGTCATATCTGATGCATGCATGAGATTATGGTATTACTTATTGTAATAAGCTTTTGTGTATTATTGTGTTTAAAATAATGGAGTGTATTGGCTGAATCAAGGTATTAATCATGAGTATAATTGGTTCTTGCATGATTGAATTCATTATGGTTATTATTTAAATCTATTACTCTTTAGATCTAGATCTGGACATGCTCTATAGAATTTTGTATTAACTATGGACCTGGATGCATTAAGTCTTCATCATGCTAACATCCTGCAATAGCAACCCTAAAGAGGGGTCTAGTACCTTTGCACGCTTTGGGTGAGCACTTAGTCTAGGCTGAGTGATGTGCCATCACACCTAGGTTATTATTGGTAAATTCTAGGCTGCGTCACAAAGTACAAAGTGTAAAGATTTATTAGTTGAATTCTGAATTAGGGGAATTCATGACACAACATTGACAGAGCTCCATGTGAAGGTGTGTTTGAGCTTAACGAGTGTGTGAAGAAGGAAGGTTTGCATGGTTAGGGTTTCAAGAAGGAAAATTTATGGCTAGAGCATGCTAGGGTACAGGAAATTTTGAAAAACTAGATGATATCAAGGAGTGTAAGGGTAAGATAGTGGAAATTCATAGCTTTTGAAGCATGTTATTGGGTAAAAGATCAATGACACCAAAGTGAGTTGTGATGAAGGAGCCCGTGGCAAAAGCAGAACCACAAGAGTGGTTTATGGAAATGTAGTACTAGATGGAAGTTATATAAGGATGGTCATGGACTTCCCAATTGGTGAAATGCAATTTCAGTGACTTCAACCACCAAACTAAGAAGACCATGAAGGATTTAAAGGCAGAGACCAGTTTAAGAACAAACTGGAGGACTGTAGATGGACAATGAGTAATTGAAAATTTGATCTACAAGCTACTTGAGAGCATTGGGGCCATGCAGTTGTTTGAATTGCCATACTTTTGGCAAGTCTGAATGCATATAACAAAGGCTCATGTTGTTCATGTATAAAGACTTCTTTTACTTTTCTAGGATAATACTAAAGATTGTAACAAAATTTACTTGCAAAGTTACAAGTTTTCATGACTTTGGTATATAGATTTTAGGTGATTTGATAGATGATGATGTATTAGAAGCAATGGTTTCCACCTTCAATTATCACAAAGGGGGTTGGGCTTTTAATGTTAAAAACATAGAATACCTAGCCACAAGGGTAGTGGTGCAACTAGTTAGTTGCAAACTAGGTACGTCAGAGAGGTGGAAGGAGGTGAACAAGCAATGGTTGTATATAGCACACAAAATGGTGAGAAAGACATATTATAACATCACAAGCTATGTTACGGAAGGCATAGTGGAATAGGCATACGTCCAAGTTGATAAGGGCAAGAAGATTACAGTGGGTGCCATCTTACTATTGATTGTGTTTTGTGATATTGGTGTGTCTGATGGGTAAAAAGATAAAATATGGGTTTACCCACTGGAAGAAAAATTGCAAGCGAAGAAATTCACAAATTTTATAGATCATGGTTTGATTTTTCAAGACTTACAAACAATGCCAAGAGATGTGGTTTAAGAGCATGCGCGATGCATTTTAAGGAGAGTGACACATACCACAATATTTTCCTAGTGTGCTAGTAGGACATGTGGAGTTTGCGGCGCACCAACACTTCTACTTGGGCCGATTTTTAATGAATACTAGCGAGAAGATCCCATGGTGTAAGTTTCCTTTCGCCTTTATAGACCATTATTTTAAGGATTTATTGAATAGGTTACATAATGCGTGGAAGTTACAGATTAATGTTGATAAGGTAGGTGAGGACATTCATATTTTGTGCAAGACATATATCTACCCCAACAAAGAGGCATATGTGGAGACAATGGAGTCTGATAATATTGATATCACTCTAGAGCTTATGGTGGTAGGGAAAATTGAGCCCACGTGTGTGTATGTATACCTTAGGTTGAGGTTTAAGGAAGGAAAAATTATTACATGTGAGGACTTGTCACTGTCGGGTCCTCCTAAGGGTAAAAAAACTGTGGGCACGAAGAGGCCACTTGTAAATACACACCCTAGGTAGGAAAAGAAGGAACATGAAGGCTTACATAATGTCCTTGAGCAAGAAGAAGAAGAGAAAGAAGTTAGTACTGCCCTTGATCATGGTAGGAGAGTACTTCGCAAGGGGTGGAAGAATGTAGATGCAGGTGCTAGAACCTTGCAGCCTTTGAGATGATCACCACATGTTACACTTGTAAAGAAGGTCGAAGAGGAGAGAAAGAAGAGGTGGAAGTACGTGCCTATGAAGGAAAGTGATGAGGATAATTCCTCACATGGAGTCCTGCACGATGATGTTGCCACACCTATCCTGGAGGTGCAAGAAGATGGAGAGATAGGTGGTGAGAAACCATTTTTTGATGTATACGTACCTAGTGTAAGTGTGCATGGGCCTAAAGAAGAAAGTTATGTTGGTGGGGATATGGAGATAGAAGACAATGTTGTGTACCCAACCAGGGGACCTAACGGTAAAGTTGGAGAATAAAAGAAGGATGGCGCTGAAACACAGGAAAATATAGGTGATCGCACTAGTGTGAAAAAAGAACAAGAAATGGTGCAAAAAAAAGACCTTAGGTACATCAACGACCCAACGAAGATTATATGTGTCAAGTTCTAGAGCCTTGTTTCCACAACACAATTATATGGATGGGATCTGATGGATCCTGAGATGGAAAACACACACACCAAAAAACAATTATTATGGAGTATACAGATTCACATAGATGATATTAATTTTGATGTATGTGAAGAGTTATTTTTCTCCAGGAGAACGAAGAAAGCACCACATTCTAGATATGCAGCTATCAAGCTGACTCAATTATCAGATGAGAAAACAAGTAATTCTTTAATGAAGATATTTACAAAGGTCGCATGCATGAATATATATAAATTGGCTGCTATGCAGACCATGTTAGAGGATAATAAGGATAAGGAGGAGGAAATTCAGTGCTTGATAGAGGAAAAAGAGAGAGTTGATTCGAAGGTGAGTGCAATTTTGGATATGGCAAAGCATATTGATGATGAAATTTTGCAGGAAAGGATACAATATGAAGAAAAGGTGTTTGAGAGATTCCCATCCACATTACATTATTTACGCGTGTTGGTTCACTTGATTATGGATGAGGATACAATACAGGTGTCAAGTAAGGAGGAATTAGTTGTGAGGAGATAGAAGGATGTTGCAATATAAAATTAAATAACTAAGGCTACAATAGTGCACCAAATAGTTGGGTATGACTCTCTACTCCAAACACTGAAGAGTAAAATGAAGAAGGAAAATTCGGCGCTAAATTTATGTGCAAATCTAGAGCTGATCATTAAAACAAGGACGTTGGTTGAAGAATTGCTGAAAAGAAAAATGAAACTCTTGGGCACGAGGAGAGGCTGAAATTATTAGCAGAAAATTTTTATGCACTCTCAACAACCCGAAATCCTTATAAGGAGAAGATAAAATAACTTGGGGAATTGATATCCCGATGAATGGATGTAATGGACGGGATGGTTTCCAGTTTGGCGAAAGTTCTTAAGGTGTTATAGAACAAGGAAAAAAATATGACCTTGGATGAGATGGATGGACTGTTTGCAGACATTCCTAAAAAGGAAAAGAAGGTGCTTAGTGACTAGAATGAGTAAGAGGTAGATATCAAGAATGAATACCTGGATTTACTACTGCCTTTAGAGGAATAGAGCAATCAGATTATTTTTAGTATATTTTCATTCATTTTATACAACTATTCTTTATTCTTTATTCTTTGGAGGGATAAGGCATGAGTACCCATTACTGAGGACGGAAATGAAGCAAGTGTGGGGTAATGTTGACTGGTCAAATTTGTACCTAAGTATTAAGAGAACATTTGATAGTGGCGTTGTAGTGCCCCGCCATGGGACATAGGAAACCGCACCAAAAGGTAACAAAATATTTGGGTAATTTTTTTTAAAAATAAATAAATAAACATAAAAAATTATTAATATTATACTCTCGAGATATCCATTTAATAAGTACTTTACTTTAATTCGACTTACCCAAATAAATTAACTACTTGTCTAATTTCCAACTTAATTATTTGTTTCTACTAAAAGCTTGCTAGGGTCATAAAGAAGTCTACACACTGGTTTTATTTTATTCACCTCCTTTTTATTTAATTAACCCCCACACATCCTTCTTTTATTTTTATTTATTGTTATTTATCATTCCCATCAATTTCCCATGACTAACAAGTTGTGTAGGGTTTAATGTGGACTCTAGGATAAATCTAATTTTGGCCCTTGATTTCAAACTTGCCCTAAATCCATCCATATCTTTTCTTCCCCTTTCCTTTCTCTTCCATTTGGTTTCATTTTGTTTTCTTACATGTGTAGGTTGAGGAGGAGCTATGGAGTTCTAGATTCATGGATGCTAAAGCTTGTTTACCTAATTTTATTTTTTTGGACCAGATATATAACTCTTGGTTGGGTATATTATTATTTTTATTATTATAATACCCATTTTCTTTTAATATGAATCTTCCTTTTATATATATATATATATATATATATATATATATATATATATATATATATATAATCCAATACTCAAAAAATGTTTTAACAAAAACCATTTTAACATTCCCCGGATAAGGAAAATAGCAGAATTTGCAAGTATGAGGAAAGCGGGTTGTGCATTGGCCGCAGGGATTTAGAGTATTGGGGTTTCCGCGTGAAAAGGGGATGTTGGGTGTTGGGAGCGGTTGGAGTGGGTGCGTGGGGAGTGGAATGGGTGTAGGTTTGAGGGGAGGGGAGGGGAAAGGCTCGGCCCTTCCCATTCCATTGTTTCTTTGTTTTTTTAAAAAAACTTCAAAAAAAAAGTTTTACCGTATATTGTTATTTCTAATTTTTTTTTTGTTTTGTTTTTTTTGCTTATTATACACACACACACACACACACACATATAATATGATCTCTTTTAAAAATAATATATAATATATAACCTATGTATTATTGTATATATTTTTTTTTATTAAATAATCTAGTAATATAAGGAATTTTTTCTTGAATCTCTTGATTTGTAAAATATGTAATTTCTGCATTTAATTTTTATCTCTATTATAGAATTCCTTCATACCTATGTACACTAATATAAATTGTAAAATTGTTTTGGTTTGCACATAAAAGGGAAGAATTGCATTGAACAAGTGAACTATATATATCAACAAATGATTTACAAATGCATTTATTCTAAATACATACAAAAGACACATTGTACACTTGTCTATCCACATTCTAAGAGAAATGTGATCTTTGTTAAAATTGAAGGAACCTACTAAAACAAATTTTTCTTTCAACCAACTTTTTCTATGCAAGTATTTAGCGGATTTCAACTAGAAGTAATTTTCCTATAAATCAATAACCAGATTTCTATGATTGCACAAACAAAATAAACTTAATTCAAGATTGTATTTAATCATTTTCTCCTTAATCCTTTTCCATACTACCAATAAATGTAAGAATAACATGATTTTCTTAACAACATATACTAGCAATCAACTTTTATTTACAAAGAAAGGACTTTCATTGTTAAAACAAGATCCTAACTAGGAATAACTTTTCACCAACTTCTTGTATTGCTATATACAGTTTAAGATTCTTACAACATTTACCATACAACATAGTTTTCATCCACATGAAGCTTAAGCTCACAAGTGCCACATTTTTCCAAAATACTCAAGATACACAAAGAGCAATTTTACAATGCTTCATTTCAAGATGGAAGGAGAGTACACAAACTAATACAACACTAATTTACAAACTAATCCCAACCTCAAAATGGGAAATTTTCAAGAACATAGAACATCCAACCAAGCCATTTTCACATGATTACAAAGACTGACATTCCCAAATTTTGGGGACAACATGAGGCCAAGATACCAAGGAAAATATCCAACCATCTTCTAGATTGAGATCCAACGTTGAGTTTTTTTGAAAGAAACCAACACAAGGAGAAAAAACTTGTTTAACCACCCAACCTATAGGTATCATTACATGTCTTTCCAAAGGTTGGAAGACATGCTAGCCTCCCCTAATCCCATGTGAGAGAGAGATAGCTTCCACAAATGTGCACAAGGTTTAGGGAGACAAACAACAACATATTCACATACAAGACAAGTCCATACACTAAATAAAACACCACATATAACAAACAAAAGAAAGGAGGAGAAAAACCATATTCATCCTAACAAATGGGGAAGAGAAGATGAGATACCCAAAAGTGTCAAAGGTGTGGTCCAACCATATGACACACCCTAAAAATTTTCTTCAAAACCTCCTTATTCCTCCAAAACAACAAACCCTCCTTATTGCTCCACCCATTCGCCTAGATCCTTCTTGGGAGGGTTTTCACAAGAATGGGGAAGGGGTTCAAACCATATGAACCACCTTCCCCACCTCAAACCATATGAGAGAAGTGAAAATAACCTACATGGCTTGCCCATCAAGCCATGAGGTTTAAGAGGGAAAATCCCTCTCTCTTCCCCGATAAAACTCCAAAATCCATCAAGCCATATGATGGATGGAGAAAATGAAAATAAACCTACCCAAAGCAATATGCAAAAGCATGCAACAAAACACACATTTCAACTATAAGCAAAGCTAAGATCTAACATGCCATATAACATAGAATATCCTACCTCTAAAATCTCTCCAACACTCTAAGATTTTCCCACTTCTTTATCTAAACAAAATCTAGCTCCAAAAGTCTCCAAGCACCAAGCAAAAGCTCCCCAAAAAAAAAGTGAACCAAAAAGTTCTTTTTCTCCTCCATGAAGGAGAATTTGAAGAGAATCCAATCAATTTCCTCACTAATGATGGGGTGAAATGTGTCACCCATCTCTTCCCTCCAAGTCAAATATTCCAAAATAAAAAGAAGAAAAAATAAATTCACTTTTAACACTCCCTTCCCAAAATACCCAAAATGAAAATAAAACAAGATTGTGTAACTTTCTACAAGACACACATACCAATCCATCTTACATGGATGGTGACTAAAGAGAGGCAAAATGGGAGTGAAACTCCCATTATGCCTTGAAATTAAGCCCCTACCTATTAGGTAGGGTCCAAGGCTTATTTTCATGCTAAGTAAACTTCCAAACTAAAAAGGGGTCACTTAAAATGCCATAAATAACCCAATTTCGGGTTTGGCACTTATGGGCACAAGTGTAGAGGATGTGTGGCCCACCCAAGGGTTCACATGTGACCCTAATCCCCTCTAATTCATACAAAATAAACCAAACCCAAAACGTAATGTAAGGTGGGGATCATTAAGCCCCCAAACCTAATTTATTTAATAACAATAAAACATTCTAAACAAAATAAAATTTTACATGACATATTACATCACATATGAGGGTCACTCATGGTGCCCAAAATACAATCAAACTATACAGCCTCAAAAAATTAGCACGGTTAGGACTTAGCCCCGTGGGACGCTTGTGCACAATTTGTGTAGCCACCCTGAAATCCACATTATCCTGTGACCTATCACCTGCACACTCATTGCACACATTAAATGCACATGTCCAATGCAAGAGTAAACTAACTACTCAATAAGCAAATCAGTTCAAACATGTAAATTTAGGATATCACAACATCAACGTGGAATGCAACAATCTCACACAATTCATCATACGTTAGGTATTGTAATACATAAAAATGTCATACCATAATGCCATCATGTATCCTCATCAGCAAATCAAATACTTTACAAAATCAAGATATGTGACTAAACTAATTATCCAACATATATCAATTAGGCCCAAATAGCATAGAAAAGTGTTAGTATCCACAACCTCAAATAAAATGTATCAATCTACTAATCTAGTCAAATTGGTGCTATGCACCCCAAATCACCATACATGTCCATGAAGGTAAACCAACATAATCATAATGTCTAAAAATATGTCAAAATCCATGTTAAGTCACAACTATGGGTTAATAATTTAGCAGATAATTGAGGCTAGAAAATGTGGGCACTACAGGCGTGAAGGAAGGAAGTGCGGAAGTGTGAAAGAGTTGTGCCCTGCAAATTTGGGCCCTGGAAGATAAAATTTGGGACTTAACCATTTTTTAATGATATGAGATAAAAATAGACATGGAGTGATGGAGCATGCATTAGATAAGGACAAGAAGATTTGTGGACAAGTAATGGCTATTTTTGGAACAAGAGGAAGGTGAAGAGTCATGCAAAGTTTGAGCTAATTATAAGATTGGATCTAGAGTTAATTATAGGTAATTTATTATTAGGAGAAGCTTGCATTCTTCCTTAGTTTCTTTTACAGTGGTGCATGGCTATTTTGAGCATTTAACCTATTTTGAGAGTGCATCGGTGATGAAGGGGAAAGTCCCTGTCCCCTATATATATGCACGGTTTTGGCATCATGATCACTAGATTGTAACAAAGTTATGTTGCTGGTATAATGCACGCATAACTTTGTGATGTTTCTTATGGTGTATGTAACTACTACGTTTTTATGGATTAATATAATGGCTCATTATGGTTAGATATTGGTTGTTGATGTATCTATTACTGGTAGTTTTATGGTGAATCTGATCTTAATTGTTATATGATCTATATGTTTACTTTATTATATGTGTTTTCAAATTGAGCTCATAGATCTAGTTATTATAATTATGAAATGTATGATCATGCATGCTAAATCATTGACAAAGTTGGCATAAAAGAACATGGTGTCTTTGCATGCTTCAGGTGAGCACTCAAATATGTCTGAGTGATGTGTAAGTACGACTAGGGTTTTGAGAAATGAAAAAAATTTACACATATAGAGGTCCATATCAGCAAGGATGTTATACTAAGGTCAAGGGTTCCGCGGTTGTGGAAGTTTATTTCCATGGTGATTTCAATTGAGGGAGGTGGTGTAGGAATCTTATATAATATGCATGACATTTACTATTAGATAGAGGAGGAGGGTACAAGATATGCATGAGAACAATGTGTATTGGCCCATTGTACAGTGATTTGTATAGATTCATGTAAGAGGATCATGGGGGTGGTATATGAGCTATGATGTTGCTATATGTATGGGCATATGAGCATATTGTTATATTGAGGCCCGTGGGTGGTTCGCGAGGATAGTGGGTGAAACCAAACATATTTTTTGGGAGATGGGAAGGCATTTGTGGTAGGAATATGGATACATACACCTACAAAGTGATGATAGATTGGATGGGGCTCGAGGTCGTGATATGGAGGCCATACCGAGATTATGGAGGATGTAGTAGAGTTACGTTGTGATGAAGATATAATATATTTTTTAGAGAGAGAGAGAGATAATTGAATGAGACTTATATGAATAATCTGTAATTTTTCCAATGTTCTCCACATTACAAAACATCCATAAATATATAGGAAAATAACCATCCTAAAATATAGCAGGTGGTTATTACAATTCAAACCTCCTACGTGAGTTTTTTATAACTCACATCCCCTAAATACATATCATTGTTATTTTTATTTATAACTAATAACAGTTTACTACCCTACTAATAACTTACATTTACTTGATAATGATTACACATGTAATTATTATTCACACATATGAACTAATGGAGCACTCACAAAGTAATTTCCTAACATTCCCCCCTTAGTGTAAACATGGGGAAAACATGCCTTATACTACAATGTGTCAATTCATAAGTTGATCATGATTTGGATGGTTTCTAGGACAATACCAATAACCTCTAATGGTTTTCCAATTGGTTAACCAACAACCACACCAAAGATAGTTTTTTCCAGTGGATTACTAAAAAACAAAACTATAGATAGTTTTTCCAGTGGATTACTAACAACCACAACTATAGATGGTTTTCCAGTGGATCCAACAACCACAATATCATGATGTTGCAAAAGTATCATCAGCTCTCATCATTGTTTCATTGTAGGGAATAACATAGGAAAATATATTAAATTATGTTGCTCATACATAAACTGAAAAAGATGACAGAATGGAAATAGAACATTTCATCATGTTCCCCCCTCAATGTGAAATTTCCACTTATTAAAAATAAGAACACTAAAACTGGTGACTAACGAGAGGAAGTTACTTATCCTCCATCCTCTTATGCCCCCATCCTCTAGTAACATGCTGCTAAATCAGCCTGATTTGTCTTTGAGGCTCATGATGTAAAATTTGTTTATGGTGAAGCTCTGAATCTGACAAAAACCAACCTCTGATGTTTTGACAATAACTTAAGAACCGTAGATCCATTTTTCAAACCAAAAAATGCATCAGAAATCTGGTTTCAAGATATTTTTAGTCCTACATAGAATTTTTGGTGATTTATCTTAAATTTCTAGCTATTTATCCAAAAATTTGGAAATTTTCCCTAATCACAAGCGATTGCATTGCAAGTTCATAATCGTTAGCGATTCTTGTAAAAATTCAATAGATATTTCCAAATCCATGTTGTTTACACATGTTTGAAGTTGGTTAGCTTTGGATTGCTTCCTGAGATAGATGCCAACATGAAAAATATTTTCCTAATGAATTGGCATCTTAAGAATTGTAATAAAAAATATTGGATGCAATCTGAATCACCAACTTTGAAGAAGGATGATGCCAAATTCGAATGAAGAAAAAAAATCACTCCTCTATCATCTTTATTTAATATGTGCCTACTCTTTACCAGTCCAATCCCACATAAATAATATAGTAGTTCTTATGCTTCTCTGAAGATTGCTACAAAATAAAATCTAAATACTGAGCTCTCATTCTCATAGGTAATTTAAAGACTCACATAAGTGGGGCAACCATAACTCACAATAGATTTGCCCCTTCATGGATCTCTTTATAAAGCCATACTTGTTGTGATATTAGATGATGAAAATACAATAGATTTATAGAGAGAGAGAGAAATAGAGATCACATAATGATACTTGTATGAATAATATTCATTTTTTCCAATATTCTCCACATTACAAAGCATCCATATAAATAGGAAAATAGCCATACTAAAATATAGGAGGTAGCTATAACAATTCAAACCTCCTACGTGAGTTTTTTGTAACTAAAATCCCCTAAATACATATAATTTTTAGTGTTATTTATAACTAATAACAATTTAATAACCTACTAATTACTTACATTTACTTGATAATAATTACACATGTAATTATTATTCACACATATAAACTAATGGAGCACTAAAAAGATGATTTCCTAACATGTTGTATACGGCGGACTATGAGCTAGAAGATTGGTTTCCAAGAGTGGTTGAGTTATTTTAGGTGGAGCGTGTATCACAACAGTTTGGTATGGCCCAGGATGAGCCACCGGATCCATATATATGGTTGAGGGAAAAGTAGGGCATCGAGGAGGGAGGAAGCTAGACCAGGGCCCATAGGAGTGCAACTAGTACCTCCAGGGCCAAGTGAGACTGATACAACGATAGAGGCAGTAGATATAGATGATATGGGGTGTACGGATGCCTACTGTACATGGTGGGAATCAAACTGATGGGTTTTTTGTACCTAATTTTAGCATATGTGGCAGAAGTACCACCAGAGGGAGGAGTGGAGGGGAAAACACATGCCCTTGATAACATAGTGGTAGTGGTAGCAGAGCATGAGTATTTTTATATTGATGTTTTTTTGGTTGGTTATTTGGTTGTGTAAATGTTATTGTTTTCTAATGTATTGATATATGGTTGCAGGTGATGTGTGTTACTTATTGATTGTGGACACATTTATCTACACATTGACCCAGAATGTGCCCACCGATGTACTTATAGGCGGTGTCATGCTATAACACGTGGATGGTATTATAGGTGAGCATGAACACTTGTTTGATTGAGTGGCGCTAGCGGAGACTACATGTATGGTGTTAATGAGCAAGTGAGATGAGGCATGAGAGGAGACATAATGAGCTACAGAGGTTGTGGGTAGCAATCCCCTAGCTCAAGATGTATTTGTATGATTCATGGAGTTGTAGGTTCTTAATGCGTAGCAGTCGATGGAGAACACACTATTGTGTAGGTAGGTAGAAAGATATAGGGGTCACGATTAGTGGTGCAGATTGAACTGCAAAGATTCTATCTCTAAAGCTCCCGCAATTGTAGATAGTGATAGTGATGATGAGATATGATATGTAGTGATGTAGCGATGTATGGGGGATTTCCCCCTAGCGATGGGATTTTTGTAACTATGATATATATATATATATATATATATATATATATGGACTTGATGTTTTATTGATTATGCGATGTGATGATTTGGTGTGCATATGTTGATGTATGATGTGACAATTATTTTTGTTATATTCGATGTGTGATATTGCGATGATGTGTTGTTGATATGATTGGAAATATGTAGTTGTTGATGATGAGATAATGTATATGATTATAGATGATGTATGTGGTGTGATTGTGATGTATAGTAGATAAATGTTGAAAAAATGTATTGTATGAATGATGCACTAGAAATGTATAATGTGAAATAATATGTGAATGATATGGTCGTAATAGTGTAGTTAAGTGTGCGTTAGTATGATGAAGAGAGGGGGGAGGAGGATAGCAATGTCCCTAGCGTATATTTGATAAGGTTCATTTATATAAAAACCCTCAATAGTCAAGAATGAACGCTAAAGCAAGTGTACATCATCGGGAAGTGATATGAGAGTGGACACTAGATATATATGTCGATATAATTTTTAGCACAAAGATATGGTGAGGTTATTATTATATTATATCCCTCAATAGTCATGTAAGAGATGGAAGAACATGAGTGCACCATCAGGGGGTAAGGTGATATAAATCACCTACTAGAGACCAAGCTAGTGTGAAGTGGTGGGAGCCTGTGGAATGGAAGCAATATAAGTGTATGAGCCAAATAGAATGTCATGTGGAATGGTGCCAATGATGGGTGATGCAACAATGGGAAGTGAAGATGTTGAGGTTTGTGGAAGCTAATGTGTGGTATTAGTATGATGCAGTGGATGAGATGGTGTAGCAATGGATGGATTAGATGGAGAGTGTGCAATGAGCAACAACTTGTGGTGGTGGATGAATAATGAATTTAGCACTAGATGAAGCAAAAAAATCAACTGGATTAACTACACGCTTACGTACAAGTGGAGAGATAGACTACTCATGAGAGAAAGAACAAAATTAAGTGATACCCTTCTCTTATAATTGTTGTAAGTGTTCAAGAAGGGCACAACAGTAATTATCATGATGGTCATTCATACGTTGAAAGTTACAATAAGGTCTATCACATTGGTGTTGAAATTGATGAAGAGGATGATGCTAAGTATAAAGAAATTGAATCATACACTTGTCAAGCAGAGCATGCAATACATCATTTGGAATAATGTGATGAAAAAAATGTAAAGGCTCTTGTGAAGGATACATAGAAGTCTTAGGTGGAGCTTGATGCAGTGGAGGAGATAAAGTAAACTGTAAAAATGGAGAAGATTGTTTTTTTTGCAAGACGGAGGAGATAGAGTTCTAGGAGTACACTGAACTGACAGAAGAGGAGAAGAACTAGGAGATGCAATAGTAGGAGAACTAGGATGAGGCTCTAGAATATGTGCAACAATGATGTCTTTTTCTAAATCAATGAATTTAAAGAACAAGAGTGTGAATGATTCGCATGTATCATATTGTAAGTTTTCCTTTAAAGTGGGAATCAAGCCACAATAGAAGATGAATTGATTTTCTAGTTCTAGGTCAATGGTCTGGAAGGCTAATTGATTTATGCAAGCATTGAAGTGAAAAATATAATCAATGATAGGTTCTATTTTGTCTTGATGTAAGCCAGGTAGATGATCATATGTGACCTTATGACCATTGTTAAGGATAAAGTGTTGTAGAAAGGATTCTTCCATCTCACAATATGTACTAATAGATACAAAAGGTAAATGAGTGTACCATTAGAGAGTGTCAGTAGTAAGACTATGGAAAAAAGATTTTAGCGATAATCGATCATTAGAATAAGAATCCATAGCTAGATGATAATGCTTGAGATGTAGATATAGCTTTCTAGTACCATCAAAACATTTAAATTTAGGCATAATGAAATCCCTCAGAAATGTTAAATTTTGAAATTTGAATATTTTTTGGAATAGGATTTCCATGAAAAAAATTGTTATCAATAGAATCATAATAGGCCTTTCTTTCTAAAGTGTGAGATCGAACCTGAGATTGTAAGTGGCCAATAACATGCATGAGTGATAAGATGTCATGTGGAGGAATGGTAGAAGATGGTAATAGTGTATTGAGTGGTTGTAATTTTCCATTATGAGTGATCATAGGAATGTCAAGAGGAGACATAGAAGATGTCGATGCTAAGGGCACAGTAGATATGGGTGTCGAAGAAGTAATATGTGGTGAAGAACATGGAACATCGATAGAAACTGTAGGACTAGCATTGGAAACCTCAATATGATATTATGTAATAGATGGAGATGAGTCATGCATGTTACTAGAAACAATCTCAGAAGAATATGAAAGCAGAGTGGGGGATTCACATTCAACAGTATGCAAAGAAGTATAATCATGAGTATCAAGTGTCTCATCAAAGTTAAACAAAGATTCAGATACAAGGATTTCATTAAGTGTATCATCAACATAGAGTGAGGGAGGAGAAGAACTAGTGTGTGATGTGTCATGAGAAGAATTTTCAAAAATAGGAGTATGAGATGCAGCTATAGAATCATGTGAACTAGTGTGAGAAACAAAATCATGCACATGTTTATTGTCCCCGTGTTTGTTACCTAAAACATTATCATGAAGATTCAACATAAAATTAAGAATGGAATCATCTAAGTTCTTATTATAAATAACAGTAGGTGGAGGAAGGATGATTGAATAATAAGGTGTACAATGAGTAAAGCTTTCTGGATCATCAAAAATGCTAATGGTGGAATTATCGAAGCTAGTAGGCACATTGCATTCACCAGCTAAGAGTTTCCTTTGAGTATCATCTAGAAGAGTGGTGTTGTGATATAGAGCGCTAAGTTCAGCTATGGTAGCCACATCATAAATAGGATTAATTCTTATATGAGGCATGACTAACCTAGGAGGAGAAGAGTTATCCTTAACCACTAGGGTTTTATTGGATGTTAGGGGAAAAAATTCTAAGCTACGGGTTCACCAAAATGATTTAATAAAATATGAATATTTTATTTAAATCTAAATGTAAATATTTTTGTAAAATTAAGTACACTAAAATATAAATGCTAAATAATTTATTTGATATAAAATATGAAAGGAAATGAGATGGGTAAGGTACTTATCATAATTTCACTCATCCCACCATGAGTCTAAACTAGACAATATGATGAAATAGAATCTCAGATTGTCGCAATTAACCACAAGAAAATGTAGCTGAGGTAGGAATGGCTAGAATGCGGTGCCTGGAGAAGGACAGGGGAACTCATATACTGATTTCGGGTGTCTGAGTTTGTATACAAGTTTAGAATCTAGTTTTAACAGTGTCGCTAGGGCTTCACACTTCACTTTTTGTCACTATAAGGTCGCACAATAATCATCGTAGTTGTTGTAAACATGGAATCATATAATGACCTGTAAACCCTCAAATATACATCAAATACTAGAAAATAAAGATGTAAAATGAGGGTTCAGACTGTCCTCAGCCGCCACAATGGTGGACTTACAACTGAGAATTGTACTATATCTAAGACCCAATGTAGTTTTGTGTGCTTGTGCATGCAATAACTCTCTTAGGTCACCCTCGCACTAATGACACCAAAATAGCGGACAATGGCTCGATAAAATGCAAATGTGTGGATGGAATAAAATGAAATCCTCTTCCTATGTAGTATGTATGTAGAGTAATGTGCCCAAATGTAGTCCCTTCCTCAGTGTAGATAGCTAGCCCTTGATAAGAATTTTATTCCCATAAAATGGTATGTATGTTGTGTTTATATAGGGATATCTTATTCAAACTTCAACACAAATGACCCACATACCGACTAGTACCTTGGGATATGAGACGAAAAACTAAAAATACTGACCTTAAATGTCAAAAATAAGACCAAACATAAAGAGGACACAGGCACCCAAAATGGACAAGAGTGCTCAAAATGGACAGAAGCACTAGGCTCTAGTGTCTAGTCCCAGGTGCTAGTGTCCATAGACAAGTGATGAAAAATGAGTGAAGATTGATAGACAAGGATCCTTATGACCTAACTAGAACTATGTATGTGAGTGATAAGTGTAAAATATAAAAGGAATAGAAACCAACACAATAAGTGGATGGACTACGGGATGGGTCATCACTGAATAATTTTCTTACACAAGATTCATACATAAAACAACCAACTTGGTGGTAAATTAAATAGTAGTAAGTGCGTCATTTTGTGTCTATAGAATCTTGTTGGTGGGTGAATGAAATTTTTTAAGTTTTTTCCCTCTTCTCGCATCTTCTATATATTGTAAAAACCTCTCATTTTTGAGTGGGGAGTGTTCTAAAATGTAATGGAACTCTTTCCAAATGTTCCAGAATAGCTATGAGTTGCAAGCCTCATATTTGGATGTCTTACATGGTGATCCTTGCCTCTTCTCCTTCAATGTAATGGATTGTGCATGTCTAAAGCAATAAAATTCATGTTTTATAGCTCTTACCTACCCTAGCTTTTTTTGTATTGCATTTCCTTTCCTTTCATTGCATTATAGGTACATTGTGCATATTCCATTCTCCTTGTAGGGTTTAAATCTATTGTGATCCATGTAAATAGTGTTTTAAATGTTTTTTTGGACTGTGGTACTTATGTCAGCCCTCTTATCCTTAATTTTTCTCCCATTTTTACTCGTTGGAATATCTCCACCCCTCTTCTTGGTGTTATCACCTCTCTTTAGTTTAGGATTTAAATTTTAATCATATCCTTATCACCTTGGTCCCTTGGAATGATAGACTAGAGTTAGATAGTTTCATTTCAATTCCTAGGAGTAATTTGGCATTAGGATTAGGTAGAGGAGCTAGCCTTCTCTGGTGGTTTATCTCATAGTGTAAGTCCCACAACTTAGAGACAATCCCATGTTACCTCAAAATCCTGGGTTTTCTATGACTTAGGATAGGGTGAAATTTTGATCTCCAATAATGTTCATTATACATGGAAGGACTGGATTTAGGATTGCATTGGGATTTATCCATTAAAGATGTAGCAGGATGTTGTGAAGCAAATGAAATAAAACCCTAATGCTCAAGGTACTTGATTCTTCATTTTAGAGCATAGAAATCGTCATCATGGTTGCCATTAAGTATGTGATAATTATAAAATGGGAGACTAATGTATTTTGCAAGCCGATAAGGAGGATAAAAATGAGTAGTTGGCAAGTTGATTAATTGGTGATTAAGGAGCTCGGGAAGAATATCATGTCGATTAACATTGAGATCAGCATTGAGAGGTGTGGGGAATGGTAAGAATTGGGGTTCACTTATATAATCACATGTAACAGACATAGAAGTATAATGAGATGTAGAAGGAAAAATAACATGGACCTGGGAAGCATCCTTGAGATTTTTTTATTTCAGCTTTAGGTGATGTAACTGTTGTTTTTATAACTTGAATTTTGTCTTGAAATAAACAATGTAAATCTTGAATTGAATTTAAGATGGGTTGATTAGATGGAGGATTAGAACTGATATAGTCATCAGATAGATGATCGAAAATGGCAATAACTTAAGTAGGTGGTGTATTGTGAGGGAGGTACATAGTGTCTAGGGATTTTTGGAGAACAAATTTTCAAGGCGGGTGTATTTGAAGTAAGTCATAAAAGGATAGTAGAGGAATTTTAGGAGCCATGAAAGAAGAGAAATAAAGATCCAAGTGTATGATCACACATCGGGTTCACCAAATGATTGAATTGAATTTGAATTAAATCTTATTGTAGAGTCACTACTGAAATAAATGGTGTATAAATGTTGAAATACAAAAATGACACAAGTAAACTAAGATTAAAGATATAAAACACTAAGAAATAAGGTGAGATAAGAAGATTTAGATGATTTATGTGTAATATGGGACTGATCTAGGTAAAGAGAAGTGATGAAAAGACTAGGAAGATTGTCGTTACTACTCATTGTAAATTATGAAATCTAGGGATGATGCTGGACACGAGTGTCTGGGTTAAGGGCACTTGGGCACTGGAGACCACTTTTAGGCACTGGTGACTATATAGGAGCTTAGGATCTACTTTTTGGTGTGTCATAAGAGTGTCATAGTTATTCCATCTTGATCGTTTGATAGTCATACTTAGGTCACTAAAGGTACATATAACTTACAAAAGAGATGTTCACCTGCACAAGCCCATAAACCAAATCAAACCTAAAAATTAAAATGTAGAATGGGGAGTCAAACCGACCCCAATGATCACCCCAAGAGTGAACTTACAACCAAGTGCTACACTACATCTCATAATCCATGTAGTTATTGTGGGTGTGTGTAGAAATTGTGCCCTAGGATGCTCTTGTGCAAGTTACACTTGATAACATGTTGTAAAATCAATGTAGTAGAATATGTGTATGGAATAGAATGAACTTCCCCTTCCTATGTTGTGTATGCATAAGTATGCAACCCTTGTTCCTTGAATGGATGCTAGATGGATTCCTTGGAGTGCTTTAGGTGCCTTTTGAATGAAATTTTAGGTGATGATATTAATACTTAGTGCTTGGCCCTTGCTTTTAAACACATAACTATGTATTTATATGATTCCCTTGTTTGAATTTCATAATTGACAACTAGAAGGCTGACCCATAAGTGAAAAATATGCCCAAAATATAAAAGAGGCACAAAAGGAGCGAGTAAGGTGAGAAAGGGTTAAGTGCACCCAAAGGGGGAAGGAATGCCTGAGCACTTTTTTCCTCATTGGGTGTTAGTGTCTAAAGCCATGAAAGATAAACAAGTAAAGTTCTAATTGGGATGTAGGGTGTACAAGACCAAAGAGAAATCAAGAGACAAAGAAAAGAGGTCAAAGATAGTTGTCAACCACTATTTTTCTTGTTTATGAATCATATAAATGCTAATATGCTTTTAGGACCTAGAAATATACCCGATTTCATGATTTTGTGTCTACAAAGAAACAAAAGATGAGAATAAACATGATTCTAAAAGTGGACTTAAACTTCATTTTTTGACATCTGCATGAAGATGAAAGAGGAATTAGATAAGGCCAAGAATAAGTAGTGTCTTATACAAAGGATCAACATAAAGTGTGGTTTTAGGGTGGAAAAAGGATAACTAGAGTTGTAAAATTTGTCCAAATTTCTCATTCGTTGATCAAATTAATGCACTAGCTACTAAAGAAACTAGCAACTCAGAAATGAAAGAGGGTTTATGTTACCTCAGATGTGTGATGCTTGATACGGGCATTGAATGATGAATTGTTTTCTACTACCAAACCTACAAATAAGACTGAAACAAGATTTGATTAGATAGATAGGGGTGGGGGATTCCCAAAAAATGGGCCCAAGAAGCATTAACTTCCTCGGTGGATGTCAACCCCCATTTGTTAGATAAAAGGATGTAAAATCAAAAGCATGCAGAAACAGAGCTATCACTAAATCTAAAAAATGGTAGAAATTGGTCTAAAGATATTTAGATGATAATAACTGCAAAGTATGTGTTACCTGGTCTGGGTTGACGACAACCAGACTATGTACATAGGTAGGTTGATGATGACCTGGAGGATGGATCTAGAGCTTATAGATGAAATATGCAGACTTGTAAGGTCTAAGAGTGATCTGAAGCTAATGAGGACCGTATAGTTACTGTAAAAAGGGGTATGTAGGAGTGAACTAGAAGTAGAGAAGTAGGATAAATGACAAGAAAAGGAGGATTCAGATAGGTTTTTGGATAGATAGACCCTGGTCGACGACGACTAGGGAGGATTGGAAGTGACCATGTATTAGAAAAATACAAAGCTGAGGATGAAAGGATGAAAATGGCAACCTGCAAGCAAAAGGAGTTGTGGGAGAAGGCTATTGCTTGAGTGTTTCCAAAACTTATTTATACCTGCAAGATGTTAGAAGTGAAGCATATACGATAATATGATTAAGATAATGTGACAATGACGATAAGAAGATCTCACGAATGATGATCATGAGTGATGCAAGTAAGCATGGGAAGGATGTCCAAGAGGTTTGTGGATGTCTCAAAACTGCTCTCAGGAATGAGAGAGGTTGCATGCATCTGATTTTTTGGCTTGATTGATTGATTTCAATTTTGATCGATGTCCCCCTCATAATGGAAAGAAAACACTCATTTTATAAGGGTCGACGACGACTAGGCTGGGTCACCGCCGACTACGGGGAAATTTTCCCCAATGGGCATGATTTTTTATTTAAGATGAGATTTTTTCTACTTTTAAGGCTTGGGCGAGTGCTTTAAAGCATATGAGTGGGATTAGGTTACTTGGGGATAAATCCAAGGTAGTTAGAAGATAGGATTGGGTAGAAAAAGCATAGGGATTTATGGGTAGGATAAAAGCATCCTAATTAGAAGGTTGATTAGGGCCATGAGGATCTAAATGATTAATTAATTAATATGAATTAATTAATTAATAAGGATTAATGTGGATGGGATAATTGGGCATGTGAAATATTTAAATGATTAATTAATTAATATGCTTAATTAATTAATAAGGATTGGGAGGGAATTTAATTAAATAAGGGGATGATTGATAAAATTAAATATGCACACGGGTGAATGAAGGGCATAGATACCGAATTTAGGTGTCTACATTTTGCCCCTTTTTGTTGAGTGGTTTGTGCTAGTAAGCCATGAGACAAAAACAAAAAGGGTTGGATGAGGATAAAGGATTGATGGTATCTCCCCCTCAAACGGGGGATCGATGATGTCAAAGGAATTTGATGACACATTTGAAAAAAAGGTTCTTGATGAAGGGCGGGTGGGTGATGAAAAGATGGGTGAAGACATAACCAAGGCTAGATGCCCCAGGAAAAAAGGATCACAATAATGATGAAAACTATGGTGGTGACTCCAATATCACATCGGTAGGGGAAAATTGTGGTCTCAATGGAGATGGAACAACAACATTCTATGGACTAGTGAGTGGGTGAAGATCACTGTAGTATGGATGTAGGCCGGGATGACCAACGGGTCATGGGAAAGTCATCAAAATATGTGCAACTATATGTGAAAAGGTATGTGAAATCCTTCATACATGACAGGAATCGAGATGAATAGGTATGCATCCACAAGGGACATGAGGATGAATGATATGGTGCCCAATGGGACACAAAGAATGACCGATAAGTGAAGATGAAAAAAAAGTGAGTACAAAATAATATGCCCAAAGGGAGAAAGTATGGCCACAAAGGAAAAAAAAGGAAAAGTCAAAATATGCCCCAAGTGGGGAAAGGTATGGCCACAAAGGAAAAAATAAAAAGGCATGCCCCAAGAGGGGATAAACATGGCCACAAAGGTGGAATTTGATGAAAAATAATGGTGCCCTAAAGGATGGGCATGAATATGGCCACAAAAGTGGACTTGATATAATGAATGTAATGCCCAAATGGGAAGATGAGTATGGCCTCAAAGGAGGACTTCATGTGCAGATTGGATAGGATTATAAAATAAAATGCCCAATAGAGGAGTGATTATGGCCACGGTGTGGACTTATGGAATAAATATGATTAACATGCCGAAGGAAAAAAATATGGCCACGAATGTGGACTTGAAGTATGTATGCCCAAAGGAAGATTGATTATGGCCACGAGTGTGGACTTAAAGAATATGTATGCCTGAAGGAAGATATAATTGAAAATGGTG
The DNA here is from genome assembly GCA_019776745.2 of Taxus chinensis. Lineage (NCBI taxonomy): Eukaryota > Viridiplantae > Streptophyta > Pinopsida > Cupressales > Taxaceae > Taxus > Taxus chinensis. The sequence goes on from CM034146.1 coordinate 853,924,427, forward strand.
TATCTGCCCAAAGGGGGAAAAAAAGAGATGACCATAAATTTGGATTTAAAGGTCAACAAGAGATGATGCCCTAGAAAGGGATGCAAGAAAGAAGGGAAATAATTGAGGCCCAAAATGGATGGGAAGTAAGGGAATCGAATGACGAGGTTAGTGGGCTATATAAGCCCAACGGTCAAAAAGGGGGTCGACGACAACCAGGTGTTGGGCTATGATAAGCCCAATGGTCAGAAAAAGAGATTTTCACAAATGGAGGAGTTGAGTTGAGAGGAAAAAGCCAGAAAAGGGTGAGGAGGATGGTGAGTAACAAAACTCATGCTGGTTTTTTATTTAATTTCATGTTTTATTTTTTTTATTATTATTTTTTTGTAAAAAGTGGATGATGCCAGGGGCAGTTGGTGGTGACCTCAAATGGGTCGACATCAACCAGGCCCTAAAAGCGTCAACTTGACCATGGATGAGTCTACCCAACCTGGGTCGACGTCGACTAGGGTTAGATTGGCTAGATTATGGTTTAAATTTGATTTGGATGAAACTTTGGATGCATTTTGGATCAAAGGTCTAATGTATGTATGTTTTATTTGTGATTGCAGGCCCGAGAGACCTTATATCTGAAGAGATCAGGTGTCAGCTCTATATGAGACAGATTAGAGGGGATGTGACAAATGTTGAGTGGGACCATCTATCTGCCACAGTTGGATTAGGTGGATTTAGACATTATCAGAGGATCCCATGGGATGTGGGGCTTATGATTCCTCTGGTGGAGAGATGGGACCAACATATTGGTACATTTTGGTTTAGGACAGGGGAGATGACTATCACCCTAGAGAATGTGTATCAGATTCTTAGGTTGCCGATATAGGGGGAGTAGATAGTTCCCATTACTAGTGATGATAGATTGGTAGTTTTGACATGGCTATTTGGAGCCGATGTGCCCCTTATCAAATTTTCTTCAGGGGTAATTTTACTATGAGAAGAGATATGAGACTGGGGTGGCATGCAGCTAGATTGATTGGCATGGTTATGATGGCAGTATCATGCTATGCTTTTCTAACTCGGGAGGAGCTCAATTTCCATGGTTGTTGACTGGTGTAGTGGCCGATATTGTTGACCACCAGACAGTGTTTTCATTTGGGACCACACTATTGGCTCAGGTTTACCATGAGCTATCTAGATACAGGGAAGGTAGGAGGTCAGGGTTGGATGTAGGCTTCTTGCTACACTATTGGGCCTAAGAGCATATTGTTGTGATTAGGCCACTAGGGCTTCCATGGGTCACAAGCAACCATATTTAGTTGGAGGTTGGATTTCTGAGATGGAGGGTGATCAGGCCTTCAGAGATAGGGGGAGAGAGGGGTGGATTGGTATGTAGATCAGCTTACAGAGCTAGATATTGACCAGGTTAGATGGTGGCCATATCAGGATTTCCCTGCTTGGCTTGGTGTGGATGTGGAGCTAGTGGGGATGAGGAGGATGAGATGGGTGTAGGGGAGACAATGACCAGAGAATGATAGAGGATTATTCATTTTGACAGGGTGAGATGACAGTTTGGAGTTGTTCAGTCAGTGCCTCATGATCCAATTTTGTACAGGAGGGAGGAGTTGGATAAAGAGTTGTCAAGTCCTACTATGGCAGACCCACTAGAGGAGGAGGTTACATCATGGGATGATGATGATGATGTGGGAGTAGGAGCAGGATACTATGATTAGCACACAACAACATGGGTTATTCAGGTAATTGAGGTGGTTGAGGATGGAGGAGAGGAGGAGATAGAGGAGATGGAGGTTGAGGTTGAGGTAGTTGTAGGAGGTGGTGGAGATAGAGCAAGAGAGGCTACAGAGGTGGCATGCTTGTGTGCCGATTTAGATCAAATGAGAGTAGAGAGGGATATAACCTTGTAGCAGATAGGGATGTGGTCACTCAGGAGAGAGACTAAATTATTCAGAAGAGGGACTGTTATTATCGACAAGAGGGAGGCCTATAAGGCCTGTTTTAGAGATTTGGCCACTATCGTATTGATAGAGTTGACCAGCAGTTTTCAGGAAACACCATAGGATTAGGATAGATGGAACCCCCTGGCATGATTTTTATGGATAGATATAGAGAAATATCTGCAAAGGATAGATATTACGAGGGTATTTTGTTCCATAATTTTCCAAAGACCCTGTGTTATTGGGAGCATCTTCAGAGGATGACGGCCGGAAAATCTGGGCCATCTAGGAGTATGGCTAGTGTGGCAAAACCACAATGAGTAGAGGGAGGCCACGAGGGTGGCAGAGATGTGTAGGGATCAGGTGTTGTGCCTACCCCAAGAGATGAGGACTTGAGAGCCTCAGATATTCACTTTAATAATTTAAATAGTATTTCTGCTTTGAGGGAGCCCCCTAGAGGGCCATGATGTATTGATAAACATTTTGATATATGATATATGGTTTTTTCATGGATTATCATGTGTTCATTATGTGATGTGATGAATTTTAATTTGATGTGATGATTTTATATTATATGTCATGATGATGGCTTCTAGATTAGATGTGATAATGATGGTTGTTCTTGGGATGCATGGTTTTTTAAAATTTGATGATGATGGTGAAATAAATGTATGATTAGATGGTTATTTTAAATTGGTATGTGTATGGATAGAATGATGATATAGATGTGTGATGTGAGGATTAGGACTATATGTTTTATGTTTAAATTTGATCATGATGATTGGAATGTATATGGGTAAGATGTGATGAAAGATAAATTAAGAATAAATTAATGTGATTAATGATAAATGTCTTGTAAGATAGATAGATAATATATAGGTGATTGAGATGAAGAAAGATGTGTTGAAATACAAATGCAATAGGATTTAGGAAAAATATGCCTCACAATGGTGGCGACCTATAGGTGCAAACAACACTTCATTATAGCAAGGAACGTATGAGGAAAAATATGTCTCCAACCGCATTGGAGGTAAACAAAAAGGGGATCCAGGTAACACAAGGCACATGTGACCAAAGAGGGTGTTAGCAAATAACCAATGATAGTTAGTCATTTCATAGATCATAAGGAAGTAATGGATGAGATGATCTCATAAACCTAATATTGACATTAAAAAGGGGGTTTGAGATGAAACTTGTATAGAGGAAAGAGGTTTCTCCCAAAAGTGGTGTTCCCTAAACTATGCCCCAACTCTGGGAAGGGGAAAGAGAAATCTTATCAATACAGGAATATTTCTTAGGATGTTGATAAAATGGAAGGCTGATCAATGTGGGAAGCCTTCAAATGTCATAAAGAGTAGCCATCCTTCGAGGGATCAATTCTAATTTTTACAATATATAAATGGCAATAATAAATGATAGTCGTCCTTCAAGGGATTAGTCTATTTACTTTTGATTTTGATTTTGATTTCATATTTTTTATTTCTTTTTATTTTTCTTTTTTTGCATGAACAGTTGTCCTTCAAGGGATCATTCTATTTTTGATAACTTTTATTTTGATTTGAACACCCATGATTATTGATTTTGCATGGGGGTGAGCTGTGACTAGCTAAGTAGACCACTTAGGAGAGGATAAAGAATGCACAAGAGACACTCATGGACCCATTGCATGGTTCCAATAGGTGAATAAGAGGGAGATGGATGTGATGATTGCGGAGTTCCCACCAAAGGGGAGAACCTATCCATAAGGAAAATTCTATGGGAAGAGCTATGGTGCCCATATTTAAGGTCACATCTAGGAAGTGACGGAAGACCACATAGTTCCAAATCATCATGATGAGAGATGGAAAGGGCTAAGATGGAGGAATGACCCAAGAATGAGACTAAGGGAACATTGGTAAATGTTGCTAACAATAGAATGGTCACAAATGCAATGCGTTAAGCAGCTCCAATTCTAGTTTACCATATGGTCTGATCCAATTAGAAGAAAACTTTCCATGTTGGCTCCTTTCTAGAGTAGTGACATTATGATAAAGTTAAGAGATTAGCGTCGCACTTTGGAAGATGGGATGAGACAAACAAGTGAAAATAATAGAATGCGCTACCCCTCAAGGAAGTGAAAGGTATGTGTCTAAGATGAGTGAATGGTCCCCCTAGAGAGAGACAAACATGATTACATGATGGATCATTACGATGATCAAGATGCATCAAGAATAGAAGAGATAAGTTAATTAATGATCATAAAATATGTGCCACAACGGTGAGTTCTTAAATGAAATTCATGGTGCTTCCAAAGGAAGGCAAAGATACAGCCACAAAAGTGGTCGTAGGAGGAAAGGATGAAAGGTATGATCGGATGAACCGAGGTGGATCAGATAAGATGATGTTAAGTGTGAAGAGGAACTAATATGAAAATAGATAGATCCTATAATGAAGTCCCCCTAGCATAGGAAGATAGATCGATGAGGACTAGAAGAGGGATAAACAAGATGAGTAAGGAGGGGAAGGTGCTCCCCCGACGATGGATGGGTAGAATATCAATAGTAATGGATCATAGAGGTGACGTAGAGAGGTGAACAATATCAATGAATAAGGGAGGACCCTCATCAGGAGGAGCGATAGGAGGTGGTGTGGATGGCCAAGATGATCTAGGAAGCTAAACAGATAGAGAGGAGGAAAAAGAAGTCGGGTGAGCTACGGATGAAGTTGTAGACAAAGAAGGAGACTTGTCGAGGAGGTCCTCCTGCTTGATAATATCATGAATGATAGCTTGAAGGGCCCTATAGTGATCCGTGTCATGACCTGAAATGTGATGAAAGGCACATATGTGATGAAAATTGAACCATGATGGCTTCAATTGTCTTGGATCAAAGGGTCTAATGGGAGGAAGCATAATAGTAGAAATCTGTAGTAAATATTGGAGGACCTCAGCATAGGATTCAATGTATACACCATGAGGGTCCTGCGGGATGATACAAATTATAAGGATGAAGGTGGATTATATCAGGGTCTAGGTGATCTAGAAGAAGAAGCAGTGGTGGATAATTTAGGCTTGGATGACTGGGTAGATGAAGGTGCTATAGAGGAAGGATTTTTTCCTAGGAGAGAATCAGATGCTTTGGATCATGATGAAGGAGGGGGGCATAAGATGGATGGATGTGGCCCCAAGATGGAGGATGGGGATTTGGTATTCATCGGGGGAATGTTGAATTTCTTATGGGGATGCTCAAGGGACTACTGTGGAAGGATGCCAAGGTCTCTAGATTTGGATTTTTGAGGAGTACCCTTGGTAAGGATGATAATAATCTCTATTAGGGAATCTGGTGATGACATGGTGACTGATGGTAGAAGTAGATTCTGCATGACATAATCTAGGGAGGGTAAAGATGGGCTAGATGTGGGGATGCATGGTTGTGTGGATGAGACATAAGGGTCACCTATAGCCACTGTAAGTTGAAGTGCCCTCCAATATTGTTTAAATAATGAAGGTGGTGTGGAGGAAGAGGGAGATAATGGGGATATATGGTGATAATGGTCGATGTGGTAGGTGTAGGTAGAACTATAGAAAGAGGTATTGGTACTAAATCTATGGAAGGTAGGACGGGTAAGAGTGTAATAGATGTGTATAAAGGAATAGGATCTACTAGAGTAGATGTGGATGGAGGTGTAGAATCAACTGAAGTAGATAAGGAAAATGTAGGTGTGGGATTTGCAATAGGTGTGGATGTGGAAATGATGAGAGGTGTCTGGGTGATGCGGTTAATGATATCTATGTGAGATGGGGAAGATGGTGGAAAAGCTAGGATATGGGTGGAAAAGGTATGAGTGTCAAAAGGCACCTGAGCATATTAGAGAGGTGTGGCAATAGATGTGGATGTGGAAGATGAGGTAAGTGGGGCGGTCATAACTGATGAGATAGGTGGTAGAGATGTCGTGTTAGACATAGTATCAAATGATGCAGGAATAGGAATATAAATGTGTGATAAGGATGTCAATATAGTGACGGGTGCAGGTGAGGATATAAGTGTGGCCAAGGTTGATGCAGATGTAGTGAGAATGGGACTAGATGTGATTGTAAGAGAAGTAGTAGAAGTAAGGGAGATGACTGTGGATGTGATAGATTTAGGAATAATGCTATATGCAGCCAAGGGCACAATACTTAGGATGGAAGTAGATGAGGAAATGGGTGAAACTGATATGGAAAGAGGTGTCTGATGTATGGTATTTATCGAGACTAGGTTAAATAGGTGTTGTGTAGAATGTGAAGATGAACTGACTAGTGGAGGATTAGGAAATGGTTGTCTAAAGATGTCATGTGATAAGGATTGGATTACTTGGGGGATGTAGGAGCATGGTGATAGGTGGAATCATAATGAGATAATTGATATGGGGAAAGAACAAAGAGATATAATATGTTAGACTCATCGGATGTATCCCTAGGTGATATGGGAGGAGAGATCATAAGATGGAGTAGGATCTGTTCACTGATACGTACGAAGAAGGAAGTCATGGATGGGGTTCTCGTGAGGAATATCCATAAGGGAAGTGGGTATGGTGATGTTGGGTGACATAGGTAGGGCATGAGGTAATGAGGTCAAAGATGATGGGGTAGAAGAATGAATGGTATATGGGGATGGGGCTAAAGATGATGAGGATAAAGGTGATGAGATATAAGGCAATGGGGTATAAGGTGGTGGAGATAAAGAAGATGATGTATAAGGAAATCATGGTGAAGCGTGATCTACAGATTGATATGGGTGAGAGATGAGATGTCTACGGAGAATATAGTCATAGATAGGGCTAGAGGAATCCCTAAAAGTAACCGATGGTCTAGATGGGGTCACAGAGGAGTATTGAGAATTTCTCGAGGAAACATTTGGTTCCATTTTTAAATAGGAAAGCAAGAAAACAATTCCTTTTAATGTTATGATTAAGAAAGTGTGATGAGGATGGATGTGAAAGGACATAGGAGATGGAAAACTATGTTTGGTCTTAGGTAAGTTGTGGCTAGGAAAATGTCTGAAATGGTCTCTTGTTGGGTGATCAAATCCCAATCAGTGAACTAGGTGAAAGGAATGTTTTGATGTGTTAACTGATTTGTGAATTTTTAGGTTGTGTGTGATAAGAAGTGTGATGTAGAATATTGAACCCCTTACTTAAAATATATGAGCAAGTAGGATGTAAAAGGAAAGATTCTTTTTAAGCCCAAATGAGGTGTGATGTTCGATGAGTACATAGATGATGCAGCCTAGAATTCAGCAATACATTCCCAGGCACACTAACACATCACTTAGCCTAGAATGAGCGCTCACCCGAAGCACACAAAGGTACCATACCCCTCTTTAGGGTTATTGTTACAAGGTGTTATCATGATGAAGAATTTAATCATTTATATCTATAGCTAATATATCTTTCAAACAATGCATATCCAGACCTAGATCTAGAGCATAACAAACTTAACAAATAACCATAATGGAATCAAACTTGCAATACTAAATTATAACCATAAGAACACCTTGTTTTCAGTCCATAATCTTGATTATATTAATTACAGTAAATACATAGAAGCTTCCTTACAATCATAGTAGTATATGTTCATGTGTGTCATAGAATTGACAACATAATCTCACTATAATCTAGTTCTCATACGTATATCTATGCTCTCTCAACTACATAGTTCAATACATATTTATAAGTGTGGGGACTTACGCTTCACCACTTATATAATCCCAAAATAGGTCACATGTTATTATTAACCACGTGTCGTTACCAAAATAGGCTTACATGTAAGAGTGTTAACAATATATCTCCCTTATTCAATTATCAATCTGTCATTTTATCTTTAGCCTGCATCCATGCAAAGTGCTTCATAGCCGATCATCTAAAAATAGCCAATGTGTGACGTGCAAGTCTCCAATCGGTTTGAGTGCTCCGCACACTATCTCCAAAAATAGATCCTCATCATGAAAATGGCTAAGTACCAAATATGTCTCTGTTCTGTGCACGATCCTCTCTGATGCTTCCGTGCCTTTGAATGAACTTTGTTCTCCTGTGTGAACCTTTTGTATTTTCTCCACTAAGTTCCAGAGTCTGACTGATCAACATTACCCCACACTAGTTTGCATTACCACCCCGACAATGGTTGTCTCCAAAAACGAATCAAAGAATATGAATAGAAGAATATAAATAATTTTGATGAATAAAATAATGTCTTTAACCTGTAGTATGTTCTGCTGCAACCTGAATAATCAATTTGGGATATTCTTCTTTTATCTCCACCTCTAAGTTTTTCCAATCATTGAGCATGACCTCTGCTTTCTAAGGAATATCCAATGCAATTGACTCTAATTCATCCCTTGCAATCTCTCCTTTTTCATTCTGTAATACCAACACAATGTTGGACATACCAGTCATTCTCCCTTCCAACAAGTCCATCTTTTGAGCGATGAGTTTCCCAAGCTCATCCAACCTTTTCCTATGTGGCTCCTGAGTTGCATTAAGGACCTCACGCTTCTACTTAATAAGTGCTAACCATTCTGTGTGGCCCAATGTCTCATCCTTCATGGCCCTCAGGACCTCATTGTCTTCCAAAATAGTCCTGGCCCTTATAACGGCCTCTGGCATTGTATAAATATTCAGTGCTTGATCTTCCTTCTTGAGTTCCTCTTGCAAGCTCTGAAGCAATCCTTCATATGATGTAATCTTTTGCATCAATGAAGCCTTTTCTTTCTCTGCTTCTTGTGTTGGATCCTTTAGTTCTAGCATGCAAGATGTTCATCTTCAAGCACTAAGTCCACCAATGTACTTACATAGTGTATTTCCGAAGGAAATGTCCTGGGTACCTTTGGCTCTAAGTGTGGCCTAGCCTTCATGAAATTGTCACCAATCTCCTCCACCATGCAGATAAACACATCGTTCTTCTTCTGTGCCAAGTATTTTTCTTGTTTTAGGTGTGTTATTTCCTCATCCTTAGTCTTAATCTCCTCCTCTAGTGCCCTAATTGTGGTAGCTTTATCCATATTCCGACGTGCGAATTTTGTTGAGACTTTCACCAAAGCATTGTTCACCTGTTCATCTGACATAATAGTAGGCTTTATTGTTATGTGTCTGGCCTGAGGTGTCTTTTTCAACCTCCTTGACACATGTATGACTCCTCACATACATCAAATTTTGGTTCATCCATGTGTGTCTGCATCGACCATGATAATTTCTTCCTTATGCGCATTGTCGCCATATCTTCATCCATTAACTCCTAGCCATATAACTCCTTTTGTGCCATTATGCTATGGAAACGAGCGTGGAACATTTTACTTGTGTCCTTGGTGTAGCCCATGGCTGGTGGAATATACTCCCCACTTTTTCTTCTTGATCTAGGCTACTTAGGAACTTGGGCTTCAAGATTGGGAACTTGTGTTATTATGTCCTTAGCAGTCTCGGTCATTGTCTTATCTATCTTTTCTCGCTCTTCTCCATCGTTCATTTCCTCGTCTTTTTTTAACTCTACATTCTCTAGAGGTGTAGGAGAATTGGGCACGCTTTCCTTCGACTCTTCTACTTCCTCATTCAACTTTAATTTCCTCCTTTTATTAGTTGTCTCCTTCTGTGGAGAGAGTCGAGGTGATATACGCACTGTTTACGGAGTAACACCTTGGGTCCTTGTCCTCCTGAAATACTCTCTTGAATAGGAACTCTGCTCACCTGGGGGCTTGGCTAACAGCTCACACAAGAGCTCGTTGAGCAGCTCGACTTTAGCTCGCTTGGGAGCTCATCAAGTAACTCGCCTGACAACTTACCTTGTCAACTCACCTTGAGCTTGCTGAGGAGCTCACCTTGCCAACTCGCCTTGAGCTCATCTGGTAGCTCGCATGTAAGCTCACCTTAGAGATTACCAACAAGCTCACCTCGGAGTTCATCGAGTTGCTCGACCTAGAGCAGCTTGTTGGGGAGCTCTCTGAATAACTCATTTGGGAGGTCACTGAGCAGCTCGCCTGGGAGCTCGCGGAGTAGCTCCGCTGGGAGCTCGAAATACTCGCCAAGTAGCTCACCTGGGAGCTTACGGAGTAGCTCACCTGGGAGCTCCCCAAGCAGCTCGTCAAGCAGCTCAACTTGAGCTCACTCAGGAGCTCATCGAGCAACTCGCCTAAAAACTTGCCTGGAAGCTCGCCTTACCAACTCGCCTTGAGCTCGTTGAGGAGCTCACCTTGCCAACTCGCCTTGAGCTCATTTGGTAGCTCACTTGTAAGCTCACCTCAGAGTTCGTCAAGCAGCTCACCTAGTAGCTCGCTCGAGAGCTCACGCGATAGCTCGCCGAGTAGCCCGCCTGGGAGCTCGTCGAGCAACTCGCCTGGGAGCTCACCTAACAACTTGCCTTGCCAACTCGTCTACTAGCTCACCTGTAAGCTTGCCAGTAAGATTGCTGACAAGCTCGCCCTATAGCAGCTTACCGGGGAGCTCACCGAGCAGCTCGCCTGGGAGCTCGCGCAGTAGCTCGGTTGGGAGCTCACGGAGTAGCTCGACTTGAGCCCACTTGTGAGCTCGTTGGGGAGCTCGTCAAACAACTCGCCAAGTAGCTCACTTGGGAGCTCGCCGAGCAGCTCACCTTCGAACTCGCCAAGCATCCTGCAAGGGAGCTCAGGTGGGAGCTCGGGAAACAAATCACCCAGGAGCTGTCGAGTAGCTCAGCTTCAGCTCGCCCGGGAGCTCGCCTGACAACTTACCTTGCCAACTCACCTTGAGCTCGCTGAGGAGCTCACCTTGCTAACTCGCCTTGAGCTCGTTTGGTAGCTCACCTCGGAGTTCGTCAAGCAGCTTGCTTGGGAGCTCGCGTAACAGCTCACTCGGGAGCTTGCCGACCAGCTCTCTCGGGAGCTCGCCGACCAGCTCGCCCAGGAGCTCGCGTGACAGCTCACCTTGCCAACTCGTTTGGCAGCTCACCTGTAAGCTCGCCTCGAAGATTGCTGACAAGCTCGCCCTAGAGCAGCTTGCCAAGGAGCTCGCCTTGGTGCTCGCCGAACAACTTGCCTGGGAGCTCGCGGAGCAGCTCACCTGGGAGCTCGCCGAGCAGCTCACCTGGGAGCTTGCCGAGCAGCTCGCCTGGGAGCCCGCAGAGCAGCTTGGTTGGGAGCTCACCTGGGAGCTCGAGGAGTAGCTCGACTTGAGCGCACTTGTGATCTCATCAAGGAGCTCACCAAACAACTCGCCAAGTAGCTCGCTTGGGAGTTGCTCCAAACCTACTCCTACCCCCGTGTGTGGTGGGGTTTAGTTAGCCATCGGTTTATTCTCCAAATTCAAAGTTACCATCAAGATCTTGATCGCCATTGGAATACCTTGTAGGTAAGTTCCCCTTGGATATCGTAAAAATTGGAATTCAGCTACCTCTAGACATGAATAAGTGGAAATTGAGTACTCCAAGATATAACTGTTCGAAACGCCACGAAACCATGTATCCACATCTTGAGTCTAAATCAGATCAACATCATAAAGGGCCTGAAATTCTTCATGTGTCCAGACAAGTGCACGATACCTCCAATTCCGCTTAGATGCATACGCAATCAGCCGCTCGTACAATTCTACTGGAAAGATAGCGAAGGAGCTGTCATATAAATTGTCATACAAGTTTTGTTCCACCCACATGCTTGTGTTAAACTCAAATCCAATGTTGAACCGCCGTGCGTATTCTTCTTCCAGATCGTGTATCCACTCCTCAACACTTGCTAAGGTCAACCGGTATGTCTTCATTGCGAACCATCTTGAAAACAACTTAAAAAGAGGTTCTAGCAACGGAACCAATGATGCAGCCTAGAATTCAACAATACAAGCCCAGGCGCGCTTACACATCACTCAGCCTAGATTGAGCGCTCACCCGAAGCGTGCAAAGGTATCAAGCCCCTCTTTAGGGTTGTTGTTGCAAGATGTTAGCATGATGAAGACTTTAATCATTCAGATCTATAGCTAATATATCTTTCAAGCAATGCATATTCAGACCTAGATCTAGAACATAACAAACTTAACAGATAACTATAATGGAATCAAGCATGTAATACTGAATTATAACCTTGAGAACACCTTGTTTTCAGTCCATAATCTCCATTATATTAATTGCAGTAAATACACATAAGCTTCCTTATAATCACAGTAGTATACGTTTATGCACGTCACATATTTGACAGCATAATCTCACTATAACCTAGTTCTCACACTAGCATAAGTAACTTAGAGTACATGTGTTTGAGACGATGAAGCATCCTTTGATCTACCTTGTGTGAGATTTGGTGAACTCTCAAGATAGTGTGATATAGTCAAAATAACTAGGTAGACTTACATCACAAGGACTCAAGCTAGAGTGGTATATAACAAATGTATAATATTAATCTTGGAGGTATTGCAAATAGAAGAGGCACTCACCATAGAAAATGGCTATAAGCATTATTACGTAGCATAAGAGTATTAATATGGGCGATAAACTTAAAATACTAAATAAATAATATTATCCTCTAATTACCTATAGTAAAAACAAATGAAGATATTACAGCTATAACAATAAAATTATTATTGAATATTTTGTATATGATCTATCTATGGAGATGATTTTTTTTAGTATTTTGAAAGGATTGACGAATACCCGATTTGAAAAAGAAAATATCGTTATGGAAGTTTATATGATTGTTGTTCCACAAATGACTTTATACTATTGTTGGATATGTTGGACCACATCACAAAGTAAGAATCAAATTTGTCTCACAACACATTGCCCTACACCTTATGAGGGTGTTTTCGTTTAAGGTTAATCCATATAGAATTATAGGGTACCCCATAGAGAGAGGGGAGGGCCCCCTCCCTAAATAGATAGATATGGGCAAGGCATATCTATAGTAGCCACGTCCCCATATACTAAAATATATATTATTATCCTTCCTTGCTGCTTTGCTAACCGTGCCCATTTCATATGGGATCGATTCTAACGACCACAATGCGGCTCGCCAGGAATCTGTCAGTAACCAGCAACTTTCCGTCATTTACCGGAATAAATAAGAAAATTCCCAATTTCCCCGTATTCTGTTCCCGTCGGTCACATGCGGTTTACTGACCGTACGACTACAGTTACAGCGGCAAGTTACTGCAGTACATTTTTCACCCAAAAATGGTTATTTCCTATTTCCAAAAACAGTTACCTAGGTACCTAAAAATGGTTATTTCCAATTTCCAAAAACAGTTTCTTAATTACTAAACTTACTGTTTACTAACTGCGGTGAATCTTAACAGTTACTGTATTCAGTGCATGTGACCGCCTGACAAACGAAAGCGACTTTCGTTTTTCCTGACATAGAGAATTCTTACGAAGCGACAAAGAGATATTGATAAGTCCTAAAAAAAAGTAAAGAAATAAAGTGATGGAATGGGGGAATTCATTGCCTTTATTATTTTAATAAATATATCTATCTAGAAATGATAACACCTTTCATGAGGTTCTAACACTTGGGCTTATGTTCCCTTGAGGACTTTTAAGTTAGCAATAATTGTGTGCCACAATACCCTTTGCCCATGTGATCTGACATCCCAAGAGATTCTCAAGAGAGCCTTCCATCTTTTTAGGTCATGGGTCAATATACATAAGTGGCAAGTGGACACATATTTTTTAAAATGCATCGAAGAGGTTTAATCGGACACAAATAAACTTTATATAAAAAAGAAACTTTACAAACAAAACAAATACAAGAAGAATATAAAGTGAAATCAAGAGGAACATTACAATTTTACAATGCATCTCTTTTAGTTTCATGAATTATTTAGAATTTAATTAGTTAATGTTTCTAATCGCACTTTATAATTCATCATTAAAAGGAGATAATAATAGTCATTCCTTCACCAATCAATTATTATGTTAATTAAACAATCTATATAAGGCACATGTGCCTAGGCCCATGTCATCACACCTGGGTTGGCATAAGGGGATTTGATTCTCAATGTAACATCTTAAGGTGACATTCCACCAACCAATGGTGGTGGAGATTACAAAGCTAGCCCCAACTTGCTTCTAAACTACTTAAAACAAGCCGAAGATAAACAATGTGACTAGGAACATGATAAGTTGAATCCTTGATTGGAAATATAATGTAGTATATTTTATTTCCAATTTTATAAGTTTATGTTGATAATGTATTAACAACAATCATGTGGTGATGTGAGGTGCTAAACCTTTTATATGTACATAATAATTTCTTAAGCATCGGAGATATATATGATTCATTAGGAACAAAAAGAAAAAGCAAATTAGGAGAGTATGTTGTGTAATTAATATCACTTCTATCTTACTCAAGGGAAAAAAATAAAATCATGAAACCATATGAATGGGGACATGTTTGTTATTCTTGGTATTATCTTTGTTGGTGGATTTATTTCTCACAATTCATTTCCTAGGTGTAAGCTTTCTACCTAAAGGGATTGGGCCATCACTCATAATTTTTAATATTATTTAAAAAAAAGGAGAATGCCTTTTATTAGGGTGGTCATATACACCGGAAGATATATATACTTGTAAAGGTATGCTTGTAAAAGGCAATATTAGAAAATAGAGGATAAATATGTCTTCCTAGGTGACAAAAGAGAGTGATTTAAAAAACACAAGGTAGTGAAGGTAGCATGTAAGGTTATTTATAATAAAATTTACATCATTTCATGGGTTACAATTTTGTCCCATTTTTTATCATGAATTTCGTGATAGGGGATAGAAATCATCCTTACACGCTAGAATTTCTTGCATATTTATCGTATTGAAAACAAATTCGATAGACATCCAAAGTGCAAGCAACACTTTTGGAGATTTCCTGGGCCCTTGCATGATGGAATTCAATTCCTTCCTCTTCTCTATCAAGCAAACCTAGTCTTCAATGTTTGACCCACCTCGAATATATGGGCCCCTGCCTTTGTTTGGTTCATTTTGGAAATTTCGGGCTGAGGAACATATAATTGGTTTTCTTTGGTCCACATTTAGGGCGAGGTCAACACAACATGGAATTCATCTTGTTTTCCAAGGCTTCTATCATTACAAAGATTGTAGCGAGGGAAGTAAGAGAGGAGTCAATTTTCTAGGTTGTCATGTAGGAGGGGCAGAAAATTAGGGAATTCATTTGAAATAGTTTTAAAGGAAAGTAGGGGATAGATTCATCTGAGTCAGGGACATTTATAGAAGGGAAATGCTTTGCCTAGAATGATTTCAGGCTTGCCATTGGAATATGAGCATTATTAGGAAGCAAATGATAAAGGGTTAGCTAGTAAGAGCTAATAATAAGTGACATTTTGGAAAGCATCACCATGAAAAATCACTTAATATTTTTAAAAGTGATAGACTTAAGCTTGGGAGAATTTGGGCTCATAATAGGTATTTTTAATTATTATGTTATCTATCAATCATAAATTAGTATTTACATTATATAATATTTATATTTTGATATTATGATTTTATTTTTTAGCGTTTTTAATCAATTAGTGGAGATGGGGGTGTGCCCATAAAGATTGCCTATAGTTCTATATGGGCGTTGGGGCTACATATTGCAAATGGGAGTTATAAGTCATACACACACACACACACACACACACACACACACACACACACACACACACACACACACACACACACACACACACACACACACACACACACACACACACACACACACACACACACACACACATATATATATGAGATGGGACTCTCTATATCTCCCTAGAGATGGGCATTCAAGACTAGATTCAGGCATTGGGTCCTTGTATTCGGGTATTTTATTGGTTGAATATTTGAAGCTTTATTATAAATCTCATGAATTTCAATAATAATGATGCTATATTATTTATTAGTTTTATTCTAAATAAATTTTAATAATTAAAATTTTCAATATTTTATTAATTGCAAATAATACATGTATTTTTCTCTCTCGTTTTTATTTGTAAGATTTTTTTCTATTTTACATTTATTTAAGATAACTTTGTACCCTTTTAATACATTTAATGCTTATTTTTTACAACTTGCATGTCGACATGAATTATAAAACTAGCAATCACATGTGAAATATATGATGGAAACGTCGAAGGGTAACTATTGAAGAAGTCGAATTGAAGGGAGAGAAATAATGGGTGAGGAAGAGGGGGCAAAGAAGAAGGGGTTTGAGGGTGGAGAAATGCAAGGGCGGGGAGAGTGGAACCAATGAAAAACTCTACCATTGAACAACTAGATGACATTCATGTCAATAGTATGAAGGAGAAAATGTGTTTTGTGTAAGACATCGAGGCAACTATTTGCGAAGATATCTTAGAACGTAAGGAGTGGTCGAACAATACTACCGAAGTGAATAATTGTCTGCAATTTCATTTTCTTGTAGAACATTGTAGGCCCCCTTTTAAGTTTTAAGCTAGATTAATTGCGTGAAAGTAGGCAATGCATAAACAATCATTAATAATTGAGCTCACCCAACATATGGTCATACGAGACAAATTATCTATCGATCGTAGTTTGTATTTTTTTCAACCTCAAGGTCATCATTGAGATGTCGTTTAATTTGGTAGATAAGAAAAAGACATGAATGGAAAGTTAGAAATTAAATACTTGCATGCATCGTACCTATTTCATAACTCAGATTGTTCAAATCCAAATAATATCTGGTATTTATGCCCCACTTTATAGTTTTGATCTCATTCACACTATTCACATGAGTGAAATTTACTCTTAAAGGGGCCAAAATAAAAAAGGAAAAATCCAACAGTTCCATGTTTGAGAGCTAACTGCAATGCCTACTTCTTGTAGAACTCTGTAGCCCCCATTTTTAGCTGTAAGCTCAAATAATTGTAAGGAATGGTTGATGCATAGACAACCATTGATAATTGAGCCCTTGCAATGACCGATCATATGAGAGAAAGGTAGACTATGGATTTTGATTGGAAAATGGTAATTTTGTTATATAAGGTGAAGACATGAATGGAAATATGGAAATAAAAATATGGGAATCAAATACTTACATGTCCCACCTATTGCATGGATCATATAATTCCTACCCAAATAATATATGCTATATATACTCCACTTTATCATCTCAATATCACTTGCATTATTCACATGAGTGTAATTGACACTTAAAGGGACAAAAGGGGGGAATCCAATAGGTTATAGGTACAAAACCCAACCACACAACACTCTTCTTATAAAATCTTATAGGCCCCATTTTCATTTTTAAGCTTGATATTTAAAGGAATGTAACAACATGGCTTTGGGTTGTCTTGAACCTCTTACACACTTTAATAAGGCATTCAACGAAATCGATGATAAAACAAACTGAAAGGAAAAAATATACCAGAATTGATGTTGGTATGTCGATATTGAACGCAGTTCACACATTTTAAATCCAATATCCTTCACAATTAGAAAGTCTAGTCCCACAAACCTGAATACAACAGACCTTGTTCCTTGTTTGTAGACAGGGAAGAAATGGTGCCCATGTCCTTAATCTATGGGCATTGTTTATACTTTGATTAATAGAAAGGACAACCATTATCGACACAATGATCGAAATCATCTACAACATTTCCATGTCACCACCTGTTCTATAGTTTTTAATTATCGTTTGAGTTTTCCTTCAATCCTCTAGCTCATCCAAGGTTATAAATAAAAAATGTTTCGATTTGAATATTATAATTTGGTTTATTGGTTTGAAGATTATAATTTATTGATGAGCCAAAAAATCTCAATAAATGGAATCTATTAAATACATGGATCTTAGTTTAGGACTATATTAAGCTCGAGTAATTGTAGAAAACATGTGATGTAGGAATAATCGTTGATAATTGAGCCCCTCCTGTGGATGGACATATAAGAAAAATAAATATTTTAATTGCTAATTGAGTTTTGCTATTTTGTTATTTTATTTTATTTTATAGTTGTTCATATATGTTTTTACTTTTCTACTTTAAATTAATGAAGTGAAACAACAAAAACAAAACCGACCTTGGAAGATGACGGGTTTTACCAATACTTGCAATGATGGATGTTGAATACTACTGGATGACCAATGTCGACGGATCCAAGTATGCACACAACTTATTCTTTCCAATGGGATAAGCTACCTGTAATGCACATACACTTAGAAAAAGATGGGATTAGATAGATATATGGCAGATTACTTGGCCAAGGCCAGTCCCCGAAAGTCAATAGACTTCCTTGTACAAGGATGTCAATCCATGTTCAAGAAATCAATATGATAATGATGAGATAAAATTATAAACAGACGCTATAACCAAAAATGTAAAGACAAAGGGACTGATGCGATCCACAACTATATGATGGTATGATGGTGATTCTTGATCAAAAGGGATTCTAGGAACCACAAAATGGATCAAAAGAGTAAGGATGTAGATAGATATGCGCTCATAAAGAAAATATGAGTGATATAGTTGATTAAGATAACTCATAAGGTGATACAGATGGCTTAAAGGAGCTTAATAGGGTTTGATGTGCACTTGTAAAGGCAGAGTAGTAATAGATGATGGGATTTGGATGTCTGAAGGATGATATTTGGGCTTAAGTGATCTAACAGACAGTGATCACCGACAATTAAGGTGAATCATGGGTGATTGGGGATGATCACTTGTGATTAGAGGAATCACCGACAATTACTGTAGAAATGCAAAAGCTGATAATAAACATAACTAATTTTGTTTGAAGCTTGTAAATAATAATTAGATGAAGCAATAATATAAATGGGAAGGTACTTACCTTATCTGAGCTGATAAATGAAGGAAAGAGGCTGAAATTACCCGAGAGATGGAAATTATAGATGCAATAATATTGTTGAGTTGCTACCTAGATGTTTGAAGAATAAATATTTGATGTCTTGAATGATGCTATGATGAAATATGAATTTGTAAGAGGGCTATGATACAACAATGTTATAATGTGAAGGATTTGAAGAAGATCCAAGTCGAAATAGAGGAAGCTTCTAGCTATATTTATAGGCTATCAGCTAACCTAAAATGAAAACCCAAAACTCGTTTATATAGGGTTGATGAAAATCAAATAGAATTGTCGGCAATTGGTAGGAATCGTCAGTGATTCGAGCTTTGCAGGAAAATGTTGAAAAAACCTCCTAGATCAAGTTTTTTTTTTGTTTTGATGAAGGATGTGTGTTGGAAAGAGGTTATATGGGTTAAGGAGGTTGTTAAATGGTTAAGAACTTGTTGATTTTGTTTTGTTTTATTTTATTTTGGTTTCTAAGTGGTTTTGGGTGGTTTTAAGAGGAATAAAATAAGATTTTACAACTGTAGAATGATATTTACAGGGAGTAAATATAATGGGGAAAAATAAGACTTAGAGATAAGGGTTTAACATATAATATGATAGTGATGTGATAATGAATGGGTGCTAGAGGACACAGACATGAGGATTAATGGTGCTAATTTTAGGTGTCTACATTGCCCCTTTTTGTTGAGTGGTTTTAAACAAGCCACAAGATAAAAATGAGATGTGATAGATGGAAGATGCAAAATTATATGATGAGGTACTCCCCCTCAAATTAGGGATTGATGACTTAAAAGGGAATAGATCACGAGTTTGAAAGAGATAGATGGAAAGATGTAATGATGGAAAGATGAGAGATGATGCCCCAGGATGAGGTATAAAAACAAGATGGGTGTTGTCAAAAAATCAAGTGATAGGGGAACCAAAGGGCTCGTGTCTTATAAACGTATGACTTAACGATGGTTAGGGAAAATAAAAAGGATTTTTTGACGCGGTCAAAGGACCGAAGATTGATGTTGCCACAAATATGGGCTTACGAGGCCAAGAAGTCAAGTGATAGGGGAACAAAAAGCTTCATTTCCTATAGACATATGAATTTAATGTAGATAAGGTGATGGTTTGACGAGGTCAAAGGACCAAAATTGATGTTGCCATAATGGCGGGCTTACAAGACCAAGATAGTTTGATGAGGTCAAATGACAAAAATTTGATGTTGCCACAAAGGTGGGCTTACGAGGCCAAGCAGTCAAATGATAGGGGAGCCAAAGGGTTCGTGTCCTATAGACATATGCATTTATTGATGATAATATGCTAGTTTGATGAGGTCAAAGAACCAAAATTGATGTTGCCACAAAGGTGGGCTTACAAGACTAGGATGGTTTGATGAGGTTAAAGGACCAAAATTTGATGTTGTCATAAAGGTGGGCTTACGAGGACTAAAAAGGGAGTCTAACGGTGTTTAGGTAAGTAACATGATGATGTAATGCTAAGATGTTCTCGTGATTGTGTGGAATTTGACAGATGTTGATATGATGATAGATATATTGATAGATGTAGATATAACATGGTTGACAACTGGTAAAGTTATGTTTTAGATATGATGTGTTATTTGATTTTGATTTTAAAGCAATTTTAATGTTTTCCAAAATGTTTTTTAACCATGGAATGATCTATTTATGTTGGATTTGATACATATTTTATGTGAATATATGTGGTGAAGGCACTTACACTTCTGGCCTTATGACAAATGTTAACACAAGACTATCAATGCGTAGTCACATGTAGGATCTTGGATATAGAGATGAAGTGATAATACATACCTTCTTAGGAAACGAAAGTGGTTTAGTATGTGTAGGTTGATATGGGAAAGAAGGTTCTCCTTTTAACAGTTTTTTAGAGAGGTGCCTCAGCTATACATTTATTTTTGACGTAAACTGATCAATGCGAGAAGTTTGCTTTGACAGGAAAGCTAATCAATACGGGAAGATTTCCTAAGATGTTTTTGAATTTGATGATATTTTGAAGGTTGGTTGATGTGGGAATCCTTTTTACATGAGGAGCCATTCTTCGAGGGAGTGGTTTATAATTTTTACTTTTGATTTTTTAATTTCATAGAGATATTTGTCCTTCAAGGGATTGGTCTATAATTTTGATGAGTAGTTGTCCTTCAAGGGGTCAGTCTACTTTTATTTTTGATAATATGATTTTGATTTTTGAATAGATTTCCTTCAAGGAATAAGTCTATTATTTTTAGTTTTTGACTAGAAGCATCCCTAGATATTTTTGACTTTATTTTTTGAGCTGAGGGCAAAACCCTAATAGACTGCTTCGAGGAGGGGAAGAGAGATGTGTACATGACCTACACATATGTGACCCATGACATGTCATTGGTTGGTATACAGGGTAGATGAATGTAATGATTATGAGGTTCCTGTGGAGGGGGAACTTATCCAAGTGAAATATGCAATTAAAAAATTTGTGGTGCTCATCTTTAAGGCTTTGAGGATAGTGACAGAAAACCACATACTTTCAAATCATTATGATGATAAGATGGTTGGTTGATGGTGGAATAACATCTTTTATGTGACTATTGTCATGATGGTCAATGTGTAAACAATAAAAAAGGCTACAATTGAAAGGAATTCAGATACTCCTTTTCAGGTGTACCATCAAGGGAGGCTAGATGATACTCTTCTAACCCATGATATATGGACCGATCCAGTTAGGGGAAAACATTCCATGTTTACTCCTTTTCAGAGTGGTGACATTTTAAATAGATTGAGAGGATAGGTTTGGTGAGGATTAATTAGGGTAGGTGTGTAGGGTAAGACTTTCGAAGTCTTAGAAGAGAGGAGACACCCCTAACGTGGTGATGTGTATAGAGATATGCATTGACAGGAATGATATCTTTCAGATTAGGATGATGAAAGTTTTGATGTTGATTGATTAATTATATGGTAAAAAAAAGGAGAATGTGGTACCTTTCACAAAGGATCTATTGAAAATTTAGATGGGATATGCGAGGAAGATTGATAAGGAGGGGTAGATGACGAAGATTTGATTTTACCTTTTCTTCGTGTATGACAATTTCTGATTCGTACATGTGGGTGAACTGTACTGATTTGAGACAAGGAACTTTTAATGGAAGGTGATGATAATACGTATGAAAAATATTTGTCAAGATTTGATTGAGGGTGACCCCCTTATCCTGTAGATGTCGGTGAAGATACTGTCAATGGCTCGGGTGTAGATGTTGATGAGACCAAGATACCTTCAATAGAAGGTGTGGACATTGACGAGATTAAAATACTTTCAGTGGAAGGTGTTGGAGAGATGCCTAAAAAATGTCTGCCAATACCAGATTGAGGATGTCCCCCTTGACCTACAGATGTCGTTGTATACATTGACAAGGGTGGAGGTGTAGGTGATATTGATGATGGATTAGGATGGTCTTCTTCTGGGAGAATATCATTGATGAGGAAGAGTCACTAGATTATGGCTTTAAGCATCTTACAACTCCCCATGTTATGACCTGGGACTCGATGGTAGGGACATGTTTTGTTTTGATCGTACCATGCACGTTTTTGGATATGTGGATTGGGAGTTTTGATAGGTGGTAATGTGATAAGAAAATCATGTATAATCCTCTCAAACATGTCAATTTAAGTCCCTTTCAGGGGATTTGGATTAATAGTTTTTTGATTTACAAGAATGCTTGGTAGGACGTGCCTTATTTTTAAATGTGGGTGGATGCGCGGATGTCGTATGGTGTTGAAACATGATAGGGGTGTTTTGATGTTGATAAGAAAGAGGATGTGATCTAATGATGGGATAAGATGTAGGATTGATAAAATTAGATGAGGTATGAGGTCCCAAAATAGACAAGGGGGACATTTTATAGATGAGATAGGGTTTATCTGTGTAATATGATATTGAGATAAAGGATGGGGTCCCAAAATGGATGATGAGGATGGAACTATAGATGTGATATATTTAATTGTGATAAAGGATGGGGTATTAGAATAGATGATAAGGGTGAGACCCTAGAAGACGTGTGTTTTGATTTTGGGATGTCAACCTTAGGTAAAGAAGATGATCTTATGAGAAATGATGTGGATGAGGCAGTGAATGTGATGGTATTTGATTGTATAGCGTTTGCTTTAGATAGAGGAGATAATCTCACATTAGATGAGGAGGGTGTGGCCATGGATGTGATGGGATTTAGTCATTTTTATGCCCTCTCAAAGAACAAGGAAATCCCATGTGCGCTGGCCTATCACCCAGCGGGCGCTGGGCACTCACTCCGAGGCATGCGCGGGCACTGAGTCCATCCTTTATGTGAGTTGTGTGAGAATGCATTATTTATGATAGAAAATTAAGTGAACAGATTGGAAAGGAACCATACATTCATCTTAGAGCTCAGAACGACTTCTAGACCAATGTGTTCATTCATATAAGAAAAGTATTATAGAACATAGATCTAAATCATAACAGAAAAGAAATGCACAAGGGGTTTACATCCACTCATATGAAATATATATATATAACCGATCCATACAAAAGTATGTAGAACTGTAACCACACATATATTCATATTAAGCATGTTGATAACCACATTACATTAACTTAGGCAATCATAGATTCATATGATAATGCAAACCAATGTCATGCATCAGAATTGGACTTAGGCCCTTCATAGTACAAATAAAAATGTTCAGACCCATCCCCTTAATACAACATACTCCTACAGATCCTATAAACCTAACCTATGGAGCTCTCACAATATTCCTGTATGGATTCACCTCTTTCTCCTTCTATATATTTTTCTCTATCAGGTGCTTGTATTTATAGCCTTAGCAAACACTGCCATGCCTTTCTAAAGGTGTAGATCAGGTGCCAAGTGTCCAAGTGGTCCTCCATGGGAGTATGCTTCTTCAAATGTGAGATCTCCATCATTTTCCATGATGACTTTCTAGAATCTTCTATCACAAGGTATATTCCTTCTGTGGGCACCAAGTTGCCAGGATGGCACCTTATTCACTCTGCATGCGCAATCGGGTCATGCTTTCCTTATTTTTTTCCTGATATTCCAAATATGGCTAAGTCCCAAGATCTTTTCTTTACCTTACACGCGTGCTACTAGTTCTACTAAAACCCTCCTAAAAACTTGTCCTGCGCACTTTCTCCATGTGCACCCTTCTTCAAATAGGCCTTGTGCACCCACGTGCCTTCTTGTACTTAGCCAATATTTTATGGGCCCAACATCACCCCACACCACGCCTATTCTCCAACCTTGGGAACACCTTCTCAAAGAATAAAGAATGATTGTCTTTGAATAGTTTGGAGAAAGAATAAAGGAATGAAGAATTTGGGGAAGAATGAAAGAATGGGGAAACTATGATTATTTCTACAAGAGGAGAGGGAAATATTTTGTCAAGTCTACCTCCAACTTATTCCAGGTATCGACTCTCGATATGTGCCTATTGACAAAGGTCACCGACTAGGGTGCTCACCTCTTCAAAGCTTAGCCCTTCTCCTTGGGTATTCATTGTTTCCAAAATCCCCTCCAACTATTTGCCCAAATCCTCGAGTGCGTCCATCCTTTGAGTAATCTGGGGATACAAATCCTTTAGCCAGTTCTTGATTGAGCCCCACAAGGTCTCAATAGCCTCTGATTTCTTCTCAACCTCAGCTAGAATTTTTTCATGTTCTGCTCTATTCCCCTTGTTCTTCTCCTGGAACTCCTTGAGCTCTGCTTCATGGGTGGCAACCAGAATACTTGTCACTCTATCTCTATCAGTGCAGTTGTCATAAGAGGCCTCAGTGACTTGGGTGGTGACTTTTACATCCACGAGGAATTTCTTGTACTGGGCCATAATTTCCACAACCTTCATCTTGTCCTCCTTTTATTTTCGTGCCGATGCCTCCTCTGCAAACTCCAAGGCCAGTGGTCATCTTTCCATTGTGAGGACATGGGTCAAGTCCTCTAGACATTCCAGGGTGGATCCATACTTTTGCGGTGGTGGTGCTAGATCTGGATGCTTCAAGAAAATGGCATATGTGATCATCTTTGCTTTCTTGTAAACCTTACGCACCCTTGCCTTCTCTTCTTTCAACTCACACCTTAGTTGCGTGCTGATTAGCTCCTCCCGCTTTAATTCCTTGGTTATTTTCTCTAGTTCTTCTTCCTTCTTCTCCAGTTCTTCCTCTAGGAACTTCACCCTGTCATTCCTCCCGAAGAGTCTAGCCTCTACTTCCATCAAAACCTTGTTCAACGCATTGTAGATTTTCTCATCTGATAGCCGCTGAGAATTAACCAAGAGATTGTCACCTTTTGACTCTGGTACCTTCATTAGTGCCCCTTGGATTACTTTGAATTCTGGTTCATCAATGTGGGACTCAAATTCCCAAGAAATAATTTTCCTAGTCTTAGGGTATGCACCTTCATCATCAAATGATTCCATAGCCAAGAGTTTATCCATTGGTATGGTGCTTTGAAAACATATGCACACCACCTTGTTTGGATCATCAATATAACCCATCCTCTGAACCTGTGATGCCTCTATGATTTTTTTCCCCATGCATGTGGCCTTAGGAAATCTCATAGCTAAACTGGGATCCCCTCTCATGCTTCCATATTCTTTTTCTATGCTTTCCTCCTCTACTTCCTTCATCACCAAGTCCGCGTTGCATTCCATCTCTTACTCTACTAGGTCTTTGATGATCTTTGCTACCTCTTTCTCCATGGCCTCATCTATCTGTTATTTAGTGAGGCTTGGGGTCCTTTGTTCTTTTGTAACTTCTTCACTTACCCATTTGTCCTGAGTATCTACCTCTTCCTTATCATTCTTCCTCTTGACAAATATGTACTCATTTTCTTCTTCCTCTCCTTCCTCCTTCGGGTCATGTACTTCATAGATAGGATGGTCCTTTCCTCCTAGTTCATCTTCATCATCATCATCTCTCTCACCTCTATAGGCCTCCAAGCTCTATATATCCTCTGAGTCATTTTCTTCTGTCACCTTCTGCCTCTTCCTAGTAGGAGATTCTTCTTCCTTCTCCTCCTCTGGTGACTTCTCCTGGGTGATGGGTTCTTCGTGCTCTGGCACTTCTTCCTCTGGAGTCTTTACTTTCACCGGGGACTTCTTTCTCCATGTGTAAGTACTAGGCTTAGCGCATGTCTCCAGCACGCTTACTTCTTGTGTAGCCTAAACACTTGGTGCTTTCTGCACCTCTTCTCTTTCCCTCTTCTTTAGTGCGGGCTTCTTTCTTCCTGTGGGTTCCTCAGGGATGGATACATCATTTTCCAAGTATGTGCCCTTTTCAAATTTTGGCCTTATGTGAAGATATATCCTTGTTGCATCCCTTCCAACGATTGGCAATGTTATTAGCTTCATCATCTATATGTTGTGGGAGACATATCTCTCCACGTATGCAAACTTTTTGGGGTAAAATAACTTCCTGTGAAGTTATTTATGGTCTTGATCCACCTCACTAAGGTCGAACCTTAGTCTCTTGGCCTCTTTGAACCTAGTCACCCCTGATTGGAAGTATTACCTGGTGAAGGAGAAGGGAAGCTTGCGCCAAGGGCCCATGTTTTCATCTGTCAATCTAAATATGCTAAAGAAGAAGTGTTGATATACTAAATATTTTTCCTCTCCTTTCATGAGCACAAGTAACTGCTCTAGAATCCTCCATTCTGCCCCAAACATGTCCCTCACGTGCTTGTACCACTTTTCTAAGCGCACTTTGTGAGTGGCTGTCATGGTCTCACAAGTATATTTTGTGAACCTCTTCGTGGGAGAGGGATCCTCTTCTGGGTACTCCCAAACAAACCTTTCTGGCCCATCAGGCACTCCGATCTCTGAGAAGACAATTGTGAGGAGGAAATTTCCAAATAGTATCTTCTCGCCTTCTTACACCCTGCTAATGATTTCATCCACGATGAAAGCAGACAAGTTGTAGATGGTCCCCTTAGATATCTTTCGACATACATTTAGCCATGCCTTGTTCACTTGAGTCCATATCTCTTGATCATTGAGCTTGGTTACCAAGCACATGCCCATCCTCAGCATGGGGTCTGAGATCTCTATGATGTCAAAGTAACACGATCCTTTCTTATATTCGTACGTGTCTACTATTTCTTTGATGGCCTCATTGTCTCTTAGGTCATCATCAATAATATCCCCCTCACAGATAAGGCCCGTGAACTTGGAAATTAACTGGGGAGTTATGCACATGTTGTGCCTTGAGAAATAAAAATGGTCCTTATGAACGCGTGTCATTAGCCACTGGTAGAGGTGCTCAAGTTTTCCGAAGTAAGGTAATTCATAAATTTGTACCAACCCTGCCTTCTCCAATTTAACCTTTACTTCGTTGTTGTTTATGGGCAAGCCCTCTAGTGTCCTTTTGTTTGTTGGTAAAACCAACTCTAAAGCCATTTATTTTTCTATCGTGCTAGTGTGGTGATTATAGTCACTCATAGTCATCTTCTGCAAATGAGATTCCCATTATTTTCCTAGCAATACCCCATCTGGGTATTGCATCTCCATGTACCACTCTTCATTTGTGCTTGCGACGATATCCGTTTTGCTTCCCCTTGCCCTTGCCCTTCTACTTTGTAGGTGAGATGGTTGCTTTCTTTGGTGGCATTCTTCTGGTTAGGTTATTACTTCAAAATGTCTTCTCTTTTCTATGTTCTACCACTCTATCCAACCCTAATACTTAATCTTGCGAAGAAACCCTCATAACACCGTACCCTAGCTACCAAACCCTAACTGGAACAATACTTCCACAAGACGGAACTTCTCAACAACATCCTTCTCAACAAGTCCCTCTACGCTCGTGTACTCCTTTCCTACTGGTTTATGGATCTACTCTAGTCATGTCCTCTTTAGATTTCTTAAATTTTACTTTGCACATATCGTTTTTGGATGCCCTAGTTCACGATAATTCTCTTTACTTCGTAAACGCAAGGTAAAATAATGAGTTCCCGACTTCTTATTTATAGCTTTTCCTTCTTTCTAGCATTAAATGCTATTTTAACTACCATTGTACTTAACACTAAATGTTGTCTTTTCCACCAAGCCATCCTTACATGCCTTTACTTATGTGCCCAATCTTACACGCAACATTCTACACCCTTTTGACACGCAAAAAATCCATCCTGACAAAAGACTCTTACACGCGTGTTAACAATGCTGAAGGCACTTCTTTTGTTCTTCACTTGATTTTTTCTCTCATCTACCTCTTATTGTTTCTGTGCTTCTTCCTTATCTGTACATGATTTCTCTGAAGTCTTATCGAGAGACCAACCTTTTTTGTCCACCTCTTCTTCCATGCACTTTATTAATTCTATGCACTTTGTATCCATCAACCAGGCCATTCACCGTAACTTCTACTATCAATTCAACTTGTATTACTGGCCTATACTTTGCATCACTCCACCCCACACTAAAAAATATGTGTGGTCCTCTATGCATGCATAACCTTCAAAAAGTAATGTGGTTACCAGCGCCCAATGCGCAAAACAAGCAACAAAACAAATGATGAGAAAGGGAAACAAATAAAAGGAAATTGCATAAAAGGGAAACCTAAAATAACTAGTAACACGACCTTATTTATAAACACCAAGAAGAATTATTTATAGTAGGGCTTCATCCTACTCCCATTGAAGTGACCTGGTAATCTTGTCCCATCTAATGCTTGTAACTGGAAAGTGCTTGAATCAAGAATGTACGATATGAGGTAAGGTCCCAACCAATGTACTTTCAACTTCCCAGGATGGCACAGATACTTGGAATCATACAATAACACCAACTTCCTAACTGCAAACTTCTTGTTCTTGATATGATGATCATGCCATGATTTTTGTCTTATTTTTTCTCTCTTCTGACTTCACCTAGCAAGTGATCGCTTTTCATCCAACTGCATCAACTTATAAATTCTTTCTTCCAGCACTTGCTCATTGGCTATACCTCCTACGCACGCTATACACAACGATGGTAACATGAATTCCGTTGGTAAAAAAACCTCCGCATTGAACACCAATTGAAGTAGTGTAGCCTTGTTTAACCTTTTATAGGTTGTCTTGTATTCCCATAGAACGAATGATACCTTATCATCCTGGTCCTGTCTTCCGAAGTCACAAATCTTAGTTAACATATGGCTTAATATTTTGTTAAATGCCTCAGAAGTCCCATTTTCTTAAGGGTGATATGGGGTAGTTTTATGATGGGACACCATAAATTCTGCCAACAGGATCCTGACTGTTTCATTGAGGAAGTGTGTACCCCTATCACTTGTTAAACTTAAAGGGAAACCATATCTACTGATTATGTTTTCCCATAAGAATCTAGTATTTGTTGCCGTGGTGTAATCCTTTGTAGGTGCTACCTTTTCCCACCATGTAAAGTAATTGGTGCAAGTGATGATATAGCATGAACCAGTCCTTCACGTGGATGGCACAATTGGTCCTACAAAGTTGATTGCCCATTTCTCAAATGGTTAAACACTGGTTACAGGTCATAAGGGAATTTCATCTCTTTTTCCCAGTTTGCACAGGTGTTGGTAATGGTCACAAGCCTTGCAAAACTCAATGTAATATTTGTATATGGTTTCCCATCAAATCCTTGCTAATAAAATATTTCACATGGTTACATTTCCTGCATAGTGCCCCTCCTGTAATCCCACCTTGTGCTTCTTCCATAATGGATACATGCTCATGTTCCAAAATGCATCGGCGCAGAACCTCGTCATGACCCATCTTGTACAGGTCTCCACTAATAAACATGTAGGGTGTGGTGCATATTTTCAACTGATTTCTCTCCATAGCCTTCATCCCTTCGGGTGCCACACCTATTTTTAAAAACATTGCGATATCTTTCAAGTCTAAGGGTGCACACCACAATATAAATAGTTGTGCGTATGGCATGGTATCCTAAATGCTTTGCCTATCCTCTCTCGAATCAAGCCTTGATAAGTGGTTAGGCCATAAATTATTCTTTCCCAACTTCACCACCACTGTGAATTTAAATTCCTGAAATAGAAGGACCCATCGACATATACGCCCTTACAGAATGCATTTGTTGACTAAGTACTGTAATGTCATGTGGTCTATGTAGAATATGAAGGGCGTTACCAGTAGATACTACCTGAAATTATGCAGTGGGTAGATCATTGAAAATCTTCGTGCTCAGTAGTTGTGTAATTCTTCTCTGTTGGTGTCAATTTCCTACTTGCAAATATCAAGGGATGATCAACAACTCCTTCACCAGGTTGTGCTAGTATTGCCCCCATTATTTTCCCTAAGGCATCCACATGCACCTGGAAAGGCTTATCCCAAGAAGGAAAATGTAATATGGGCACCATTACGAGTCTTTCCTTTAAAGTGTCAAATGCCTTCTACTACACCTCTCCCCAACGAAAGGAAATTTTGTGTTACAATAATTCTTCTAAGGGTGCGGCGATCTTGGCATACCCCTTTATGAACCTCCTATAATACACAGTTTGTCCAAGGAATCCTTGCATGACGCTTTGGCTAGTAGGCTCCCCTAAACCCACAATGACTGTAACTTTGGCGGGATCTACTAGTAAGACTTCCTTGCATATGATATGCCCTAATAAGGTTCCAAATGGTGTAGCAAAGACACACTTCTTGATGTTAAGGGATATCCTCAACTGTCGACACCTTTCAAACATTAGTCTCAAGTTATCACAATGGTCCTTGAAGAGACCATACACAGTCCAATCATCTAAATAGACCTAAAGAAATTTATGGATGAAGTCCTAGAAGGCTTGCACTATAATGCACGAGAACACAACAGGCGCATTCTTCAATCCAAAAGGCATGAATGTATAGGAAAAACTTCCCCATTCAGTTGCAAAAGTTGTCTTTCTCTGGTCTTCCTTTGCAATCTGTACTTGGTGGTACCTTGAGAACCCATTCGTGAAGGAGTAGGCTTTGCACCTGACCACTCCCTCTAATATTTCTTCAGTAAATGGGGTAGGGAAGAGATCAATGACATATACTGCATTCAGGTCCCTGTAGTCAACATAGATCTTGATCCTCCCATCCTTCTTGATGTTGATGACCATTGGGCTTATCTATTCTGACTCTTCAACTGACCTCAATGATACCCAATGCTATCATTTTGTCTATCTCTTCCTTAACCCTTACATGAAAATTTGGATTCATCTGATAAGGTCTCTTCCGAATTGGGTGCACACATTCTTTCAACTTGATCTTCATTTCTCCCAAGGAATGGTGGATGCCTTTGAGTTCATGGTACCCGCGAAGGAAAAAATATTGGAACTTGTGCAATAGATCAATGATCTTCGAAACTTCCTTTTCCGACCAATAGTTGCCGATGATAGCCTCCTTAGGTTCAGCTTTCACCTCAATGTTAACCTTCTTTGTCTTCAAAGGCTCATAGTAGGCGCGTGCTTGCTCATTAGTGTTGTCTATGACCTTGCGCGTACCCTCCAAATGATCAACATCCAACGTCTCCATATCTTCCCCATCTATGACATAGACCAATTTTCCTTTTTCTTTTTCCATACACGCACACTCAAAATGTACTTCCTCTGATTCTTCTTCATTGAGGCACGTCTCCACATAGGGATTTTCTAGTAATTCCAGTAGCCTATCCTCAGCCATGGCACTATCTCCCATTGCAAGGTGCTTGACTATTTATAACACCTTATCCACTGATTGTTTGGTACTCCTATACTCAAATTCTTGAATGAGGTCAGCCACCAACTCTTTCCAATTACCCACCTGACGACACATCTCCAAATGAATGTACCATATGTGTGCACAACCTTGTAAGTTGGAGTACAACTTGTGTACCCACAATGAAGGTGGTAATGCTTATGTACTTCCCATCTAGGCTTCCTTGCATGCTTGGATATGGAACAAAATGGTATCTTTACCATGGTAGTCTTGTATAGCCGTGGGCGCATTAATCCTTGAAAACCTTACAGAGAGCATGATTCATACCTCACGTGACTTTAAGAGGTTCTCCCAATGTGTAGCCCACCAACATGTTGTAGTCCCAAGTAGGTTATAGCTAAGCATTCCTCTTCTTTCATCCTCATTTCTCCACTGAGTTTCCATTTCTTGTAGGAAAATCTCAAGTATGCTCCTCCTGAGTATCTAGGAAATTTCTTCCCTCCTAGGCGCTTGACTAAGTGTGCCTTTGTCACCCTTGTTATAGGTCCTTTTAATTGTCACCCAATTAACTCATAGGTCCCGTGCACCCAATTGTCACATGCCATGCTAGTGGTATCACTCATGGACTGAGTGTCTTCAAATTAGATGACTCTCTCTATGGGGTGAATTACCTCAGGATCTCTAATGGAGCACACATAGATTCTATCAAGGATTTCTTCTCCCAATGGCTCTGTGTAGGGTGATGAATTCCCATATGTCAAAGGGATTACCACCCATTCTTCCTTGTTTTTGAAACTGATATATCCTTTGTTAAACTTTATGTTAGCATTATTCTTGTAACACCATGGGTGCCCAAGCAATGCTGGAAATTTGTCTACCTCAGTGAGCGCCAAGAGTTCAAAGTATCCAGTGAACTTGGCCCCTTGAATGGTGATGACTACATCCTTCAAGACTCCAATGGGCATTGCCTTAGTCTTGTTTTCCATATACAACACATTTGAAGATGGATGCAACGTGGGCCTTCTCATTTGATGCTAGGCATCTAAGGTAAGAACATTCACCTACGCTTCTGTGTCGATGAGGATATTGCTCACAAGCCATCCATCAATAACCACATTTAGAGTAATCTCCTTGTCATATTGAAGGCTGTGAGGAGAAAGGTTTGCATGCAAAACCTATCTCTTGCACTCCACTCCGGTGTGTGGTACCTGCTCCCTCAACCATTCTCCCAGTAAGGGAATAATATTCTCTTGCGTCAACATTTTACATAATTCTTTGACCTCATCCAGGTCACTCTTTGGAACCTCGTTATCCTTCCACTACCCTACCTTCCTCGATTTCTCCTTAAGACACTGTATCTCCCCTTGTAAACTTCGAATCATGTCCATAGTCTCCTAGTATCTTCTTTCTGATGGGCATGGTCCAAGTACTTTCCATATAGCACCTCCTCTCTGGAAACTAGTGTCCTTGGTCTTGGAATCTCACTAGCATGTGCGGCCTCTACTCACGTTGTCACCATTACATGTTTTATCTCTAACTCATGTGCCACTCTTGGCATCCATTGTGAATCGGCCTTTTTAACACTCACCATAGCAGCACCCTTATCTTTCTGGTGCTGTTGGTTCATATGCTCATAGAGTTCTGGACACTCTTCATACTTGTGCTTCTTCCTGCACCATGAGCATTATAATAGATCAAGAAACTCATGTTTATAATCCTCTGTAGATCCACAATTATAACATGTTCATCATGGGAACTCACTTCTCCCTCTGTTGCAGTTACCACAACAACTAAATCCTTCATGAAAACCTCTTCCACATGCCCCTCCATTTACATGCCCTTCATAACATTGGTCATCACCCTTAGAACTACCATCAAGTCTAGTATAATGCACACTCAGATCAATATCATCATAGATATGATCAATTAGTCTACAATCCTTGGTGTCATGGGTTGTAGAGGTGCATATCTTGTAGTAACAAGAAACATTCTTATGGATTATGTGCTAGAGTAGAGGGCATCTATATACATCATGATCCCCATGTTAGATCTCACAGTCTACTACCATAGTAGGCACCAACGTACGAGGGTGACTATCCTTTGCATGTCCCTCCACTTCACAGTCTGTGCACCAAAGCCCACTACAAACTTCATGCACTAAGTTTGCAGATAGCTTCTCCAATTGCTTGGCCATTGCAGTAATTTGGACCTCCAAAAATTAACTAACACCAATATCCACACTCCCAAAAGCTTCAACACGTAAGGCAGCCTCTAAAGCCTCATGTGGGTTAGTGAACATTTATGTGATAATTCCCTCCTAAATGGAGTGATCAACCCTCCAAAAAACCATTGAACATGTTGTGAGGGGTGAATGTCATCTGAAAGTTTAGATAGGAGAGTTTTAAATTGTGCATCATACTCCCGCACACTCTCTTTCACTCCCTGTTGGATCTCCTTCAAAACGTTGATGCTCTTCTGCTCAAAATCTAGAATATGGAACTTTGCGAGGAAATCATTTTTCAACACGGTATAGTCTACCACCGTTTGATGGGGGTTGTACTTCATATACCAAATATGCACGTAGCCTTACAATGTAGTTGTAAACTATCTTGCCTTCCACTTCGGGTTAGTTATCCCCTTCACGTGCCATAGTAACTTACACTTGTGCACATGCTCTACAACATGTTCAATACCCATATAGTCTTGTAAGTGTAAATGTTATCACCGAATCACAGCAACCCTATGTTTATACAAGTGCATATACTTGAACTCATGGTGTGATTGGATAACATGGGTACTATCTCCAAGTTGTGGGACTTGCTACTTGAGATAGACCTCCAGAGAAAGCTGGTTCTTGCTCCTAAACTACCTGCCACATTCTACTCTAATGCAAGGGAAAATAACTATTCTAATTTAAATTTCCAAGGGACCAGGGAGAGAGAATGCATAAAATGAAATCCTACACTAAAGTGGTGATACACCAGAAAAGGAGGGTGTGAGATTAGTCTTCAAATGCGTGAGATACAGAAGCAAAGCGCACGGTAGAAGGGGGTGATGACAGTTCTCCATAATCTAGCAAAATGCATTCACAATGTTATCTCAAACATACACAATGATAATGGATTCCTACAAGAACATAATAATAGACACAATATTCTTGTAATCAAGGTTGAAGGGGCAAGAAGAATGCAAGAAAACACAGCAGGGGAAGATGCATCCACAAACTTATATTTTATTGCTTCCTGATATGCATAGTTTAATCGGCTATAAGAAAAGGGTCTGGATCACCATGCAAGGAGTCCACAACAAGGTCCTGTAATACATCAGCTTCACAAAGCAATTTTGGCATAGCTTTGCTACAAAAACTACCTCCCCCTTACAATGAG
The DNA here is from genome assembly GCA_019776745.2 of Taxus chinensis. Taxonomy (NCBI): domain Eukaryota; kingdom Viridiplantae; phylum Streptophyta; class Pinopsida; order Cupressales; family Taxaceae; genus Taxus; species Taxus chinensis. The sequence goes on from CM034146.1 coordinate 853,959,191, forward strand.
CCCAACACTCCAATTTATAGAAAAAATGAGAAGAGAAAGAGAAGGGAAAATGAAAATCCCGAAATCTGTCCTTCAACCACTTGTAAGAGGCATTAAATGGAGTAAAATTATTATATATTACTTGCAAAAGGCTCCCCATATTGTCCCAGGTGCTGCAGAAGAGAAAGAATGATGACCATGCCTCTTAATTGCACTCCCAACCACCAAATAAAACAATGTTATGAACCCGGCCACGTTTTGTGAAAAATCCCCACCAATATCTCATAAAATAATGAATTTATTGATTTTTGTGCATTGGTCTTGGAGCCAAGATTCCAACGGTACCAATTTTGTGTGATTTCGTTGAGAAATGCAAAAGTTATGGCCTTCTGAGTGCAGGTAGCTATTTTGGGTCTGGTAGGCGTTTTATGTCATTTGACGGGAATGAGCATTAAATGATTGGAGCCGAATATGTTTCTTTTATTTAAATATATCTACCCTCATTAAAAAAAAGAAATCCATTTTTTGTGGCATAGAGGACGTCGTGCTTGTTCCAGAAAGTCCAATTTTTTGAAAATCAGAGGTTAGAGTCAAAAGTTATGGCCGTTTGAAGTTCACGGGTCAAACATTGAATTTTCTTCTTTGCCTTCAGCCATTTTGGATTTTCACATCCTACACGTACTTTTGTCCTGGCTTTCCTGGATGCATTCTCCCACATCAGCCGATTCGGGCTTCCTTATCTCTCTTTTGTAGCCTTTTCACTTTTTCGCGTCCCTCGCGTCCCGCATGTACTTTTGTCCTGGTTGTCCCAGACAAAAATATCCAAACTGCCCGTGATAAACCATCTTGCGGTAAATCAGCTGATTCGCGTCCCTCGCGTACTTTTGTCTCAGCTGTCCCAAACTGTGTGAAACAAAAAACTTGACGATTTTTCTTGCTTTCGGTCATTTCGGCTTTTCTCGTCCCTTGCGTCCCGATGTCCCAACTGTCCCGCAGACCGCCTGGGACAAAAATGTCCGACTTAGCCAATTTTCTTTGTATTTTGGCCCCAAGCTTGGTATGACGAACCTCGGTACGACCTGCACTGGTATGACCCGTGCCCTTCAGACCCAAAATGCTTTAAAACAATCCTGTAACCTTATTTTTTGCATTTTTTCCTTTTTTTTAACTCATTGGGATTTCTTCTTGGATGGGAGAGTTAGAGAGAAGCCGAGGGGGGCCCAAAACATGATTTTGGGCCTTGAATCAATCTACTTGCTCGGGATTGAATAATTCGATGCATGTTATCAAAATTACCTCGAGGGATGAATTTTGGATAACAGTAAATACATCTCAAAAAATACTTGGGGGTGGCTGGGGTCCTTTTCCTCTTGATCCAGAGCCTTGGTTCCCTCAGGTGTTTCCTCTATTGTTCCCTCCAACAGATCCACTAGGTTCACCAGGTCCTATTCCTCCTGACCCACCAGATCCACTGGATCCACTAGGTCTTTTTCCTCGTGACCCGCCAGATCCACCAGATCCATTAGGTCATGAAGTGGTCACACCAAGGATTCCCAACATCCCATTTAAATGCACACCGATGGTCTATGATAATGTCCCACTACTAGTAGTGTGCCTCGCGCCACTCCCAGATGTGATACCAAAGGCTTGTGTATCCAAACTTTTCCCAAAAATTCCTACAAACACCAGAATGGTATGTGCAGCCATAAATGTCCCAAACAAAAAATTATATCTCCTAGGCATCGATTGGTTACTCCCATTGATACCAACTAGGTTAACAATACTCTTCCATTGATATAATAAACCAAGCACTAGGAATTGGTCGCTAGGTGGGTTCAAATGCACGCCGATGGCTCTTCTTTCTACACGTGGAGAACTCTTATTAGAAGATGAAGGGGCTTCTCTTACTCACTTTCTAAGATGGGATAACACAGAATGCTCTGGCTTTACATCCTCCGCATGAATTTCAACACCCTCCCATAATATCTACATCCATAGATCCATCACACTTGCTACCTCACATTGTCTATTCATCTCCCTTTCATGAGCTTCATTATACTTGAGTCATCTCTCCTCCCTTTCCTTTTTAGGTGCAACATCCATCATCTTCCTCCACCCTAGCTTCCTCTCCCAACGCTCAGAGAGCTTAGCTGGCCATGGGGAATGCTTCTAAACTCAAAGTAACAACCAAGATCTTCATAGCCAAAGGAATAACATGAAAAAATGATCCTCTAGGCTCCCTCAGAAACTCTAGCTCAACGATCTCTGGGAAATAATACGTCGAAATGGCGTATTCCAAAGTATAACTAGTTAGCACCCTTTTCCACCAGTGATCAATAGCACATGTCCACATCAGATCCACATCCTGCAGCCTCTGATAGTCATCTTGGGTCCACACGCGTGATCTATATAACCAACTTGATCTAGATGCATATGATGAGAGCCATTCATATAGCTCTACTGGGAAGTAACAAAATAATGTCTCATACAGCTCATGGTATAGGTTCTATTCTACTCATCCACATGTGTTGAACTCAGGTCCAGTGATGAATCTTTGAGAAAAATCATCCTCCGTGTTCTTGAACCACATTTCAACACTTTCTAAAGTTAGGCACTCTATCATTACACATCACAAATACAAAAATGCATGTCATTTCTCACAAAAAATTCGAAAAGAGGTCCCATAAATGGAACCAATATGTAGTTATTTTTATGCCCTCCCAAAGAACAACGAAATCCCATGCATGTCAGCCTATCACCCAGCAGGCGCTAGGCACTCACTCGAGGCATGCACGGGCGCCGAGTCCCTCCTTTATGTGATTTGTGTGAGAATGCATTATTTACGATAGAAACTTAAGTGAATAGATTGGAAAGGAACCATACATTCATCTTAGAGCTTAGAACGACTTCTAGACCAATGTGTTCATTCATATAAGAAAAGCATTATAGAACATATATATGAATCTTAACAAAAAAGAAATGCATAGGGGTTTACACCCACTCATATGAAATATATATATATATATAACTGATCCATACGGATGTAAGTAGAACTGGAACCACACATATATTCATATTAAGTATGTTGATAACCACATTACATTAACTTAGGAAATCACATATTTATATGATAATGCAGACCAATGTCATGCATAGGAACTAGACTTAGGCCATTCATAGTAAAAATAAAAATCTTCAGACCCATCTCCTTAATACAACATACTCTTACATATCCTCTAAACCCAACCTATGGAGCTCTCACAATATTCTTGCATGGCTTTGCCTCTTTCTCCTTCTATATATTTTTCTTTATTGGGTGCTTGTATTTATAGCCTCAGCAAGCACTACCATGCCTTTCTGAAGGTGTAGATCAGGTGCCAAGTGTCCAAGTGGTCCTCTATGGGAGAGTGCTTCTTCAGATGCAAGCTCTCCATCCTTTCCATGATGACTTTCTAGAATCTTCTATTACAAGCTATATTCCTTCATTGGACACCAAGTTGCCAGGATGACACCTTATCCACTCTACATGCGTAGTCAGGTCATGTTTTCCTCATGTTCTACTAGATATTCCAAATATGGATAAGTTTCAAGATCTTTGATATGCCTTACGTGCGCGCCAATGGTTCTACTAAAACCATCCTAAAACTTTGTGATGCACACTTTCTTCTTACACACCCTTCTTCAAATAGGCCTTGCGCGCCCACTCACCTTCTTGTACTTAGCCATATTTTAGGGGACCAACATATTTGATTATATAGTTTTTTATTTAGGATGAGGTACCAGACCTGAAGAAAAGTGAGGAGTTGGGGATAGGATTGATTCTAATTCGGATGAGAGAGATGTTGTTTCTAGACATGATTGATATGGGTTATATTCATGTGACCTACCCAAGTATTCAATTGGTTTACAAGATGGTTAGGTGTCAAAATATTTTATTATAGGTGCTCCCTTTGTAATGGTATCCGAGGCAGAGTCTAAAGGCTGCAAGGAGGTAATAGGTGATTATATAGTAAGTGAAGGTGATGTCGATGCATGAGTAATATTGAAAATAGGATCCAAGGGCTTTAAGTCTTTAAGGGGAAACATTGGTGATGAAAGGGTCTCTTAATGGAGAAGATATTATGTAGTAGTGTTGACGATGTGACTCAAAGGATGTGCAATATCTATATGGGCTGAATCTATTGAGGGTGTTGGGTCAGGCATATAAGTAATGACATCATGTGTGGTAGTTTCATCTGGATCATAGGAAGACTTAGGGGAATCAAATGAGAAACGTGTAGATTGAAGATTGAGATGGAATTTTTTAAGGGCTTGGATTTCTAACTTTCTGGCCATGGTGAAGGCTTTGTCAAAAGACTGAAATGTGTGGATTTGAAGAGTGGATGAGATGTGATGGGAACATGATCTAGAAAAAAACTTGATCAATTCTGATTGAGGTAGTGAGAAGGTCAATTAAGTGAGAAGGTCAATTATTTGATAATGCTTTGTCACATAGTGAAAAAGTCAACAATGGATTAATTTTTAGATTGTTTAATGGTAGAGAGGTCAAATATGGTGATTTTGTGAGTAACGTTGATAGTGAAGTTCTTGATAAATAACAAGGCCAAATGTGAGAAAGATAATAAAGAGTGCTAAGGGAGGGAGTTGTACTAATCCAATGAAAGTCCTACCAATGATGTAGGAAAGGTTCTAGACATGAGAAAGTGATCACGAATGATGAGATAACATGATTTTCTAAAGGCTAGTATGTGTTGCTGAGGATCCTCGTGGCCATGGAACATGATGAATTCAGGTAATTCCCAATGGGAAGGATAAAGCTTATATAGTACTGATGTATATATGGGTTCATTACAAACCTGATCATAAGTGAGGACGTTTTTGGCTCCCGTATAGAGATTTCCAAATTATCAAATATTTTTAACATAGCTTTCATGGGATTGTTTTTAGGATTTGGTATGAGGGAATTAACATGTGGATGTGGATTTGAATGTGGATGAGTTGATTAATGATAGTTGAGAGTATGAGGGTTATATTGTGGATGGGCTTGATTTGGGGGGTTAATGAGGGGTAGCTTGTGAAGATATCGATTGTAAAGTAGGTTGTGATAAAGGGATGTGGGGAGATGTATAAATATGTTAGATATGTTTTTTTTGTTGGATGAGAGAGGTTGATTGGGACTGAGTATGTATGTGTGTATAGGTTTTGGATGTCTGAGGTGTTGAGAAATGCATTGAAGTCGAGATAGGTTGATTAGATAAAATATGGGGAATATTGATATTATGATGAGATTGAGATGAAGGGAGGGGATGCAACGAGGATTGATTGATGGGATACACTTGACATGGGATGAGAAGTGATAGTTTGGAATTAGTATGGTCATAAAGGATAGTGGGTAGGGGTTATTTTATGGGGTTATTGTAGGGTTTGTATGATTGGCTAAAAGTTAGATATTCTACAGGGAACAAAAGATGGTCTAGATGGCTCTAGGAATATGCAAGAGCTAGGTGGAGTTGAGTGAGACATGATAGGTTGATGAGATTGAGAAGGATTAGATCATGTATAGGGGATGTTTTTGAAATTGATTGGGATGAAAATATGTAAAGGTAGTGGATGAAGAAACTGAAGATGCATTGTAAAAATGAGACATACGGGGTAAAATAATGTGCTGATGTAGAAGGTTGATCCATATTAAATGATAATAAAATGATGATGTTATAACAAAGCCTTAAGAAAGATAAAAAATAAATAAACAAGTCAAGCAAAATAATTTTATTTATCTTGATTAAAATTTAGATTTGGAGGAAGAGGCTCAGAGGAAACCTAATGATATGGTCGTTCTAAGGCTGGTTTCAGGTTTGTTTAAGGCTAGAGTCCTTGATATACTTGAAAGTACGTGAGGCCCAAATTTGTGAAGTGTTGGTACGAGGACTAGCATTGGGGCCTACCACCTCACTTCATGGTCCCACAATGATAAGGGAGTCACGTGCTTAGCCAATATACTGACAACCAGTTGTTTATACTTGGCCAGAACATCGAGTCAGTTTCACTATTGGGTGATGAAATCCCTATAGTTTAAACCTAGGTATAATTGTTTGATGACAAATTTATGTTTAATGTGATTTGGTTGTGTGAGGGACATTAAGTGGATGCAATAAATTAATCCTTTAATTAATCTATGTGATCAAGCAGGATGCAAGGTTCATTTTAAGACCAAAAGAACGATTGATTTTGATGAGGGAAAAAAATGTGATGCTTTAAAAACAAAAATAAAGGAGAATACTCACCTGAGAAAAACTTCCTTTTAAATTTTTGATTTTTTTTAGCAATGAAATCTTGTAAATATCCATGATTTAATCAAATAAAAAACAAAACATTACACCATAAAATAATAAAACTAGAGATATTGTAATTCATTAGGACAAATTCCCAATGGAGAGATTACATATATATAGCTCAATGAACTCCTATAAGTAAGGAGTCAAGGCTAATCTCTAAGTCCTCTCAATATCCCAAATATCTCTCAACTATGAGTTGTGCATTACAACTATTTTGCACACACATATATTTATTTTATAAATATTAAAAACTATTACTACAAAATAACCCAAATCACTCCTAAGTGTTCACACTATGAAAAATATTTCTATAAAATGCAATAGCGTAGCAAGTAAAAGCCACTAAAGAAAAAACCCTGTGAAAAGGTTGGCATAAAACCAAAACATAAAAAAAAATGATTTTAGACGCTAACTGACTGAGCAATCAGAAGTAGTCACATAGATCATTGGTGATTGATAGGAATCACTGGTGATTCACCAAATCAGTAGCAATTTAACAGGATTGCTGGTGATTACAGAGCAGAAAACCAAAAAATGAATTAAATTAATTTGAACGAAATTGAAAAAGGCACTAAGGGTCCCACCAAGAATTCCATAATGTTCAGATATTTTTTTTACATTTCTATTTTAAATTAATGAAGTGAAACAACAACAAAAAACTGACCTCGGAGGACAATAGGGTTTACCCGATACCCACGATGATGGATGTTGAATACTGATGGATGACCAATGTCGAAGGATCAAAGCATGCACAAAAATTATTCTTTCTAATGGGATAAGCTACCTACAATACAAAGACACTAAGAAAAATATGGGATTAGATAGATATTTAGAAGATTAATTGGCAAAGGCCAGTCCCCGAAAGTCAATGGACTTCCTTGCAAGGATGTCAATCTGCATTCAAGAAATCAATTTGATAATGATGGGATAAAATGATAAATAGACGCTATAAACCAACAATGCAAAGCCAAAGGGACTGACGTAGTCCACAGATATATGATGGTATGATGGTGATTTTTGATCCAAAAGGAGTCTAGGAATCACAAAATGGCTCAAAGGAGTAAGGATGTAGAGAGATATGCGCTCACAAAGGCAAGATGAGTGATATATTTGATTAAGATAACTGATAAGGTGATACAAATGGCTTAAAGGAGCTTGATAGGGTTTGACAGAAACTTGTAAAGGTATAGTAGTAATAGGTGATGAGATCTAGATATCTGAAGGATGATATTCAGGCTTAAGTGATCTAACATACATGGATTTCTAGTGATTAAGGTGAATCATGGGTAATTGGGGCTAATTGCTGGTGATTAGAGGAATCAATGATGATTATTGTAGAAATGCATAGGCTGATAATAAACAAAACTGATTTTGATTGAAGCTTGTAAATAACAAGTAGATAAGGAAATAATATAAATGGGAAGGTACTTACCTTATTTGAGTTGATAAATGAAGGAAAGAGGCTGAAATTACCCAAGAGAGGGAAATTGTAGATGCAAGAAGATTTTTGAGTTGCTACTTGGATGTTTGAAAAATAAATAGTTGATGTCTTGAATGTTGCTATGATGAAATTTGAATTTGTAAGAGGGATATGATATAACAATGTTATAATGTGAAGGCCTTGAAAAACGTCCAAGTCGAAGTAGAGGAAGATCCTGGCTAATTTTACAGGCTATCAACTAACCTGAAAGGAAGACCAAAAACTCACTTATATTAGGGTCGATGCCAATCAAAGAGAATTGTCAAAAATTGGTAGGAATCACCGGTGATCTGGGCTTTGTGAGAAAAGGTTTGAAACAACCTCCTAGAGAAAGGTTTTTTTTTTTACAAAGGATGTGTAATGGAAAGAGGTTATACGGGAATTGTTTTTTTTTGTGTTTTTATTTGATTTTGGTTTCTAAGTGGTTTATGGTGGGTTTAAGAGGAATACAATAGGATTTTATAATTGTAGAATGATATTTATGGGGAGTAAATATAATGGGGAGAAATAAGACTTGGGATGAGGGTTTAACGTATAATAGGATAGTGATGTGATAATGAAGGGGTGCTAGTGGACACAGACATAGGGATTAGTGGTGATAACTTTAGGTGTCTACAATAGTGTCAAGGTTTTATATTTCATAATGTTTAATTTGTAAAATAAGGTGAATGCACGAATGGAAATTCAAAAATAGAAAGGTAGGAATTAAAACTCGGCATGTCTTGTACCTAATCCATGACTCAAATTGTTCCCACCCAAATAACATCTGTTATATTCACTCCACTATATCAACTCGATATCATTTGCATTATTCACACAATTGTAATTTGAAATGAAAGTGGCTAAAATAAAAAATTCCAAAAATCCAATAGGTTTCTTGGTCAAAACCAATTGCAATGCTTTCTTCTTATATCATTTTATAGCTCCCCTCATAGTTTAAAATTGTGACACTTGTTAACATCAAATTTAATATACTAAATTTGATAGATTGTTTTACTTTTACAAACAAAATTGTCAGGTAAATTTTTTGGTAAAGATATGCTTGTTTCTTGCAGCAATTTTTAACCTTTATTTTGATTTATAATCTCAAGTAATTATAGGAAAATAGGTGGTGTGTGAACAATAATTCATAATTAATCCCCTCAAGATGATATGTAGATTTTATTTTCCAACCAAGCTTTTCTATCTTTTTATTTCATGGCATCAAGATTTTAGATTGGATGATGTTTAATTTGATAGATAAGACATATACATGAATGGATTGTTGGAAATTAAAAGGTGTGAATTAAATACCTGAATGTCCCACACCTATTCCATAGATCATATTTTTCCTACCCAAACAATATTTTCTATTTGTGCTCCACTTAAGCAATTCAATCTCACAAAGAGGATAAATAAAACATTAGGGAAACTCAAAAAGGTTTAGGGTTTGAAATCCAACCAGAATGCTTGCATCTTGTAGAAATTTTTAGCATCCCTTTCCAATTACAAGCTCAAGTAATTATAGGAAAATAGGTGGTGTGCAAACAACCATTGATAACTTATGCCCTCAAGCGATCGGTCATATTAATGAAAGGTAGATATTATATATCAATCAAGCTTGTTATTTTTTTAATTTCATGGTGTCAAAGTTTTTTATTAGATGGCATTTAATTTTCTAGCTAAGACATAGACATGAATGCTATGTTGGAAATTAAAAGGTGGGAATTAAATACATGTTCACCAAAATGAGCTCACACTTCATTTTAGGAAATTAGTATTGATTTCCACTTGAATACTTCAAATCTTGATTTTTCACATATTTTAAGCACTTGGGAATCTTTAATTCATCAAAATAACTTGTTTTGATCAGATCTAGGTTCATTTTTTTCTCCAAACATCTTCAATTGATAAAAAAATCACCTTTTCCCCAAAGATCGAGAAAATCCTTCAAAATTTACATATTTTACATATTTTAGAGTTTTGGGGGAGTTTTGTAATTTTGGGGCAGTTTCAATGGAGTTTCATAGTTTTGGGGGAGTTTTGCAGTTTTGGCATAGTTTTGTAGTTTAGGTAGAGTTTTGTAGTTTCGGTGGAGTTTCACAGTTTTAACGTGATTTCACAATTTTGTAGTTTCGAGGCTTTTTGTAATTTTATAGTTTTCAGGATTTCAGGAATATTTCACAGTTTCTTAGTTTTTCCTTCCCACTCCCAGACCCTGGTGTCTAAATTTGATGTCCTCATGACTGTTACTTATACAAATCAAGATGCAATCTTCAAATGCTCATAAGTTGTGATCCAAGTCACCAAATGAGATGAAATTTATATCGATGGAAAGGTATTGAAAAGTACTACATGTAAAAAGATTTTTTGGGTCACAAAAAGTATTTTATTGGGCCAAAAATGCAAAAAATGAACTTGTGATTGTTTTTCAATTATGGGCTCTGCAAAAGTCAATGATGCTCATGTTGGGTATGTACATTTGAATGTTGATTGGTCCTTGGTGGTTGAAGAAGTGGGCGGTATTATTAATTTATAATTTCCTCTCTCCCATCCTCTTCTTCTACATATGTAACTCATTTTTATCATAACACATCTCTCTCCATGTCCAAATGGTGCCCTAAAAATTTTTGGGTTGCAGACCTACATTTTGGAGCTTGGAATTCACTTAATGCCTCTGAAATGGATGTAACAGTCTGCATATACTATAAAGCAATTTAATATAGACATTGTGGCTCTTCTATTCCCTTGTTTTGCATTTGGTTTCATCTATTACCTATCCACTCTCTCATTTTATCTTGTGTATGAGTTATACTTGCAGGCTTTCCTTTTCTTTATGCTTTTCAATGTGTGAAACGAGTAGATTTGATTGTTTTGGGTTTGTGGCACACTTTTCTACCCTCTCCTTCCTTCATTTCCTTCTAATTTCTCCCTCATAGAGATTTACCCCCCTTCTTCTTGGTGATATCATATCCTTTCTTAGTTTAGGATTTCATTTCTTACATCTCCCTAACCTTGGTCCATGTGAAATCTTAGATTAAGCTTAGATAGTTGTGTTTTCTACTTTAAGAGTGGTGTTAGCATTAGTTTATAGGTAGAGGAACCAACCTTCTCTGGATTTTTTTCTCAAGATGTAAGGTCCCATACTTGGAGACAATCCCATGTTAGATAAAAGTATTGATCTACCATGATTGAATCCTAGGGTGCGACTTTTATGTGTCAAAAGTTTTGGAATGCCTAGTGGGATAGAGTGTAATGATATTTATAACATTATATCTCCAAGATTGATGTGTTCTTGGTGATATCCAACCTTTAAAGGATTTATATTAGCACATCTAATGACTCCAATGATCCAAATAAACATATTTCTCATATCTGCAGACTATCTCCATTCCTTCTCTCTCTCATTCATGAAGTTGTATAATCATGACTTCTTTTACTCATTGGAATATTTAGTTTCAACATCAATTATATTCCCCTCAACCTCCATATTTTCAAAATACTTCTATAGATCGGTCCTGATGAGCATTATCACGATGAATATACGTATGCATTAAACCCCACAAACCCATATGGCTATCCATTTAACCATAGCGTTGCTCAAGAATAAGGGTATGCTGATTATTGAGACAATTGCATTGTTAAAGATTATTTTCAGATCAAGATCCAAAGGATGGAGGCAAGCATGGTGTATATAAGGGATGCATTGTAAATGAAGGAATTTCAAATTGGTTTTAGGGAAACTTTTCCATGGATTGTTCCTATGCGAACTTGGTATAGCCCTTAACAAAAGTTAGACCTTATGACTGAGTTGTCTCCTCAAACATCAGAGTGGAATGTGTTGTTAGAGGTTCATTGATATAGTTGTAGGAAACCATGTCAATGGGGAAATCCCTCAATGCGATCATATGACTCGCCAATTATTTCTTTCCAACTTACAAAATCTTAGCCTAAGTTCCATATCTGTGGTTTTCTCAAAGCTTCCCCTGCTAATCACCATATTCCACAAGAAAATATTACACCTCTCTATCATTTAAACCCCTAGAAACTCAACCAAGAAATAAATCCTTCCTTCACTTCATAAAAATACATTTATATGTGTTTTATCCTTATGAAGAACCAATTTTACACCATGAATCACTGTAGATCAACCAACAAAATAAGTTCCCAACCACTTGGTTTCCTGATCGCCCATTCCTTACTAAGCAAGAACCTACACCTTTCATGGAAAAATTGGTTAACAAGAATATGCACGTGCATGCATAGAGGGAAAGGTTGGGAAGGGACCAAATAGAGAAGAACATATTCAAAGTTTGTAGGATTGGAGCCATGAGTTTTTGGCCAAACATATTTTTGATTAAGAAGTTATCAGATAACCTCCTGTAAATACAATAAAAATAGTTGAGGTGAGTTCCATTCTTGGTAGTTATGAAGTGTTTGTTGAGGAATGAGCTTATTTTGAGAACTTAGTGGATGAAAAAATGGGCCAATATTCTCAAAAACCTCATGTTATTCTTAATCAATCTAAAATGGAAGATGAGTTGGTTGGGATCAAGAAGGAGGAGGTTCAAGTTAAGGATTCAAATAATGAGGAGGATCTCTAAGAAAATAAAGACATTTTAATTGAATGCAATTATCCTCATTGATATGTATGTTTAGAACATGTTTCATTATTGGAGGATTGTAGTGATACACTAAGAACATCCTCAGTTGTTGTAATGGAATAAGAAGAGAATCATGTAATTGAAAAGGATAATTTTGAGTTTCTAAAATTCTCATTTGAAGTTGAGGAGGGTCAAAACACAATGGTGGAAACAAATATGTTTTCACAAGAGAAAACAGATCAAATTTCTAGGCAGGTGGAAAACATCCACCATGAAGAGGAAATTGTCTCTTGTGGATCCATTTATAGAGCTAATTGTGAAGGAGATGGGAAAATCTTAAGGATCACTCCATTAGCTTAGAGAAATATTTTCCTAATCAAATCCTTGGCTATTTTAGAGACAAAAATAGAGTGGCAACTGTTCATGATCACTTTAGAGCATGAGGGGGATTATCAAAGTGTCAAGGACCAACTCAAAAACCTCTCCAATCTAAATGAAAATCAAGATGAAGAGGGGGTATACGTTCTATTTTGAGATTATACTTTGTGTTATAAGGAAGTGTAAGAAATGCTTTCACTTCCACCATGTGGTCTAGTTCTGAATTAATCAAATGGCCTTATTTTTTAAGAAAGGGAAGCTATTTCTCCCAACTTGTATCAGGTTTTATTTAGCTTATTTTATTTATACTATATTAGGCATGTTTATTGAAAAATAAGTGCATTTTTCACACTATGTATGTCTCCATTTGGAGCATGTATGATTTACAGTGTTTGTACATAGTTTTTGGGCCTTTATTGTTGTTGAACAGTTTAGTTCAGATCAATTTCCATGGTGAAATGAGACATGTATTGGGACAATTTCAAGGTGTATTATTTCATCCTCAATATAATATTCAATCAGATCTCTTCACACGTCAACCATGGTAGAAATCATATCTAATAGTTGGGTTACATGCAGAAATTTTTGGTAAATTCTTTAGGCTGGGACAAGTTCAAATATCATACAAGTTCACGGTAAGTTTTAGATATTTCAAGATAAATTTCCAAGTTTTTTGTTGACTCCATGCCCAATGGATATGCCAGGCCACTGATCAGTTCATCTAACAGGCATATGTCCCCTATGAGTCGCCAAAATGTTCACCAAAATGAGCTCACACTTCATTTTGGGAAACTAATACCGATTTCCACTTGAGTGCTTCAAATCTTGATTTGTCACATATTTTAAGCACTTGTGAATCTTCAAAATCACATGTTTTGATCAGCTATGGGTTCACTTTTTTCTCCAAACATCTTCAATCGATAAAAATCACCTTTTCCCAAAAACTAATAAAATTCTTCAAAATTTGCATATTTCAGAGTTTTGGGGGAGGTTTGTAATTTTAGGGTAGTTTTGCAGTTTCAACCTAGTTTCATAATTTCAGTGGATTTTCTTAGTTTCGGTGGAGTTTTGTAGTTTCGATAGAGTTTTACAGTTTTGACATAGTTTCGACTCAATTTCGTAGCTTCGTGGATTTTTTAAAATTTTGTAGTTTTCAAGATTTTGGGATTGTTTCACAGTTTTTCCTTCCCACCCCAAAACCATGCTGTATAAATTTGACATCCTCCCAACTGTCACATATGTGGATCAACATGCAATCTTTAAATTCTCATGAGTTTTGATCTAGGTCACAAAATGAGACAAAATTTATATCTTTGGAAATTTCTTGAACATTATTACATGTTAAAGGAATTTTTGGGTCATGAAAAATTATTTTATTGGGTTGAAACTATAAAAAAATAACTCTTGGCTATTTTTAGGTATGGGCTCTGCAAAATTCAATGATGCCCATGCTGGGACTACACACTTGCATGTTGATTGGTCCTTGGTGGTTAAAGAAGTGTCTACTAGAGAGTTTCTCTTTCCTACTTTAAATTAATGAAGTGAAATAATAAAAATAAACTAACCTCAGAAGACAACGAGGTTTACCGATACCCACGAAGATGAATGCTGATCTTGATGGATGATAACTCCTTTCATCTTTCTCCAACGAAGAAGCCTGCAGATAAAAAAACCAAATAGATTAGATAGATATATGGTAGATTTCCTAGAAAAGGCTAGTCCCCAAAATTCAATGGACTTACTTGTAAGGATGTCAATCTATGTTTAAGAAATCAATTTGATAATGATAAGATAAAATGATAAAAAAATGATATAACCAAAAATCTAAAGGTAAAGGGAATGTCGTGGTGCACAACTATATGATGGTCTGATGGTGACACCTAATCCAAAAGGAGTCTAGGGACCAAAAAATTACTCAAAGGAGCAAGGATATAGATGGTTGTGTACTCACAAAGGTAAGATGAGAAATAAGTTAGATTTAAGATAGTTGATAGAGTGATGTATATGGATCAAGGGAGATTAATATGGTTTGACATGAACCTAAAAAGGTAGGGTAGAAATAGGTGATGATATCTAGATGTCTGAAGGATGAGATTAGTGGTCAGATCATCTGATAGGTAGAGATCGCTAGTGATTTAGAATGATTTCTGGCGATTGGGGCCAATCGTTGGTGATTAGGGGGACTCTCCAAAAATTGCTACAAAAATGTATAGGATAATAATGAATGAGTTAATTTTGATTTAATATTATAAATGATAAGTAAATGAGGAAATAATACAAATGGAAAGGTACTTACCTTGTCTGGGCTGATAAACGAGGACAAGAACATGACATTACCCAAGAGAGGGAAATTGTAGATGCCTGAAGATTATTGAGTTGCTTCTTGGACATTTGAGTGACCTCCAACGACTAAAGAAAAGATAATTAATGGCTTGAAATGCTACTATGATGAAGGGCTATGATATAACAAGATTACAATGTGAAGGAATTGAATAATGTTGATCCACAGGGATCCAAAATGAATCTACTTCATCAAAATAGTCAACACGAAGAAGAAAAAATGAAACATGGAAGTTGTGTATTTTTAGTAACAGGACTTCCGCTCTCTGCAGAGCAGTGGTTATAGAACCGCTACCTAACTAGGGTGGCGGTCCTGGGACCATCGGTCTACATTGGGTGGCGATCCTAGCTCTTTCGGATAGAAAATGACAATATGAAACAAACAGCCCAAAATTTGGACAGTTGTTCGTATCTCTTCTCCTCCATGACCTTTCCCATTTTCTAGTGCACGGGAGGACATGGGAAAGACTATAAATACATGTTTGTAGAAGATAACAGGATAATCGAAGCATGAAAGAAAATGGGAAAGAAGTTCTTAGTGTTGGAATTATGTTTTGTAGAAGAAAGGAGTGTTGAGATAGATGAAGCAAGTATTTGGGAGGAAGTGCGAGATATTATCTACTTATCTTTCATACTTATTGTAAATTCTATAGTTGTTATTTTGAATTGGCCAATAAAAGTGGGAAGAAAGAGCAATTTCCCTTCCCGACTGGTTTTTCCTCCTCTGGAGGTTTCCAGGGTAAATTTTTTTGGTGTTTATGAGCTTAAATTCATTCCTTACCTACAATTGTGGATTGTAAGCATAAGCATAATTCATTCACTATATATCTCTATCATTTTCTAATAGAAAGTAAAATAGCAGTGTTTATTTGTGTTTCTATGGATAATTCCAAAATTGAAGAGTTTACAGATCATTTTTATTAGAGGTAACAATTATCTATGATTGTGGTATTCGTTCTTGGATTTGTATGATAGTGACGAGATCTAAAGGTGAAGAGGATTTACCTTGCGATCCAAAAATGTCCACAAAGAAGTGGAAATAGATAATTTGGTCTGTAGAATCAAGATTGTGGAGACCATGATGGAGAGGATGTTTAGAAGGTAAGAAGAGCTTGTTGATTTATAGAAGACAATTTTTTTCAAAAAAGACTCCATGGACTCAGTGGTTCAGGGATTAGCCAAAAAATTTGGCATAGGAAGGAGCCACCATGAGGAAATTTATGGGGAAGAGCATGAAGAAGAGACTTAAAACATAAGAGAAAAGATAAAATACGATCATACTCCTTTTAAAGTTGAGACGAAAGTTGATATTAAAAGCTTTGAAGGACAAGTAGATGCGGAGTTTCTTGATAAATGGTTAAAATAGTTAGAAGTCTACTTTAGCATCCATAATGTCATTGAGGTACATAGGATCACCTTTGCATGTCTAAAAATGGAGGGAAACACTCTGGTTTGGTGGGAAACCCATCTAACCACTTGTGAAAAGAAGAAGCATCCTATTGTGAAATATTGGCAAGAATTTAAAGAATTACTTAGAGCTAACTTCTATCCTATTGGCCACAAGACTGACCAAATGATTAAATGGTAGTATTTTAGACAAGGAAGTGGTCAAAGTGTGCAGGACTATATTACGGAGTTTTAAACGCAGGCCATGTTGCTAAACATGGACTTGGAGGACGAGGATATTTTGACTAAGTACTTGGGAGGACTTCACACTCACCTTAGAAGAAAAGTAATGTCCACCAAGCCCAAGTATCTTAACGAGGCATGTGTGCAAGCATACTACATAGATGATGAAAAGAAGTAAGGGGAAACAAAGATGATAGTAAAGCAGTCGAAAAATCAGCAGAAAAAAAGAGTATGGGCAAACAAGTAACAAGGGTAAGTGGAAAGGGAAAGGTAAAATAACTGCCACTACTTTAAATACTTGTAAAGATATGAAGAAGTTTTGCAAGAAATATGATATTAATGGTCATACTGATGTTACATGTTAGAAGTTACATCCGGAGTTGCATCCAAAGAACCGAACCAAGGAATCGAAGAAGTCCATGAAAATTGTAAGAATAGAAGGGGAGATGGAAATCGAAGATGAATCTGATGTAGACAAAAGGCTTAGATGCACGACCACCAACATGGATAGTCACAAAGAGGAGATGAGTTCTCTATTCCAGATCAAATTCTAGATCAAGAGAGCTAAGGTAAATGCTTTGGTTGATACCGGTTCGTAATCTAACCTAATTTCTGAAGCAGTTGTAAATAAGCTTGGTATTGAGACTTACGAGCATCCACAACCTTATCCTTTGGGTTGGGTGAATAAGGGTGTTGAAATTCAGGTAATAAGAATATGTAAGGTCAAGTTTGGGATAAATTCACAGTATATTGATGTTTTGGTAGCTGACGTTATTCCACTTGATGCTTTTGATGTTGTATTCGAGAGTCCTTTCTTGTATATCAGGGATGCTATATTTATGAGAAGGGAAAACCAGTATCGATGGGTCAAGGATGGGATTAGATACAACATCTGGGCACACCAATGTAAGACATGGGTTACTATGGTGAGTGCTAACCAAGCAAAACAAATTATTCAAGAAAATCATAATCAATTTTTTTTACTTTTGTTAAAGGATAAATAAGATGGGGTAGAAGTTTAAGAGATTTCTAACCAGGGAGAGAATGATTTGGATAGTATTATTTAGTCCTTTCAAGAATTTTTTCAGGCTCCCAGTAGGTTACCACCAAAATAGGAAGTAGAGCATGAGATTTAGCTATTTCCAGAGTCCCCTATATCAAACATCAGGTTGTATAGGAAATCCTTTCTCGAGAGTATTGAAGTAAAGAAACAACTCTAGGAACTACTAGACCAAGGGGTGATACGTCTGAGCACCTCACCATGTGGTTGGCCTATTGTGATGGTGCCAAACAAGGATGGTTCTTGGAGAATGTGCATCGACTATTGTGCTTTGAACAAGATCACAATAAAGAACATATATCCAATTTCCCGCATAGATGATCTCTTGAACCAGCTTCAACATGCAAAATTATTCATGAATTTGGATCTCAAGTCTGGTTATCACCAATTTAGAATGAAGGAGGAGGATATATGGAAGAATGCTTTCAAAAAAAATAGGGTTTGTATGAATGGTTAGTACTTCCTTTTGGGTTATTCAATGCACCTGCTACATTTATGAGATTGATGAATGATGTATTACAAGATTTCATAGATTCACATGTCATTGTATATCTAGATGATATTCTGATCTTTAGTGACACATGGGAAGAACATCTAACTCATTTACAAGTCTTGCAAGTTCTCAAAGAGAAACAACTACTTTGTAATATGAAGAAATGTGAATTTTCTAAAAATTCACTTATCTATCTTGGGCACGTGGTTAGAGGAGGAGAGCTATGAGTGGATCCAAAGAAGGTGGAAGCCATCACCAACTGGCCAACACCAACAGGAGCCACAGAGACTAGGAGTTTTATGGGAGCACTATAGTACATGCGAAAGTTCATTCCAGGTTTCTCCATGATTGCAGCACCTCTAGACACAGTGGCCGCAAAGAGTAAGAGTTTTGACTGGGGTAAGGAATAAGACAAATCCTTTGAGTTATTGAAATACAAGATTAGTCATGCTCTAGTACTTGCTCTTCCTAATTTGTAGCATTCTTTTGAATTAGAGATAGATGTCAGTGACTATGCCATGAGCGCAGTGTTGCTTTAAGGAGGTAAACCCATATGTTATCATTTTGAAAATTTCACTTCAGTAGTTAAAGGATATTTAGTATATGATAAGGAAATGTATGCACTAGTTCAGACAATTAAAAAATGGAAGCATTATTTGTTGGGTAAATAAACTATTGTGCACACTGACCACAAACCTCTCCAATATTTACAAGCACAGTCTAAATTACAGCAGGCAAGGCACTACAAATGGATGGTGTTCCTTTAGCAATTCCATCTGGTGATCAAATACAAGAAGGGTAGTGCAAATTTGGTGGCAGATATGTTGTCTAGCCCACCCACATAGGAGAAGTTTTCTTGTTTGGCCACTATCTCTTAGATCGAGCCCTTCACGAAGGAAGCTTATGGAGAGGCATATGCCCAGGACAAAGAATTTGGGGTGACATTTCAGCAGTTATAGTCCCAAGGGGCTGAAAGGATAGGGATTGAATGTTGTTATCTCAAAGATGGGCTACTCTAATGATGGGGGAAGCTTTTCGTGCCAAAAGAAGAAAGAATTCTATTGATGAGGGAAGCACATACCTCGAAAGTAGCGGGACATTTCAGTGTTGGTAAGACCCTATCCCACTTGTAAAGGTACATATATTGGCCCAATATGAAAGAAGAAGTATCAAAATTTATATGTGGATGTAAAAATTTTTGTACTTACAAACCTAAGACTAGGAAGGAGGGTTTGTTTATGCCTTTTCCAGTACCTACTTGTCCATGGGAGGACATTTATATGGATTTGTATGAGGATTACCTATGTCTAAACATGGCCATGACTATCTATATGTTGTTGTTGATAGATTCAATAAGATGTGTATTCTTATGGCATGTAAAAACACAGTAAAAGCACATGAGGAAACAAATCTTTTCTTTGCTAATGTATGGGTGCATTTTTGTTTGCCAAACTCTATTGTTTCTGACAGGGATTCCAGGTTCTTGGGGAATTTTTTGACTATTTTGTGGGACAAGATGGATACCAAGTTACAAAGGAGCACAAATTTCCATCCACAGACAGATGGACAGACATAGGTGGTAAACATGACTTTGTTACAACTGATTAGAGGGTATAATAGCAAATATCTAAGGACTTGGTATGATTCCTTAGCCTACATTCAACATTCCTATAACCAGGTAGTACACACATCCACTATGAAGTCACTGTTTGAAGCATGCTTGGGATATCTACCTAAAAATATGATGGACATAACAGTTGGACAACAGGATGGGGAGGAGATAAGAGACATAGAGGTGACTAGAGAAAACAAATTCATTTAGAGGATCCAGAAAATCCATCTCAAAGTCAAAGAAAAACTAGAGAAATATCAATCCAAGTACAAAGATACGCACGATCAGCATAAGAGAGAACATAAACTGCATGTTGGAGATAGAGTTTGGCTTTACTTGAGAAAGGAGAGATTACAAGGTCAAGCACAAAAAATCAAGCCACTACGATATGGGCCCTTCCCCATATTGGAGCAAGTTGGAGAGAATGCTTTTCGACTTGACTTTACACTATTTATGAGGATGTACTCTATAGTAAACTATGAGAACTTGCACCTATATGAGCCATCCATGCTAGATGGAGATGAAGGTCTACAATTTCTACCTTCCATTGAGGATTGCGTCTTGGACTCATGAGGTGATTTGGAGGAGGATGTAGTGCTGCAGCAGAAGGTCAGAGAGACTAGGAGAGGTCCGCAGGAGTCTTGGAAGATTGGACTGAAAGGAAAGACACCAAGGCGGGCCCGGTGGTACTCAAAGGAGCAAGTGAGGGAATTATTTCCTCATCTAATCCTCCATTAAGATTTTGTGGGACCAAAATCCTCCTAAGTAGGGGAGGTGTGATCCGTAAGGATCCAAAATGAATCTACTTCATCAAAACAATCAACATGAAGAAGGAAAAATGAAACACAAAGGTTCTGTATTTTTAGTAACAGGACCACCACTTTGTGTAGAGTGACAGTTATATAACTGCGGCCCATCCAGGGCATCGGTCCTGGGACTACCAGTTTGCATAAGGCGGGGGTCATGGATCTTTTAAATATAAAATGAAAATATGAAACGAACATCCCAAAATTTGGACAGTTTTTTGTATCTCTTCTCCTCCATGACATTTCCCATTCTCTAGTACACTGGAGGACATGGTAAAGATTATAAATACTATTTGTAAAATAGAATAGGATCATCGAAGCATGAAATCAAGTGAGCAAGAAGTTCTTAGTGCTAGAATTGTATTTTGTAGAAGAAAGGAGTGTTAAGACAGAGCAAACAAGTATTTAGGAGGAAGTGTGAGATATTATCTACTTCTCTTTCATACTTATTGTAAATTTTGTACTTGTTATTTTGAATTAGCCAATAAAAGTGGGAAGAAAGAGAAATTACCCTTCTCGACTAGTTTTTCCTCCTCTAGAGGTTTCTAGGATAAATTTTTTTGGTGTTTATGAACTTAAATTATTTCCTTTCCTACAATTATGGATTCTAAGAATAAGCATAATTCATTCACTAGCTATCTCTGTCATTTTCTAATAGAAAGTAGAACATCAACGTTTATTTGTGTTTCTATGGATAATTCCAAAGTTGAAGATTTTATAGATCAAATGTCCATATAAAAATTTGAAATGGAGGAAGCTCCTAGCTAACCTCAAGCTAACCTTGAATGAATGCCTAACACTTGTTTATATAGGGTTGCCACAAACCAGGGAGAATCACCAGTGATTGGTAGAATCATCGATGATATGTGATTTGTGGGAAAAGGTTGAAAGTACTTCCCAAATCAAGGTTTTTGTTTGTTTTTATGAAGGGTGTGTGTTGGAAAGAGGTTATATGGGTCAGGGAGGTTGTGAAATGATTAAGAACTTGTTGATTTTTTTTGTGTTTATTTTATTTTGGTTAATAAGTGGTTTTGGGTGGTTTTAAGAGTAATAAAATAGGATTTTATAGCTGTAGAATGATATTTATGAGTAAATATAATGGGGAGAAATAAGACTTAGGATAAGGATTTAATGTATAATATGATAGTGATGTGATATTGAAGGGGTGATAACAGACATTGGCATGGGGATTAGTGGTGCTAATTTTATGTGTCTACATTTGCCCCTTTTTGTTGAGTGGTTTTAGACAAGCTGCGAAAAAAATGAGATGTGATAGATGAAAGATGCAAAATTATATGATGAGGTACTCCCCCTTGCATAGGGGATTGATGACCTAAAAGGGAATCAATCACAAGTTTAAAAGAGATATATTGCAAGATGCAAGGATATAAAAATGAGAGATGATTCCCTAGGACAAGGTATAAAAACAATATGGGTGTTGTCAGAAAATCAAGTGATAGGGGAACTAAAGGACTCGTGTCCTATAAACGTATGAATTAACGATGGAAAGGGGAAATAAAAAGGATGTTTTGATGAGGTCAAAGGACTGAAGATTCATGTTGCCACAAAGGTGGGCTTACGAGGCCAAAAGTCAATTGATAGGGGAACCAAAGGGTTCGTGTCCTATAGACATATTACTTTAACAACGAAAAAATTATGGTTTGACGATGTCAAAGTACCAAAAATTTATTTATCCACAGAAGTTAGCTTACGAGACCAGGAAGTTAAGTGATATGGGAACCAATGGGTTTGCATCCTATAGGTATATGAATTAACAATGAGAAAGGATGAAATTACTATTTGATGAGGTCAAAAAACTGTAATTTGATGTTTCCACAAAGGTGGGATAATGAGGACTAGATGGGGGTCCTAAAGCTGATCAAAGATGTAGTGCCTGAAGAGACATTTGGTTGACAGATGCCACTTTTAATGAGTAGACGTGATGTTTCTAATATAACGTTGTAATGTTGAGATGTGCTTTGGATTGTGTGGATTTTGACAGATGTTGATATGATGATAGATATATTGATAGAGGTCAATGTTATGTCTGATAGATGTTGATGGATGTTTTTGATGCGATGTGTTAGTGATATTTGATTTTAAAGTGACTTAACGTTTATGAAAATGTTCCTTAATCATGGTCAAGAATAAAACATAAAATGATTTATTTTGTACTGGATTTGATACATATGTGATAGGAATAATTAGAGTGAAGGCTCTTGCACTCTTGGCCTTATGGAAAATGTTAACACATGACTAACAATGTGTAGTCACACATAGGATCTTGGTATAGAGATGAAGTTATAAGATGTACCTTCCTAGAATGTGAAAGGGTTAACATATGTAGATTGTGTGGGAAAAGAGGGTTCTCCTTTCAATGGTTTCATAGGGATATGCCCCAGATATACATATTTTTTTATGAAAACTAATCGATGTGGGAAGATTCCCTAAGATGCTTTGATATTTTAGTTTTTGAAGGATGATTGATGTGAGAAACCTTTTTTATATGTGTAGCCATCCTTCGAGGGATTGTTCTACAATTTTGAATTTTTGATCTTGATTTTTATAGATAGCTTTCCTTCGAGGGATCGATCTATGATTTTAAAAAGGTAGCTATCCTTCAAGGGATCAGTATGATTTGATTTTTGATGATATGATTTTGATTTTTGATAGCTTTAATTCAAGGGATCAGTCTATTTATTTTGATAGGATGCAAACACAAATATTTTTTACTATCTTTTGAGATGAGGGAAAAACCCTAATAGACTGTTTCAAGGAGTGGAGAAGAAATGTGTACACAACCTACAAATATGTGCCCTATGACATGTCTTTGGATAGTATATAAGGTATATGGATGTAATGATTACAGGGTTCCTGCGGAGGGGGAACTCGTACAAGTGAAAGATGTGATGAACAGAGTCGGGTTTCTCATCTTTAAGGATTTGAGGATAGTGACGGAAAACCACATACTTTCAAATAATTATGATGATAAGATGGTTGGTTGATGGTGGATTAATATCTTTGATGTGACTAATTTCACGATGATTAATATGTAACAATAGAAAAATATGCAAGTGCAAGGAATTTAGAGGTTCCTTCTCAGGTGTACCATCAAGGGAGACTAGACGATATGCTCCCGACCCATGATATATGGACTGATCCAGTTAAGGGAAAACTTTCCACGTTCACTCTTTACCAGAGTAGTGATATTTTGACTGGATTGAGAGGTTAGGTTTGGTGAATATTAATTAGGGGAGGTGTGTAAGGTAATAATTTCTAAGTATCAGTAAGAGAGGAGACCCCCTAGTGTGACCTGCGGATAGAGGTAACATGTGCTGAAAGGAACGGTGTCTTCGGGATGATGAAATATTCGATGTTGAATGATTGAGTATATGGTAAATAAAGGAAGATGCGTAGCCTTTGAAAAATTAATTATTGAAAATATGGATGAGGTATGAGAGGATGATTAATGAGGAGTAGATGATAATGCTATGGTTTTACATTTTCTTCATGTATGATGATTTTTTATTCATACAAGTGGGTGAACCATACTAATTTAAGATGAGGGACCTTCAATGGAAGGTGATGAGAATACATCTGAAAAATATTTGTTGAGATATGCTTGAGGGTGATCTCTTGGTCCTACAGATTTCAGTGAGGATAATTTCAGTGGCTTAGATGTAGATGTTGATGAGACTGAGAGACCTTCAATGGAAGGCATGGAAATTAACGATATTGAAAGAATTTAAATAGAAGGTGTTGGAGAGATGTCTGGAAAAGGTTTGCTAATACTAGATTGAGGATGTCCCTCTTAACCTACAAATGTTGTTATAGATACTTACAAGGGTGGAGGTAGAGGTGATATTGATGATGGCTTAAGATGGTATCCTTCTGGGAGAAGATCATTGATGAGGAAGATTCACTAAATTATGGATTAAAGTGCTTTACAATTCTCTGTGTTATGACCTGGGCTTCTATGGTAGGCATAAGATTTGTTTTGGTCATACCATGTAGGTTTCCGAGTATGTGGATTGGATGTTTTGATGAGTGGTGATGTAATAAGAGAATCCTCCATGTGTTATGTGACTAAATCCTCGAATCATTATAAGTAATGAAGAGTTTTAAAAATTCTACAGAAAAGTTCAGTTTGAGGCTTGTTAATAAAAATTTAAGATAAGATTCTTTATAAAGGCATTGTTATAAAGCTATTGACTAACTAAAGGGATGACTATCCAGACCATTTGAGTAAAGATGCTTAATTTGAATTATGAAAAGGTTTGAGAACCATTGTGTTTTTTTGTAACCACCTATGATGTATTATAAAAGAGATGTAAATATGAAAAAGAAAGAAGGGAATGGAAGAAGAAAAAAAGGAAGAGAGACAAAGAATTGGGCTTGAGATCTAGAGAAAGAGAAAACTTGTGCAAAGATTCTAAAGGACTTAGTGAATTTAGTTTGTGGAAGTAATTCCAAGGTTGAAAAGGTTATAGAGAGGTAGTGGACAAGAGAAAGGGGCACCAATGATTTCCTAACTAGGGGTATAGAGTACAACCCTGAATGGTTCTTGACCAAGGAAAGGTAAATATACACACAATGTATAGTATTTTTCCTCTCATAAGCGGCCATGGTCTGGTGTCTGTAAACCTGTGGATGTGTTGGAATTTGGTCTTTAGAATTCTTGATTAGTGTTCTATCTCTCTATGTTAGAATTTTGGAATTAGAATTCTTGATCTTTGTCTTCTCTTGACATTGGGATTTTGTATCCATTGATTTGGATAAGTGTTCTCTGTTAAATTGTATAAATCTTTGTAATTATGAAAATTCTATTACAAAGCTAATATTAAGAAGTTTAGTTCTTTTGTTTATTCGAATAAATGAACAATTGAATGTATTCTATCTATTTTGATATGTATACTATTAAAAGCACATAATTGTTTATAAAAAATAGTGAATTACAAAAATTTAATTAATAAAATACGTTAATTAGATTTGAATGTCTGTTAAATTAAAAAGAATTGTATGTTTCAATAAAAAATCTGAATTAATATATGAAATTGACATTATTTTACAACATATTCATGTAACTTAATGGTGTTCTAGGCTAAATATCTCTATTCTATATTTTTATAGTCATGTTGTTGTGTTTTTTGTTTTGTTATAGTCGTATTTCTTATTTTTGAGCCTTGGACCCAAAAGTTTCCCTTATAAATTGTTAATCCTATGTTCTAAGTCTGCACGACATAATGCAATATATAATTGCAAACATCAAGACAATTAAAATGCTCCATGTGTCAGAGTTTGCTAAGATACCTTTATGTTTTTTGAAGCTTTAGAGAATTAAAGAAGACTGTGTGTTATTGTTTTGTCAGACTTACTGACTACTATGAAGGTTTAGCCAATGAGGATATGACATTTTACTTCGCAATGTCATAATTTTGTTAGGATTTTCTATGCGTTTGCAAAGTGTGAACCAATGATAGCACTCCATGTTCTTTGCAAATCTTGTCTTCTGTCAAATGTAAAACTCAAACCAATTATATTAAGCCACCAATTTCGTGGTGTCAATTCCTTGTCAATTTTTTTGGAATGCGAACCAATAAAATTTGTCCATATTTCTTTCACATATGTAAGTATCTTGAACAAGTATGCGAAAAGCAAATCCATTTAGATGAATCCACATGTAAACAAATTTTCAATGATCTGTTTTGTTATTAAATGGTCTTTGTTAGTTATCCTGCATTGTGAAGTGCAAACGAATAACAAAGAGCCATGTTTTATGTAGTCTTCACAATGACGTAACCTTGGTAAAAAATTATTGATTCCGCAAAATGAGAACTAGTAAGAAGGTTCCACATGTCTTATGCCGCAGTGTGAGCCTTATGTAACCATTCCAATGAATTATTTGCACTTGTCTTTGTCCTTTGCTTCTGTGAATCACAGTTTGGACCTGAAAGTGTTTGATCTTTGGTTTATTTCGTAAGCCTGAAGTTCGTAAAACAAACATTTAATCATGTTTTAAAGCTTAATTAACCTGATTATTTCAAATGTAGTTCATAGATTTTTAAATATAATTTACTCAAAATAATTTATTCAATAAATTAAAGCTATAATCAATTTACATATTTTAATTTTAATAGATTATCTATTGAAAAACGTATCAGACTTCCACAATTCGAATTTTGGTCAAGATTTAGCAGTTTTTGGTCAAGTTAAAGTTTGTATCTAGTTAACCAGAGCC
This sequence comes from Taxus chinensis, assembly GCA_019776745.2. NCBI lineage: Eukaryota > Viridiplantae > Streptophyta > Pinopsida > Cupressales > Taxaceae > Taxus > Taxus chinensis. Next base: position 853,986,124 of record CM034146.1, read on the forward strand.
ATCTTTTTATCTGGGAAAAATTCACGTTTCAGCATGAGCCTCTCAAGGAGTTTCAATTCTAAGTCCCTTTTGGGGGATTTGGATTAATGGATTTTGATTTACGAGAACACTTAATAGGACTTGTATTAATTTTCAGATTTGAGTGGATGCGTAGATTTTGTATGGTGTTGGAACATTACAGGGACGTTATGATTAGGTTGATAAAAAAGAGGATGCAATCTAAGTATGGGATAAGATGTAGGATTGATAAAATTGGATGATGGATAAGGGTCCCAAAATGGAAGAGGAGGGGAAAGATTATGGATGAGATAGGGTATGATATGTGACATGATATTTAGATAAAGGATGGGGTCCTAAGATAGATGATGAGGGGGGGATGTGTAGATGTGATGGATTTGGATTTTTATAAAGGATGGGGTCCCAAAATAAATGGTAAGGGTGAGACCCTAGATGACGTTTGATTTTGATTTTATAATGTCAACTTTAGGTAAAGGAGATGGTCTTACGAAAAATGATGAGGATGAGGTCGTTTATGGATGTGATAGGTTTTTATTTTGTAATGTTTTTTTAAATATAGGATAGGATTTCACATCAGATGATGAGGGTGAGGCTGTGGATGTGATGGGATTTGATTGTACAGTGTTTGGTTTAGGACAAGGCTCTAGATTAGATGAAAAGTGAGGAGTTGAGGATAAGATTGATTCTGATTTGAATCAAGGAGATGTTGTTTCTAGACATGATTGAGGTGGGTTAATTTCATGTGATCTATCCCAAGTATTTGATTGGTTGGAAGGATGGATAGACATTGATCTCTTTGATTATAGGTGCCTCCTTTGTAATGATCTCTGAGATAGAGTCAAAAGGTTGCAAAGGAGGTATTAGGTGATTAGATAGTAAGCGAAGGTGAATTCAATGTGAGGATTATCGAAAAGGAGATCCAGGGATTTTGAGTCTTCGAGGGGACAGTGTTGGTGATGAAAGGGTATCCTCATGGGGAATATCATATGTAATAGTGTTGATGATGTGATTTGAAGGATGGTTGAAGGATGCAAAATTCTATTATAGGTTCTTCCTTTATAATGATCTCTGAATTGGAATCTAAAGGCTGCAAGGAGGTATTAGGTGATTGGATAGTAAGTGAAGGTGAAGTCAATGCGTGAGGATTACTACCGAAAAAGGAGATCCAAGGATTCTGAGTATTCAAGGGGAAGAATTTGGTGATGAAAGGGTATCCTCATGGGGAATATCATGTGTAATAGTGTTGATGATGTGATTTGAAGGATGTGAATGTATCTATATGGACTGAATCTGTCGAGGGTGTTGGGTTAGGAAGACATGTAATGACATCATGTGTGGTAGTCTCATCTAACTTGTAGGAAGGCCTAGGGGAATCAGATGGTACATGTATAGATTGAGTATTGAGATGGCCTTCTTCAAGGGCTTGGATTTATAATTTTCTAGCTATGGTGAAGGGTTCATCAAAATTCTAGAATGTGTAGATATGAAGGGTAGACAAGATGTGATGGGAACACGATCAAGAAAACAAATCGATCAGTTTTGATTGAGGCAGTGAGAAGGTCAATTAATTGATAATGATTTTCCATCTTGTGATGAATTCAAAAATGGATTTATTTTCATATTGTTTAATGGTAGAGAGGTCATAAATGGTGATTTTGTGAGTAAAATTGATATCACAGTGCTCGAGAAATAACATGGGCTAACTATGTGAAATAGAATAAAGAGTGTCGAGGAAGGGAGTTGTACCAATCCAAGGCAAGTATTGTAAGTGATATAAGAAAGGTTCTAAGTAGGATATCTTAATCGCCGGATGATTAGATAACAAAATTGTCTAAAGGCTAGTATGTGCTGTTAAGGATCCTCCTAGCCATGGAACATTGTAAACTTAGGAAATCACCAGTGCAGAAGGATATAATTTATATTGGTACTGATGGATGGATGGGTTCATTACAAAATTGATCATAAGTGAGGATGTGTTTGGTTCCCATGGAAGTGGCTTCTAAATTTTCTAATCTATTCAACAAATCTTGCATGGGATTGTTTATAGGATCAGATGTGAAGGAGTTAACATTTGAGTGTGGCTGAGAATGTAGTTGATTTGATTGATGATAATGGGAGAGTAGGAGGGTTCTGTTGTGGATGGGCTTGATGTGGTGGTTGATGAGGGGTAGCTTGAAAAGATACCAATTGCAAAGGAGGTTGTGATAAAGGGATATTTGGAGATGTATAGGGATGTTGGATATGTTGTTGTTGTTGGATGAGAAGGGTTTGACTAGGCTTAAATAGGTATGTGTGTATAGGTTTTGGATATCTGAGGTATTGAGAAAGGTATTTAAGTTGAGATAGGTTGATTGGATAAAAGATAGGGGATGCTAATATTCTGATGAGATTGTGATGAAGGAGGGGATGCTAAGAGGATTGATTGATGGGATACACTTGACCACGGGCTGAAAAATGATAGTTTGTAGATAGTTTTGGCATAAAGGATAGTTATAGGGTTTTTGGATAGTGTTGTTATAGGTTTGTATGATTGGATGAAAGGTAGAGGTTCCATAGGGGAAAAAATATGGTTCTGGATGGCTCTAGGAAAATGCTAGGGCTAAGTGAAGTTAAGTGAGACATGATAGGCTGATGAGATTGATAAGGATTAGATCCTATGTAAGGGATGTTTTGAAATTGATAGGGATGAAAATATGTTGAGGTATTGGATGAAGTAACCAAAGATGATTATAAAAATGACGTACAAGGGGTAAAATAATACACTAAGGTAAAGGGTTGATCCATATTAAATGATAATTAAGTGATGATGATACAATAAAGTGATAAGAGAGCGATAAAGATAATAGAAAAGTCAAGTAGAAGAATTTTAATTATCTTGATTAGAATTTATATGTGGAGGAAGAGGTTCAGAGGGAACCTACTTATATGGATGTTCTAAGGATCATTTCAGGTTTTGTTCAAGGATGTATTCCTTTATATACCCAAAAGTACGTGAGGTCTAAATATGTGATGGTGCCGGTATGGGGCCTAGTATTGGGGATTACCCCTTCACTTTATGTTCCCACAATGATAAGGGAGTCAGGCTGCTTAGCAACTATATTGACAATCAGTTATTTATACTCGAACAAAATCACCGACTTGACTTCTCCTCTTGGTGATCAAATCCAGGTAGGTCCACCTCAGTGGGAATGTTTTGATACAAATTTTGTTTGATGTGGTTTAGTTGTGTATGAGGGAGATTAAATGGATGTAATCTAATAACTTCCTAATTAAACTATGTGATCAAGTAGGATGAAAGGTTATTTTTAAGACCAAAAGAATGATTGATTTCGATGAGGATAAAAAATGAAATGAAATGCTTAAAAATAAAAATAAAAGAAGAAGACTCACTTGAGAAAAGAATCCTTTTTAACTTTTAATTTTTTAATTAGATTGAGCACTCACCCAAAGTGCACAAAGGTACCAGGCCCCTCCTTAGAGTTGCTTGTGGAGGATGTGAACATGATGAAGATATAATGCATTCAGATCCATAAATAGCATAAACATTCCACAGAGCATATTCCAGATCTAGATCTTAAAGAATCATGAATAATGATAAACATAATGAAATCAACCATGTAAGAACCAGTTACAGTCATGTTTAACACCATTATTCACCCAATACACTCCATTATATTAAACATAGTAAATACAAAAGCTTCTTACAATAAATAGTATCATAAGTTTATGCACGCATCAGATCTGACAGCATAACTCCACAATAGCTCATACACAGTGTCTCTCTAACTACACAGATTAATACATATTTATAAGGGTGGGGACTTTCCCTTCACCACTTACGCACTTCCCAAAATAGGTCGCATGATGAAAATAGTCATGTGCCTTTACAATAACATGCACACATGCAAGTGTGCTAATAATAGATCTCTTACAGTTAACTGGCAGTAGTACTCCTATTATTAACTCGAACTCATGCATGGTGCTTAGTAGACACTCTTCCCAAAATAGCATTTGTGTGTTGTGCAAGTCTCCATCCCATTGTGTGCTCCGTACGCTATCTCCAAAAATATCCCATAACCATGAAAATGGCTAAGTCTCAAATCAATTTGTCTTTCATGTGTTTCCTTCCTATCCTTCCGTGCCTTCAATATGCCTTTCTCCCATGTGTGAATCTTCTGTGTGCCCTCTCCTTAGTGTCATATTTTATCTACTCAACATTACCCCACACTAAACTACATTGTCTATCCTGACAATGGGGTTCCTCCTGATGTTCCCAAAGAATAAAGAATAAGAATGGAAAGAATGTAAAGAATTACTTTACAAAGAATGGAATTCTATTCTGCAGCACCCTCTGCTTCAACTGGGAGGATCAACTCTGGATATTCTTCTTTAATCTCAGCCTCCAAGGCTTGCCAATCATCCACACATTTTTTGGTCTTCTCTGGAACATCTGTGGGCGATGGATTCCAACTCATCCTGGGTTATCTCTCCCTTTTCATTCTGTAATACTAGGACAACGTTAGCCATAACAGACATCCTTCCCTCCAGAAGATCCATCTTTTGTGCTATGATATTTCCAAGCTCATCCAACCTCTCCTTATGTGGATGTTGTGCTGCTGCAAGGGCTTCACACTTTTTCTTTACTAATGCCAATCTCTCTGCGTGCCCTAAAGTCTCATCCTTCATTGCCTTCAGAACTTCATTATCTTCTAATATAGTTCTGATCCTGATCACTACTTCTGGAGCTGCACATATGTTCAAAGCTTGATCTACTTTCTTCAGCTCATCTTGTAAAGTTTGGAGAAATGCCTCGTAAGATGAAATATTTCTAACCATGGAGGCCCTTGCTCTCTCTTGCTTCCTGTTCAGGGTCCTTTGGCGCTGGCATGTGAATTGGTCCATCCTCAAGCACCAAATCAACTAATGTACGCACATAATGCATAGCCGAAGGAAACTTTTCAGGTACCTTAGACTCTAAGTGTGGTCTTGCTTTTAGGACATAATCACCAATTTCTTCTACCATGTTGATGAAGGCTTCATTCTTTTTCTATTCTAAGTCCTTCTCTCCTTTTAGACGTGTTATTTCTGTAGATTTTTCCTTGTTATCTTCTCGTAGCACTCTAATAGTGGCATCCTTATCTATGTTCCTCCATGCATAACTTCTGTAGATACCTTAACCAAGGCATTTCTCACCTACTCATCAGACATGAGAGTGGGATTTATAGTCATGTGCCTGCTCTAATGTGCCTTCTTCATTCTTCTTGACACACATGACTCCTCACATACATCAAAATTGGGCTCGTCCATGTGAGTTTGCATGGACCAGGACAGTTGTTTCCTCATGCATAGTGGCCATGTCTGGGTCCATCAACTCCCATCCATACAACCCCTTAAGGCCCATTGTGCTCTGGAAATGGGTGCAGACAATTTTACTTGTGTCCTCAACATAGCCCATACTTGGCCCAACATACTCCCCACTGGTTCTCTTCATTCTTGGCCCCTTAGGAACTTGAGCACCAAGGTTTGGAGTTGGATCTTTGATGTTTTGAGAAATATCATGCTCTGTTTCTTCTACCTCCTTCACACCTTCCTCTTCATCCTTCATATCCTCATCCTTGGGTTCTTCCACATCTTCTGGTTGTACAGGGGTTCCAGGCGTGCTCTCTACAGACTCCTCTGCCTCCTCATTCAGCTTTAGTTTTCTCCTCTTCCTCTCAGTTGTCTCTTTCTGAGGAGAGAGTCATGGTGACCTTCTTATAGGTTGTGAAGGTCCCATGCCTTGGGTCCTTGTTCTTATGAATACCCTTTTAAAGTGGTGCTCTCCATGGACTGATTCCATGTCCAAGTCTTCATCTTCTTCTTGTACCTGAGGTGGAGTACCCGCATGCTCAGTCTCTACTCTCTTCTGTGGGCTGCCTTCAACCTCTATGATCTAAGCCACCACTATCTTCATGTTCTTCATCCTCCTCATCTACCGCTATAGTTTCTGTAGGCTGTGGGGCTGGCATGTTCTCCATTGTATGTTTTCCTTTAGGAAGCCCTGGGAGCATGAACTCATTTTCTACATACTTGTTATTCTCCAGCTTAGGCTTAAGCTGAAGGTATATGAGCATGGCTCCACTATCCCCAATAGCCAAGCTTACTGGCTTCATACTTATGACATCTGAGATGAGCCTCTCAATGTAGGCATTCTAGCCTGGATACACATATGCCTTCCTCAGAGTGTGGTAGTCACAGTCTACCTTGTCTACATTAAATTTTAGGTGACACGCATCAGTAAATCAGTGGACTGATGCCTGGAAGTAGCGCACTGTGAAGGCATATGATAGTTTGCACCATGGGCTCCATGCCCCATCCCTCATAGAAAATCGTGATGCAGAAGTGTTGGTACACACAAACTGTACTGCCTTTCCCACCACCGAAGGTAGCTCCTTGGGAATGTGCCACTCCTCCTCAAATGCCACGTGAAGTCGGTCATACCACATCTCCGCCCTCTACTTAAATGGCCCACTCATTGATCCTTCACATAAATATTTGTCAAACCTCTCTGCGAGGGACTTATTTTCCATGGGATACTCCCAGATCTTGTTCTTTGGCCCATCGGGCACTCCAATTTCTACAAACACAAGGGAAAGTAGGATAGTGCCAAAAACTTATCTTCTCTCCTATGTGTGTGCACTTCCTCAATAATGGTGTCTGCAATGTAGCCTGCTAGGTTGTAGACTACTCCCTGAGACATTTTCTTCGCAACATGCAGCCACATGGTATTCACCTGCGACCATCTCTCTTGATCATTCAACTTGGTTACCAGATGTGTGGCTACCTGCACCACTAGGTACTTCTTCAATTTATCAATGTCCATTCTACGTGGACCCTTAGTATACCCCAACTCCTTTCTTGTCTCTATGATTTCTACTTTATCAGTCAGATCACTAGCAAGGTCTACCCCTGTGCCCTTCAATCCTGTCAGTGTCAAAATCAGGGTTGTTGTGATTCTAACCCTTCATTCTGGTGAAATAGAAGAAGTCCTCATGGACTCTGCTCATCAGCCATTGGTATAATGGTTCATACTTGCCAAAATATGGGAGCTCATATAACTGATAGACTCCTACCTGCTTCAACAATTTCTCCCCAGCATCGTCATATACTGGCATATCCTCCACCGTGCGCTTGTTGGTCTTTGTATTCAACAATGCATCAAATCTTTCTTGTTGTCAGATGTACGGTGGTTGTAGTCACTTATTTTGCACCTGTGGATGTGGGAATCCCACTCTTGTCTGACTATCACACCTTCTGGGTACTGCATCTCTGAAAAATTACTCTCGGGAGCAATTTCAACTTCATCTTCTACCTTCTTCTTTCCTTTGTGTGCCTGCGGTAGGTGCTTTCTTTGGTGCCATCATGAAAATCCCACCTTCTTTCTTCTGTAATGAGAAGTTCAAACCCTAGCTCAAATATGTGTGCCCTAGCATTGGCCTAGCTTGAAACCACATGCCCTAGCTTCTTTTCAATGCCTCTGCTTCACTCAAACCCTTCACCAATGGGGACGCAAGCCTCTTCCACACAATAATCCACTCTCCACGTCTGGTTTCACACTCTCTGCACCTCAATATGACTCACTCGGCTTGATCACACTTAGCTCACTCAAATACTTGTGATCGCAAAGGTAAAAATGAACCCACATCACGTCCTTATATAGATTTTCAAAAAGTTAGTGCATTTATTGCTCCTTCACCAACCAACAATCCTCTCATTAATTGACCATTTTCACAATCTCTGTGTGGTACATCTTCACGCCCCAGCTATAACCTTCTAGTGTGCCTTCCTACCTTCTGGCTACAGAATTCTCTTCAGTGTGCTTCCATGTGCCCAAGTACCTCACTACTTGCGCCTTCCCTGGTAGTCTCCATGGCCACTGCTTACCTCACGTTATATTGTTCCCTCATTTATCTCCATCTACGGTCATCTTTTTAAAGCAATATCCTTTCTAACAACTCCTCTCCAAACTTGAATAACACATGTAGCAGTTTGTTCCTTTATGTGTACCCAGTTGTAAATAGCCACCCCACACCAATGGTATGTGCAGTCCTCTGTGCATAAAAATTCTTCAAATGGTAATTAGCTTCCAATGTGCAAATGTGCTTATTACACAAAACACCAACTAAATTGACAAAGCATAGCGACGAAGAAGGAAATACATTAAGGAAATACATAAATGAAAACCTAGTCTAAATGGAAACACTGCCTTATTACAAACACCAAGAAGACTTATTTATAGTAGGGCTTCAGCCTACTCCCGTTGAAGTAACCTGGGTAACTGTATTCCATCAAGTGTCTCTAACTAAAAAGTGCCTGATTCAAGTATATGAGTGATAATATATGGTCCCAACCAATGCACTTTAAGCTTTCCTGGATGGCACAGAAACTTAGAGTCATAAAGAAGCACCATTTGTCCCATCTCAAGATTTTTTTCCCTGATGTGCCTGTCATGCCATGCCTTCTTCCTGGCCTTTTCTTACTTCTGACTCCAACGTGCTATTTCTCGTCTCTCATCCAACTTTATCAACTTTTCAATTCTTTCTTCTAGGGCTTTCTCATCAGCTAGACCTCCAGCACACAATACACAAAGAAGGTAACATGAATTCCATAGGAAGAACTACTTCTGTGCCAAACACCAACTGAAAGGGTGTGGCCTTGTTCAACCTCTTATATGTTGTTCTATATGCCCAAAGCATGGCAAAAACTTTATCATCCCAATATTTCCTTCCAACATCACAAATTTTTGTCAATGTCTGGCTCAAAATTTTGTTGAAGGCCTCAGCAGTCCCATTTTCCTGAGGATGATAGGGTGTAGTCTTATGGTGCGCAATCATAAATTCATCCAATAGTATCCTGATCATCTCATTCAGAAAGTGTGTACCCCTATCACTTGTCAAGCTCAGCGGGCATCCATACCTTGTAAGAACATTTTCCCATAAGAACCTGACTAATGTAGCTGCTGTACAATCCTTGGTAGGTGTTGCTTCTTCCCACCTTGTAAGATAATCTGTGCAAGTGATGATGTAGTGTGATCCATTTCTATGCGTGGCTGGTGAAATAGGACCCACAAAGTCTATAGCCCATTTCTCAAATGGCTCTGCACTAGGAATAGGTCTTAAAGGCATTTCATCTCTTTTCCCAGGTTTACCAATGTGTTGACAGTGATCACACGCCTTACAATATGCTTTACAATCTTTGTAGAGGGTCTCCCACCATAATCCAATGAGTAGAATCTTACATGCAGTGGCGTCACCTGCATAGTGCCCACCTGCAATACCACCATGAGCCTCTTCCATGATATCTGAGCACTCGTGCTCTAGTACACACCGATGCAATACTTCATCTTGGCCTAACTTGTATAGGTCACCACTAATCAACATAAAAGGTGCCATGTGAATTGCAAGTTGTTTCTTCTCTAAGGATTTCATTCCTTCTGGTGCCATACCTGTACGTAAAAAGATAGCAATATCCTCCAATTCTGAAGGTGCGCATTGTAACCTGTACAACTGTGCATCTGACATTGTATCTTCAATTGTCTATGTGCATCCTCCCCTGACTGAATTCTTGATAAGTGGTCTGGGCTAGAATTACTTTTCCCTAGTTTTACCACAACTGTGAAATCAAATTCTTGGAATAAGAGCACCCATCAACATATGTGCCCCTGTAAAATGGGCTTGTTTACCAAGTATTTCAATGCCATGTGATCGGTGTAAAATATGAATGGTGTTGCTAGAAGGTATTGTCTAAATTTATGTAGTGCATAGATCATTGACAAGGCTTCATGCTCAGTAGTTGTATAATTCTGCTCTGCAGGAGTCAACTTTCTACTAGAAAAATAGATAGGATGATCTATAATACCTTCTCTAGGCTGAGCTAACACCATGCCAATGGCCATGCCAGAGGTGTCCACATGTACATGAAATGGTTGGTTCCATGAGGGAAAACACAGAATAGGCATTGTAGTAAGTCTCTCCTTCAATGTCTCAAATGTGCATTGTTGCAGTTCTCCCCAATAAAATGTCCCTTTTCCTTTTAGTAACTCTTCCAAGGGTGTGGCAACCTTAGCATATCCTTTGATAAATTTTCTATAATACCCAGTGTGACCCAAGAATCCACACCTCACTCTGACTGGTAGGCTCTTCCAGGCCTATAATAACTGCAACCTTAGCTGGATCTACTAACAAACCTTCCTTGCAGATGATGTGCCCTAACAGAGTGCCAAAAGGTGTAGCAAACACACACTTCTTGATGTTCAAAGAGATGCTTAACTGTCTACATCTTTCAAACATTAAGCACAAATTGTCACAATGATCCTTAACAAGTCCATACACCATCCAATCATCCAAGTAAACTTGCAAGAAAATGTGAATAAAATATTGGAATGCTTGAACAACTATTCATGAAAATATACAGGCACATTTTTCAGACCAAAGGGCATCACAATATATGAAAAAATTCCCCATTCAGTGGTGAAAGTTGTTTTTTCTTGATCCTCCTATGCAATCCTAGACCTGATGATACCCAGAGAATCCATCTGTAAAAGAATAGATTTCGCCCTACAACGCCTTCTAATATCTCCTCTGTGAAAGGTGTAGGAAAGGGATCAATCACACATGCAACATTCAGTTCTCTGTAATCCACACAAATCCTAATCTGACCATATTTCTTTATACTGATAACCATGGGGCTAACCCACTCTGATTCTTCTAGGGGCTTGATGATGCCAGACTTCAACATCTTGTCAATTTCTTCTTTAAATTTTATGTGCAGGTTAGGGTTCATCCTGTAGGGTCTCTTCCTGACCAGGTGCACACCTTCCTTAAGCTTGATCTTCATTTCTCCTAATGACTCATGCACTCCTTTTAATTCATGGTAGCCCCTAGGAAATAAGTCCTAAAAATCATGGAGCAACTCAACTATCTTTTCCACTTCAGATTCAGACCAATAATCTCCAATTATTGCCTCCTTAGGTTCAACATCCGTACCAATATTCACTTTCTTTGTCCTCATAGGTTCATGATAGGCACATGCATTGTTATCCACACTATCCAAAACCTCGCACGTACCTGTTGAATGATCTATATCCAAATTTTCTACTTCTTCATCATCCACTATGTAGACCATCTTTCCTTTTTCTTTCTCAAAGCAAGCACGCTTAAGTAGCATGGCATCTGTCTCTGCTTCTTCATCAAAGCGTGCTCCTAAGTCATTCTCATCAAATAAATCCTGAATGAGTTCTTCCACCTTTGCACTGTCTCCCATAGTTAAATGCTTTATAACCCTTAATGCCTCTTCTACTAGAGGTTTAGTAGAGAAGTAGTCAAAAGTTTGGACCATTCCTGTAATCAAATCCTGCCAATTTCTAGTTTCTCTATGTAGCTCCGCATATACATACCAAGTGTGTGCATAACCTTGTAAAGTGGAATAAAGTTTGTGCACCCATAGCAAAGGTGGTAAAGCTTCCTACCCCTCTGTCTAGAGCCTCTCACACTACTGAACGTGGTGCTGAACAGGTTGATTACCATGATAAGTGCATAGATTTGAGTAGGTGCATTGCTCCTAGAAAACTGAGTTGTTAGAGAAATCCTTGAACTTCATTCCATTCTACAAGATTATCCCTGTGAACCACCCACCAGCACGTTGTTGTCCCATGTAGGGTATATGCTAACATATTTCTTCTTTCAAATTGGTCTATCCATTGTTCCTCCATGGGTGCACAGGAATACTGTAGGGTCTCCTTCTCCAGTGTACTGAGGTACAGAGTTGTTACCTATCCTCCTGATGCAATGAGGTTTTATTTTCCATGCAAATGTGCTCCTTACTTCATGCCCAACCATCTCATAAGTACCATGAGCCCAATTATCACAAGAAATACTTGTAGTATCACTAATAGACTATGCATCTTCCCACTGAAGGATTCCTTCCTTAGATGGCTCGAGTACTTCTGGGTCCTGAATGGTGTGTACATAAATCCTATTCAGATCTTCCTCACTCAAAGGCTCAACATAGGGCATATTTCCCATATGTTAAAGGGATAATAACTCTTTCCTCCTTGTTCTCAAAACTGATATATCCCTTGTTGAACTGAAGATCAACATTATTTGCGTAACACCAAGGGTGCCCAAGCAGAGCTGGGAAACTATCTGCTTCTGCAAGTGCTAAAACCTCAAAATCCCTAGTGAACTTGGCCCCTTGTATAGTAATGGATGCATCTTTTAAAACTCTGATAGGAGTGGCCTTAGTTTGATTAGCCATAAACAATACATTAGAAGATGGTTGCAATGAAGGTCTCCCCATCTGTACCCATGCATCTAAAGTAAGCACATTTACCTCTACATGCCTGTGTCAATCAATATATTACTCAAGAGCCATCCATCGACAACAACATTCAGAGTGATCTCCTTGTCGTAATCTAAGCTATGGGGGAAGATTTGCATGCAGGATCTGACGTCCATTCTCAATATTCATGTGTAGAGTGTTTCCCTTTAGCCAACTCCCTAGTAATGGAATGATATTCTCCTGGTGCAACATTTTGCATACCTCCTTCAAGTCATCAATATCTGACTGGACCATCTCTACTGCCTTCTTCTGTTCCATCTTCTGTGATTGCTCCTTTAAACACTGTATTTCCCCTTGAAGGTCTCTGAGTACTTCCATGGTCTCCTGATAAACCTCCTTCTGGTGCACAGGATCTAGATACCTTGCATGCAAAACATCCTCCTTAGTGATGGTAGGCTTTACTGTAATGCTTCTCTAGCATGCGTGCAGCTTCAGCGCATGTAGTGATCTTCACAGGTAATACCTCAGGTTCTGGTGCCAACTTTGGCATCCACTGATTTTCCACAGTGTTGTATCCTAACCATCCCTACACCTTTGTTCTCCTGTTTATGTTGCTTGCTAAGATGCTCATATAGATCTGGGCATTCCTCATAGCTATGATTCTTCCCACAGAAAGAACATGTAATATTCTGAGGACATTCGTGCCTGTAGTGGTCAGGTGATCCACATGTAAAGCATGTTCCATGAGGGAATTCACTTCATCCACCACCACGGCCTTGACCTCTGAATCCACCATGGTATCCCTGACCTCTACCATGTCCTCCTTCATAGTGCCCCTCATTTCTGATCATAGTGCACTTGATTGTGATTCTGATCCTAGTGCTCACCTTTACCCTTAGAGTTATCTGATACTCTTCTATGTCACACACCAATATCTATAGCATCATGGATCTGACCAATCAACCTGTAGTCTTCTGTATCATGAGTCATGGACCAAAAAATATTACAATAGCATGATACATTCTTCCTTATCGTGTGCATTGTAATAATGGGAAGTCGACTGGCATCATGGTTCAGGTGACATATCTCACAGTCTAGCAATAATGAATGTACTATTTATGCAGGGACAACTATATTTGGTGTGCCCTTCCACTTCACATAGTCTATACACCAAATCCCAGTGTGCGTCTCATGTGCCGAATTCATCGATAGTTTCTCCAACTACTTTTCCATAGCTGCAATCTGTGCTTCCAAGAATGGGCTGACTCCAGTGTCTATACTCCTGACTGCCTCAGCACATAAATTTGCTTCAAGTGCTTCACATGGATCAGTGTATGTCTTATGTGACAATGCCCTTCTAAAAGGTGTGATCAGACCTCCAACAAACCATTGTGCATGTTGGCTTGCGTGAATATCATAAGAAATCTTAGATAAAAGTGTTTTGAAATGGGCATCATACTCCTGGACACTCTCAGTAGTGCCTTGTTTAATATCCTTGAGCACACTTATACTCTTCTACTCAAATTCAGGGATATAGAACTCTTTAAGGAATGCATCTTTGAATGCTGCATAATCTACACAAGTTTGATCAGGGTCAAACTTCCTGTACCAACTATGTGCACATCCCTGCAATGTAGTTACAAATTGACTTGCCTTGCACTCAGAATCTATGATCCCTTTTGCACGCCATAGTATCTCACACATGTGCACATGTTCAAAAACATCTTCTATGCCCCTATACTCTGGAATATGAAGAGACATCTCCATGTAAATATTTTGGGTTGGTGTGGACCCTGCCCACCTGATCCAGAACCTCTTGTGTTACCTCTACCTCCAGAACCACCAGATCCACCAGAACTAGAGCCACCTATACCCCCTGATCCTCCACCTGTAGCTGGAAGTGGACCAAAAGATGTACTTCCTGTGTCCCAATAGTAGTACTATACTAAACTCCTACATTCTGTGTGGTGGTACTACTCCCAGAAGTGAGCCCCAAATTCTGTGCTCAAATTCTGTGTAGATGATGCACCTGAAAAGGTACCTCTAAACAACAATGAAATACATTTTCCCTACCATAGATGTACTTGCTATGTGACTTACTCCTGCTTCCCTACTACCCAAATTAGCTTGCTGACTATTGGATGTACTAGATATTGGAAAACCAAGTGCAAGGGCTAGGTTGCCAAGTAGATTCAGATGTGCACTTATGGCCAGGTCATCTCTACTGGTGTGCTCCTATGTGAGGCTGAGGAGGGTTCCCTATCATGCTTTCCCAAATGGGGGAGTTCCTGATGCTCTGGCTCCATGCCTTCTGTGTGAGCTCCAAATCCTTCATGATCCATCTCTCTCCTCAATGCCATCCACTCTATAATGTCATGCTTGCTTCTCTATCTCCCTCTCACATGCCTCATTATACTTAAGCCACCTTTCTTCTCTCTACCTCTCTGCCACTAGGTCCACCATCTTTCACCAAACCTATTCTTACCCCCGCACATGGTGGGGTTTAGCTAGCCATCAGAATTTTCCTCTAAGTTCAGGGTTACCATCAAGATCTTGATCACCAGTGGAATGCCTTGCAAGTAAGTTCCCCTAGGATACCATAAAAATTGGAACTCAGCTACCTCTGGGAAAGAATAAGTGGAAATTGAGTACTCCAGAATATAGTTGTTCAAAACACCATGGAACCAAGTATCCATAACACGTGTCCAAATATAGATCAACATCATACAGGGCCTAAAATTATTCCTGCATCTAGACAAGTGTGTGATACCTCCAATTCCATTTAGATGCATAAGCAACCAGCCACTCGTACAGTTCTACTAGGAAAATAGCAAAGAATCTCTCATACAAATAGTCATACAGATTCTTTTCCACCCATGTGCGTGCATCAAACTCAGATCTAGTGTTGAACCTCCATGTGTACTCTTCTTCTAGATCTTTTATCCACTCCTCAACACTTTCTAGGGTCAACCCTGTACGTCTTCATCATGAACCATCCTGAAAACAACTGAAAAAGAGGTCCTGGTAATGGAACCAATGATGCAGCCTAGAATTTACCATGAATAACCCAAGCGTGCTGGCACATCACCAGCCTGAGCTGAGCACTCACCCAAGCACGCAAAGGTACCAGGCCCCTCCTTAGAGTTTCTTGTATAGGATGTGAACATGATGAAGATATAATGCATTCAGATCCATAAATAGCATAAACATTCCATAGAGCATATTCCAGATCTAGATCTTAAAGAATCATGAATCAAATGATAAACATAATGAAATCAACCATGTAAGAACCAGTTACAGTCATGTTTAACACCATTATTCACCCAATACACTCCATTATATTAAAACACAGTAAATACATAAGCTTCTTACAATAAATAGTATCATAATTTTATGCGCACATCATATCTGGAACATAACTCCACAATAGCTCATACACAGTGTCTCTCTAACTACACAGATTAATACATATTTATAAGGGTGGGGAATTTCCCTTCACCACTTACACACTTCCCAAAATAGGTCACATGCTGAAAATAGTCATGTGCCTTTACAATAACATGCACACATGCAAGTGTGCTAATAATAGATCTCTTACAAGTTAACTGGCAGTAGTAATCCTATTATTAACTCAAACTCATGCATGCGCTTAGTAGACACTCTTCCCAAAATATCATTTGTGTGTCACACAAGTCTCCATCCCATTGTGTGCTCCGTACGCTATCTCCAAAAATATCCCGTAACCATGAAAATGGCTAAGTCCCTTGAATCAATCTGTCTTTTGCGCGCATTTCCTTCCCTATCCTTCCGCACCTTCAAATATGCCTTGCTCCCATGCACAAATCTTCTATGTTCCCTCTCAATCACTAGCGATTTGACTGGATCACTCCTGATTATGGAGCCGAAGGCCTAAAATGGAATTTTAATGAAAAGGGACAGGTTTGCATTGGGCGTACCAAAATGTACCAGATAGTTTTTTATTTCCTATAAATTAGTGATGTGAAATAACAAAAAATGACCTTAGAGGACAGTGGGGTTTACCGATACCCATGAAGATGAATGGTAATGTTGATAGATAATAGCTTCTTCTGTCTTTCATCAATGAAGAAACCTGAAGATCAAAGACACTAAATGAAATAGATTAAATAGATATATGGAAAATTTCCTAGAAATGTCCAGTCCCCAAAAGTCAATGGAATTCCTTGTAAGGATGTCAATCCGTAATCAATAAATAAATATTATAAATGATAAGATAAAATGATAAAAAAAATGATATAACCAATAATGCAAAGGCAAAGGGAATGACACGTTGCATGACTATATGATGGTCTGATGGTGATACCTAATACAAAGGGAGTCTAGGGACCATAAAATGGCTTAAAGGATTAAGGATATAGATGGCTGTGTACTCACAAAGGTGAAAATAACAATATGTTGGATTTGAGATAACTAATAGAGTGTTATAGATGGCTCAAGGGAACTCGATAGGGTTTGACAGGAACTTGTAAAGGAAGAGTAAGAATAGGTGATGAGATTTGGATGTCTAAAGGATGATATTAGGGGTCAGATCATCTGAAAGGAATGGATCGTTAACAACTAAGGACGATCATTGGAAATTGGCCTTAATCGTTGAAGATTAGGGGGAATCACCAATGATTGATGTATAAATGTATAGGATAATAATGAATGAGATAATTTTGATTGAATCTTATAAATGATAAGTGAATGAGGAAATACTACAAATTCAAAGCTTCTTACCTTGTTTGAGATGATAAATGAGGACAAGAAGATGAAATTACCCGAGGAGAGGGAAATTTTAGATGCTTGAATATTTTTGAGTTGTTGCTTGGATGTTTGAGTGTCCTCCAAGGGATAAAGAAAAGATAATTGATGGCTTGAAATGATGTTGTGATGAAGGGATATGATACAAAAATATTATAATTTGAAGGCCTTGAAGAACATCCAAATAATAATTTGAAATGGAGGATGCTCCCAAATAACCTCAAGCTAACCTTGAATGAAGGCATAAAAACTTGTTTATGTAGGGTCGCCACCGACCAGGGAGAATCGCCGGTGATTGGAAGAATCTCTGACGATTAGGGATTTTCGGGGAAAAAAGGTTAAAACCACTTCCAAAATCAAGATTTTCTTTTGTTTTGATGAATGGTGTGTGTTAGAAAGAGGTTATGTGGATTAGGGAGGTTGTGAAATGGTTAATAACTTGTTGATTTTATTTTGGTGTTTTATTGATTTTGGTTTCTAAGTGGATTTGGATGGTTTTAAGAGGAATAAAAATAGGATTTTACAGCTGTAGAATGATATTTACAAGGAATAATATAATGTGGAGAAATAAGACTTAGGATAAGGATTTAATGTATAATGATAGTGATGTGATAATGAAGGGGTGCTAGCGGGACGCGGACATGGGGATTAGTGGTGTTAATTTCAGGTGTCTAAAAAGTGGGTGGTCTTCTTAAGTTAAAATTTCCTCTCTCCCCTCCTCTTATTTTATATATGTAACTCATATTTATTGTACAACATCTGTCTCCATTTTTATAAAGGCACCCTATCAAAATGGTGCCCTGAACAAATTTGAGTCACAAACCTGCATTTTGGAGCTTGCTATGCCCTCAGTGCCTCCCAAATTGATGTAATAGATTATGTATACTCTGGAGAAATTAAATATGGACATTATGGCTCCTCTCTTCCCTTTTCTTGCATTTGGTTGTGTTTATTACCTCAATTCTCTCTCATTTTATGTTGTGTATGAGTTTATACTTACATGTTTTCCTTTTCTTTGTGCGTTATAATGTGTGGAATGAGTACATTTGCTTGTTTTGGTTCTACGGAAAACTTTTATTCCCCCTCCTTCCTTCATTTCCTTCTCATTTCTACCCCATGGAGATTTCTCACCTTCTTCTTTGTGATATCACCTCTTTTATTAGTTTAGGATTTCATTTCTTACATCCCCCTAACCTTGGTCACCGTGAAATATTAGATTAAGGTTAGATAGTTTTTTTTTTCTTATTTAGGAGTAGTGTTTAAATTATTTTGTATGTAAAGGAACTAACCTTTGTAGGAGGTTTGTCTCAAGATGCAAGGTTCCACACTTGGAGACAATCCCATGTTAACCAAAAGTATTGATCTACCATGATCAAATCCTATGGTGCTATTGTTATCAAAAAAAGTAGCAGCCTGATATTTGGCAATGCAGATTTGTACTTTTTACTAACATTTGGTTATCCCTCAAGCTATGGGAATTACAAACTTGAGATAACCCTATGGAGAATGCCAACTTCCTCTTCCTAATCTAATGTTAAACTAATACTCCTAGAAAGGAAAATGCAGCTAACTAATTCTAGACTAACCATGCCAAGGGACCAGGGAGAGATAGAGGGTTAGAAAGATGCATGAAAGAGAAATCCTATGCTAAAAGGTGGTGATAACACCATAAAAGGGTGTGAGCGACACTCTAGTGAGGGATAAAGAGAAATAAATGAATAAGGGAGAGGCCAAACATAAGTGACACAGACCCAAAGCTTCATTTACCATATGTTCTCACACGAAACACAACATAATGAGATTGCAAGGAAAAATACATGCACAAAACAATGCAATAAATAAAAGAAAGGCAAGGTTGCAGTTAAAACGAGCAAGGATAGAAAAATGTGTCACAAAACAAGATTTATTTTAATAAAAGTATACACATACCAGTATAGTTGTAGAAGAAGGAACAAGAACTTTGCTAATCCAAAAAATGAAGGTTTAACAACTCACATCTACTTTGGAACAAATTTGATAGAGTTCCATTATAGTTTTTGAATGTCCATCCTTTCAAAATGAAATATTTTTACAATTAATATCTCAATTGAAAGAGAAGGAAGAAAGAGAAGAGGGAAAAGAGAAGGGGCATGATTTTTTTTGACTTCAACCACCAATAGTCTACATAAAAATATTTTACAAAGTACATGGACACCATATAGATGCACCATTTAGTCTATTTCATCATGCAGAAGAAAATGCAGCCATGCCTCATCAATTTTGGTGGTTGAGAAATCTGATTTGATTGTTTGTGTGCCCAAATAGTCTTATTCTTCCTCCAAAAGCCACATTTTCCATTTTGACTGAGTAAAATCCACTAAAATCAGAGTCTGATGATGTTAAATTGAAGGGCTTGATGAGAGCTTTCCAACGGTATAAATTTTGTCTAGTTTGGTGTAGGGAATCAAAATATATCGCCATTTAAAGATTTCCCTGTTGGGAGGCACATAAATTTGACACGTGGCAGCCTTTAATTGGTTCAGGGGTCGGCATTTACCAATGTGTACTTGCTTCACCATTTTCCATGTTCTAGTCTCCCATTAGTTCACAATATCGAGCTTTACTTTCCCGCTCACCATCTGTCCTTATCTTTTTTACCTTTTATTGGCTTTAGCCTTTATGGAAATACGGGCCAATAAAACTTCACCACATCCCTTCGGGATTTCAATATTTTCTTAGACCTTTGTTTGTCTCCATGACACATGGATCAATGAAAAGTATCCATGCTCTTTCACATTACAAACCTTGTCAGACCCCCTAGAAACGCGATCCAATAAGAAACGAACCACATTTCTTCGAAATTTTCCCCTCAACTCACCATTGCAAAATGTGAGCTAATGCGTAGGCTCCACATACTTCACATGCCAGTCCCTTATTTGATCCCTAGCCTCTGACATCTACAAAAAAATTTAGCCAATGAGGAATCTCCATGCCTCGATGTGTTTTCATACTTTTTGATATCCCTTTTGACAATTTGTGAAGTGCGAGCCAATAGAAAGGCTTCATATACTTCATGTTGTTAGTATTTTATTTGATATCCAATGACAACTACAAAATGCAAGAAAATGAAAAAGTTCCATTTTTTCATAGTGTCAGAACCTATCAGTCTATTACTTCATTCTTGGATTTGATTGGACGGGCCTTCACATTTTTCAGATTTGTGAAAGGCGAGCTAATAAAATGGAGCGACATAGCTCTTCGCATCGTAGTTTCTAAGTCTTGGGGGACTTAGAATTTTTTTTTAATTTTTAATGTGGCCACTATCTCTCCTCTTTATTTTTCTTTTAATTATGGCTTTTAAATGTGCCGCGGGTTTAATCAAAACCTTCCTAAGTCTTTGACAGAGCTCCTTTGTTCTACGACTTGTTAAAACATATAACCCTCTAATGAAATAAACTTGAGTGTCTCATGGATTTTCAAATGCCAACAACCAGTGCATTTGGGAAGTGCAATTTAACTGTCATTCAACCATCACAAACTCATAAAAAATGGGCTAAGTCCATTTTTAAAGATTGTTAAAGCCAAAATAACCTCAGGGGGGTAATTTTGGATAGCAATTTGGTGACCTCTCTGGGTAATCTGTCCTGCTAGATTAGATCAGTAGCCTTATGCATCAATTGGGCATGGAGTCAAGCCAAAAACTTAAAAACTGATTTGCAACATTGAAATTTCTTACCAAGGGTCCATATTGAAGCATGAAATGAACTTAGGAAGGTATGGAAGCTTGAGGTTGATTTTTGGAGCTCCAAATGAAGCTTTGAAACTACTACAACTATCTGATGTCACCATTAGAATGCTCAAGCTTGAGGTGAAGCTTGAATTTACCATCTTATTGTGAAAATTCTTCTGATTTAGATTTTGTGAGAGTGGAAAATTGTAAAAGCTTGAGAATTCACTTTGTTTACTTTGCTGTTGATCTAACGAGACAAATAAAAACATCTGCAGTTTCCTCAAATCTGATTTTTGCCAAGTTTTGGAGAAAACCTGAATTGATTCCTTGACAAATAATGGAGCATTGTAAAGTTCTAGATCTGATGCTGATTTGGCAATGAAATGCATGTAATTTGTGTTGTCCTAAGACAATGAATTTGACCAAGGAAGAGGCACCACAAATGATCTCTTGGGGTGTAAAAATGAACCTTAAAGCTGCCCCAAAATCTGATTTGGCCAAGAAATTTTCCCTGAACTAAAATGGACTTTGTAACAAAAACAAAGCATGTAAAAACTATATACAAACATCAAAAGACCATACATGTTCTAAGGGGATACATGTAGAGTGTGCAAAATGTAGTTATTCTACTTAAATAAAACCTATGTATCTTATCCTAACCAAAACAAGGATAATATAAACAAATCCTGTAACAAACAGAGAGAAATAACTTCCCTTCTTTACAAAGTGTGGCCATGAAATTAATTTATCAATGGAGATGGCCATTAACAAGAGTGAAAAACTAACTTGTATCTTTTTTCCACCGTTCTCCTCAAATTATCGACAAACAAGACAAATAACTCTTTTAGTTGCTCTAAATTTGGAACTGAGAGGCATTGTTGTTGACCTTTAGTGCATTGAAGATCATCCTCATGCCCTGAAGTGAGCATGACTGGTTATGGCTCCTCCTTTAGCTCCAATGAAGCCAAGTATCTAATTGGACACGAGGCCTCAGGAACCATTATTCTGATCCTTTTTATTTTCCCATCTCTTTGAAGTTCATCCCTACAGATGGGGACATCCTGCAGACTTTTTGGAAGAAGGTGGTTTCTTGCAGGATGATCTAAGTGCTGCTCTATCTCTACAAACAACACTGCCTCTTCCAAAATTGCCTTTTCCATGATGAATGATTTGGCCTTGTTGTCATCATCTTCCTCCTCCTTAAGCATGAAGCTCAGGAGATCAAACTCCAAAAAATCATATTCTTGCAAGAATTAAGTTGAAGAAGAATCTGAAATTTCACCATCAAAAGAAAACA